>JAZDUA010000574.1:0-600000 GCA_038098605.1 Gryllus longicercus | reverse complement strand
TATGTAAATGTTTTTTGGTAGATAATTTTTTGAGTAGGTACTATATTTGCATTTTTATGTACCAATAGTTTGCTTTGTAGTAGAGATGAATTATGGGGAAGCTAAGGAGGTATTAGTGACATTATTGAAGGATGAAATATTAAGAAATAATGTCTGTGAATGTGAATAAATGTAAGTTGACAAATATGATTTATTAGTATGTCTATGTGTATACAATTTCATATTATTCTCTCCTAGTGTTTAATCGTAGTGTAGTCTATTATTCAAATTATCATATGAAAGCTTTAGTATTGCCGTTTGCCTGTTTTCAAAGTGTTGTGTGTTAGAATTTTTTGTTTGTGTTGATTGCTTTACCTCTTTTGGTTGTAAGGTTGGATTGGTTGATGATAATGATTGAAAAATATGAACTTGTGTGTTTGTGGTTGTAGTTATTTGGATTGTTGTTTGCTAGTGTTTGGAAATGTCAGTTAATTTGCTTACCATGTATTGTAAGACAGTGAGGCTGATTATGTAAGAGTTGAGTTGAGTTGAAGCTTGTTTGTTTGTGAAAGTGTAAAAAATTATTTATCATTTGTGCGAAAGCAATTTTGTTGTGTATGAATATGATTTTTTGCTTCCATGGATCAATAAAGTTTGTGAAGGAAAGAAAGGAGATGTGAAGTTGTGCTTTCATGTATTTATTTATGCTTTGTTTTGTGTGTTAATAGATTATGCAGATGAATGTGGAGATGAAGATGAGAAGAGATGTGGATGAGGAAGAAAATAGTTTTCATGAAAGAAATAATTTTTGAATATGAAATGTATTTATTATTGAAAGATGTACTTTGGAAGTTTATAAATTGAATAAAAAAAATAATTTGAAAAGTTAGGTCTATTGTTTAATTTATATTAAATCTTTAAGTAATAATTTAAACCCTATGTATATCTATATCCATATTTGTAGTGTAAGAAAGATGTAGTGTAAGAATGATTGACTGACAGCATTTCACCCACTAAATTCTCCACTCTAACTTTTTGCAAGTGAAGGTAATGTTTTCCAGGTGTAATAGAAAGAGAGAAACAAACAAACAAACAAACAAACATACATACCATAGCTGTGTAAGGTAAGGTAAGGTTTTGGTTAAATGAATGTGAAGGGTTTTTTTTTTATTTTTTTTTTCTATATTTCTAAATTTTTCAAATGTATATTTCATAAGTTCATAGTTGTAATTCAAGTTTCCATATTAGGTTTCATCAGTTCCAAGGAGTCTTTTAGTATATTTGAAAGCAAGTTGTGCACCAGTATACCAATGTCTCAAGTTACCATGTCACATTTAATTACCATTTCCTGTATCATAAATTTATTTATTTATCAATCATTGGTATATTCTCCATTTTGCTAAAAATGTTTGTTTGTTTACCTTTACAACACAATCTCCCATTTTGACTGAGCAACTTTCAATGTGCTTCTTTAGCTTAGTAATGCTTAAAATGATCGATTGTCTTAATTTATGAAGACAAGTCTCCGTGTAGAAGAAAGAACGTCAAGTAGTCTTGAGTTAATCAGCAACTCGGTATTCCAGTGTTTGTTTCCTAGCCAATGCCTTCAATTTCCCATGTTCCTTTGCGATAAGTTGCAAGTCATTTCTTGTGCTTTGTAAACTTACCTTACCTTCCTTGTAAGATTAGGCGAAACCTTGCTATGAAGGCCTTCAACCTTCAGGCATATCCATAGGAAGTAGTACTAATAAGGAGGTAGAAATAAGAGGCAAGAGTGGCAGTGAAAACAGAACTTTATTGTCAAGGTGTACAGGCCTTTATCCTAACAGGGCAGGGGAAATGAAAGTATAACTTTGTTGGTGCAGAGTGCAGGCCCAGCCAGCCGGCCGTGTCTGTGTGCTGTGTGCTCCTTTCGCTCCTTTGCTCCGACGCTCCACGCTCTCACGGATTGCCTATGTGCCTCCGCCCCTGGCCAGGGCAGGGGGGCAGCTCCCACTGCTCCTCCACACAAACACCATCGACAGGATCTGCACCTGCAACAATACAAGTCAAAAAATTAACATCTACATTTATTATTTTTTTCCTAAATATTACACAAAGGGAACAAGGAAAGTTCAAGGACAAATGAGGATATAATTTACAAGGCAAAATGGAGGACATGCAAAGGAACATTTAAGACATGGTTAAAAGGAACTTTAAATGACAAAAACATCATGGCCAAAGTAGGTTTCATGAAAGGTGCACAGAAGGTAAGAGGAAGAAAGGTGAAGGTAATTACAAGGAAATAGAATAATTCAACAAAGGAAATGAAGAAAAGTTATTAAGGCAAAATAGAGATCCAATTACAAATGCAAGGTGGACAAATTGCTAAGGAACATTTCACAGATGATACATGGTACATGTTAAAATGAAATTGAAACAAAATATATTTCATTCAAGGTGCACAAGAGGTTGGATAACAAACAGGTAATTACAAGGAAAATGATTACAAACAACATGAAATCTAACCAGTATGGAAACACTTGCAATAAAATGGAAAAACCAAGCTCAGTCAAATACAACAGTAAGCTTGATTACAAAAAGGAAAAATAAACAGGTAAAAGGTAATGAAGGATAGGTATTTCAAGACCAATTTTATTCAAATTTTTAACTAAAATAGGGGCATTCAGGAGGAGGAAACCAAGGTACATGAACTTGGACAACAAAAGGACAAAGAGGACAGCACAATCAGGAGTTCTTGGAGCAGGAGTTGGGAAACAGACTGGAAAAAAAATTACAATATTCAACGGAAAAGAATGGAAGAGGAAGGACTGAAGGGTTAGGGGAAAATTTACATATACTGCAACATAATAAACAAAAGAAAATTACACCTAGCAAAAAAATGGAAACCAGGTCAATCAGGACATATAGAACATAGGACAATTCTAACAAAGGTTCATAACACACAAACACATTCAAAAAATTTACTACACCATTTATAAGCTATGCATATTAAGCAAAAGTCAACAAATTTAAATTGTAAATTGTCAGGTCATCTCTATCTATTCTCATTTATTCAAAAAGGAAGAGGTTATTGGAAACCTAGTTATATAGGAAATTAATGCAAACATGAGGAAAATTAGTTACCTGAAAGGTAATTTACAATTCAACCCTGCAAATTACATATTAAAAACTATATAAAATAGAAAATAATTTTTAACACTAAAGGGAAATAAAATTCCAAGGAGAAAAAAAATTTTTCATTTTAAATGATCATCTACACCCAAATTTCATTAAATTAATAAAATTTAACCCAAACTATTTAAGATCAAATAAGGAAAAAATCATTTCACTGCACTTCCACCTACATTTAACAAATATCATAAGTAGTCATAATGAACACACCTCCCATCTAGCAGAGATATACATTCTAATGATCAGCCTAAACTGCACAATCCCCAAAACATCTGCCATGAAAAAATATCCGTATCAAACATCACAATAATTGCCTTCCCTTCTTACACACTAGTGCTTTCATTTCATCACAAATCTGCTCACCTTTCAACTAAGCACCCACTGCTAAACCAAGTGCCCACAGCCCACTGCTCTTTCTTGAAATACACATCAATTTTAAAGGAAAAAAATACATTTAATAATTTCAGTGTCTACAAAACCATTTACATCATAAAAGTACAAACAAAAAAAAAAGGCAAAATACATTTTATCTTAATGTTACATTTTCCACAATTCATCTACATATATTAATTGCCTTCAAATATTTGCATTCAAATAATATTGACATTTTCCTAAACATCACATGTCTAGTCATAACATTCATATCAACTCTCAAAAATAAGAACTATGACACATTTATTACACACATACAACACACAGTACTCAAATTTCTACATCCAAGCAGATACTACTTAAGTTTTATATACATATATTATGTTTTGCCCTACATGTGTATTTGATGCAATAAAATTAAAAAGTACATTTTTTTAATACAAGTATGTTGCATGATGCTTTTCATACATTTCTATTAACATTATTATTGAAACAAAGAATTTAAATTATTTTTATATTACAATTTTCTTTTATTAATTTTACAAAATATAGCCCCTCACAAAATACCCCCATTAAATATCCAAATTTCCACCTCTGTCTCACACACTTACCTACTCTCAAACATATCACATGGACAACTATTTCTCACTTTCATTCTAAATTTAAACTTTTCATTTCAACTTTTAAACATTTTTTAAATTATGCAAACCTTTTCCAACCCATCCTTGCAAAATGCAGCTCATTGCAATATTTTAACACTTCTAACTTTCACATATATCAAAGCTCCACTGACAATTACACACCATCCATACAGGGATAATCCATCCTTATCCTTTAAAAATGCCTCAATTGCATTATGGGTTATGCTTAGCTCTCATTCACAGTTAAACATTTTGTTACATTTAATACACTAACACCCTCACTATATACTACTCGACTGTAAGAATGAAATGGGTACCATTCATATACTCCCAACAAACCTCTTTTAGAAAATATGTATCAGCCACATTACATAGAACTCACAATTTCATGATTTCAAAAACTCACTTTCTTTCCAATCAAAAAATATTATAAGGCCATACACATCAAAATTATGATCTACACGATTTCTATTCTTCAAATCTTTTATTTCACTACCCTTTTTCTTATCAAAACAAAACTTATTGCATCTAAAATTAATACTTTCATAGCAAGGGATTACAGTATCATCTACATCCATCTCATTAGGGGTCATCCAATAATTTGTACAGAGCACTGAAGGAGACAGGTACGAGTCACAATTATACAGGTATAGGAGTGTCAGTTTTAGTTATGTAATGCTAACATTTTTTTTTTTTCTTTCAACATTTGCTGCAATTTTATTTTCTATTATACTACATAACCATATAAACACATTACATTAAAACTTTAATAATTGAATCAACTTCTATTGTATTTATTGTTACAAGTTATTGTTACTTCTATTGTCATTAATTTTTTCATCAATAAATGTAATTACAGATTGACTCAAGCTTTTACATTATGAAGAAAATATTCAAAACAGATAAAGATTGTATTCTACAATCCTATTAAAACAGCACAATAGAATGTACACAAATCACAAAGTTTCATACACATCTTCCTTTCATTTCAACATTTGTCAAATCCTATTCTTATTCTTATATACAGCTCACACCACAAACTAATTCTCACATTAAGAAGCACACATTGCAGGAAGAAGACAGGATTTCAGTACAGGGGAGAGAGGGGACAAATTTGCATTTCAGGATTTATGCACAGTCCCTTGCTTCATTTCTAACTTCAAAACAGATCATTAGGCCCCATTACAAGGAATACACTACTTCCAATTATACAAAAGCATTTCAAGGAAAAAACAAAACACTCACAAACTTTTCACAATTAACACAATATTCAACCTACAATTACTAAAGTTAACAAATGTGCAATATCATTCAAACACTATCAGAGGCAGCAAAAATTCAAAGTCTTTTCAAAATGTCTTCAAAGACTCATTCTAGGACAAAAACAGTACTCCAGTGAAATTACATCAAAAATCAATTTCACATTTCTTTTTTTCTGTTTCAATTTGGCAAACTTGGTTCACAAAAATACTTTCAAATTCAATTTTTCACAATCACTTTTTCAGCCTGCTGCATTCAATACAAGCAAAGAAACAAAAACACACACACACACACACACACACACACACACAAGTTTTTTCTTGTATCTCTGCAACACATTGCCCTGAGAGGCAGATTCTTTTGCCAATCTACATAATTTCTCATATGAACATCACAATCATATCATCAATCAGCATATTGCATATCAACATCATAATCATTACATCATCATTACAGGCACTTTTCACAATCTTATCTACATCCTTTTTCAACATTGACAAAATAAAAATTAAAACTCCAATGTCCAGTAAAAATACAATTCACTTTTCAAATATATTTATCCCACTTAGGTACTTCCTTTCTTTCTCACTCACTCTCCCTGTTTGCAGTCTTCCTTCTCTTTACTGAGGATACTCACAGATGTTATTTAAAGACTATCATTTCATTATCATTTCCAACTTTATTTTTTCAAAACTTACGACTACAACAGCAGTGACATTAAGTTCTAATTCCTCAAGTTGACTAAATAATCTAGCAATTATAAGTAAAATATTTTTAAAAAAACCTAAAAATTATTATCAGTTGTTAAAACTTAAAACAGTTCCTTTTCAAGGAACTCATTTTTTATGTTATATAACATTTTTCATGCATTCAATAATGGCTCCCCTTCAGTCAAAAACACTTTTCTACTTTTCACTTAAACGCAGGAAAACATATACATTTCATTTCCTTTAAAATGTTATGTATTACTATTCCATTCTCTATATTCAGACACTATAAAAGATAAGGCACACAAAACAACACATTTTTCAATTTCTAGGTAGGCCCTACATCCATAAAAACAAAACAAACAATACCTAACTACAGAATCTACGTTAACACAACTAATCATTTGTATTCAATAAAACCAAATTAGTGTTATAGAATGGTACACACACATTCTCATACTAGTTACTTTTCAAATTTGAAAAATTTCTACCTTCCATCTTGCCATATTCTCTTGCCAGCTGCTATTGCCACCAAATTCACACTTTTTTGAAATTAACATTTTTATGTTGCCTAATAATACAACCAAAAATTATTTTCAGAATCTAAAACCTCATTCAATATGGAAGCTTTCATTGAAAAATTTGGGACCATATTTAAGAAAACTACCTTTAAGCATTAGTATAAATGCAACATTCGAAACTTTCCACAGAAAAAATTTAATTTTTCAAGGACTTCATTGGAAGTCATCTGAAGCACACTTTAAGAACTCACACCTACAATAATGTGTACTAATCACTACAAATCTGCATATTAACAGCATGGGATATTAACAAAAAATACATTAACGTAATTTATTGAACTAAATAATTTACAGAAATTGGTTATTACATAATAAATTACGTAATCATATATACTCTATTTAGCAATATCCATACAAAAAGTATTAAAAAACTATTTGGAGCAGTTTCCAGAAAACAAAAAACTGGCGTTTTGACCCTCAAAAACCGTCTACTTTTAAGCTCATTTTCACCGTAAATTTCGCACTTTTAAACAAACTTTGTAACACATCATTTGAAGCACATTTACTCAAAATTGAAACAGTGTAAGCAAATCGCAAAAAATTCAAAAATTAACAACGCGAGAAAACTTAATTACTTCGTGTAATTCAAAAAGAGCAAAATAGCGCGCGCGCATGTGTGTATGTATAACAAAAAGTTAAACAAAACATTCCGAGCCATTTCAGAAATTTGTTTTCAATATTTTTACTTTCTCGCTTCGGAAGAGAGAAGGTCAGGTAATGCGCGAAATCGGACGGTATATCGCGTGGTGTCGCCAGAATCCAAGTTTTGTGATTCTTCATGCAGCAAAATTAATTGACGCCAAAACGTCCCTCCCTCATTAACTACCTGCTAAGCCGATCAGCCGATTTTCTCTAAATTTGATATTTCCCAATAGAACTGTGATGTCGCGACTCTTCGAATTTGAAACATTTTAATTTTGGGGTTACTTTACACGAAGCCCCGCGACAATTTCAACAAAATTCCTCACTTTTAGATTGCATTGTGTTGATGAATCGTGTGAAGGACGCTCTGTACGAACAGAATTATGTACGTCTCATTTTCATTTACATCTAATTTTTCGAAAACTACAAAACTTCACATTTTTCAAATGTTTTGGGGAGTCTTCCTACAACTACAATATTGAAGATACAGATTTTTCCTTTGTGGAACTGTTCCTTAAAGATACATTTTTTAATATAGTCATGCAGGATCGCCAATTATATTACGTCCGAGTGAGTAGTCTAACTGGATAGGGCCCCGCTCCCCATTCCATCTCTCACTAAAAATGTATATTGTAACGTCGTGCCAATGGGCCAGATGGACCACACATGTCGGGAGGCCAGCGAGGGGGGCGGGAGGCAGTCGTTTGGCGGCAACGGGCAGGCCACTAGAGATGGGCCCTCCTCAAGGGCCGGGGTGGGCGCGTCTCGGAAAAGGGTGTCAACTGGCGCAGAGGGAAATGATGGGTGAGTCCGCCGCGGGGCAACTGGGATCCAAATTGCAACCAGGCCTAGGGTTCGGTAATGACATGACGCCGCCGGCATGGGAAGTCTGTCACGTGACCCCTCGCGAGGCGGCTGGAGGGTAACCAGCCGTGGTCATTCGTTTTCGAACGGAATCGCGGTGCTGGAGGCACTTTTCATCTGCCAGGGGTTATCGCGAGCTTCGGCTGAGAGGTGTGGCGGTTGCCACAGGACGAGAGACCAGGAGCGGCGCCAACCCACAGGAGTCTGCGTCAGACTGAGGCGGATATGCCTCGGGGATGTGCAGTGCTGGGAGTGCAGCGCTACTTACCGAAGAGTGTAGATAGTATACAAAAACTTTTCAATAAATCTGTACAGAACAACTCCGTGTTTGTGTCTTACTCGCACCCAACGACGCCACAATATGAAGGGGGAAAGTCAAGTTTATCATTACATTATTATCACATTTATTTTATGTATTTATATTACTTCAAAGTTCATTTTTGCAATGCAACAAAAGCGCTGGGCTTTGCATTTTTTAGTTAAACATTTAACAATTTTTAAAAATACATTTTGTCCCACATGTCGCCATAAACTTGTAAAATCTAAAGCCTTGAGCCCATCTTGCAACATATGGTAGTTGATCGCGATAAACGTTTCACGTTTACGCACTTTCACGTTTATGCACTTTTTTTCTCACCCACATTTCCAGTGGGTATTTTATCCACTGAATTTTTCGTGTGTGCATACCCACTCACATTGTACGCCGGGCCTGAGGTCATGTTTAAATTTCCTAACATTTCAGTACGTTTCGCGTAATTTGGCGAGAAAGTAAATGCTGTTTCAGAACCACTAGTTTAATACTTCACCCATTTCATTTAATATTGCGCGAAAACTACCCACATTTTCAAAAAAAAAAAAAAAAAAAAAAAAAAATACAGGACCTCCACGAAACACCTATTTATACATTAAAATTTCATTTCAAGCAAGAATATCAATCTTCAATTTTGCAGTAGAAACCTATCGCAAAAATGTCACACTTTTGCAATTTTCGAAAATTTACACTTATTTGTGAAAGCAGGACATATGCCACTTTTATAAGTGATTTTCACTATTCTTTCAATAACTTTTGAAGAACAAATTTAGAGTCTTCACAAAATTCACAACATTTCTTGCGGATTCCATGTAAAGTATCCCCAAAATTAATTCATATCACTTCATTCAAAATCGCAGAGCTTCATGTGAGGTCAGACACACCGGGGAGCATTCAGGTTTAAAAAAATATAATACATAGTTTCAGCGGTGTCTTTTGAAAACAAAATCTGTATCGGGACCCGAAAACCTCTGTTGAAAACTCGAAATACATTTTCAGCAGCATTACACAACTTTTTCCATACTACGTATAGACCGAGTAATATACGCACGTATACGAGAAAGTAAAAATATCCCATACAACAGTCGCAAAAATATTTCTCTCCTTATGAAAGAGCAAATAGTTCGTCTGTTATATCCACTACACTTCAAAGGGTTTTTAAATTTAATTTCAACCAAAAAAAATATTTTCCATACTTTCATATTCGTCATGAACAAAATAATTTCTTCACTTTCAATGGTCCAGAGGAATATTTTTAAATCACTTTAAACTTTTTTGTATTTCATACGGTACACCGAGTCCAACATTGGTTACCTCAATGCTAGGGGAATAAACTTTATACCCGACTTCTTTCATTTTACATTATAGTTCAATTTTTCAATTTCAATGCACATTTATCCCATTTTGTGTTTTTACACGCGACTCTATAAAACGCATTTTGTTTTTCCTTGCTCGCTCCAATTCTCGATGGTGTTTTATTTCATAATTTTTAACTAGCCTTACTTAAAATATTACTGTTACACTTCCATTTTTACCATCCACTTCCTTTACCAACAAATTTACTCTTACATTTCCATTTCGAAATTCGTGAAACGTGTGAATATTCATCTTTTCCAAATTTATCTGCAAACCTACAGTTTCAAGTTCTAAGACAAGTGTTGTATTATGCCATTACTTACTGTATGCAGGATTATAAGTTTCATTACACTACAAAATACAACAAGCGAGTGCTAATGGCGAAGCTACAGTCGTACACTTCGGTTTTCTGACATCTTTCTCTTACACTTTCTTGTCAGTTGTCTCCATCCATTTCTTTTTCCGCGCGAAATCTTCGAGAATTTCTTCTTTAAACCTGTCTTTTCTGCTGTTTTATTTAGCAGACACTTCTCGACAGCCAATGTACTAAAATAACCCATTCCGATCTTCCTCCAGGAATTTATCACAAATGTCTTCAGTCGCTTTAATGTAATGACACTAATTTCACATAATGCTATAGAAACAGGAAAATTTACACTCGCGTGCACCAGACCGTCTCTGACATTTTTTCTACACCACTTTATCCAACAAATACTTTAGCAACGAATCTGCAGGCATGCATTTTCAATTATCGATGTCAAATCACAGTCAACATTTGCCAATTCATTTCGAAGCTGCTCACTTTCAAAGAATGGATACTGTTTTGATGGGAAAAACAACGTTTCCATATGAAGAGACGCTTTGTAGGTGGAAAACTGCTTTTCGTTAAGAAATTCAATAAAATTACACTTTTCAAAATCTTCAAACCTCTATTCCATCCGAGACATTACTGGATCTGAAATATAATAAAAACAAGCAATGTTGCGTCTTCCAAATAATTCACATCCTCAAAGTTCATTCATGGTCATGCTGGATTTCATGCATATTTCAATAGTAATTCATATCTAATACAGCAACGTATTTCTACATTTTCTATTTCTACGGCATATTCCTTGCCTCATGATCCCGCATAGTTGAGCGACAACCATTTCCAACCGGAAAGTTATGGCAGTGATCCATAGCCAGTGGGATATTCTCCATAACACTAAGTCTTTAGCTTCATTAATTGTTTAAAAAAACGAACAAAACTCGCACAAACAACTGTCTACTTTCACACGTTAGGTGACGAGGTGCATTTGCATGGCCGGGATGTGGCACGCATCGCGGTACAACTTGGCGCATGCTGGGAGTCAGTGGACAGTCTACCCCTCTTCTACGCATGCCCAGCATAGCCAGGCTGACTGTTCACTCGCAGACTCTCCGCTCGGCTTCTTTGATCCTCTTCGTCTACAGACGGAAGTTAGGTGACCCATCAACATGGCTTCCGCAGTATTTTCCCACGCTTCTCGATTCTCTGCCTTCCGCATTCCTTCTTCTAGGCTCGTACCAGTCAAGTTCTCGCCTTGGTCTATCCATCTCATGGCAGTTCTTCGGTCTCTTTTCCTTCTACTTTACCGTGAACTACCCGCTTCTCAAGCCATGCTCCATTCCTTCGCACGATGTCCCAGGAATCTCCGTATTCTTTGTTTGCAGATGTCCGCCCATCTGTGTTGGCTATTTAGCCGAATTTTGATTGAGAACTTTCTCTTTTCAGTCCACGATACTCAGTCTATGGTAAGCCCACTTTTCGAAAGCATTACTTCTTTTTACATCAGCTAACTTAGAGAGTGCAAGTTTCTGCTCCATAGAACCTCAGAGAAGGCTCAAGTCTTGAGTAACACTTTACTAATTCGGGATAAGTGGCCATCTTTTCAAATTGGCGTAAGTCTACTCGCTGCCTCTCTCCCTAATGCAATTCGTCGTATTTCTTTGGATGATCCTCCATCGGCCAGAACTAACGCCGCTCAGCTACCATCCTGCTAATGCCCTCGCGCGAAAGCGGGGAAAAGGAGTCTAAAATCTTCAATTTTCTTTCAAGATTCAGTAAAAAATTGAAAATGGCACACAACGACAGACTAGTAATCTAGGTATTCTAATGCTCCCACATTTCTATTCACCTTCGCCATTGTTAAGTACTACATGAACATTTCCCTTCAAAGAGATTTTTCCTCTTTTAGTAATCGTGCCGATCCAATCTCCAAGCACCTGTTATAATCTGGCTTTGAAAAAAAAAATTATTGTAGGCACTTTTCTAAAACCTTTATCAATTGTCGTTCACGATCGGCCATCGGCTTTTGTTTTCGGATCGCACTACACGCAAGTACCGACACAACAAAACTTATCAGTTAACCGAAACCGCGTTCCACTTGTACGCACAGTTCCTTTCCAAATTACGCAGTTGTTGCCTTTCAAGCGCGTCAGGCAATACGTCACCACAAACCAAACTCTTTCCGCTATCATGTTCTTGAGGTCACGCCCTCACTGGTAGTCCCACTTAATCTCGTTTCCCTTCTCAGTGGTGGATTTACGCATAGGCACAGTAGGCACGTGCTTACGGCGGCAAATTTTCAAAGGCGCAAAATTTCCTTCATATTTTCTAAAACAAATTTAGGTTCTCTAAAAACTATAACAGCAATAAATCATATTTTTATTTTAAAAATATCATATTAATATTTAATACAAGCTATTTATTTGTCTACTTCATTAGAGTATACCTTATGATTTCAGAAGTATATGAATCTCAAACTAAGGCCCGTTGACGAAAGAAAACATGTTGCAATTCTAGTTGTCATGGTTTAGTTTCCTTTTAATGTTAACGTTTCAGTGTTGAAACGTTAATAATGTTGAACGTTACTTGCTATAAAGATACAGTTTATATCCAAAATTAGCTAATCCAAAAAAAATATTTCATTTATGAAAACAATGTGCAAATATAATGTTACTTTTAAAGTTAAAACGTTTAAATTAATGAGGAATTGTTACTGAAACGTTACAATTAAAAATGTAACATTAATTTTAAACAGGGGGCGGAAAATTTAATGTGCCTACAGGCGGCAAAAATATTAATCCGCCCCTTTCCCTTCTGTCTAGGCGTGCAAGGTAGTCTGATATTTTTTCTGGCGGGAAAGGATGTCCATGTATGGGACCCTATTTTCCAAAACTTTTCCTTTGCTAAGACGGGGGTTATCAAAGAATAGTGTAAACAAATATTGGGCGTTGAATTTCTTTCAAGTTTAAAAACCGCTGGAGAGTGTGCAATAGCAAATTCGCGATAATTTACATCTGCCGCATCGGCGAGGCTTACCAGTCCAGAAAACATTATCCTCGGCAGCGAGGCACGGCATTTTTTGTACTAATCCCGAAATTTGTCTAATATCTTTCCCAAGTGACTGAAAGGGCATTCAAAATATTTTGCGTACAATGTTCTGTCATTTTAACACTCCAACAACGCTCATTCTTCTCGTATCACTTCCCCACATTCCTTTTCAAAAACATTATGACGTTTTAATCTATATCGACATTGAAATTGCTATAGAATTCTTCACTTCGTTGTTCCTGTAGTCACGGATCTAAGACTGAGTTTCGGTTTCACGTGACATTGCATTTCAATCAATATGGTTCGAAATAATAGTATTTCTCACGAGACTTACATTTTGTAAGGGAACTCATTACAAAATCCAGAAGAAAAACTTTTCTTGCATCTTCTTGCCCTTGAATTCATCAACTTTTCACACAATTACACCATAAAGGCCTTGGTGTTAATCGCTTCTTTTCGCACACTTCACTTTACTTCTCAAATTTACTAATGACATGGTCGGCCTTCCTCAACCGACAAAACTATCTTCGAATTTATTATATGAAACATTTATTCAGCCGAAACACGATACCTTCTTAAACCATTCCCCCAATGCACGGCAATTAACAAAACAACGGATAAAGGCTATTAAAAACACTAAAAGCGCCCAATCAATCAGGGCGCACTCAACACCGCACCTTTTCATAACTTCGTACTGAACAAAAAATTGATAGTTGAAATGGCGCATTTGACCGGGCTACAAACTGCCGAACATTCCACAGTCTTTACCCAGCAAAACTTTATGAACTGCTGCGGTCGTAACCGAGAGCAGCTGGTTCTCTCGACCCTATGCGCTAATTACGGATTCCTTTGCCATCTGATCGTTCCATTAGGACTATTTCCCGGATATTCAGAAACTAATCTTCCTTCAATAAGTTTGTGTATTAATTCGTTACCTCATTCTTGTCTACAATACTTGAAATGCAATATTTTTTTCCCCATCGCCGCAACCATAGACCGGCTGCTTCGCAACGGATTAAAAATGAGATTTCAAGTTACTATTTACTTTCTCGCACATACTAACGTACAGAAAAGTGTTGTAATTGTGGGCCGAAAAACTAAGAATTTTCTACACAAAAACCTTTTGCCGGAACTGTTAACGAAAAAGTGGATAAATCCATTAGCTAAATTTACAAGAAAAATTTCTAACACGTGGTGTAGCCAGAATCCGTTTTGCACGTTCATTATTCCGAAAAATCAATTGACGTCAAAACGTCTGCCTGTCCGTGCACAACGCAAACGCATAGACTGTTCTGCCGATTTTCTCCCAAGATTGATATTTTCCAATTGTTCTGGCAAATGTCGCGGCCTCAAACCGAAATTTTAATTTTACATAAAGCCCCCCGTGATGTTTTCAAAACTAAAAATTGTTCCAAATTTTTTATTACATTTTGTAATTTAATAGTGCTAAGGACGTTTAAGAGAGAAGTGCAGGTAGTTTCCGATATAATTACCACTTTTTCGAAAATTGCAAAAAAAATTATAGAAAACTTAAGATAGAGATGTGTGTCTCAAGACAAAGTATATTGTACAAAATGATCTTTAAAAAAGAGGTCCAGTACCGTTTTTTCAATTAATTGGTAGTTATTGCGTTATCTCCACTTCATTTACGCAATTTTTTTCTCAAAAACCGCCCCAAATTTCTTTTCATTTTCTTCACATATATAATAAGGGACGGTAAAAAATGGTACTAGTCTTATTTTCGGATATCGCTTGGTTTTTTCGAAATTTGGAACAAAAGTCAAAACTACAAAAGTGAATATAGACCTCAGAAAGTCTGTTGAACCAATTTGTCTCTTTAAAAAAAGGCATGCACCATTTTCTGTTAGAGTAGTTTTCATGTAATTTCTGTTTGAAACTAATGAGGCACACATGGGCGTCTCGTCATAAATACCGATAGCATTGTAATATTGCAAGAAAGTATGTGCTGCTGGAGCACCACTACTTCATCTACATGGCACGTATGTAGTAAATGTGCACGGTAAATTATTGTATTACTTCCCCGTTAAATCACAAAATATAACAATTTCACTATAATTGAAGGAGTAAATTTACTGCATGTTGGCTGATTTTTATTTACGCGTAAAGGACCATGACTTTCCTCCTCCATCAGCTTTTTCCTCCACTTTACCTTCATCCGTTGAGAAAATGCAGAGATACAGCATGGATTGACTTCTGTACATTAATGTAGCTTTCATTAGCGCACGTTTTGCTTTTGGTAGATGTAGAGTCATCATTGTAGAGTCATCTTTATTGTACTTTTCTTCATATTTCAACTAAGTATAGTGAAATGGAAAGGAAGGGATTCTGAAACTCAAACGTGCGCACATTACACTTCTCCCATACGTTGCATACTCCATTAAAGTAAGATCTACCGCGTGATCGCAGACTGCTGGCACCCGCGTAAGCCCAAGTCTACTTCCTCCTCAAAAAGACCGTCTCAGCAGTCAAGGCCTATCTAACAGCTTCTCCGCTTAGCGGGAGACCAATGCTACTCATGACCTCGTTGCCCGTGCACAGACCTTCAACTCTTGCGACGGTCCGGACCGGCCCAAACCGGCCCTGCCGACACTCCACCTCATTGGTACACATCGACTCTTCAGGCTCCAACTTCCCGCCGTCTCCCATGCACTTCGACTGTCGCCTACCCGTTCGGTGGCCGCTGCAAGGTCTGTTTTTTTTATTATTTCTTTTTGTTTGTTTTTGTTTGTTTTTTTGTAATTTAAGGCCGCATCAACATATACGTCATTAGCGACCACTATTGCATTTCGCGGTATGGTAACTAAGATGACATGATATGGTGATTATAGGGGGGGGTGTGAAAGGACCAACACAAATGCAACCATGCCCGAGACGGCACTCGAACCCGCGATCATTAGTTTCCTTCGGAAGGTATCTCAGGATATTTTATGCACTTCGCTCTGAACCTCCGTCAGAGAAATTGCCCTTCAGTGGAGGTCCATGGCATAGTGGAGATCAGTCGAACTTGACCCTCGCTGCTACAAAGACTGCTTTATGCTTTATATACTAAAAGCGCATCTTCATTTAATGCCGTGTTTTCGGTAGTGATTCAGTCATTCCACTACTTCAATTGCTAATACTTTAAAGTAAAGTCGCCCGCCTCAGCAGGGCTTTGTCTCGGCCAAGTCGTAGCAGAATCAATGGAGCTCTCTACAACCCAGATAGCGATGGGGTTAAATTCCGTCTATCAGGATGGAAGCCAAACCTTCGGCAACAAGACCTTCAAACTTCAACCCACAACGACCATTTCAACCTGCAGTTACAAGACTGCAGCATACTGTAAGGCACTAACGTTTCATACCTTGACTTTGCCACAGGAGGTTAACAGCTAATGTCTACGAAATGGCCCACAGAATGCAGCTCGCGAAATAGCGTTCGTAAACGGAAACTTCGGTAAGAGATGCCAGTCAGTAATCCAAAAGAACAACCTCGTAAAAAGCTCTCTATTCAAAATTCAGAGCCAGTTTCCAACAAATTCTCATCTCTAGAAAATATTGAGATCCGTGGCAAAAAGTTTCTCATTCATCAATGAAAACTTCAGATAATGTCAAAATCACAATGTATGTACAATGCATCTCTTATGTACCAGACGTTAATGGAAAAATAAATGCAATAGGCCACAGTTCACCTCAGAATATAAGGACAAACTAACAATTTAATTTACGATCTTACTTTATTTTACACACTTCAGAAAAGCCCCACACAAATGAAGGAGCTTTCACTCTGATTCGGTGAACACAGTTCTCTAATATTCAAGAACGTTTATGTATCCATTACCCAAGTGAATTTTTCCTCTCAGTATTGAATAAACTTTTCCTTAGAGACTTAAAACAGTACGCCATCTCTCACCCTCAATTTCGATTCAGCAACATTTCTGACTCTCGCCAATTACGAATGATCAATAAAGTCACCCACGAAGCTTTTCAAACAAATACCACACGATCATCACGTCACTAACCCAGGCCTTCGACAGTCCAACACATCGCCCTCAGACAAAAGTTAAAATCAATAAGAATAGTATATCTAATTAACACCCAGTTTTATATCTGAGTGAACTTTCGCCGTTATGATTGACAATCACTCCCCAAACTCTAGAAATATACTAACAGACCTCCACAAGGATATCTGTTATCTCTTACACTAACATTTAAATAGCTGGCATCCCAGTAGCATCTAACACCAATATCGGCCAATTCGCTATCTATACCGCGGGTCAAGTTATTCAAGCAACACAAGTAACAAGATACAACGGCATCTAGACAAACAGAATCAATGGTCCACAAAACAAATTTGGGCACAATGCGTCAACATCAAATTCAAAATTCTTTACCCACAGACAAATGTTTACCCAATTCCAAATCAGTAACCTCCATTGACTTCGTGGACTCTACACCATTAAATACTCTACATTAATTCTTATACGAAGCTGCTATGGAATGACAATATAAAAGCAAAAACTCACCATGCAAAAGTAAAGTTATTCCAATTAAAACCATTAATTTCAGAAGTAAAATTCTGTGAACAACGCAACAGATCTCTACAAACAGTATCCAACCTATTAAGATTTTTGAGTGCCCCTATCTGGCTAAATGCTTCAGTAACAAATAAAATCCAAATCATTAAAAATAAATACCTACGCATAATTACAAGGCCATAAATGTCGCTTTTCAAAATGTACAATTTTAGAAACTATTAAATACCACATTAATATTTCCCAATATCCTACCTCTACTTCATTATCAAGATCCCAGCAAAGTCTACTCTTGCATCAACCAAATCTATGCCAATTTTACCTTGCTCAAACCATTATCAATGTTCCGGACAAGAATTTAAAACATCTCGATTCAAGCATTTCTGAACTTTCAACCTGGGTGGTGAATAATAAAGGTTCTTTATGAGATTCCTCACCCTCTAATACTTAGATTTAGAATTACATTACGATGTTAAGAAAATATTACATTTTTATATTATACGAGGACTGTTTTTTTTCAACCTCCGTTCGTGCCTGCAAACAATAAATCGAGTGGTGGGAGGCTGAGAAGGAGACAGCGCATTCCCCACCCCCTATAATTTCTACCGCTAGCTATGTTAGACGCCATTTTCTGCTGAATTGTACACCAACAGACGTGGCTGCCACAATTGATGGTCTCGCCATATGCATAGACTTGCATAGTGTAATTCCATTTATTTAAGCAGAAGGGAATAGTGCGGCTGAAATTCATGGAAGGACGAACCGATTATATGGTGATAACTTTACTGTGGATGGTGGTGTGCGTGAATGTTGTACAAAGTTTCAAGAAGGCCGAGCCGATGTTCACGATGACGGGGGGGGGGGAGGACGCATGTCGCGTCAGAAGACATTGTTCAAGGAATTGACAAAATGGTTCTAGAGAAAAACAGCTTTACCATCAGCGAATTGAGTGAAATTTCCTGAAGCTTAAAGACACCTACGCCATTCAAAAAAAGAAAGAGGCATGCTGACTTCTGGAGTTTTCCGATTCATGACAATACCCGCAATCAGAGAGCTGCTGTAACCCGACGACTTCTTTAACATTTCGATGTGAAGCTTTTGTACATCCGGCGAATATCTGATTTAGTACCAAGCGATTCTCATCTCTTTCTTGAACTGAAAAAGTGGCTAGGATGGCAGGGCTTCCAGAGTACAGAACATCAAAACATGGTCAAGAACCATCTATACTCACTGGCGACATTCTATGCAGAGGGAATTGGAAAGTTCCTCCATAGATATGACAAATTCATTAATCTTCACAGTGGTTATGTCGAAAAGTTACCTTATTTGTACATAACATTTGGTAATGAATTCATTTTCTTATTTACCTTTGCCGTGTTTTATAAGCTTTCGGAGGTTGAAAAAAAAAACAGCCCTCTTACATATATTGATCTATGCACCTTGTTATTCCAAATAAGCAGAAAATGATAATTTAAAAAAGTATATATTACGCCGTGATGTACCCTCGCCGCCTCTTCAATGAAGTAGTCCGTATGGCAATACAAGAAACGACCTTTAAGTACCCTTTAACAAACTATATTTTCAATTGGCGTATTTGATGTCACCCGACAATCTATTAATGTACTACAATTCCAACCCTTAATTTTAAACTTCATTCATCACTCGAGTGACTTCATCTACAGTTTACAAATACCACGAGATACAAACTCAAATAACCTGACTATCGCAACAATAGGTGCGCTGTTGAAGGCTACTAACGCAAATCACTGAGCGAAGCCCCTGGTAATGTTCCGCAGATGAAAGACCTCCACAATGTCACGGCCTTGCAAAGGCTGATTTACAACGTTCTCGCCTGCGAGAAATACACGTAAATATAAATGTAGGTGTAAACGTTTTATTTTGTAATGTTGTAGTTGAATTATTGAACCGTTTTTTTTATTTTGACGAAAAGAAACAGCCGGAAAAGGTCTTAATTTGGAAAACATTACCGGTGAGGGTTCGAATCAAGAAGATAACTAAAGTAAACAACCTGTAAGTAGGTGGGAGGTAATTTTTAAATTTTACTCAGTTCATTAATTCCATTTTCATCTTTTAAAAATAATGTGTATTCCTATATTTATGCAAATTTTTAACTTCAAGACATCAAAACCTTTTAAAGAAAGAACGTGCGATTCACATCACGATAAAGAATTATTTTGAAAAGTTTAATGCATTTATACTTAGTATGCGTGTATTACATATGATTTCTATCTAAGGTTATTGCTGCGCACGTGGCTGAGTAAAAGCTATTAGCTACGTTTAACGAAAACTCAGCTGTAGGTGGTAGAGTTGTCCATGTTCAATGCACCAAGTATTCTATCCCATACGGGCAAAGCTTTTGATCATGCCCACCTCGTCAAAAATCCAGTTTATTAAAAGGTTACTTATATGTGCATAAGCAACAGCCCTCATGAATAGACGTGTCTAACGCGGTCCGGCGATTGTAAGTGTAGGTTGCGAGCTGCTTCGTCGCAAATTCTAATATCCCCAAGATAATCTCTTGTCATGCATACGCAAAATATTCTCCAAAATATTTAGTCACACATCTTGAAACATACCTTTAAAGAGTTACTGCAGACACAAAAACCTTACTAAAACCCATTACATACAAATTACAAATTAGCTTCTGATTCAATGATAGCATAACGTACAGCGACATTGTAATAATTGTGTATTGTGAACTTTATTAGAACAGCCGCTATGTTAACGGTGATCAGTGTAGAGATCGAGCGCACGTGTAAATTTATTAAAATAGACACTCATGTGTATTGTTTAATTTGTGAACGAAAGCTATAATCGTGACGAAGCGCTCGGAAGGGGTGTTGCTGCCGTCTAGCATTATCAACAAGTGAGTGATTATGCCCTACTAAATGACGATTAAGAAATCTTCGTATTATGAAATGGTAATGAAAACCATATAAACAAATAGCTAAATGTTGCCGCAAAGTATCCTACACAATTTTGATAATTATTGAACAAAAGTTATTAATTACAGGAATCCTATTTGTCTTTTATATAATCGGGAACCAAAATTTATGTTAATATACTATCATGTTAATATTGATAATATTCGTATTATTAACTTCATTATAATATATATCTAAACGATCGAATCATATAAGAAGTAAACTTTATTAACGTTTCAGAAAAAAATAAGAAAGTTCAAATTGTTCAGAACATTCATGCACACCAAGTTTTCCTCCTAAAACAAATTCTCCAACACAAAATCTATTATGCAGAAAGAATGACTGACCGACTGACTTCTCAAGAAATATTACTAACTATAGTAAATTGTGTTTGTGATGCATCATTTATGCACCTTCAACAAAAATAGACTTTTTACAAAAATCTGTATCTACGCACTACATTTTATTAATTGTATAAAACGTTGCAATAAATACTATTCATTGCATGTAATTTCCATTCACTTCTGACAAATCATTTGTTTTGTCATACTCTACGAGCAATTGCTACATTTGCTTTTGAAATGGAAGGGAATGAATTCCAATATTCATGAACGTAACTCCTGAACAAGTGTTCAGTCCCTCAAATGAGATAAACTTGCTAAATAATTTCACGTAAAGGAGAACACTCCTCCCGAAGGTTCTCTCTGTTCCCACCCGAGGCCCTCAATCCCGCACGACCTTTCTTCCATTTCGGTTTTCGTCAACCATTCACAAGAATAATTTGCCCACTTAAATATGAATTGCGAACATCAGAATTAAAATAATATTTTTGCGAACATCTAACTTCTGTCGTTGACGTATATACAATAGTCTCTGTAAAAACAATCTAATCAACGCGCAAGAACAACGCACGTGAACAATAAATCTTTGTGCTCCGCTACCTCAGAAAATAAAATGAAAGGTCATTATTGAGAATTCCCATGTTAAAGTCTCCTCATTTCTATTTTCAAAGACAGCAATAATCGTACACGATTACTCCTATATAGGAGTTCAATTACGTTATTTCCGATTCAAGGGAAATTTTAAAGCCAAAAGGAACTTCTACAAAATAAATACTTTCAGAAAAATATCTGAAAATTCAAATGTCGCAACATTTATACACAAATTCCATTTGGTTCCAACAATTACAACCTTGGTTTCATTTCAACGAAATAAAACGTACTCTATTAAACCGTGATCAAGGTGCACTGAAAACTACCAATCCAATAATATTTCCATAAATTCAATAAGAAAGCTTACGATAAAAGCATGAGCCACCACCCTCTGCGTCGCCGCATCTTACAGCATCAGCATGGCACCTCATCAGAGGCAAAGCTCTTCCAAAACGGTCACGATCTGAAAGTCAGAAATAATTGTTTATTGAACACTTTATAGATTATGCATCTTTACGATGTGCTATATACTATTCAACAGCCCCAAATATTGTGACATGAGCTACAGCACGTGCTCACGAGCCATGCGTCCATGTGTCCATGCATTTTCTCAAAAATTTAGTATATTTGATATTACCACATTCGCAATACAAATCAATGACAGTAAATATTTTCCAGTATTTACTTTCTGAAAGTAATGTTTACTTTATTTTAAGAATAGAATTGTCGTGCGCCAAAGGCAAATAACTATAAAAACGTACAGTGAAATATAAATATCTTATTCATATACAATATAAATCACACAAACATTTACAACACTACAAACTTATTGCAAATAACTTACAATTTCCCACCTAATCCGCCGCAACAAGATCCAAAACTGCATCGCTCCATATGAGATAACCACAAGCAACCTCTACTCAACAGCTTTGCTTCTCAACTGCAAATGAACAGACCCGCAGCGTCACACCTCTTAAATACTTTCCTCAAACAGTCGCATTCATTTCATTCGCTTTTCAGTCGTCACGGGTTCATCACAGTTTCAGACGTTGCAAGCAGACTTCCAGAAGATTCTGAGAGAAAGATTCGTGACGTGACCACAGCTCGTTCGGAAACCGCGAACATTTAATTCACTTACACTAAAAAGTCACGTTCACTTTTGATTAATATTATTACTTTTAAAACCAATTATAATGTACAATAATAAAAATGTGAATAAACAATTTAAAGACTACTTAGAATCAATCATAACTGTCTAAATATATAAGTTGGGCAAAGCATTTTAATTCGGATTACATATTTAATTTTCATTGCACGTTTCATGCAATTACTACTAGTGAATGTGGTTCAAGAAAACAAAATAAGATTAATACGCATGTATTATAGTAATTAACGAAACGAGTGGATAAAGAGGGGTATAATTGCATGAGTGGTAAGTTCGAGAAAACGAACGACGACAGGAGCGAGTTTTCTTATTTACCACGAGTGAAATGATACCATTTTATACACATGTTACGTTCAGTTTTTTCGTTTCCATTTAAGAGTAATAGAATCGTTTATTTCAGAAACCCGTCAAACGTCAAATTCCTCATTTCGAGGAAACTGACAAAAAGGCTCCCATTTTTTATTTCAAAATATTTGTATTTATTAAAGCAGTTGATAAATGAATATTTTTATATAAATATTCACTACACGATGTGTCTATCCTTTTGGAACATTAATCCGTCGCTAATGCGTATTTTAAATTTTGGCGTTAGATGGGTTTCTGAAGAAAACGATTCAATTTAAATTTTGAGAAATTAAGTACATCTTTAATAATCGAGACATATTTGATGACGTATTGCTTCTGAAAAGGCCTATTTTAGTGGGCCATGCAATGTGTACGTAAGATCACTATAGTGACTTACAGGATAACGGGCTTACAGGGCGGACGGACGGACGGACGGACGGACGAAAGCACAAAAATGACTAACAAAAAGACGGACGGACCAACGAACGGACGGACGAACGAACGAACAGCCAAAAAACGAACGGATGAACGGACGGACGAACGAACAAACAAACGAACGGACGGACGAACGAACGGTCGGACGAGCAAGCGAACGGACGAAGGGACGAACGAACGCACGGACGGACGAACGAACGGACGAATTAACGAACAGACGATCGAACGGACGAAGGGACGAACGGACGGACGGGCGGACGGACGAACGAAGGAACAAACCAGCGGATAGACGAACGAGCGGATGAACTAACTAACGAACGGACGGATGGACGAACGAACGGACGGACGGACGAGCGAACGGAAGGACAGGCGGACGGATGAATGAACGAACAGATGAACGAAAGAACGGACGGACGGACTGACGGACTAACAAACGGATGAACGAACGGACGGATGGACGAACGAACGGATGGACGAACGAACGGATGAACGAACGTACGGACGGACGGACGGACTGTTGGACTGACGAACGGACGGACGGACGAACGAACGAACGAACGAACGGACGGACGAACGAACGAACGGACGGACGAACGAACGGACGGACGGACGAACGGACGGACGGACGAACGGGCGGACGAACGGACGGACGAACGGACGGACGGACGGACGAAAGAACGAACAGATGAACGAACGAACAGAAGGACGGACATACGGACTGGCCGACGAACGGACGGATGGACGAATGGACGGACGAACGAACGAACGAACGGACGGACGAACGAACAAACCAGTGGATAGACGAACGAGCGGACGAACTAACGAACAAACAAACGGATGCACGAACCAACGGATGGACTAACGAACGGACGGACGGACAAATGAAGGAACGGATAAACGAACGGATGAACGAACGAACGAACGAACGAACGGACGGACGGACGGACTAACGGACTGACGGACTAACGAACGGATGGACGAACGGACGGACGAACGAACGGACGGACGAACGAACAGACGGACGAGCGGGCGAACGGACGAATTGACGAACGCACGGACGGACGGACGAACGAACGGACGAATTAACGAACGGACGATCGAACGGACGAACGGACGGAAGGACAGACGAACGGACGGGCGGGCGGGCGTACCGACGGACGAGCGGACGAACGAACAAAAATGACGAACAAAAGAACGGACGGACCAACGAACGGACGAACGAACGAACAGCCAAAAAACGAACGAACGGATGAACCAAGGAACGGACGTACTGACGGACTAACGAACGGACGGACGAACGAACGAACGGACGAACGAACGAACGGACGGACAAACGGGCAAACGGACGAACGGACGAACGCACGGACGGACGGACGAATTAACGAACGGACGATCGAACGGGCGAACGGATGATCGAACGGGCGAACGGACGGACAAACGAACGGACGAACGGACGGGCGGACTGGCGGACGAACAAAAATGACGAACAAAAGGATGGACGGACCAACGAACGGACGAACAGTCAAAAAACGAACGGATGAACGGACGGACGAACGAACGGACGAACGAACGGACGATCGAACGGACGAACGAACGGACGAACGAACAAACGAACGAACGGACGGACGAACGAACGGACGGACAAGCGAACGAACGGATAAACGAACGAACGAACGGACGGACTGACGAACTAACGAACGGATGGAGGAACAACCGAACTGTCGGACGAACGAACGAACGCTTCGACGAACGAACGCACGGACGAACGAACAGACGAACAGACAGATAGACGAACGAATCCACGGATGGACGAACGGACGGACGGACGAACGGACGGACAAACGGACGAACGAACGAACAGCCGACGAACGAACGAATGGATGAACGAACGGACGAACGAACGGACGAACGAACGAACGGACGGCGGACGGTCGGACGAACGAACGGACGAGCGAACGCTTCGACGAACGAATGCACGGACGAACGAACAGACGAACGAACGGACGGACGAACGGGCAAACGGATGAACGGACGAACGGGCAAACGGACAAACGGACGAACGCACAGACGGACGGACGAACGGACGAATTAACAAATGGACGATCGAACGGACGAACGGACGGACGGACAGACGAACGGACGAACGGACGGGCGGACGGGCGGACGGACGGACGAACGGACAAAAATGACGAACAAAAGGACGGACGGACCAACAAACGGACGAACAAACGAACAGCCAAAAAACGAACGAACGGATGAACGAACGGGCGAACGAGCGCACGGACGAACGAACGGACGGATGGACGAACGAATGGACAGACGAACTAACAAACGAACGGATAGACGTCCGAGCGGACGGACTTACGATCGAACGGACGGATGGACGAACGGACGAACGCACGGGCGGACGGACGAACGGACGAATTAACGAACGGATGATTGAACGGACGAACGGACGGACAGACGAACGGACGAACGGACGGGCGGACGGGCGGACGGATGGACGAGCAGACGAACGGTCAAAAATGACGAACAAAAGAACGGACGGACCAACGAACGGACGAACAGCAAACGAACGAACG
Organism: Gryllus longicercus; assembly: GCA_038098605.1. Classification (NCBI taxonomy): domain Eukaryota; kingdom Metazoa; phylum Arthropoda; class Insecta; order Orthoptera; family Gryllidae; genus Gryllus; species Gryllus longicercus. The sequence goes on along the minus strand of JAZDUA010000574.1, from coordinate 573,824 downwards.
GATGAACGGAAGGACGAAAGAACGAACGAACGAACGGACGAAAGAACAAACGAACGAACGGACGGACGAACGAACGGACGGACGGGCGAACGAACAGATAAACGAACGAACGGACGGACTTACTAACGAACGGATGGACGAACAACCGGACGGTCGGACGAACGAACGAACGAACGCTTCGACGAACGAAAGCACGGACGAACGAACAGACGAACGAACGGACGGATGGACGAAAGAATCGACGGACGGACGAACAAACGAACGGATAGACGACCGAGCGGACGAACTAACGATCGAACGGACGGATGGACCAACGAACGGACGGACCGACGAACGAACGAACGGACGGACGAACGAAGGATGAACGAACGGACGGATGGACGGACGAACGAAGGAACAAACCAGCGGATAGACGAACGAGCGGACAAACTAACGAACGGACGGACGGATGGGCGAACGAACGGACAGACGGACGAACGAACGGACGGACAGGCGGACGGACGAATGAACGAACAGATGAACGAAAGAACGGACGGACGGACTGACGGACTAACGAACGGATGAACGAACGGACGGATGGACGAACGGACGGATGGACGAACGAACGGAAGGACGAACGAACGGATGAACGAACGTACGGACGGACGGACTGACGGACTGACGAACGGACGGACGGACGATCAAACGAACGGACGAACGAACGGACGGACGGGCAAACGGACGAACGGGCAAACAGACGAACGGACGAAATCACGGACGGACGGACGAACGGTCGAATTAACGAACGGACGATCGAACGGGGAACGGACGGACGGGCAGACGAACGGACGAACGGACGGGCGGAAGGGCGGACGGACGGACGGACGGACAAAAATGACGAACAAAAGGACGGACGGACCAACGAACAGACGAACGAACGAACAGCCAAAAAACGAATGGATGAACGGACGAACGAACGGACGAACGAACGGACGATCGAACGGACCAACGAACGGACGAACGAACAAACGAACGAACGGACGGACGAACGAACGAACGGACGGACGGACGGGCGAACGAACGAATAAACGAACGGACGGACTGACGAACTAACGAACGGGTGGAGGAACAACCGGACTGTCGGACGAACGAACGCTTCGACGAACGAACGCACGGACGAACGAACAGACGAACGGACAGATGGACGAACGAATCCATGGATGCACGAACGGACGGACGGACGGACGAACGGACGGACGGACGAACGGACGGACGGACGAACTGGCGGACGGTCGGACGAACTGACGGACGGTCGGACGAACGGACAGACGAATGAACGAACAGATGAACGAACGAACAGAAGGACGGACTTACGGACTGGCCGACGAACGGACGGATGGAGGAATGGACTGACGGACGAACGGACGGACGGACGAACGAACAAACCAGCGGATAGACGAACGTGCGGACGAACTAACGAACGGACGGAGGGATGGACGAACGAACGGATGGACTAACGAACGGACGGACGGACGAATGAACGGATGAACGAACGAACGGACGAACTGACGGACTAACGAACGAACGGACGAACTGACGGACTAACGAACGGATGGACGAACGGACGGACGAACGAACGGACGGACGAACGAACGGACGGACGAACGAACGGACGGACGTACAGGCGAACGGACGAACGGACGGGCGGACGGACGAACGGACGGACGAGCGGACAAAAATGACGAACAAAAGAACGGACGGACCAACGAACGGAGGAACAAACGAACGAACGGAAGGACGAACGAACGAACGATATATTTTGTTAAGCGCGGAATTATGATTTATGAGGTGATAGGATAATTATTAGACGTGAACGTGGACTTTTTGGACCATCCCAGCATTTGCCTTATGACCGAGGGAAACCACGAAAACCCCGGTCAGGATGGCCGGCCCGGGAATCGAACCCGGACCTCCCGATTGCGAAGTCAGTGCGCTACGCACTGAGCCACTTCGCTCGATTCATCATTATTATTATTATTATTATTATTATTATTATTATTATTATTATTATTATTATTATTATTATTATTATTATTATTATTATTATTATTATTAATTATTGTTATTATTATTATGATAGCAGTACATTAGTTAAAATATATTTTTTTACATTCATGGTGTCTGACTGACCAAATGTTCTCTTGCAGATATACTTAAATGGAAAATGAAATTGTTTGATTAGGTTTGTTCAATTTTTATTAGAAAGCAGAACTTTATAATGCAATTTTGGAAAGAAGATAAATATAAAAATAGGAAAATTTTTGACTGGATGACAATGTTTTAAATCGATACGTGTAATCGATATAAACGTATTGTTAATTTCATAATAACATCAGCCCCAGTTTCATTCACGAGTAGGGCAGATGAGATCAGATCCTGACGCCAGACCTACGCTTGGAAAACATCGGGAGCGACAGACTAATTTGTGACGCTGGGTGCAACAGACCAAGACTGACTTCAACGAGAGCAGCAGACGGAGACGTAACTCGAAGCAAATCGGACGAAGTCGTCCATTCAAGGCGACGGGTTCGCACAGACACCAATCGTTACGCCGACAATTCAAGTTGGTGGCGACTAACATCGTCGAAATCTGCTCCTGCTTCACACCGCAGACAGCGCGATTCTGCTACGATTCCGCCGTGAGCCTGCGACGCCGCCGTAGCAGAAAGCGCGGAAGTAACCCTCACGGCCGATTACCCGGTCGCCCGGCTCGCGGTCGCCGCCAGCCCTTGTTCGGGGTAACGGCGCCTTCATACGTCGTCACAGCGGCGCGCTTCCGATAAGCGGAAAGTCTCTTCCGACGACGCCGCCACCGCTGCACCGCCGCCCGCCGTGGAAGGGGGTGGGTTCTGCAGGGGTAAGTCTCGCCGACCCTCCGGCGAACACGAACAAATTGACCGCAGGAGGTAAAATGCCGCGACCGGCGTCGCAGTGGGAATACCATCGTTTAAAGCTGTGTTCTGCTAGCGGTGGCGCGTACGCCCTCCTTCGCTTTGCGTAGTGAGAGTCCGCCACCGAACGCCGCAGCGGCATGGGAAAGTCTCCATTCAAACCAATGTTCTGCCACGAGACGCGGTGTTCGGAAGCGCGCAGCGGTGGCGACGTGAGAAGCGGCTCTAACGACCTCTGACGGTTAGCTGCTTCGCTGCCGACCCGCCCCTCTCAACGCACAAGAGGAACGCGCCAGCTTCACCCACGAAGCGGTCGCTGCGTCAAAGGACGCGAGCTTCCTCCACAGGTGATAACCATTCACAACCGCAACAAGTGGAGGCAGAAGATGTACTTTATAATAAGGAGATGCGCGTAATCACAGGTTCTGTGAAAGTCGTACACGAAAATGTTTAGAGACGTAAAAAACAAGCTAGAAATGCCTCAAGAAGTAAGATCATCATTATGCACGCCAATTGTAATTTGTCTTATAAAATCTGAACTTACAGGCAAAAATAATTGTATTACAGTGTAACAGTAGTTGTAGTCATAATTTCGGGAACAAACAGTGGGCTCCCTTCAGGATCCACATAAAGGAATTACTGTAATTTTATTCAGTAGCGTATGTTCAACACACCTAATTCCCAATCCCATTAGAAATCTTATCCTGAAGATAATCTTGGCTCTCTAGAGCTTATCCCGTACAGATCTTTGGCTGTTGGTGAAGATCGGCGTGTAAGGTAAGTTAATTGTGATTTGCCTGCCGAGAACGATTGACGCCCAACCCTGGCAAGCGATCACGAGGGGGTTCGTTACAATATTGGATTCTTATTACAAGGTTTTTGGGAATGTATTTTTAAAATTGCTGAGAAGGCCCCTTGTTTTGCGACTGGACATAATTATAGATTCACTATACGCACGTTTTGTTGAGTTTTCCTTTTGCTAGTTGTGGTAAGAGTAGAGCCAGGTATGTAGTTGCTGTTTTGTAGAGATTAAATAGATAAAATCGTTCTATCATTCGGCTCTCCTGAGCAAAATGAAGACAGTGATGATGCAAAGTGAAGATAATAGACTTTCCTCCGTTCCCTCCACCAACACAAAAAATTCATTGTCGGGTTAGCGACGGATCAATGCTTAAATGCTTTTCCTCCGATAGGACATTTCTAACTTTTACTTCCTCGCTATGGATTAAAGAGAAACTTATGTAATGCTATTTGAAAAAAATGGCGAATTTTCGGCAAAACATACATATTACAGAGCCCTGATAACGACATAGTCTCTACATCCAAATATTAAATATAGAAAAAAATCCTCTAACACATGGTGTAGCTAGATTTCATGTTTTGTGGGTCCTTGATGTCGAAAAATCGAATGAAGGCAACCCGATTGTCCGTATGTCTACCTATTAGTCTGCCTTCCTGCCTGCCTGCCTGCCTGCCAGCCTGTCTGTCAGTCTGCCTCTCTGCCTGCCTGTCTGCCTGCCTGTCTGCCTGCCTGCCTGTCTGCCTGCCTGTCTGCCTGCCTGTCTGCCTGCCTGTCTGTCTGCCTGCCTGTCTGTCTGCCTGCCTGTCTGCCTGCCTGTCTGCCTGCCTGCCTCTCTGCCTGCCTGTCTGCCTGCCTGCCTGCCTGCCTGTCTGTCTGCCTGCCTGCCTGCCTGTCTGCCTGCCTGTCTGCCTGCCTGTCTGCCTGCCTGTCTGCCTGTCTGCCTGCCTGTCTGCCTGCCTGCCTGTCTGCCTGCCTGCCTGCCTGCCTGTCTGTCTGCCTGTCTGCCTGCCTGTCTGCCTGTCTGCCTGCCTGTCTGCCTGCCTGTCTGCCTGCCTGCCTGCCTGTCTGCCTGCCTGCCTGTCTGCCTGCCTGCCTGTCTGCCTGTCTGTGTGTCTGCGATCGAACGGCCTGTGGTTCCAAGTTGCTTTCCTCCTATCCTTTGTGGAACTCAACCTACTCTTCTCTCTGACTTCATATTCAATGGCTTGTTGGCCGCTACGCGTACAATGATCACTAACCTCCCACGCCGCAATCCGTCTAGCAAGGCTATCACACGCGAATGTCAAGTCTGTGTCTGTCTCTGTCTATCTCTGTCTGCCTGTGTCTGTCTGTGTGTATTTCTGTTGCTTACAAGAACAGCTGAAACATAAACGTTCTTGAGAGTTAAATCTGAACGTGCCTTCCCATTTGCCAACTTGAATGAGTACTATGTTTACTCACGTGCCACGAAGAGACCAAAACATTTTCAATCACCGCTTCAATTGTAAGGGACTCTCTCTTCTTGAGATTTTTTGTTCGTACAGATGTCATTGATCCACAGGGTATTGGATATCTTATATAACCCGATTTCGAAAGAAGGGGGTTATTCTTTTCTCCAATATATTTTTTCATGTTTGTTGAAACTTCCTCAAACATTTTTTTTTCATATGTACCCAATCTAAATGATTTCTCTTTGTCTGAAAAAGTTTAATCACTCAGTTGAACGACGGCAATTTTAAGATCACACCTTTTTTTATTTTTTGAAGCTAGAAATGTTTTATTAATGTAATATATTTGTCAAAATTGGTTGTTTAAACGATTTTATGTAGAGGTTTTCTCAGAATATTTGTATCTTTGGCGTAAGTATGAAGCAGTTGATGTCAATTTTCTAAAAATACGTAAAAACATTTTCTCAGATTCTTAATTTATCAACAAACTTAACCAAGTATTCACTGCCTCATCGAAAGACTATGTTTGTATTTGAAATTATTTTGTTTTAAATAGTGTTATTTTCATTTCTCAAAGTCGGTTTACATTTTTTAATTTACTTTTTATTTTGAGAGTGGCCCAGTACAGGGTTACAGCAGGTTATATTAAAACAATAGACAAAAGATGGAATCTTTTACTATGATAGAAATATCCCGTACACATTGAAAGGACGTTGCTGCTTTTAAAACTACAAACGAAGGCTTTTTAGATACAGAGCCGCACTTGCACGCGTTAAAAGCTTTGTCACGAAACACTGGGGATATTGACACGAGAGAGACAGACAGACAAACACCGAATCACTTATTCTAAACAGATCTGTTTATATCAACATTATGAATATTATGATATCGTCAACAGTTCTATTACAGCTTATTGTTGTTGTTGTTTAATGATTTATTTCAACTAATCTTTATGATCCCTGTAAAGAATAAATAATATTGTACTAAACTTAAAAGAGTAAAATAACAACTAAGTTAAAAATATTTGGAAATAACAAAGGACACTTCTACTTAGTTGCACATATGTCAATACCACAATTAATCAATCTTCATTATACATTAAAATGTTATTTAGACTACCTGAACCTTGGTGAATACATCGCACAAAGGGAAGAGTAGAAAGATACAACAGATAAGAAGGTATGAAAAACCGAAAACCCCAATAAAAATTTCTTAAAGTTTCGAGGAGCAAGGATACACGCCAAAAATTAGATATGTGTGGGATATTGGTGTAGAATCGTTTTATATATTCGTTATATGGCAAATAGAACACTCCAAAAACATTGTTTCATGAGGTTCAGTGTCAAGTCTCAACGATTAACATAATGAAGTTGTATAAATTCTGAAACAACACATTCCCTATTCAACATGAAGAATGATACAGAGTTTAACATGTAATTATTTTTTTATATTTTCAAACATCTGGACATGTATGTTGAACTGAACTCTTTCAGAAAATCCTGCTATCTACATTAATTTACAATCGAAATGCATCAGGTACTATGACAATTACTGAAACATTTTTGTGAAGGACACGTGTCAGACGGTTGTTTGACTTTGCGTTTATATGCACTCATTAATCTTCGCTTTTAAAAACACTTCAAATCCGAACATGTAATCGTCTTTTCGCTAACAATAAACTCACACTCACATTTTTTTCTCGAAGAGCAAATTTCAAATGCTTTCATTAGCTCGTTTGCCACAAACTTCCCTATACAGTGTTCGAGTAAAACTGTTGAGTGTGCGTATGTATGCGATTCCGACACTCGCGGCTCGACCACTTCCCGTGCACTTTTCAAAAACGGATTTTTTTGGTACTTTCTCGCTTTACGAATTCTTCGTAAGAAGAGAAAGTTATGTAATCGGGCGCCAGAAACGGCCGAAATTTCACCAGGAAACTCTTATTGCCGGGTTCTGGTAACGAAGAAGCGGATAAATCCTGTTGCTAAATTTAGAAAAAAATCCTCTAACTCTTAATGCAGCCAGAATCCATGTTTTATTGGTTCTTTGTACTGAAAAGTCGTTTGACGGCAAAACGTCCATCTGTCTGTCTGCCTGTCTGTCTGTCCGTCTGTGGCCAACTCTGGCGCCTAAACCGTTCAGCTGATTTTCTTCAAAATTGATATTCCTCGATATATGAATGAACCCGTGGATTTGGAAGTTTCAAACTGATATTTTTATTTTTGAGGGTACTTCACGTGAAGTCTCAAACACATTTTCAAACATTTCTCAAAAGCGACTCCAAATGTTTTGATTAAATTTTGTTTTTGAATCGCTTAAGTCATTGTATTTGACGTGCCAGGAAATACAAAATAATCAAATGGTCAATCAATTGGCAAAATTTTGGCCTCGTTACTACGTAATATTACCTAAAGGATTTCATTTTCCAGGCCACCTACCAAGGCTTTTTATTCCACATACTGTGATGGTATTAATTTCATTTTTTAATTCATTTATATTGAAGGAAGGAAAGAGCAGGCAATAGACGTAACATTTGAACTGAACGATGAGCTATAAAATTCACAACCCATTAGTTGCGTCACGACAGATGACCTGTCGATGTAGGCGAGGGAAATAACCCATCAGTAATAGAGGAGAATGCTTTATGCTCAAAGCTTTCAGGCAATGCATACATACACGCACTTCCGGGTGACAGTAACACGATGCACTTACAACATCCCAGGAAACACTAACTTTTCTTTGGAAAAAAAAATTCCGTCGATAAAAAGATTGTTTAAACTAAGGTTGCAATAATTATTTTAACGAAATGATGGATTTTATTCTTCTCCTTCATTCAGTATCTACTTTTTATCCACCTTATTCAACAATTCTGTAGCCTTTAGGAATTCTACCATCTTCAATGCTCTCGACTTACTATTTTTTGCTCTTCTACACACGATTCCCTTACACTGTTTTTGTGCGTTTGTAAGTTTATGTACGCAGGATGTACGAGGCACTACAATCATAACAAATAGTTGGTGCTTAAGTAAGACTGTAGAATAAAAACTAAGTATCATGTTTTCCACTTTTGATCAATTTAGAATATAGCATAGTATTACAGGTAAAAGCGAAAACTTTAAGCATCAAAACGAATTATAATTTATAGAGTGTCCCCTAAAACGTGCTATAACTTGTGATAGACCAATTAGTGAAAAGCAACATATTTTACGACAAATATTATATCTTACGATAAGAATATGTCCAACTGACACAGTACGTCCTAAAATGCACATTTGAATCCAATTCTGGATTGTGGAATAAGTTCTTTCAGAGTTTACAACTGAAGAGACTTCAGAATTATGGGTAATTCAGTGTTTCCGGCTACGGTGTATTCATTGTTAATTGTTAATATTTTTGGGAAATATCTTCTTGGTTTTTATTATTTATTACCATTTGATTAATGAACCGAGGAGAAGGAAAAATGTGTTTCAGAACGGGCGTAGCCTTATTTATTGCACGGTCTACAGGTCGTGATACGCACCAAAGAGATTGTTGCAACCGACACATGCGACTTGTTTCTCTGGAAACCATATGTGCACATCCCTATAGGGCCTATTCTGAGCTGCTTAAGCAGTCACTGACAAGGAACACGATGCAAGTAAAAACGGCGTGGTTCTTACCAAGTGTTCATTCACGCCTGGAATATACAAGAAATGTTAGAGTAGTGTGGTTCATGCGGAAGTACACATGATTTCGTGCCGTTTCTAGACATCAAGTAAGGAAATACATTAACTACGCAATGTTGAAGCGGAAATGCTCAATCGTAAATTTTTGTGGATAAATTTCTGAAATTCTTCTAATTATTATAAGCGTCATAGATTAAAATGGAAGATAATTATGATGTATTTTAGAAATTTAAAAATTGTTGTTCTGAATATGTGAATTGTAGTATTCCGTAACGTATGGGTTACTTTGTTGGTTCTTACTACACATGGTGACTTTTTCGTATTATGAATCTCGCGTCACACCTATGAGGCCGGGAAAGCAATGTATGGCTAGCCTGAGATCCCACGTAACCAAGGGAATACCCTCTGAAGTTGTAGTTCAGCAACTTCTTACCTGTAGACGATCTTATTAAAATCTTCTCCAGCGCTCTTCACGTGAAATCCGACAACCTTGCTGCAGAAAAGAAACGTTTACAACCAGCTATTACAAGTAATTATTCTTAATAATATAATGGCTTCAATGAAGAGACGTCTGACCTTTGTAACAGTGTCTACGTGAGGATATGTGAAAATAACATCACCCAATCCTCCAGCAAGGGTGCAAAGTCTTTCCGTAAGTCTTCCTGTAATAGATGAGAAAGAGAGAGTAGTCACTAGGGACTATTTTCTCTTCGCACTTCCGACGACAGTTTGATAAGGTCGATTCGAACTGGTCAGAGGCCCACGTCGCGCCACCCCCTCTGGGCTCCCGCTTTCGACCCCAATAATCAGGACGCAGACGCTTTCAAAGAGAACGGGTTTGTGAGGTCAACTTCGAGGGCACGCTTTTCCCTGAAAAGGTGACGGACATCAAACCCCGCCAATACACGGTGAGCTTAATGGAGCCAAGAAAACCTCTCCGAAAGAAAATAGTAAACTCTTAACCCCCTACCATATCTGCAGTTTACAATCACGTGCTGTGGCTGGGGTTCTCTTGGACCCCAAGCTTTACTAAAAATTGGAAGTGGTAAATACGCATGAGAACGGCAATATACTGAGTGTAAATAATTGTTTTTATCTAAGTATACATTTTAAAGTGATTTTCAATAGCATAATAAACATTATTTATTCGTTTCATATAAATAATAACCTCTGCCGTGCATAATCTCTATTGTCGATACATAATGCTTCAGAAATATTTACAATAGTTTATGAAAGTTATTTCCAGATAAATCCAATATTGACTGTATCAGACACAGTTTTTTATGTTAATGAGAAGATGTTTCAAGTGAGAATGGAAAAATAACAAGTAATACCTTAGGTCGAACCAGACTCCCGCAACGAAAAAAACTTAATAGCTCTCTAATAAAACTTGTGAAATATGTGAAAATGGTTTGGTACCTGCTTAATAAGTGCATAAAGGTAAATCTAGAAGACTGAAATGAACCTCCAAGTATTCAGGAAAATATTAGCAAAATAATAATGATGGGGTTCTAAAAGACCCCAGATATAGTACGAGGGTCAAGACCAAATTTGTGTACGTCATAACTTTCTGAGGCTAGTTTTCTCTGTGGTATATAAGTTCAATCAAAGGAGGAGCAACCCAATCGGATATCAATGAAAATCGATTCCCAAATATTCTAACCTATCAATCAAAAATACAAATCATATTTTGCATGAATACTTCAGAATTTGAGTGAATGGCAATGAAATTATGTCTTTAAGTTGTGTGATTTTCTTCAGGTGCGCTGGCATTATGGAAAATCACTACAGATTCGGGGATCGCGGTGACAGCTATTATTCATCCGATGATGCCCGTTTAAACACATCTGTATACCAAGTGGTCAATCCAAGTTTTGACGAGGTACATTTTAGTTGTTTTGTACATTTTTGAATGTTTAATTGCCCACATACGTGGTACACGTTGTCTCGTTATGAGTAAAACAGTTAAGGGATCCAAACAAAAGAAAAATGAAAATGCAGTTTGATAATATACAATGAATCTAAATACGAGTATTAACATAATTGAAACTAAATCCACTTTTGTATTGGGTTTTATAATTATTCGCGTAAAGTTTGTAAATTTTGAAGAAAATAATTTCTAACGAGCTGAAAGGTAGCTTAAATACTTTATATTCTTCTGTTCCAGCACCATTCCAGAATTATCGCTCTGATGAATGAAGCTGCACTCTGGAATTACGTGGAAGAACGAATATCTCTCGTGGTAGATATTAACTCTTAAACATTCGTCTGGAAGTGACATTTTTTGGCTCAGCCAAAAAATAGTCACATTGAATAGTTTCAATGAAAGTCACAAAATTCTACAAAAAAAATTGGAAAGGGAATATATCACAAAAGAATGTCATATTTATCAATACCTTGCATAACATTATTAACATTTTATATACAAATTTTACGTACACTATGTGATCAAAAGTATCCAGACACGTGACTGAAAATGACTCACCAGTTTGTGGTGGCCTCCATCGGAAATGCTGGAATTCAATAGGGTTTCTTGGAGAATGGCAGCCCATTCTTCACGGAGTGCTGAACTGAGGAGAGGTATCGATGTGTCAGGCCTGGCACGAAGTTGGCGTTCCAAAACATCCCAAAAGTGTTCGATAGGATTCAAGTCAGGACTTTGTGCAGGCCAGTCCATTACAGGGATGTTATTGTTCTGTAAGCACTCCGCCATAGGCTGTGCAGTAGGATGAGGTGCTTGACCGTGTTAAAAGATGCAATCGCCATCCCCAAATTGCTGTTCAACAGTGGTAAGCAAGAAGGTGTTTAAAACATCAACGTAGGCATGTGCCGTGATAGTGCCACACAAAACAGCAAGGTGCGGAAGCCTCCTCCATGAAAACACGACCACCTAATAACATCATTTTGGACGTGTCCGTATATTTTTATCAAATAGTGTATATCAGAGTATTCTTGGGTGGGGGAGAAGAGTGAACTGAAGAAACCTTTCTTCGAAAGATATATCCTCGTTACTCCGTAGTAAAAAACATGAGCTTTGAAGAAAGTCAAATTGAAAATAAAATGGACAATAACTGATTCGTGATCATTAAGATGTTCGATGAACTCCACATAAAATAAATTGAGGAAAACACCGTTCACCTATAAAAAATTCATTTTGAATTTAATTTTTAAAACATTAGAAAATTAAATCAGCCTCTCCGAACTACGTCCATTAACAGTGGCGTACTATCCAATAATTTCTCCACCGGATACCCTGACCGGATTCGATAGAAAAAAGACAGAAAACATATTTCAACCCATTCAATCATGTTAATTAATCGATGGCAGCGAATGCTTGGCAACATTGTTGCTTTAGCAGCATCATTTACAGGGAAATTCTAGGATTGCGAGTCCAGACGGCGCATTTGAATTGAATTGAATTAATGCCTTATTTTACATGGCGAGACTCGCTGCTAGAGAGCCGGGTCGAATTCAGCTGAAAGAGAATTCTAGCGGCCTGCAGCTGTGATCGGTATTATGAGTGGTTTCTCCTAGCAGTACCAAACCTATGCGGGAGGAGTGCCTTAAAAGAGGCTCATAAACAGGTTTCCTTCTTAATTCTTATTCCCTCTCTCTCATCACACGCACATCGTGCAACACTACACTACCATACATGTCGAGAGACCGGTTGGGAGCTTAGAGCTTGTCCCGACAAAGGTACACATCCTATGAAATGGGAAATGCTCGCGAGCCGACTTGTAGCTCAGCGGCAAATCTCACTTCCAAGAGGAGCTAACGCCGTCATCTGCCGGGATATAACATGCACTACACTTACGAAAGCAGGGTTAGGCGGTGTTTAAATATATGCATTTGAAACACGTGCATAAATATATTTTGTATTTGAAAAATTGTATTTTTGACATTTTTGAAAATGTATTTTGGAGATATGTATACATACATAAAATAGGTTATTTAAAAAATGAAATACTTAAAATACTTTGAAATACACATGAACAGAAAACAAGGATATTTTCTATTAACTTGATCCTGCTAATGAATGCACCTTATTGAAAATAAAACGTAAAGACCTGTTCAGCTATTAAATTTGAATTATCTTCATTTATAAATGATTAATCTAAATACCAGTATCCGGCAATAAAACAAGGGTTTATTCGTTATAACACGTTTATTTTTATCCACGCCTGTGGAACGACTGTATTTCTTTACGGATTTTATATATTACCCAACTAGGAGTTAGACATTTTTGACACCGTTTTATATTTAAAAATGTATGTATATATACATGTGTATATATATGTATGCATGCACACACACACACACACACACACACACACACATATATATATATATATATATATATATGTGTGTGTGTGTGTGTGTATGTATATATACATATATACATATATGTATATACCCCGTCGAAAGCTACATCGGCACCACAGTCGTGGCTTCAGTCAAGGGCATTCGCAAATATATTACAGTTATTATTCAGAAATTTGTACATCTACCAATTACTAATTTATTGCAATTATGATATATTGTTTCAATAAAAAAGAAAATACAATTGAGTTTATTTCATTGCAATAATGTACACAATTAAGTATAATACAACCAACTGATCGACTGTATTTTGAGTATTTCAAGAATTTTAAATTCGTATTCATTTAGCAAATCAAACATGATGTATTTTGAGTATTATATAAATACTTATTTTAAGTATTTTGGCGAAGTATTTAAATATTAAACTTAAAGCATTGTGCTCAACCTTGTACGAGACTTATGATCAAAATAGCTGAATCGATATTCACTCACGTGGTGATGTGTTCTAGATTCGCCAAGAACACGAACATTTCGTGCGAAGAGTGTACGCGCTAACGTTCGTCATGATTTTGGCGAACTACGTTTGCGTCAATGTGGGCATTCGCTTCAAGGCTGTCAGACATTTCCTGCACAAGAAGAAGTTCGTCTACGTGATCAGTTACGTTGTGTTCTTCGCTATACACGTCACCATCATAGCAATGGACGCCTGCTCCAGCGACGAACCATTCTACAAAGTTTTGCTGACTGTTCAGACATTCGCATTAGGGTAGGTACTTTGAACGTGGAGTGGTTTTTGGCAATATTAATAGTCTAAAATCATCGTTATGTAGTGCAACTGTTACAAAGTATTTATTTGACTCCTCCTGTAAGAACGTCAAGTGACATTTTACTTTCTCGTATATGTGCATATACACAGAGTAATATATGTAGTATAGGAAAAGGTTGTATAATGCTGCAGGAAGTCAATTTCAACAGAAATACACGTTTTGGGGTGCCCTGACACCGAAAAAGGGGTGTTGTTTTTCCAAACGCCCGTCCATGTCTGTCCGTCCTGTCGTCAGTAAACAACACTAGCGCCTAAACTTGGGGTAGAATTTTTTCAAACTGAATACTCCTCGGTCGATCTGACCTCAATAGAAGCTCTGCGTATTTTAATAAAAATCTTAATTTTGAGAGGTGCTTGCAAAAGTTTGAAAATTTTCGGCGTCATCCTATTACAAGAAAATGAAGATACAGATTTTTCTTCCAAATGAAATTTGTTCTTCATTATTAGTTGTTTCATTAAGGTCATATAATACAATTTTTTGAAACATTTAGTGGTTTTAGAGCAATATTGAAAATGAGTGAAACATGTGCAATAATACAAATATTTAAAACAAGAATTTATCAAAAATGGCTCCAATTTTTTTCTTTAAACCTTTGGTAGAGATGTTGTAACATACTATAACAGACGACATAAATGCTACTTTGCTCCACTCTTTTTCAAAAATTAAACAATTGCAATTCTTTGACATCTCTCACGTCGTTAACACTTACATTACGATTTGTATACATTGTTGCATTTATGAGTACATGTGCTTCAAATGATGTCTGAAAAAAATCTCTAAAACTTTTCTGTGAAAATGAGCTAAAAATTCCGCATTTTCGCGAAAATGGTTTTAATTTTTTCTTCAAACTTTTTGCACGTATATTGCTAAATGACCTGTATAAAACAACAAAATACATTTTAAGTCACATTTACAAATCCCCGTACACACAACAAGAAACAAACGATTTAGTACAAAAACGGTTAAGTCACTGAATCCACCTAAACCAGGTATCTAACGAAGAAATTGTAAACATTTAGCTGTTGACGCCGAAGCCGCTCGGTGTCCCTCGAGAGAACATGTTATCATTTCTTGTTATGCTTTTAAGTGTGTATTTTATCTTCCGCTGAGGCATTGAAGAATTCGATACTTGGGATTTAGAAACGGCGTGAATATCAAGAGGAGCAAATCAAGATACACATTTCTCGACCAAGATAACCACGTCAATTATCCTTTTCGAAGTTATTTCATTTCGGGCGGTTGATAGCCACTTACTTCACAAGTGGTGTTTCAACAGCACATACTTTCTCTCATTATTTGTAGGGGTTACGTAATATTATAATGCTACTTCCACATACATTTGCGAAATTTTTTGAAAGATCTCTCACAACATTAATACGCACATTTTCATCAATTTGTAAACACTATTGTATTTGTGAGTTAAAGTGCTTTAAATGACTTCTAATGAAGTCATCTTGGAATGAATATATCTTCAATTTTCGAAGTTACAGTGGCGTCTAAGCGCCATTTTTTTAAAAACGGCTCTAAATGTTTCAATGAAAACTGCCATTAAGGACGAGGTTTTATTGTTCTTTAATATTCTGAAAATAATATTTCCGTTGTACAATTAGGAAACCGAAAAATTAAGAAAAATTGTTAAAAAAATGTACTTTGGACGGCGGTAGATAGCAGCTGGTAAGAGTATGTGGCAGCTCTGAATAGCTAGCCGAGACCAAAAGAAATAGAGAACTAATACGGAAAAGTCTGTGCCATTCTGTAGCACCACTAGTTTCACATTTTCTAAACTTTCCAACCCCCTAGAAGTTGAATTTAAGTATGAATTCAAGAACATTTTACTATAGTAAAACCTGATTCCATAAGCACATTTTTATTGTCAAATTTGGAGCTGTTTTTGAGAAAATTCGTGTGAGCGTTTCTGAATAGACAGATGGACGGGCGGGCAGGTAGGCAGACATTTTGAAAAAAAAAGACAATGCAGGACTTGATGGTGAATATTGATTGGTGTTATTGAAATAGTTTCATGGGAGTTTTAATACATGTATTGTTTACTATTATAGAAAATTTGAGATGAAATATTACAACAGCTTTAGTCGTTTTCCAAGACATCACACTATTGTGTATCCATGTTTTCATGGCCAGATGACATTATGGCGGGACTGCCTGCCCTCTGTCACGCAATAGCTAGAATTACGAAATAAGCATCAAATAATTGGCTACGAACCCGTGGATCAATAGATCTATTAGGAAAAGGCTTGAAATCTAATCTGTGATAATAGTGACGACGTAAGATATGTTTTCATATTCGAATTTTGATTCGTGTGGCAAGTTATTATACTACAACAATATTAAAGAAAATTCGTTTTAACACAAGAAATTCCTAAATGTAGTGGGGATAGCACCTTGAACCGTTAGTGATTTAGGCTTCACTGTTGAGGTAGTGTAAAAATACTCACAGTGATTTGTTTCCTTGTCGGTAGAGTCACAAACTATCTTCTCGTAGGTGATGAGAGTTTCAGGTTTTCTCTAGGAAAAAAATAAACTTCTTTTCACCTACTGAAAGTAAATAACTAATTGAATTCTACTTCCTTTTCTTCCCTAACCACTTCACTTGTTTTCATTATTTAATGAAAGTGCAGTGATTTAAAGCATCGTATTAGCTAATAAGATATGAGTTTAAAACGAGTTTAAGTACAACCTAAAATGGCTGATTGTATGTTTGTGAAATATAACCAAGTTTTCTAAATTAAAGTTAGGCGAAGGGCAGTATTTTGCACTAGTTCAAAGTACATCTCTGAGAAAATTAAAGTTTTTATTGTGTTCAGTTTTTAAATAGTTTATTGTTTCAATGAAATACAACACAAGGGGTGATTTTTTTGTGCTAATTGAAGATTGGATTTATTAATTTTTATTTCAATATTATCTCATCTATTTGAGGTACTTAAAATGTCAAAAAAGTTTCACAAATTCCTCTGAATTATTTCAAATGTCAGGGGTGAGTGCTCAATTGCAATCTTTTGCATCCCTCTTGCAGTTCACATTACTGTAATGAAACATACAGATACATAATATAGCTTTGATTAAATTAGCTATTCTTACTCTTATCGATCTAGAAAAAGAGAGCAGTACATAAATAATAATTTTGTGGACGTAACGAGAGAAGAACTACTGACTGTGATTCAAAATATTTCTTATGAGCCTTCTTTCAGTGGTACTATAATTTTATTATCAGTAACCAATACCAATGTTCAAGGAAAATTAATATTAGACCAAAGAAATAAAAACAGATTAACAAATTAAAAATTTATTTAAAAAATTAAGTACTGAATTAAAGCTTATAAATAAATCACGTACAATTTTTACTTTTGAAATTCTAACTTAAAAATAAAAGTAGTTCTCGGAATACAATCAAAAGAACTGATTTCCAAACCAATATAGATTCAAAACATTGTTTTTATTAATTTATAGCACTTATTCTCAAAATGATGAACAAATGATGAACAAGATGAACAAATTGAAAATGCACTAACACGAAAAAGCCGATAATTACAAAATGCAGTATTAACTATTTAAGCATGTACAACATGGGATACATTTTATTCCCATCAACGTGTGCTCCGAATTTGAGTATATGAAGAATATTTGAGAATATTTATTATACGAGTAGTGATACAGTAAAACGAGCTCAAAGCGGAACGTGCATAATGCGCTAATGTGAACATCAATAGTGCTTCAGCAAAATCTAAGTTATACTGCATTACATTCTATAATGTGGAAACTTGTCTAATACGAAAAAAAACTGCTCCCCTGAGGCTCCGCATTGACCAAGTGTTATTGCATTTTATTTTGCGGGTAGGAATGGTTTCGACACGAAGGCAAACCTATGAGCAAATTAAAATCACTTTTACTTGGCAGGCAAATTATTTTTATACAAGGACATTTATTCCAGAAATATGGAAGGGCCGGGTCTGAACCAGTAGGAAATACCAGAGTGGATTTTCATACACAAGTCATTATACTCAAATACTCTGGCCGATTCCTTTTCAGTTTAATCTAAAGCACTTTAATCCAACTCTTATCTTTTGTCGTCACTACTTCCCCATTAGTGAGAGGCAGATTGTTATGATGTGTTATAAAATGCTTCTCTTCACAGTTGTTTTATCTTCCAAAGTGATATAAACATGACAGCATTCCGATGAAAATAGTAACAATTTGTATGAAAATGACTGCAAATTTTGACATTTTAGTGGTTTATTATATACATTTACGAAAAAACTGTAAAATGATACATTTTAATGCTCTTCACTAAAAATTATTTTATAATGCATGTAGGAGAAGAACTAAAGGTGGCTACTTTTAAAAAATATATATTTTCTTGAAAACATTGTGCTGTAATAGTTGCAAGTAATTTCAAATACCTGTACAAAATGTTCTATGCGCTCTCACATTGGCCTCTCGAAATCTGATGAAATACAAGTAATAGTTATTTGCTCGATTTATTC
The DNA here is from genome assembly GCA_038098605.1 of Gryllus longicercus. NCBI lineage: Eukaryota > Metazoa > Arthropoda > Insecta > Orthoptera > Gryllidae > Gryllus > Gryllus longicercus. The sequence continues at coordinate 555,354 of JAZDUA010000574.1, read as the reverse complement.
AAAAATTTATTAAAAACTGGATCTCGTGCGTTCGTTCGTGCGTTCCTGGGTTTATTCGTGAGTACCTTCGTACGATAGTTCGTGCGTTTGTTCGTGCGTTCCTGCATTCGTTCGTGCGTTCATTTGGGCGTTCGTTCCTGCGTTCTTGCATTCGTTCGCGCGTTCATTTGTGCGTTCGTTCGTGCGTTCTTGCTTTCGCTCGTGCGTGTGTTCGTGCGTTCTTTCGTGCGTTCAACCGCTTGTGCGTGCGTTCGTGCGAGCGTTTGTGCGTTCGATGGTGCGTTCGTTCATGCGATCGTTCGTACGTTCATCAGTGCGTTCGTTCGCGCGTTCGTTCGTGCGTTTGTTCGTTTGTTTCTTGGTGCGTTGGTTCGTGCTTTCGTGCATGTGTACGTCCGTGCATTCGTTCGTGCGCTCGTTCGTGCGTTCTTGTATTTGCTCATGCATTCGTTCATGCGTACGTTCGTGCGTTCGTTGTTCGTGCGTTCGTAAGCCTACGTTCGTGCGTGCGTTAGAGCGTTCCATCGTACGTTCGTTCGTGCATCCGTTCGTGCGATTGTTCGTGCGATCGTTCGTGCGTTCGTCCGTTCGTTCGTCCGTGCATCCGTTCGTGCAATCGTGCGTTCGTTGGTTCATGGGTTCGTGCTTTCGTTCATGCGTTCGTTCATGCGTTCGTTCGTTCATTCGTTTGTTCGTGCGTTCGTTCGTGCGTTCGTTCGCGCGTTCGTTCGCGCGTTCGTTCGCGCGTTTATTTGTGGGGTTCGTTTTTTTCTTGCGTTGTTTCTTTCCTGCGTTCGTTCGTTCGTGCGTTCAATCGATCATGCATTCGTTCGTGCGTTTGATTTGCGATTGTTGGTGTGTTTGTTCGTTCATTCGTTCGTTCGTGCGTTGGTTCGAGCTTTCGTCCGTGCATTCGTTCGTACGATCAATCGCGATTTCGTTCGTGCGTTCATTCGTACGGGCGTTCGTTCGAGCGTGCGTTGGTGCATTTGTTCGTTCATTCGTGAGTTCATTCATGCTTTTGTGCGTGCGTTCATGCTAGCGTTCGTTCGTACGTGTGTTCGTGCTTTCGTGCGTGCGTTCGTGCGTACGTTCGTGCGTGCGTGCATTCGTTCATGCGTACGTTCGTGCGTTCCTTCGCGCGTGAGCTCGTTCGTGCGTACGATCATGCGTTCGTTCGTTCGTCTGTTCATCCTTACTTTCGTCCTCCCGTTCGTCCGTCCATTCGTTCGTCCGTTCACCAGAGCGTCCACCCGCCTGTCCGTCCGTCCGTCCGTTCGTTCTTTCGTTCGTTCGTCCGTCCATCTATCCGTCCATTTATTCGTCCGTCCGTCAGTTCGTTCGTCTATCCGTCTGTTCGTTCGTTCCTTCTTTCGTTTGTCTGTCCGTCCGTCTGTCCGGTCGTCTGTCCGGTCGTCGGCCGTACGTCCGTTCGTTCGTCCGTTCGTCCGTACGTTTGTCCGTTGGTTCGTTCGTTTGTTCGTCCGTTCGTCCGTGTGTTCGTACATTCGTGCGTCCATCCATTCGTCCGTCCCTTCGTTCGTCCGTCAGTTCCTCCGCCCGTCCGTCCTTCCTTCAGTTGGTTCGTCCATTCGTCCGTCCGTCCTTTCATCCGACCGTCCGTCCGTCCGTCCGTCTGTCCGCACGTCCGACCACCCGTCGGTCCGTCCGTTCGTCCGTCCGTCCGCAACTTCGTCCGTCCGTGCTTTCGTCCGCCCGTCCGTCCGTCATTCCGTATGTCCGTTCGTCTGCTCGTCCGTTCTTTTGTCCGTCCGTTCGTTCGTCCATCCGTTCGTTCATACGTCCGTCTGCCCGTCCGTTCGTCAGTCCGACAGTCCGACCGTTCATCCGTCTGTCCGTTCGTCCGTCCGTCAGTTCATCCGTAATCCGTCCGCCCGTTCGTCCGTCCGTCAATCCATCCGTTCGTCCGTCTGTCTGTTCGTCCGTCTGTCCGTCCGTCTGCCATCCGTCCGTCCGTCCTTTCATCCGTCCGTTTGCTCGTCGGTTCGTTCATTTGTTCGTTCGTTCGTCCGTCTGATCGTCCGTCCGTTCGTCCGTCCCTTCGTTCGTCCGTCCGTTCGTCCGTTCCTTCTTCCGTCCGTCCGTCCGTCCGTTCTTCCTTCAGTAGGTTCGTCCATTCGTCCGTCCGTTTTTCGGTCTGCTCGTCCGTCTGTCCTTTCATCCGTCCGTCTGTTCGTCCATCCGTCTTTTAGTTCGTTCGTCCGTTCGTCTGTCCGTCCGCAAATCCGCCCGTCCGTCTGTCCGTTCGTTCGTCCGTTGTCCGTCCGTCCGTTCGTCCGTTCGTTCGTCCGTCCGTCCGCACGTTCATCCGTCGGTCCGTTCGTCCGCCTGTTCGTCCGACCGTCCATTAATCAGTCCGTCCGACCGTCCGTTCGACCGTTCATCCGTCCGTCCGTCCGTTCATCCGTTCATCCGTCTGTCCGTTCGTTCGTCCGTCCGTCTGACCGTCCGTTTATTCGTCCGTCCGTTCGTCGTCCGTCGGTTCGTCCGCCCGTATGTCCGTTCGTTCGTTTGCCCGTTCGTTCATCCGTCCGTCCGTCAGTTCGTCCGTTAATCCGTCCGTTCGTTGGTTCCTCCGTTCGTCTGCCAGTCGTCTAGTCCGTCCGTCCGTCCATCCGTTCGTTCGTCCGTCTGTCCGTCCGTCTACCGGCCGTCCTTTCGGCCGTCCGCCCGTCCGTTCGTCTGCCAGTTCGTTCGTTTGTTCATCCGTCCGTCTCTGTGTCCGTCCGTTCCTCCGTCCATTCGTTCGTTCGTCCGTCCGTCCGCTATTCGTCCGTTCGTTTGACCGTCCATTCATCCGTCCGTCAATTCGTCTAACCGTCCGTTTGTTCGTCCATTTGTCCGTTCGTCCGTTCATCCCCCGCCCGTCCGTCAGTCCGTTTGTGCGTCCGTCCGTTCGTCCGTGCGTCTCTTCAACCGATTATCCGTTCCTTCGTTTGTCCGTCCTATCGCCCGTTCGTCCTCTGTGCGTCCGTCCGCCCGTCCCTTCGTCCGTCTGTCTGTCCGTTCGTTTATTCGTCTGTTCGTCCGCACGTCCGTCTGTTGGTTCGTTCCTTCGTTCGTTCGTCCATCTCTCTGTCGTTCTGTTCATCTCTCATCTCTCTGTTCGTTTATCCGTCCGTCTGTCCATTCGCGTCTCCATCCGACGGTTCGTTCGTTTGTCCGTTCGTTCGTTCGTCCGTCCGTTCGTTCGTCCGTTCGTTCGCCCATTCGTCCATCCGTTTGTTCCTCGTCCGTCCGTCCGTCTGTTCGTCTGCCCGTCCGTTCGATTTGTTCGTTCGCCCTTTCGTCCATTCCTCCGTTCCTCCGTTCGTCCGTTCGACCGTCACTCCGTCCGTTCTTCAGTTTGTCCGTTCGTTCATTTGTCTGCCTGCTTGTCTGTCCATTCGTCCGTCCGTGCGACCCTCCGTTCTTCCGTTGGTCGCGTCCGTCCGTCCGTCCGTCCGTCTGTCTGTTCGTTCGTTCCTTTTCCGTTTGTCCGTCCCGTCTGTCCGCCCGTTCGTCCATCCATCCGTTCGTTTGTCCGTCAGTTTGTTCGTTCGTCTGCCCGTCGGAAAATTCGTCCGTCCGTTTGTCCGTCCGTTTGTCCGTCTGTCCGTCCGTCCGTCCCATGGTTCGTTCGTTTGTTTGTTCATCCGTTCGTCTGCACGTCCGTCCGTTCGTCCTTTCGCCCGTTCGTCCTTCAGTGCGTCCGTCCGTTACGTTTATCCGTCCGTTCGTTCGTCCGTCCGTCCGTTCGTCCGTTTGTCCGTGCGTAGTACGTTCGTCAGTGCGTTCGTCCGTCCGTTCCTCCGTCTGCTTGTTCGTCCAAATGTCCGTTCACCAGTTTATCCGTCCGTCCGTTCGTCTTTTAAACCGACCGTTCGTTCGTTCGTCTGTCCGTCCTTTAGCCCGTTTGTCCTCTCGTGCGTCTTTCCGCCCGTCCCTATGTCCGTCTGTCCGTCCGTCCGTTCGTTCATTACTCTGTTCGTTCGTCCGTCCGTTCCTTCCTCCGTTCGTTCACTCGTCAGTCAGTCCGTTCGTTTGTCCGTCCGTCCGTCTACCGTCCGTCCGTTCGTCCGTCGGTTCGTTCGTTAGTTCATCCGTCCGTCCGTCTCTTTGCCCGTCCATTCGTACGTCCATCCGTCCGTTTTCCGTCTGTTCGTCAATTCGTTTGACCGTCCATTCGTCCGCCCATCCGTTCAACCGTCCGTCCGTCGATTAGTTCTTTCGTACGTTCGGCCGGCCGTCCGTGCGTTCGTTCGTCCGTCCGTCCGTCGGTCCGTCCGTTCATCCGTCCACCCGCCTGACCGTTCGTTCTTCTGCTCGTCCGTCCGCACGTTCGTCCGCTAGTCCGTCAGTTCCTTCGTCTGTCCGTTCGTCCGTCCGTGCATCCGTTCGTTCGTTCGTCCGCCTGTCCGTTTATCCGTCTGTCCGTTCGTCCGCCCGTTCGTTCATCCGTTTGTCCGTCCGTCCGTTCTTGCGTCAATCCGTTCGTGCGTCAATCCGTTCGTCCGTCAATCCATTCGTCCATTCATCCCCTGTCCTTTTGTTCGTTCGGACATTGGTGCGCCCGTTCGTTCGTCCGTCCGTTTGTCAGTCCGTTCGTCCGTCCGTTCGTCCGTCCGTCGGTTCGCCCGTCCGTCCGTTCGTCCGTCCGTCCGTACGCTACTCCGCCCGTTCATTTAACCGTCCGTTCGTTCGTTCGTCAGTTCATCCGTTCGTCCGTCCGACAGTCCTCCCGTTCGTCCGTTCGTCCAATCGTTCGTCCGTTTGACCCCCGCCCCTCCGTTCGTTTGTCCGTCTGTTCGTCTGTTCGACCGATCGTTCGTCCGTCCGTCCTTTCGCCCGTTCATTCCTCCGGTCGTCCGTCCGTCCGTTCGTCCCTCAGTCCGTCCGTCCGTTCGTCAGTCCGTTCGCTTGTACGTCCGTCCGTTCTTCCGTCCGTTCTTTCGGCCGTCAGCCCGTGTGTTCATCCTCTCGTCCGTTCGTTCGTCCATCTCTCTGTCCGTTCCTTTGTCCATCCGTCTGTCCATTCGCGTGTCCGGCCGCCTGTTCGGCCGCCCGTCCGGCCGCCCGTCCGGCCGCCCGTCCAGCCGCCCGTCCGGCCGCCCGTCTATCCGTCTGTTCGTTCGTTCCTTCTTTCGTTTGTCTGTCCGTCTGTCCGTCCGTTCGTTCGTCCGTCCGTTCGTCCGTCGGTTTGTTCGCCCGCCAACCCATCAGTCAATTCGTCCGTCCGTTCGTCCGTCTGTTTGTGCGTCCGTTTGTCCGTCAGTTCGCTCGTCCGTTCGTTCGTTCGTCCGTCCGTCCGTTCGTTTGTCCTTCCATTCTTTCGTCCGTCCGTTGGTCCGTCGGTTCGTCGTTCGTTCGTCCGCCCGTCAGTCAATTCGTCCGTCCGTTCATCCGCCCGTCTGTCCGTTTGTTCGTCCGTCCGTCCGTTTGTCCGTCCGTTTGTTCATTCGTCCGTACGTTCGTTTGTCCGTCCGTTGATCCGTCGGTTTGTTCTTTCGTCCGTTCGTCCGACCTTCCGTTCGTCTCTCCGTCCGTCCATCCGTTCGTTCGTCCGTCAGTGCGTTCGTCCGTCCGTCCATCCATTCATTTGTTCGTCCGTCAGTTCATCTGTCTGTCGGTCTGTTTGTCCGTTCGTTAGTCTATTTGTCCGTTCGTCAGTTTGTCCGTCCGTTCGTTTTTCGTCCGTCAACCCGTCCATCCGTTGGTCCGTACGTTTGTCCTTTCGTTCGTCCGTCCGTCGGTTTGTCCGTCCCTCCGTCGGTTCGTCCATTCGTCCGTCGGTTTCTCCTTCCGTTCGTCCGTCTGTTCGTTCGTCCGTCCATCCATCCGTTCGTCTGTTCGTTCGTTCGTCCGTCCGTCCGAGCGTTCGTGCGTTCATTTGTTCGTTCGTTCGTTTGTTCGTTCGTGCGTTCCTCCGTTCGTCAGCCTGTGTGTTCGTCGTTCGTTCTTTCGTTCAATTGTTCGTCAGTCTGTTCGTACATCCGTTCGTCCGTCTCTTCGCCCGTCCGTTCGTCCGTCCGTCTGTTTAACCGATCGTTCGTTCGTTCGTGCGCTCGTTGGTGCGTTGGTTCGTTTGTTTGTTGGTTGATTAGCTTGTTCTCTGGTTCGTCTTGTTTGTTTCTTTATCGTTCGTGCGTTTGTTTTAGCATTCGTTCGCGCGTTCTTTCTTTTGTTCGTTCCTTCGTTCGTTCGTTTGACGAACGCAATAACCAACCAAGAAACAAAAAAACTAACCTAACCCACGTACAAACAAGCGCACGAACGAACGGACGGACAAACAAATGAGCGGACAATCAAATGGACGAAAGACCGGACGGACGGACGAACGAAGGACCGAAAGTACTGACGGACGGACGAAAGGACGGACGGATAAACGAACAAACGGACGAATGAAAGAACAAAAGAACGGACGAACGAACGAACGGAAGGCCGAACGAACGATCAGACGGACGAACGGACGGACGATAAGATCGACGATCATACGGACGGTCGGACGGACGGTCGGACGGACGGTCGGACGGACGGTCGGACGGACGAAAAACGAACGGACGAACGAACGAATACACTGACTGACGAACGAACGGGCAGATGAACGGACGAACTGACGGACGGATAGACGAACAGACGGACGAACGGACGAAAGAACTGACAAACGGAGGGACAGACGGACGAACGAAAAAACGAAAGAACGGACGGGCGAACGGACGGACGGACGGACGAATAAACGAAATAATGAATAAATAAATGTACATAATAATAAATTTATATAATATTTACTTTATATATTATATGTTTATATATTTGTGTGTGTGAAATGTGCGCAACCTATCTTGCATTACAACCTTGATGTACAATGGTACCTGTGAAAAAAAGGACGGGCGGACGAGCGAATGGACTGACGGACGGATGGACGAACGGACGGACTGACGAACGGAAGTTCGGACGGACGGACGGGCGGACGAACTGACGAACGGACGTAAGAACTGACGGAGACACGGACGGACGGACGGGTGGACATACTGTCGGATGGATGGAAGAACGGACGAATGGACGAAAGGTCGGACGAACGGACGGACGGACGGACGGACGGTCGGGCGGTGGAACGGACGATCGAAAGAACGGACGGACGACCGTGTGGACGGACGGACGAATGGACGTACGGACAAACGAACGAACGGACGGACGAAGGAAGGAACGGATGGACGAACAGACGGACGGACGAATAAACGAAATAATGAATAAATAAATGTACATAATAATAAATTTATATAATATTTACTTTATATATTATATGTTTATATATTTGTGTGTGTGAAATGTGCGCAACCTATCTTGCATTACAACCTTGATGTACAATGGTACCTGTAAAAAAAAGGACGGGCGGACGAGCGAATGGACTGACGGACGGATGGACGAACGGACGGACTGACGAACGGAAGTTCGGACGGACGGACGGGCGGACGAACTGACGAACGGACGTAAGAACTGACGGAGACACGGACGGACGGACGGGTGGACATACTGTCGGATGGATGGAAGAACGGACGAATGGACGAAAGGTCGGACGAACGGACGGACGGACGGACGGACGGTCGGGCGGTGGAACGGACGATCGAAAGAACGGACGGACGACCGTGTGGACGGACGGACGAATGGACGTACGGACAAACGAACGAACGGACGGACGAAGGAAGGAACGGATGGACGAACAGACGGACGGACGAATAAACGAAATAATGAATAAATAAATGTACATAATAATAAATTTATATATTATTTACTTTATATATTATATGTTTATATATTTGTGTGTGTGAAATGTGCGCAACCTATCTTGCATTACAACCTTGATGTACAATGGTACCAGTGAAAAAAGGACGGGCGGAGGAGCGAATGGACTGACGGACGGATGGACGAACGGACGGACTGACGAACGGAAGTTCGGACGGACGGACGGGCGGACGAACTGACGAACGGACGTAAGAACTGACGGAGACACGGACGGACGGACGGGTGGACATACTGTCGGATGGATGGAAGAACGGACGAATGGACGAAAGGTCGGACGAACGGACGGACGGACGGACGGACGGTCGGGCGGTGGAACGGACGATCGAAAGAACGGACGGACGACCGTGTGGACGGACGGACGAATGGACGTACGGACAAACGAACGAACGGACGGACGGAGGAGGGAACGGATGGACGAACAGACGGACGGACGAATAAACGAAATAATGAATAAATAAATGTACATAATAATAAATTTATATAATATTTAATTTATATATTATATGTTTATATATTTGTGTGTGTGAAATGTGCGCAACCTATCTTGCATTACAACCTTGATGTACAATGGTACCAGTGAAAAAAGGACGGGCGAACGAGCGAACGGACTGACGGACGGATGGACGAACGGGCGGACTGACGAACGGGAGTTCGGACGGACGGACGGGTGGACGAACTGACGAACAGACGGACGAAATGACGAACGGACGGACAAACGGACGGACAAACGGACGGTCGGACGATCGGACGAACGGACGGACGGACGAACGGACGAACGAACGAAAGAACTGACGGAGACACGAACGGACGGACGGATGGACATACGGACGGATGGATGGAAGAACGGACGAATGGACGAATGGACGGGCGGACGGGCGGACGGACAGACGAAAGGTCGGACGAACGGACGGTCGGACGGTCGGGCGGTGGAACGGACGATCGAAAGAACGGACGGACGACCGTGTGGACGGAGGGACGGACGAACGGACGAACGGACGAAGGAACGGATGGACGAACAGACGGGCGGACGAGCGGATGGACGGACGAACAGACGGGCGAAAGGACGGACAAGCGAACAGACGAACGGACGGATGAATAGACGGTCGAAAGAACGGACGGACGGACAGACGGGCGGACGAACGAAAGAACGAACGAACGGGCGGACGGATCGACAGACGATCGGACGAACGGACGGACGAACGGATGAACAAACGGACGAACGGACGGACGGACGAACGGACGGACGAACGGGGGAACGAACGGACGGCCTGGCGGACGAACGGCCGGCCGGGCGGAGGGGCGAACGGACGGACAGACGAACTGACGAACGGACGAATGAATGAACGAACGTCGAACGAACGGATGGACAGACGGACGGACGAATAAACGAAAAAATGAATAAATAAATGAACATAATAATAAATGTATATACAATGAAGCAAGGCACCAATGAAATCGTGATCTACCCCAACAGGTACATGCTGGCACGAATCGCTTCGCGGCGCAGCCTTAAGGCGTCCATCAACGCCATCTTGGGCACTTCGTCCCTGATGCTGCTGGTGACGGTGTTCGTGGCGGAGTTCTGCTCCTGTGAGAAGTGGGACATGACTGGCCACAGCCTGTTCTTCAGCGTGGCCACCGCTTGCCTCTCCTTCCCCCTCTTCCTCGCTTTTGCCATTCGATACACGGTGTTCCGCAAGTGTAAAGGCTGGTGAGTTCCATCGGTCAAAAATAACATGTCATTTAAATCCGCCCCTAATCATAGCATAGAGGCTACTTCGATCCTCAATAGCATCACTTAGGAGATGAGAAGACAGCTTGGATGACGAGAGGTAACAGGCGGCTCTAGAAGTTCCCATCAGACCAAGATGTCGCCTAGCAATGGAAAAATCTGAGCAGTCCTAGGCCATGTCATAACCGAAGAAAAATCTTTGGCGATGAAAAGCTTGAGATGAGTATGAGGTGAAAGAAGCAGTTTTGATCATTTTGCGAAAAAAGTTCGTATTATTTTTTAAAAGGTCTAGATATGTTAGTATACAGATCAGAAAAGCGGATTAGAGTAAAGGATGATTAAGTCGAAAATTACATAATTTTTTTCTTTGTATTAAAAATGGAAGTTAGTGATGCCAGAAAAGTATGGAACCTACCACGTTTGCCATTGTTTTTCTTGTCTTGCCAGAACGTGCTGAACAACCACACGTACCTATAAGGAACCCCTGTCCATCGCAAATGGCATACAACGCGCCAAGTTCGTAGATAAGAAGTGGATGGAGGGTCAATTGCTTCACCTAAATCTTAAAATTTATTACCATTAAGAAATCTTAGAATCATATACCTTTAAGAACAATTTACATACTTTTTTTAATTAACTTTCCAAAAGTTAATTCAAAGGCAAGTTTTCTCTTGCTCTATCATGCCCCGTAATACAGTGACATTCATTACTTTGTGTCACACGGCAACGCTCAAGCTTGGCAACATTGAAACCCAGGTGTAGTGCAGTTTGAATGGAAGTTTAATTAAAATGAAGCCCCAAATTGTTCTGCGGCGCCATCTAGTGGAGCTACAACAAAATTAACAGCATATAAACCTTCTGGGTGAAAAGACTCGTAATGCGACAATTTGTATGGAGATCGGTCACACGGTGGTGGATTTTACCCCTCTTATATAAACCAACATTTATGATTTTACATACACTGAATAAATAAGTAGCAACATTATTTCTTCATTTCTGTCACTGCAATCGAAGGGTAGTGTACATACGAGCTAGAGCAAAGCATTTAATCTATGTTAAATGTGGCAGGCTCATTCATCTGGTTCTGACCATCGCGGTGCTGCACTTATCGGCGTGCTTGATTTACAACACGCAACTCATTATGGGATATGGAGTGGTGGAATTGGATTCTAGCGAACATGTGTGCGGCGCCATTCGTCTCTGGCTCAACATAGTCAACATCTTCATCTGCCTCCTGTTATTTGCTCGCAAACACAAACCAAGAAGAAGCTCCAGACGGTTGTCATAGGCAAAGAACACATGTGAATAACAAAAAGACACATGTGAAAATCATCTTGTTTTCTGTATTCCCCTAATCTTCAATAAAATTGTTTTTAAAAGTTTTTGAAGAATATCATTTGTTTTAATATGCTTAGAAATTAAAATGATTGGTACAGAAACCCCTCACCTCTCCTGTTTACAGATCTTGTGATATGTTGATCATACGATACTAAAATGGCTAAAATGTTAATTTCTTACAGAATCAGGTATAAAGTAATTGTTTTTTCCTTCTGAAATATCTTGGGAGCAGACATGAATGGTTTGTGTACTTAGCGATCAAACTAGGTATTAGCAAAATTGGTATAAGCCAAGACCATTTAATATCATTGTAGTAGCAAAATGTACCGCTTCAGTCGAATCTTTTTATGATCAAAATGTTTTCATATGCAATGGATGTTGATACTAAAATTATATTTTTAATATACATTTGCCATATCTCCATTTGCCAATATGTCATGTTTGCCACATGTCTATCTGACTCCCAAGTATTGGAATTGAACTAGAGTCAAGCCTGAGGGACAGCGATAGCTAGTCGGCAAAGTCAGACAATCGATCCAAAATACCGACTATATATATAGTTCAGTGATTTTTTAGTGTTTCCAGCGCTCCCTTTTCCGCAACTATTCCGAACAACCATGTAACGACTTACAAGCGAAACGTTTTTCAAAACACTAATTACATGAAACGTTAAATGGACACGTTGCTTCTTGTATTAAATGGGGGAGGTGTGTCAGGAACCGACGTAATTGGAGCCCCGAAAATTGATTTCATTCAAAACATATAAAAATTATTCTTAATTCAACTTAAACATTGTTAATTATTTCCACTGCATTGAGGAATAAATTCTCCTTATGTATTTGACAGAGGGGGGTCTTTTCTATGAAAGGTCTATCGTGATTTTAATGCCCTGGGAATTTTGTTTCCTCCGGGAGACCCTGATGATTGCCATTATGTTACAGCTTCCTTCCAGTAGTACAGATCTTTGATCAAATACAGAGAAATGTACAAGTCAAGCATTGAGACGTAATCGGTTACTGGTCGTCATTCTTAGCTAGGTTGTGTGAAATATTGAGGCGAAACAGCCCGTGGGAATGTACCGTTACGCCACCACGCGCCCTCCTGCTTCCAAAATTCAGAATCGCAAAGCGCATGGCGGGTCCTGCGGCCCTTAAGCTCAAGGGAAATAACCACATGCACCGAACGTTTGTATTTCATTAATAAAGTGGGTCCTAACTTGCCTCGTATTCAGCTCTTTTTCGTTGAACTGGACGTATGTTTAACCTGGTGGCTGTCCGCTGGCGGGCGTTGCCTGAATTCTGCATGTCAGCTGTCCGTGTAAATGTTTAAAATCTAATAATTATCTTTAATTGAGCAAATATATCTGCATGAAACTCGATTAAAGGCCATTAACACACTCGTATGAAATTTACGAAACTCGCTTGTTCCTCGCTTATGTTGTAATACATCTTATACATATGTATTAATACCCATCATTACTTTCATAATATTATACTATTTATTCACAGAGGTTGGTTGCACTTAAACATCATGTACAGAAATAAATGTACATGATACAGCCTTATTGAGACCACTATGGCCTCTTGGACTCTTCTCCCCCAGCATATTTTCTGCATGTTGTCAAGACTTTGTATTTTAAAAAAATGATTACTAAATGTATATAAAAGTTTTTGTTTAGATATCGTTTTAATAAACTAGTATCCTATATATAACTATCCTTAATCGTGTTTTTTGGAAATGGGTTAATTGTATACACCATAACTCACTAAAAAAAATTTGGTTCTAGAAATTTATTATTATTATTATTATTATTATTATTATTATTATTATTATTATTATTATTATCGTATCGGCCTTTTTCGACCACGCTGCACGTTCTCTTCTGAAGCCTAGTCACATTCTATCCCAGAAAGAGATTACCGTGTGTCAATATAGGGATCAGCTTTTCGACTGTATCCCTTGGCAAGACAAGGTTGTTAAGTCTGGAATTATGAATTATGATGTGATAGGATAATTAAGAGATGTGAACGTGGACTTTTTGAACCACCCCAGCATTCGCCTGTATGACCGAGGGAAACCACGAAAACCCCGGTCAGGATGGCCGGCCCGGGAATCGAACCCGGGCCTCCCGACTGCGTAGTCTGCGCCTTACGCACTGAGCCACCTCGCTCGATTTATTATTATTATTATTATTATTATTATTATTATTATTATTATTATTATTATTATTATTATTATTATTATTATTATTATTATTATTATTATTATGATAGCAGTACATTAGTTAAAATATATTTTTTTACATTAATGGTGTCTGACTGACCAAATGTTCTCTTTCAGATATACTTAAATGGAAAATGATATTGTTTGATTAGGTTTGTTCAATTTTTATTAGAAAGCAGAATTTTATAATGCAATTTTGGAAAGAAGATAAACATAAAAATAGGAAAATTTTTGACTGGATGACAATGTTTTAAATCGATACGTATAATCGATATAAACGTATTGTTAATTTCATAATAACATCAGCTCCAGTTTCATTCACAGCGTGACTCACACCCGGAATCCAAGCAAAACAATTGTATCCGTTCTGAAAAGAGAGGAAATGACTGAAATCTACAACGGAATGCACTTTAGATATGGAAACGGTCTCATGCACGATGTGGCTAGTCACGGCAATCTGTCAACTAAAACTATATCGTGGAAGGAGCAAGCCAGCGGCGTGGGTTGCCCCAAGAGAGGTGGGGCAGAGGGCAGCAACCTCAGGAGGAATCACTTTGGGGCAGTACCTTTCAAAACGTTGGAACCATTCTACTTCCATTTTGAACTTCCGGGTACTTGGCAGATGGGTGTAGCGGATGACCGTATTGCGCATGTATTCAATCAAGTGGCATATTCCGCGTTCGTATCAAAGTTCAGTGAATCGAAAAGCCCTTACCCCAAAGTGCACATAAAATAAAATATTTTGCTTACTACTCTTGCTCTTGGCACTTCCTCTCATTTCTAAGCACTTCCTCTTGGCTCTCGGTTTATTTCTCTTTATCCATTTCTCTGCCTCTGTCTGTCCGTCCGCCCGTCCGTCCATCCACCCCTCCATCCATCCGTCCATCCGTCCGTCCGTCCATCCGACCGACCGTCTGACCGAACGACCAACCGATAGTCCGACCGACTGATCGTCCGTCCGACCAATCATCAGTCCGACGAATCGTCTAGCTAACAAAAATAAGCTATTCAAAAATAGACGATTGGCACTTATTTACAATAATGGATAATGAATAGAATCCAAATCCACGGCCTCTCTCCCAACACACTCGAGAGATTGGCAGAACAGCGGATGTCAATACAGAGCGAAATGTTGGGTGACAGGCCATTAATGTGAAAGAGAAAGAGAGCGAGCGACAAGAGAGAGAGAGAGAGAGAGCGGTAGGGAGAGAGTGAGAAAGACAGAGAGAGAGAGTCGGAAAGACAAAAGTACGAGAGAGAAGAGAGAGATGATGATGATGATGATGATGATGATGATGATGATGATGATGATGATGAAAGTGGTGAAAATTATTAATTGTATTTATGTTCATTACTAAGTTGTGCTCATATTTGCTCCGTATAAAATGCCGAATGGATGATTTGACGTAGTGCGGAATGGGGTCGGAGAAAGCTTCCTCTCGGAGCCTCCACGCGCCCTTCGTTACCCTAGGCTTCCGCCGAGTCACGCCGAGCGATTAACGGGGGTCGTTATTGCGCAAATGGAGTCACGCACGGGGCTTTTAGGCGATCCGATTGATTGCTGCGCAGGACAGAAATGACGTGTTGAGCTCTCTCTCCTCCGCAAACCCAGTAAATCCCGACGATTCATTTCCTTGTCGGGTTTCTTTTCCGAGGTCCATTGATGTCCAACAAATCTATGTTAACTAGACGCATCTTAATATTCGAAGAACTAAGAGCCTGTGGCTGTTTTCCCTTTACTTCCACCTTCCGTCCCCTCATGTCACTTTCAGAAAGTCTCAGAACTTTGAAGTGCGGCGTACTCGCCCACCAATTCCAGTGTCCCTATTGGATTTTGTTTCCACCACGCCCGCTTTGCGAGTAAATTCAACAATAATGTTAGACACCTCTATTCACCACCATCGACGTAGCAGATTAAGCATATTGCGGTTCTTTTGGTGCTTTTTACACTTGCACTAGGCGCATACCATCAATTTTACGTCGAATCAAAATACTTTCAAGTATATTAGGCGCTTCGGAATGCTATTAAGTTTCCAACGATCACAACGTATCGCTGGTTTGTTCGATCTGGCAATGAGGGCGTCAACTGACGTCACTGCAGTGTCTCTGTCCGGGAGGTCCCTAAGGTTCGAGTCCCGACGGTGGCAGGATTTCGCCACTAGCTAGATCGAATTCATCAGCTGTCTGGAGGATAATTCTAGCGGCCGGCTGCTCTGAGCGGTAGCTTTCTGTGGTTTCTCCGATCAACACCAGGCGAATGCTGGAGCAGATCCCTAACAAACGAGCTACGGAGTGCTCGCGCGATCTTTCCTTCCACAACCTTGTCCTATCGTCATCCCTTACTTACACTTACGTGCACTACGCTACCACACATGTTGGGAGACCGGTCGGGCGTTTAGGGTTTGTCCCGGCTTGGGCAGTGCCCCGCTGGTGGGAGATACCTGGTAAGGGAAAAACCCGTAGTCCGACGTGAAGGTCGGCGCGGATCTCATCATCCAGCGGGTGAATAACATCGTCACCTACCGTGATAGAAACATCTCCACGTTTACGGAAGTACTGACCATATCCGTTTACATGCCCGGAAATTCTAAACAATCAATCAATCGTTCTTGCTATATTTTTAAACCCCTAAGCCAAAACCTGTTCTCCTGTGTTCTTGGCTTCGTTTTCGCCGCTGAACCACACGCGAGAGTCTGAATCTCGTGCGCCGCCGTATTCCCCTGAGCTATAGTAACGCAACGCTTGCGACAACAACCCCATTGACAGTAAGTGAAAGTAAATTGTAGCATAGTAGAACAATTTGTATTAATTTTATTTGTGTTATACTTTAAAAATAAACTCAGAATTAGTTGGGGATGAAATTCTCCAAATACATAGACGGATAACGTTAACAATATGAGTGGATAAATTTCGAAGCAGAATCAGCTTCGAATAATGCTTCGGGCTAAATCCTAATGAAGTTGATTTTAGCCTAAACGAGGTGGCTGGGATAGGAGACGTTCTGGGTTATATTTATTCAAAATCGCATTACCTAGTTTTGTTATTATAGAGCTCAGTTGACGCTTCGCTACCCGTTTGCAAGTTGGTGAGAAAGCTCCGGCCTGTAGACTACAAAGAACCGCGAATCTGTGCAACTCATAATTTTCAGCGCATTTTAATGCCAAAACACTTCAAGATGCATAACACTTTCTATCCAGCGCCCTGTACTATCCCTCTGAAGTTCGAAATGATCCGTCCACCTTCAGCTTTATCCACATTGCCTGACTAACGAGTGGATTAACGAGCTTCTAACATTAGCCATATTTGGGGCTTCCGTCGTAACAGATACAAAAAGAGTACAGCTTTTAGAGGTTCGATATGGACATAATTGCTTCATATCTAAATTGCTCAATTTTTTGAACGAGACATAAGTGATTTGACACGAAACTTTTTTCTTGGAAATAACTTCAAATAAATACCAAGATCAATGTGATGTATATGACAATCGTAAATAATAAACTTAGAATCCCAAATGAAATGCAAAGCGGAAAAAAACTTTGAAAAATTTATAAAAGTTTATAGAAAATCATTTATAATCCACCATAATGATTAAAAAGATTCGATTATTCGTATCTAACTATCGTATATCTAGGCTTCCGTGACCAAACTTCTCTTCTACAAAATTTCAAGTGCTTTCCGATCGAAGTAACGATTGTAGGTCAACAAGCAAAGTAAATTGCTCTTCATAGCTCGATCGCAATTGTGGAATACATATTTAACAAAACACGCTCAAACGCACGATTCGGACCAACTGCCGATGGGTACCCGTTGCAGCACTCCTTTTTCACTATCGATATCAGTCGCTGTCAGGAGAAGAGTTCTAGCGGCCGGCTGCTCTGTTGGGTAATTTTCCGTGATTTCTCCAATCAATACCCGGAGAATGCCGGGTTATTACCCTAACAAATGGGCCACAGACTGCGCATAATATTTCTTCATCCTTGTCTCATCCTCACCCCTTACATACACACGCTTACGTGCAATACACTACCACACATGCCGGAAGACCGGTCGGGAACTTAGTGCTTCTCCCAGCTGAGCATTGATACGGTGGTGGGAGATACCTGGTTGGAGAAAACCCCGCTATCAGACAAATAGGCCGGCGCCTGATCTCACATACAGCAGAGAAAGATCATCACCACTTCCCGAGGAAAACAAGCACTACACAAACGGGAAAAAGGTCCTTGACAGTTCACGCGTCCAGAATCAGTAATCAATCAATGAAAAACTTTCACTAGACTATTATCCGAATAATATATCTGACTACTTAACAGCTAGCGGCTGACAGGGGTAAGGGGTTCTCTTATCCAATCAGAGGATTCAAATTGTGATGACACTGCTTACACTGGTCAACATACATTTTCTTGCCAAACAAATTAAAGCTATTTTAGGGTATGTTTCATGCTCAGATTTTAAATATCGCATTGGTTTTGGTAGTTTGGCTCTAGTTTTTGAGATAATGAAAATCGCATTGAAAAAATATTCTTTCATTTTATTGAGTACAGGCCGTAAATGAGTACGTATCCGTAAATTGCATCAAACTTGAACTAAATGAAACTAGATTTGTCTATTTATACAAAATCAAACACTTGATGTACGTAATATCACTATGTTACTAGCTAGTAAAGCAACAGTGGAATTAATCGTGTTTGAGATATAATTGCGGTGCTCATTACCTGAACGGTGTAGTGCCACAACCCGCGAACAGGCTCAGGCCTACCGGCGACGTCCCTACCTCGCAGCCATGGGTTAAGGGGGAACGTGTGGTTAGCACGTAGACATCCCCACGCGGTATTCCGGCCTTCTCAACCAGTGAAGTGAATTTTTCTTCGTCACACAGCAACGCACACTGGGACATTGCAAGGAAATACTATAATCTTGCCTGAATCGAACGCGGGCCGCAAAGTGGAAAGCGACCACACTGACCAAGAGCTAGCCACGAGACGAATATTAATATATTCAACGGTTTTATATTTATAGCCCGAAACTTATCACGCTATATTGTATGAAAAGATATTATACGAATTCCTTTTATACCGCAAATCAAGAAAATCACTTGAAGGCTTCAGCAGTAGTCTGCCATCACGTGTCCATCGCATCTACCCAACATCTCTCTTCCATCACTTTTACTTCTTGATGGAACCGCTTGCCTTCTACCTCACTCGCAATGCCGAGATTTTCTGGAAAACTGTCTAGATGTCTACGGAGAGAGTGTACCTTAATGCACCCAAATTTTCAAAGTTTAAAAGCAAGACTTACCCCAGTTCTGCATAATTTGCTGCGCTATGATTACACAAAAAGTTCTTGACAACAATGACAAGTATGTGCCAGGCAAAAGATTCAGTATCAGCCATGGAACTTGCGAAATTTGGATAATTCATCAATTTCCGAATACTAACTGACTGTGACGAGACGTGACGGATATGCCTATGTAATTATTAATGGAGGATGTGTCGAGACGAGACGGATATGACTATGTAATAATTAATGGAGTATTACTTCTAAAGCGCAAAGTGCTCAATGCCCTTGAAGGGGCTTGGAGAGGCGTTGCGTCAATTGAAGACGCTACAAATTTAAATTTAAAAAAACTTCTTTCTGACAATGCCAGCTCCATCATCAATCGAGAACTCCAACAAATCTTCCCAGTGTGAGTTGACCTCCCACATTACGAAATTATAACCAGAAAACGTATTAAATTTTTTATTTCGGTATAATATGGCCCTAAATCACGGCTCAAAACATCCACACAATATATCCACATACGCTCTACTGAACACCAAAATAAACATAAAATAATGCACTTATCTGACTTGTGATCTCCACAAGCACGTCACGCACTTATGACATTGGTATAACCGAAACACTATTATAATTGAATATGTTTAAGATATTGCTGTTTTTTTACACTATTTAATAGGTAAGTCCTGTAAACAAACTGTCAATAAAATTATGAATAATTGGTATTTCTGAAGCTGGTACGTCTCTCAATAATTGGCATGTGGTACCTATTGTTGGAAAATAAGTGTTACTAAATGAACCTTTAAGAGGAAAAGACATGGTCTGTTTCCGGGGAAATGTCCAAACAAAGACACCGCTAGATGAAGACAAGCCTATAGCCAACAGCACGTTGTACCAAATTCCATGCAAAAGGAATGAAGTTTGAAGTTTTCTAAAACAACAAACAAGAGAGTGAGTGAAGAGCTAAATATCGTGGTGAATATTGAAGCACACTTCACCTGTCGATCTACGTATTTGGGGAGTTTCCTACTTCCCGTAGAGTGAATATGAGGAACTTTTCTAGCTTTTCTACAGCTACACACATCTAATTTTTGGCGTCCTTCCATGCATCTCAAAATTTTGATACGTCCCAACTTTTCAAGGCCTTTTTTTCAACCATAGTGATTCTTCTGGTTAGAATAATAGATTGGGTGATTTGGAGCATGCGTTTCCAAATTATTTTTTATGATGTATTGTTGTAATCGAAAGTCTTGAGGAGTGTTTGAATTTCAACCCCAAGCAATGTTCTTATTATTGAAATAGCCTATTGCTAAAGTAGGATTATTATTGTTACAAAGTTTGTCATAATTTTTTATGGAAATATTTTGTGTGGCTTATATGAAGAAAAAATATTAACTGGAGTATTATTCATTTTAATTGATATTGCAGCACATTAAAGGTTATCGGAAATGGGATAATGATATTATTTTTTATTGAGATTGCTACACACCCGGAAGCGTGACTTCACAATCGATCATTTCCATAAATCTTATATCCCCAGGGAGTAAATGTGTTTCTGTTATGCATGCAATGTCTATTACATTCGAATGAAGAAAATGTGATATAGTATTTTTTTACCATCAGAGTTAACAATCTTTTAATACCATCAGAGTTCCCATTCAAAATACACAAGGAATGTAAATTAATTGTTATTAATAAATTGAGGTAATAACGAATTAATCAGTGATTGAATTTGAGAAATAAGTGAAGAAATGATTTGCTGAACTATAAAATAGTCTAGTAGAACTAGCTGCATTTATAAACTGTGAATAGTAATTTGTTTTTTGTTGATTGGTTGTTATATTTGCATAGGAAGGAGTATTATAAAAAGGATTAGTAAAAGATTGATTATTTGAATTAATATTTGAAGGAAGAATAATAGTTTTATAGTTATAATAGCTACGAGCATTTGGTAGTGAAGGAAAGTTTTTATTATTTAAAATAAAGGCTGAATTAATTTGTGAATTTGAAACATTATTATTATTGAAAGGATATTCATTTGCATTATTCTTTAATATTTTTTTATAAACTGGGCATCCTTTGTAAAGTATCCGTCCCTCTGCAATTAATACAAGAAGGGGAAGAAGTTTTACCATTTGGGCAATTTGAATAATGATGACAGTCTAAACATTTAACACAAGGAGGTTCGAAATTACAATTTGCTTGAGTATGTTAAAACTGCTGACATCTTTTACATTGCCAAGTTTTTATATTGTTTTTGGTTGAGCTCTAATTACAATGTGAAAAAGTTTTTCTAATCTGAAAATTTTTGTGTCTTTTTGATTCTTCAGTAGTTCTACTGCACAGTTTTCCAAACTTATTGAAAAGTCTGTAAACTTTTAATACTGAAAAATTTAATTTACAATGTCCATTGTAAATTGTTTCATTTGAGAGAGGTCTTTATAATTATTGATATTGTTTCAAAGGAAGGATCTTTATAAGAGAAAAATTGAATATTATTTGTTTAACAAAATTTATTATGATTCCTTAAATCTTCTATACTTTGAAATAATATTTTACTCCATTTCTAATAACTTCAGTGGAGAATTTCGATTTTGCTATTTCTTGAATATCTGATAAGTTGGAGAAGTTTACAACATGTGTAACGATAATGGGTGGTTTGGGGTTCTTCTTCAGGTTCAGTATTGTCTGCTAGAAGTGAATAATGATTTTTAAGAGGAATTGATGGATTAAAATGAAATTTTTTTGTAGCCAATCTTTTCCCACAAGATTGAAACTGTGTAACTCCTTTTCTTTTTCTTGTATCTTGTCTAGGTTTACAATTTCCAACAGTAAATGAGAATTTAAATTCAACAAGGAATTTGAAGAGATTGTATTATTTGTTTGAAAAGTTATTATGAGAATATGTTGGATTGCGACGTTGTTGGTAAATTTTGTTGTGCTGTCCTTGGATTGGGAGATTCATTTTAGAGTTCTTTAACAAAGGTTGTTGAATTTGGACTGATGAGTTATGTTTCATGTTTGAAGAGAATATGATGGATTGTGATATAGCATACTTTGTGAATTTTGTTTATTCAAATGAATTTAGTCAAAAACAGTAAAAACTGAAGTATGTGACGCATGGAGGAGAACATAATCTGCGCAAGTTTTCTTGGGTTCCAAAATCCCTTCCCACCATTTTAACAAAAAATAGTTGAAATATGAGTAAAAGTTAAGAAATAAAAATAAGATTTAAAAAAAGCGCACGATTAGCCACATTTGAAAAACTAGGCATTTTTGTTCCCGATGTATATAAAACTTATTTGCAGCGGTAAACGAATTTCAGATTTTATTTTCTGCATTGCTAACAAAATAGTAACTCGCCCTTACATCTACTCCTACCATTACAAGCAAAAGGAGAGTTCAACAAAACGTGCGCATAGTGAAGCTACATTTACGTCCGGAAGCAAAACAAGGGGCCAACTCAGCATTTGCTCAATGTATCAGGGAAACTGGACAAAAACCTGATCGAGATGGGGGTCATTAACCCGGAAGCTGAAGTACATTATTTGTTACAAGCATATTAAGTCTTTTAAAAAAATATACAATACTAATTCATGATATAACACTTTTTTATTAAAATAAACATTATTTTTCTTTTTGATGATCAGTATAGTCTCTAATTGTATAGAAACAGTTATGCTGTAGTAAAGATTTTACTTTTAAATTAAATTTGTGTACCAACTTTAATTGTTTAATTTCATCTGGAAATCGTTGTAAAGTAATGTACTGTATGTGGATATCTGGTAGTGAGCTCTGGATAGTGTCACTTGATGAATGTGATTTCAACGATGTGTGTTGTAATTATAAATAACAGCATTGCATGCAAATATGTACCCACCGTTAAGTAAGTCAGTTTTAACACATATTACAGATTTGAATTAAATAGGCAATCCAATTGGAATCCAATCTCTTGGAGAGGCTTGCAGGAATCAAATTTTTTTAACGGATGGCATTTTTTCATTATTCGAATTAATTTTCTTTTGCAATCTAAAGGTTTGGGTGAATTTTGTTGTGTTGTAGCTGGTTCTTTGTTTGGGAGATTTAACAAAGATTGCTCAATTTTTTTCAAAATTTGTTGTATTTCAGACGTGGTTGGGGATTGATATGTTGAAAACTGACCATTTATAGCATCAGTATTGGAGATGAAATTTAAATCTTTAGGTTGAGAAAACTTGTGAATCACGAGATATAGTGAACCGAATCAGTGAACCAAAGGAATTGTGCCACCCTAAACTTCCGATCAAAAAAAAAGAATGCAAATGAGGATTTGCTAAAACCCGGGTTTAGGGTGGAACGGTTCATTTGATTTAATGATTCTGTACATTGAATCCATAAACTGAATCCTTGTTTATATGTACTAGTCGCATGTAGTAAAGTTCATTATGTTAACGCAATAAATATAACATTTGAAAGTAAATTATATTTCACAAACACATTCTTCTTAAACTTTTATTATTGGAAGATTATCGCCCCCGAATTTCCCATTTTAATAATAAAAAATCAACTCATCTATTTTTCAAATACTACTTAATACGTTAAAGATGGCAGTATTTTAATAGAAAAAAGAAAGAAATCAACTCACACATTCATAAAAATTATAAAATTTTAATAGTATTTCCAATACTATAGTAGTAAACTTGGTGGAGCGACTCTGCGCTAATTACATAGAACATTCTTATAACACGAAAAACTTCAATGATTCATCAACGGATCACCAAATTTTGCTTATATCTGAAAAAATACCCACTTTTTACTTTTTATGAACTCAAGTTTTGTAAATTAATAAGACTCTTTTCAAACCAAGAATCCTTTCGCACAGACATTTTCACGCAATGACCATTCTCGCCTCTGACTCTGCAAAACCATCTGTTCTATCCTTTCTCTCAATAAATTTCATTTCTTTCTTGCATACATTACATGCACGTCGAGACGCAAGCCCACTTCCTGATACTACTGGATCTCATTCGAAGTCCCCTCTTGGCGCGAAAATTATAAATAAAACTTGCAATTACACCTTCCATCTCAATAACACTCGAACCTATAAGAAAATGACTCGAAATGCGAAAACAAATCACGCAAAACCACGCGAAATCCAAATTCGTCATAATCTTTTACCTGATTGATTTATGAAGGAAATGATTTAGTTGTTATAGTAACAACTAAATGTGTTAATAGAAGGCTGCTTAATTACCAACCCATGTCTATATTTATATTTCAGTTCAAGCAGCAAACAAACCCACATTTTGAGAATTTTTTTAAGTGTTGTGAAATTTAATTTTACCTGTGAATTCATTTTTTAAATGTATCGTGATGAAGAAGAAATGTTTCGTCATAGCAAAATGTATAGCTTTGTATGGCTTTGGCCCGTAGTCACATCTTTGGCCTAAGAAAGTTAATCAACGCCAGCAAAATTATTCTCGAGCACTTCCAGCGCACCGCGCCACGGTATAAGAAATATCGTACACCGTGACTGCGCCAATATAAACTTAGGAATCTCGAGAAATAATGAATCACAAAAGGAACCAAAGGAACCGTGTCACCCTAAACCCGGGATTTACCAATGGTTGCATATTCACTCACTGTATTGACGTAAAGGATGTCATCATTTTGTACTGGAGGAATTTCCATTAAATATTCAAATCCGAGGTGCACGTCTTTTTGAGTTCGTCGATATAATGCAGTATGTGTAATTAATACTTTCAATTGACTATTGGCTCACTGTTTACAACTTCATAATATAAAATATTCCAACTTATAGCACTTTCTGACTGACTTAAGTCAAGGCCCCCTCCTCTAATTTTTGACATTGTTTTAAATCTGAGTAATTGATGAATACGAAGAAAAGAATCGATGTGCTTCGTTTTAGATAACCATTTTTTGTGGTTCTGTAAACAGAACAGTTTGCTTCCGGTGGCCGATAGTCAAAAATAATTCTCTCACATTCGCCAAATACTTACGAATTAGCCAACATGAATGGACGTCAAACTTCTGTATTTATTGTGTCCGCAGCCCAGTTCCAACTGATCATTTGAACGAAATGATAGTAAGGATGACGTGGTTTTTCCACGAATGAAACGCCTGGGATAAGGAGGACGATAAGGTAAATAAATCCTCATTTGCATTCTTTCTTTTTTCAGCAATGCAGTAAATGATCAGCCTGGTTCATTTTCCTACTGATTTGCGAAAGCAACCCTCAAATCATTCACAATGGACTCCAAAAAGCCGGACGTGGACCTTGAGGAGATGGAAGTCAATAGCTTCGAGGTAACAAATTGTAACAAAAAGAAAACTTTAATAACACCGGATGGCTTTTATGTCAACTTTTTCTCTCTACCTACCACTTCGCAGTAGAGAGAAAGTAATGAAATGCTAGGGGGGATTATCGGTAGAAAAATATTTTTACACGGGTCCAGGTAACAAAAAAGTAGATAAATCCTGTTGCTAAATTTAGAAAGGAAATCCTTGACACCGAAATATCAATTGACGGAAAAACGTCTGTTCGTCTTGTCTGTGATCAAAACTGGCGATTAAGAAGTGAAGACGATTTGCTCCAAAATTGAAATTCCCCATTCGATCTGGCTGATGTTTTGGCCCTTTGAATTTGAAACTAATGTTTCAATTTTGGGGGTACTTTACACAAAGGTCCTAGAGCATTTTCAAAATTATTAAAATTCATAATTTTACGAAAATTGCAAAAAAATCAAAAAACAATTCGGCATCCTCCTACAACTACAATTATGAATTTTTGTTTTCATAATGAATTGGGTTCATCAAAAACAAATTTTAAATAATGTCATGTTCAATTTTTTGAATGTGAGTATTTTAAATATTTGAGTTTTGCGCTATTTTGTGTCAAAGAGGATATTTTAATTTTTTTAAAACTTTTTTCTTAAAAAAGACAAAATTGTTTGATAACATTTTGACCTCAGAAAGCGTAAAGGTCGCTTAAGACAATGGTACAGGTTTCATTTTCGTTCAAATCCCTGAGTTTTCGAAAATTGCAAAAAAAGAATTCCGCTTCTTCTACTATAATGACATTTTTTAAATAAAATGTTTTCATTTCTTGGAGGGAAATTTTCTGCATTCAGTGTCACGTAAAGGAATTTCTTGTACACATTTCGTCTGCTCCTGAACAATTACATCTGCAGAATAATTAACAGAAACTACAGCAAAATAAAAATGCGGCGTTTTCCAGCATTTCCGTAGATAGAAGTTCCACAAAAAAACTGAGCCCGATGGGCAAAACATTTTTTTGTATTCGAATTCAGTTGACAAGGCTTAGCTAAAAACACCTTACACATTATTTGTCACAAAAATGCTATTGACCAGTGTAATCGTCACTGCCACTTCCCGTCGGTATTAAGGAGCAAAGATGTCTATTGTGCATGGGGGAATGGACTTATGATCGGATCATGCTCTAAGGCTGTCTGTGAGAATGGTGTCTACTAGCTGCCGGAAGACGTAGGGGGGGGGGGGTAATCTCGTTAATAGATGTAAAGATGAGGTATGCGCTTAATGACTGTCAGTTTAGAGTGTAAAATATTCCCGTTTTACTAGAATTAAATTCATGGATCTGAATGCATATCACGTAACTTTTCAAGCAAATTAGACATAATTAAGGATTTTTTAAATTAATTTAACACATGCTACTTAGTTCGTAGGTTCACTTCATCTACGAGAGATCGTACGAGCGGCAATAGGAACGATATAAGTATCTTTCTTGAGTAATTGAAGTAAATTTACTGTCGTTTGTATTATTTGATATTTGATTAAAAGTTTTAGTGAAATACAAAATACAAGATATGTTAGGGCCAACGCTTTGGTCGTCATGTTGCGACGTGCCGCAGGGCGAAAGTTTGGAAATGGCATTTTGCTCTGAGGAAGGACGCAAGAACACAACGCGATTCTATCTGTTCGAGAATACTTTATCAGCAATGTTGCCACACCTGTTCATTTCTTAGAAGGGAATTTTCTGCATTCAGTGCTATGTAAAGGAATTTTTGGTACTTATTTCTATTGCAACGCTGTTCGAACGTGCCTTATCAGCAATGTTGCCACACCTATTCATTTCTCAGAGGGGAATTTTCTGCATTCAGTGGGTTTGTCCGCTGCGTTTGTACCAAATTATCTCAGGTTGAGCGCACGCTTGTAACCGCCTCGTGTCTTCCCTGCCTGTGGGGCGCCGCGTGCGGCAGAAGAAGGAGGTGCGCGTGCGCTTCATCCGGCGCGTGTACGCGCTGCTGACGCTGATGCTGCTGGTGGACGCCGGGTGCGTGGCGCTGGGCTTCTTCGTGCCCGCCGTCAACCGCTTCCTCTCGAGCAGCATGGCCCCGCTGCTCGTCGCCGGCTTCCTGTTCATCGCGCTCTACGGCGTGCTGGTGTTCTCCGAGGCCGCGCGCCGGCGCGCGCCCTTCAACTACGTCATGATGGCGGCGCTCACCTTGTCGGCTGGGTTTGTACCGCGCCGACAATACTTGTGCAAAGGGGCGGATTAATATTTTTGCCGCCTGTAGGCACATCAAATTTGCCGCCCTCTGTTTAAAATTAATGTTACATTTCTAATTGTAACGTTCCAGTAACAATTCCTCATTAATTTAAACGTTTTAACTTTAAAAACAACATTATATTTGCACATTGTTTTCATAAATTAAATAATTTTTTGGATTAGCTAATTTTGGATATAAACTGTATCTTCATAGTAAGTAACGTTCAACATTATTAACGTTTCAACACTGAAACGTTAACATTAAAAAGAAACTAAAACATGACAACTAGAATTGCAACATGTTTTCTTTCGTCAACGGGCCTTAGTTTCAGATTCATATACTTCTGAAATCATAAGGTATACTCTAATGAAGTAGACAAATAAATAGCTTGTATTAAATATTAATATGATATTTTTGAAATAAAAGTATGATTTATGCTGTTATAGTTTTTAGAGAACGTAAATTTCTTTTAGAAAATATCAAGAAAATTTTGTGCCTTTGAAAATTTGCCGCCGTAGGCACGTGCCTACTGTGCCTATGCGTAAATCCACCTCTGCTTGTGCACCGAGGGCGTCGTAAGGGTTCTAATGATCAAACGGCGATAAAAGCCCTTTGGCCCGAAGGCTTTGTGTCGCACAATATCATTTGAACAGGATAATTTTTTATCTAATTTTAAAAATTCTTATTTACTAATTAACTAGACGTTAGATGGATACTTTTCATATTTCCTTTCCGCAATTCCCTCCGTAAGAGAACATGTAGTATTATTCAATTGTTTTCATACATGTAACCACGATCCTCTTGACTCAGTTAAGTTATGCAGTGTCGAGCTCCACTAACGAGGGAATAATAAGCGTATCAGTAGAAATAATACTATTTTTGCTTTGCAGTACCCCTGTTATCTGCCCATTGTGAAATACACCGGCGGAAAAAAGCATTGCAACACCCCCATGTACAATTTATTCCTCCGTACAGATACAGCACATACAGACAGAATAGTACACATGATTACATGGGCAGAGCCCATGTAATCATGTGAGACTTGCACGACCAGCAACAGAGAGAACCAGGGACCGGAAACGCCACATCAATACTGCGTGTACCCACCGCGGGCAGTATGACACGCCCTGACGGGCTGGCATCCCTTCGAATGGGTGGCGAGTAGTGCCCTACGTTACACTGCTCCGCGCTCCCTGCACCGTCTCACGCAGAGCAGGCCGAGTTGTCGGGGGAGTCACGGCGCGGATGAGGCGTCGGCCCATAAAGTCCCACGCATGGTCGATCGGGGTCGATTCAGTAGCGCGGGCGGACCGCGGCCGTCCGGTTGACACAGCGCATCGCTCCCCCGTTGCAAGAAAGGTGTCAGGACAGGCCGCGCAACGCTCTGGATGTATCCAGCGCTGGTCAATGATCCTTCCACGAATATCAAGGACGAACGTGTGTTGTGCCCGATGACACCCCACATCACTCAAGTAGGGTAGGCCCTACATGAACACACTTTGAACGCATGCGCTCGCCCGTGCGACGCCGCACACACACACGACCATCACTGGCGTGCAGGCAGAAGCGTCTCTCATCACTCAACACCACTGCACGCGCATCAGCTGACCAGCACATTGCACCACGTTAGCCGTGCCCGACTATGTTTCGGCGTGTGTGGCAGAAAGGCTAGCGGTATGCGCGATTGTAATCCTGTGGGAAGTAACTGGTGCGTGGAGAGAGTTTGGGGGCCACATGTGCCTGTATCTCGGCGCGAGTGTGCGTACGGTCTGCTAACGCCGCCTTCACGATGCGTCCATTTATACGCCCGTCAGCCCTCCGCGGTTGCCCCAAAGTTCGTCTACGGCTACGGGAATGCTCGTCTACCGATCGTCGCCTGCCCCGCAAGCACCGACGTCGCATCACGGCCCACGTGGTCAGCAATCCGCCGAAAGGACCACCCTGCGTCGCGCAAGCCGACAATCCGACCTCGCTCAAATCGGTCCAAATGTTTAAAAGACGAACGAGTGCGACGCCGTGGCATACCTAAGTCCCGACTAGCCCTCATCGCAGCGGATAGCGCCTTTTAAATCGCGGCCTGGCGCGTCCGGACGATTTGTCACGCTGCCATTACGTCACCGAGCGTCAGTCATCCGTGAAATGTTAATCACGGCTTCTACGACCCCCCATCGCTAACATCCCTTATCGCCTACTTGATTGCTTGTGACCTTCCCGATGTTGCAATACTTTTTTCCGCCAGTGTATATTCACTGGGTCATACGAGTTACTATTTAAAGAATACTCCCATCTTTAAAATGTACCCCGAAATTAATCGTTCAATCTTTTCTATGAAAGAAATTAAATCTGGATAAGACGCCGCGAGTAACAGGTAAACGCTCACCGCGTCGCTTCTCAGCAGAGCGATTGCGATGCAGGAGAGTGAGCGGTCGCAGCGAGGTGACGTCGAGGCGAGGCAGGACGGGATGGGACGGGCAGGAGGCTGCGAAAAGAGGGCGGGCCAGTTGGGGAGAGCGGTGCAGAACGGAGCGAGGTGGAGCGGAACAGAGGAAATGGCGAGGGCGGAGCAGGGCAGAACGCGGGGGTAGAGCAGAGAGGAGTGGAACGGAACGGGGCAGAGAGAAGCGGGATGGAGCGGAGCTGGGTTCAACATAGCGATCGAGGGGCGATGTATTGCGAATGACTTTCTTTTTACACCATAGATAGACCTCGTCGCTTTTTCGGTATATTAGATGATTGTAATGAATAAAAATCCGGCCAAAGGCAGGTTACTGCAGCTTGTCTTGAGTAAGGTTATTCGGGGCCCCTTCCCGGTATCTAGGCTTCCTCACGTCATGAAACAAAACAATTTTGTGTGGCCTATGTTCCGGCGGTACTCACGTCGATAGCATAACGCTTATTGCTGCGAGGAGACGGCAAGGCGGCCCCGAGCCGCCCGGGACTAGTTCTGGTGGCCCCGTGTTTGGGGCTGGTCTTCGTCGTGCCAGTGGCCCGAAACTCGTAGGCGTAGAGGAGGGGTTTGTTCCCGGCGGATTGTGAGTGGCGCGTTGGTTTCTCTTTGGTACTAACCTGGAAAGCTAGTAATTCGAAGCTGGAAGAGCGGCCCGAATCAGGCATTAAATGGGAAGGTTACAGAGAGGGGTAAACTGCATTCCGGCGGGATCCAGATGTCAGTCTGTCTGCGTACTTGTGTGCCGGCGTTCACTGTTCACGGCAGGTCATGTATGTGTAGTAATGCAATATTTTAAAAGTATGGAAGTTTATTCCTTTTATAATTCGAAAACGACGGAGATTTTAATAGCAATGGTATCACCAAGGACGCAACAAGTCGTACGATTTGGGTAGACCTGTGAGACAATTCTGAGCCGCAACCGCGCAGGTACGTGATGGCGGCGGCGGCGAGCCGGTCGAACCGCGAAGCGATCCTGGTGGCGGCGCTGGGAACGAGCCTGGTGACGCTGTCCGTGACGGCGATGGCCATCATGTGCCCCTGCGACTTCACCAACGTCACCTTCATCCTGTTCGTGGGCGGCGTCTCCGTCGCCGTCGGCTCCACCGCCTTCGTCTGCGCCTACATGTTCATCGACTTCGCGCAGGACGGCAGGCAAGGCGCTCGCTCGCGAGCAGGCATTTGTTCGAGGTGGAATGTTCGCGCCGGTCGACCGGCACTCGACCGCTTGTAAACGTGAACGGAGCAGTTAAATACAAATTATTTTTTAATACTTTAAAGGGAAGTAAAGAATAATTGCTCTAAAAAACAATGTTTCCTAATAAATTTAGTATCTCGCATCATTTTTCATTCTCATAAGTGGGCAATACCTACTGTAGGTTAGGTTTGGCGCCCATTCTTTCTTTTCGCGATGAATATTATAATGTCCACTTGTTTATATTGAAAGTGAAGTGTCGTAAAATAGTTTGTGGTTGTGTGTGGAACAAAAATGTAAGTTAGGGTGGTTTCAATTCGTACCCCAAGAAACACAGTGATGACAATAACATGACTTGTACAGTACAGCTTCTATGGCGAAGATCAGTACTTCCGGTTGCAATTTCGCAGCAGTTATTTATCAATTTGTTCTTAAGAATGGTCTTATAAAAATACTATACTGAATAATACAAAAAGGATTTCATCCTAAAACTTCATTAATAACTAAAAAACGTGTTCCCACGAACGTTTTTCCATAAGTGCTTGCACTAATATAATTTTTTATTAAATAATTAGGTAAGTAAGGGCGATTTTTTTCTTACCAACTGGAAGAACCGATTTACCAACTCGATTTTGCATATTTTAAAGAATTTTGGAGGTTACTTCATCTGTTATACATTGAAGATATCGCTCCTAGGCTACAATAGTGGCGAAAACAAAAATCAGGTGTTGAGATAAATGAGTTTCAATTTTTCATCTTGAATTTTGGAATGATTAATTTTTCATCTTGCATTCGTACTTCTAACATATGTTGGTGGAATATTGCATTGTAGGATGTGTCGCTGTTGCTGCTGGAAGGTAGACTAATCTGCAATTCTGGAGATTCCAGATTAGTATTTTTTTAGTTGGGCCACTATTGCATCCCACGAAAGTCATCACAAGAAAGTAAATATTTTTCAAAAAGGTATGTAGGGTCTTAACTAAAAATTCTTGCTCCCCAGAAATACTTTCTGGATCTGCTCCTGTCACTTGTCAGCATACGCAAGAGTTTGTATGCAAGAGGCTGTGCTCCATGATGTAAATAAAGTGGAATGTCGGTTATGTACGCGAAAATTTCATCTCTGCGAGGCAGAAATAGTTTTAATTGTCATACGTAACTAGGAGAAGCTTTGGGTGTTAGAGCGATGCCTCGTTGAAGTGTTAGTCGGAAGCCTTCCCGTAGCAACTAACGCACTGAAGATGGAAGTGGCTCCTGGCTTTCAAAGCCCGGTGCAGTGCATCCGATGCACCAACCTAACTATTGTTTAGATACGAACAAATCACCCTATGCTACATTTGAAGACTATCGTTTAGATACGAATACATCACTTTAAGTCAGCAGCGACTATACTCTATTACCAAACTATTATTTAGACATGAACAAATCACCTTGTACTATTTGAAGACTATTATTTCGATACGAACAAATAACCGTTGGGAACATTAGAAAACTATCACTATGCACTACATTAGAAAACTATTATTTATATATGAAGATATAACTGAATGCTACATTTGAACACTATTGTTAAGATACCAACCAATCACTTGTGTACTTCATTAGTAAACAATGTAGACACAAACAAATTACTATGTACTTAATTTGAAGACAAGCATTTAGACACTTGCTTCGTTAGAATATCTACTAATAAGAAATCTCCGTGCGCTGTATTTTTGAAAGCAATGATGTAATCCGAACAAGCCGACTTGAATGGCCGAGGTAGCTACAGCGTGTGCCGACTCGGTCTGAAGCGTCGCGGGTTCCAATTCCGCCGTGAGCATGGTTGTGGGTCTCTTGTCTTTCATGAATGTGTGTTGTCGCCGCTGCCGTGTCGAGAGCCCGCGTGCGTGTCTAGTGCAAAGGTTAATACGCGTTCCCACGAGGGACATAATAATAATAATAATAATAATAATAATAATAATAATAATAATAATAATAATAATAATAATAATGTCTTTATTAATGGCGAGGCTCAGGCCATAGGGCCTGCTCTTCCGCCTAACCACTGAATTTACATACATTTAGAGTAGAAACATTTTAAGAGGGGAGGACAAGCTGTACATTTACGTCTGGGAGAACAAATCTAGGGACCATCCCGGCATACGCCTTAAGCGATTGAGTAAACCCAGAAAAAACTCAATCAGGATGGCGGCTTAGGGCCGAACATTAATAGAACATAGTGGCCACAGGGCGCGGATAGTCGAAATGGACACCCCGTGAAGACGGAAAAGCCGCCAGGAAGAAATCGAAAGGAGGGGGGCCAAACGGCGGCGTGCTTCTGTTGCAGACTGCTGCACGTGGGCATCTCGACCGCCTTCGTGTTCCTGTTCGCGCTGTACCTCGCGTACGACACGCAGATGGTGCTGGGCGGCCTGCGTCACCAGCTCAAGCCGGACGAGTTCGTGCACGGGGCGCTGCACCTGTGGGTGGACATCACGCTCATGTTCCTCAGCCTCTTCCAAATCTCCTACCTGAGCGGCAGCGCGCGCGCGCCCCCCCTCCCGGAAGCGCAGGTGGCGGGCACGTCGGCCGCGGCGGCTGGCCTCTAGACCCCCACGGACGCGTGGCTTTTTTTATATATATATTTTTACACTCAGTCTTATTTTATGACGCATGAACTAAACAGGCGTTGAAGGCAATTCTTTTAAGTTTTACACATCTTACTAATGTTTATATTGATCAAGCAGGGTCCATGGAAAGTATCGTATGTCTGATGATTAATATTCTATTGAAATAAAGAGAATATTCTTACAACTATTTCATTTCGCTTATATCATTGGGATAACTCAATAGTAGCAGTACCCTAGGAAGACCTGGGGATCTTTTATGCTAAAATTAAGTTTATTTTTACCAATTAGAAAAACCATGAAAGGCCAAAACAGGCAGAAAATTATGTTTGGTGACGAGTATGAAACGTAACTAGAGCTAGGAATTTTGGGTGCAAAATTGTGGCGAGGAAGGGGCAAAATAATATATTTAGTAGGTGGGAAAGATGCAAAATTTTTAGAAGAAATGTGTAAATTTGGAATTTAAACATTCACGTAAATGGTACTAAAAACAATTACTTCACGAAGAAGAACACACAATAACTGCTTATATTGAAAAGCCTGCCTTAAGAAAGTTCCAGAACTCATTGTTATTAAAGTCGCGTGTCCAGAATACAGATATTTAATATTTCAATGTTTTCTCAGTGAGGTTGTATATCAGTTCACTAATTAAATACTTGTATTAGGAAAAGGAAGTTCAGTATCTATGGATACAAGTGTTGCTTATTTATATTGCAGAGATAATTTAAATCAAAGGTTGTTGCAACATTTTCAACAACAGGGCTTTGGGCGAATCTCTGTCCTAGCCTTTGCTCTCCACTATCCTCTAGTGCTTTTTTCATATTGCCAGAATTAGTGAGGTCGATGGAGAACCATAAGGAGTTCACCTTGCGTAAGATGAGGCAAAAGATTTCATTTTCTATTTTCTGTATATTGTTACTAATAAGAAAACATTAAGTTTTCCACCATGAAATACTTCAGAAAAGTTTTGGTAGCCCAAAAAACACATTTTGGGGATTTTTTTATTTTTATACAAGAACTTTTTAATACTCGTAGTTGATCTTAGTGCAAAAATATTTATGTACACTTTTAAAAGACAAAATTCTAAAGGTGAAATGTCTTATCAACTGTACTAAGTAGACCATTGTGAATCTTCCACGGGAGTATTGTCAGAAAATATAAACCATTCACAATAAAAAGTTAATATTTCAATTAAATTCTCCGTAAAATATTTGAACATAATGGATAAACACATGTGGCTCCTTTGATTTAGACACTGAAGAGCCAAAAAACTGGTATGGTCATGCGTATTCAAATAAATATATCTGGAACCAATCAGAATATGGCGCTCGGGTAGGCAACGACTATATAAGACAACCAGAATCTGCCACAGTTGTTAGATTGGTTACTGCTGCTACAGTGGCAGGTTATCACTATTTAAGTGAACGTGGTGTTATAGTTGGCGCAAGACAGATGGGGCATAGCATCTCCGAAGTTGCGATGAAATTTGGATTTTCCCATATGACCGTTTTACGAGTGTACCGTGAACATCGGGAATCCGGTAAAACATCAAACCTCCGGCCGCAAAAAGATTGTGCAAGAACGGGACAGACAACGACTGAGGAAAATCATTACACGTGACAGAAGTGCAACCCTTCCGCAAATTGCTACAGATTTCCCATCCTCCTGCTTGGCCATCAGCAAGTGTCAGCGTGCGAACCATTCAACGAGACATGGGGTTTCGTAGCTGAAGACCCACTCGTGTATCCTTCATGACTGCACGACACGAAGCTTTACGCCTCGCCTGATCCCGTCAACACCGACATTGGACTGTTGATGACTGGAAACGCGCTGCCTGGCCAGACGAGTATCGATTTAGATCATTTCGAGCGGATGGACGTGTACGAGTATGGCGAAAACCCCATGAATCCATGGATCATGCACGTCAACAGGGGGCTGTTCAAGCTGGTGGAGGCTCTGTGATGGTATGGGGGGGTGCAGTTGGAGTGACATGGCACTCCCGATACGTCCATTGACGACACTGACAGATGACACATACGTAAGCATCCTGTCTGATCACCAGCACCCATTCATGTCCAGTGTGCATCTCGACGGTCTTGGTCAATTCCTACAGGACAATGCGACAACCCACATGTCCAGAATTGCTAGAGAGTGGCTCCAGGAACACTCTTCTGAATTTAAAAACTTACACTGGCCCCGTAATTCCCAGACATGAAAATTATTGAGCATATCTGGGATGCCTTGCACCGTGATGTTCAGAAGAGATCTTTACCCCCTCGTACTCTTTACGAGTTTATGGACAGCCCTGACACATCACAGTGTATGGACATTGTGACACATTATGGTGTAAAATACCTCCAGCACTACTTCAGACATCAGTCGACTCCGTATCACGCCGTGTTGCGGTACTTCTGCGTGCTCGCGGGGGCCCTCCACGATATTAGGCAGATGTACCAGTTTTTGTTTTGGCTCTTCAGTGTAGTTTAATACATAATCCTCAGGGTTACCCAAGAAGGAATTCGTTGATTATAGGACATAAAAATGCATTATCTACTTTTGCACAGTTTTCATGCATTAATGTTAAACAACACATTTATTAACTCTTTTTGCATTCCGTGCCTCGCGTATGACACTCAGACTGCGCTTGGTAGGCTGCAGTTGAAGCCCGAAGAATGCATCCACGTAGCCCTGCTCTGAACTACTGAATTTTTCGTACATAAATTACGGAGGAAGAAGTATATATTTAAAGTGGTAAATTTTAATGCATGGAAGGGGGTTTGAATGAGTGCCTAAATTCAAAATTTGAATTGAAGGGATGGAAAGTTTTGATGAAACAGGAAGAAATTTTGTTTATCCATTGTTTTAAAGAAACTATGGACGGTTCAGTTTGAATTTGCTCGTTGAAAATGTACGATGGATTTTTAAGAGAGAAAAAATTCTTCGTACGCTTTGCTTCGGAGAGTAAATAAAGCCGGCTGATCCATGCTGTAGATTTACTGCATGTAAAATATTGTCAAGCCTAAATGAAGCTCTGAAATAAATTCAAATCGCCAGTTTCGTCGCACCAGTGATACCTCTTTCTCTTCTAGATGCTGCAAGGAGCGTAGCGAAATATGTGTGTAGATGGAAAGGGAGGTCTGATAACCTGGGCGCAGCTACGTAAAATAACGCATCATTTATTGATTGAATACGCTCTTCATGGACTTAAGGCAAATTAGTAGCAATCCACTTCGCTTACATCTCAGAACTATACATCTGATTCTCTGTCCTGCTCGTTATTTTTTTAAATTGCATCTCGCCCTTCGACAGCAGAGCAGCTATTAAAATAGTTACATGTTCACATGGTTCATGAAGCAAACTGCATTGATGTAATAAGGGATACTTCAGGAACTTAGTTTACATTGCTGTCAAATTTTGGGCACTGTTGAAACAACGCATGTATTCATATTCAATGCAATGCAGTGAGATTGGTAAGTCCTTTTCCATAAGCACGAATGTTGTTAATGGTGAGATAATGACACTGTCTTAAAGGGATGGGCAATGCAGTCCTTCATTATTTCCTCCATCTTGACCACGTGTTCCAAGCTCTTGCACGCCAATCCAAACGGCAAATAACGCGTTTCTATTGTGAAGTTTGGTTCTCAATCCAGTGGATCCCTTGAAACACAACTCCCGTCATTGTGTTTAATTATATTTATCTTAATCCCGGAACCAAGTTACATCACAAGACACGCACATTGCGTTTACACAGGTACACATCAAGAAAAGTGCAAACTACAGTAATCGAGAGGAGAGAAGGAAATTGTGGACGTGTTTCCAAGTACGTACAGATCGATTATAATGGAAGTCAAATTACCGCTCTGGGAGAGCATCACAGAGCAGATGTTGAGATAGCGCGGAGTTCGTTTAACGATTCATCGACCAAATGTGAACCGTTGGCGTTCCCCACTCGCAGGTGTCAATTGTTTGTTGAGATGCTTTACTTGCTGTTCGTGTGGCTCGCGAAGCACGGTTCTCGAAGTAACGGTAGAGTAGTTCCAATTTTGTGTGATAAGTACAAAAGTAAGGATTAGTTATAAAATTGTTGTAAATCTCCATAAAGAATTGACTCTTCTGGAAATGGAATCAACTTGGTAAGTACGACCAAAAATGTACTTCATTTAGCTTACATCCAAACTTTGATAATTGAGACTATGGGTTCGCAACACTGTTCTCGCATGTCCAGTAGTGTAACGAAATGAGGGCGGGCCCGCCCGCAAAACTTTTGTCCGGGCCCCCTTTATGCAAGTACTTTGCAAACACAAGTAGTGTTTGTAGAACCTTAAATAATAAAAATATCCTTTAACAAATTCGAATTTACCAGTCTCTGATTATGAAACAATTGTGAAAAAATCTGCCTTTATTATTTAATTTTATGAAATTAAGACTATTATTAAAAACCTGAATGAATTACTTACGTTTATTGATTAAGAAACAGGGATATTACATAAGCTTCCGAAGCAGAAAAATCATTCTTCTGGAAGATGCTGTTTTTTTATCTTTTATTGTATCAACTATCGCAAAGTTTCAGGAAAAGTATCAAGTAAATAATACTTCTTTCAATCGCAAATCCTTCAGCCTCAAAGTAGGCCGTCTTTCATCTGTGCCCGCGCACAATGCGAGCCTGAACGACAAGCCACTGCGCATGGCCCCTTTTAAAAGACCATCATTGTCCACACGATTTTTTTCTGATGATGATTGTCAGCATATGTCATACTCATAACACAAATAATGGCTTAAAGATAACAATTAGACGACGAATAAAACACATGTATTGAAAAAATGTAATACAATTTACAAAAAGATGTTTAGAAGTTTTTATTTAAGAAAACAATTCATAACATCTTAAACAATATTTTTTATAATCAATGGGATCTTGTTCATTTTACCAGTCGCCAGTGCATGTTTGGTGTTTAACTGCCAATCGACTTCTTGATCGATCATCATTGACCCAATAAAAAATTTAATCGACCCCAGGAGCTCGATACCGACCCCGATAAAACCCAAGAATTAAACGAACTACGAAGAGTATCTTCACGCAAACTGTAATTACTAAATTTAAAAATGAAATACACTTTATTCTATGAATCATTATTTTAATTTATCTACGTTACATTATTTTGTATTTGACATCAACCGCAAAAATCTTTGCTTAAAGAGGGTATGATTAATGACTAATATACAACATGAGCAATAATGCTAGGTTTATTTCTGCAGTTGACCAAATGTTATTTTAACAATGAGTTGACCGTGTAAACTTTTTTTTATTACAAATAGAAGAAGGAGTGTAAATAGCAAGCTTAGATTTGTAAAGCTATCGTACGAAAGAAATGTAATATAGATAAAAGCCCGCAGGTTTCATAAACATAGAAAGTTGGATTTAAAAGTAACCAGCCATTGATCGCAATAACATTATTTTGCAATAGGGATTCCCTTTTCCTCTTTATTTTTTTACCTGTATATATTTCTAGGCTCTTTGATATGTGTTTTCGAACTTGAATTTACTTTTTGTTGTGATCATAAAGCTCATTTAGTTTCAGAAGCTTACAAATCTCTGTAAATAAAATTGATGGGTCTACCTCTGACTTCAAAATAACTACATTTTTATAATCTCATATACTAGTTGATATGAAAACGATTTCAATTGTATGTACGAGTTTTGGCGGTCTGTCCGGGATAATTACTTGAACGACCAAACAATTTCAATGTGGGTTTCACTGAAATTTAGGGTCTTTTGCTCAGTATACCTTTCGTTACTTTTCGAATTATTGTTTTCTCTTATACGGGTGATTTTTTTCTCTTGAGGCAACGGAATATCTCTAGAACTGAGCAACAAATCAAACAAGGTCAGAATGAAATTTACTGATTTCTGAGTGATTCATTAAACCGTGCCTAACTCGACTCGCACCCCTACCCCGTGGGGATGAAATCTTAAATAGGAATCCCCATTTTGACTGCAAGTTCGGATTGAACGCCACCAAATACGTAGACTTCTTTTGATGGCACTGTAATAGCAATGAATGGAATTAGACTACTTCCCGAGAATTACTTTATTCATACTTGACCACATTTCAATACTTTACGTCGTCCATCAAGATTATTAATCTAATACAAATTAGCCACTTAGTCTTGAATATTCGAACGATAATGCAGGCAACACTACAAGAGAAAATCAAAATGATTTGCGAAAGTTTGAGTTGCGATTTGAGAAAGTTTCACGAATATCGATGATGTTTATCTGTATGCTCAGCCATTTTCAAACCAAGTGCAAACGCGTTTTTTACGAAGTTGTTCAAACGTTCTCAACCAAGGTAACAGTTCATCCAAAAAGAATCGCTGAAGAACAAACAATATTGCTGGAGAAAATAACGAAATTGCTGTATTAGCTGCGGTTGCTGATAATCCCCACGTTAGTACTGGAGAAATATTTACTAGGCCGTGCGGGTGACGCCGCGTCCATGGCGAAGGTGCCGACGTTTCGGTCGCCATTCCTCAGGGCGTAATGCTTTCTCAGGGAGGAAGGTCGCAGAATGGCGACCGAAACGTCGGCGCCTTCGCCATGGACGCGGCGTCACCCGGTCAGTCTAGTAAATACTGACTACGGCCGCGGAAGCCTACGCTCTCACTGGAGCAATAGCTCGCGGATTAGAAATTTCTCAGACTACTCTGACAAACATTGAAGCGTAGAAAATATCCGTTTAAAGTTTCCACGCAACAAGAACTTCATGGGGATGATTTCCAAAATTGAGTGATATTTTTTCAATGTGAATACGAGATGATTCCAATATTTTTGCACCATTATTGTTCCCTGACGAATTGACTTATAAATCACGTCCATCCAACATCCAGTATTTTTCGCAGACTTTTCCTTGGGCGTACGAAAGAAATGTGGTCTCCATTTAAACATAACCACTTATCTCTCTCTTAGTCTCTCTCTCTCTTAGTCTCTCTCTCTCTTAGTCTCTCTCTCTTAGTCTCTCTTAGTCTCTCTCTTAGTCTCTCTCTCTTAGTCTCTCTCGTAGATTCTCTCTCGTAGAGTCTATCTCGTAGAGTCTCTCTCTCGCGGTCTCTCTCTCGCAGTCTCTCTCTCTCTCTCTCGTAGAGTCTCTCTCTCGCAGTCTCTTTCTCGTAGTCTCTCTCTCGTAGTCTCTCTCTCAATCTCTCTTTCAATCTCTCTCTTAGTCTCTCTCTCTTAGTCTCTCTCTCTCTCTCTCTCTCTCTCTCTCTCTCTCTCCTGTCTGCCGGCGCAGCTTCTTCTGTGATAAGATGCGAAAACAAAGGATCCCAAACAATAATTACAATCGTGAATGAACATGAGATGTAGTTGGAATTACTTCCCAAATAAGTTACTACGTTCGTATTACGCCTTGCAAATTTCGCCATCCTCCTGTATCAAAATTTACCCAATGAACAAATGTATTAGTTCTTAAACGCATTGTAGGGTTCTTAATTATATTGCTTTTGTAACACTTTCTTTCACATGTGGTGTGAGGTGTGACGTCATACCTCACACCACATGGGCATCTCGTTCAAGCAAATGTATATGCTTCAGTATTGATTATAATTCGGCATACAGCTGGTCTTATTCTAAAAATATAGAACTTCGTTATATGTTCTAAAGCTTCATTTCCTATTAAGAAAAATATCCCTTACGCAATGCAAAAATTGAGCTGCTTAGAGGTGTGCACGATCGCAAACATATTCCATTACGGTCCATCAGCAATTCGAAGTTGGGAATCGTGACAGGAAACATTATAACGTGAAAAACACGCGATCTACAAGAGGAAAAAATACCGTGAAAAACATCACTTATGAAAGAACTGATGTATCAACATAGAATAAAATAATAAATTAAATTAAATTAGATTACAATACCAATAAATGGACAAAACTAATTCGAAATCTACAGAAGCAAACATTAAAGGAATGAAAATAAAATACAAAATGATTGTCAAATTGTGGAAGGTTAATGCACAGATATGTTATAATCCTATATTGTAATATTCTGGAAAATAGATTTATTATTCCTGATTTAATAATTGATTGATTGCAAATTTGAAAAACTACTCAATATATTCGTCTTAAATGCTACATTTACTGAGTTGATCATTTTGCTATTACGTTCTTAATTCATTACAGCGAAATGGCGTAAAACATAAAACAGATATATATATATATATATATATATATATATATATATATATATATATATATATATATATATATTGTGGCGTTATGGGATTATACAACCCCATAACACCACCGTTTCGTCGGCATGAACACTCACAGGCAGCGAGAAGAGCGGCCGAAAACCAGAGTATCAAAACGCGCAGCCTGGTATCCGTTGCTCGTACTAGTCACCACGAACTAACAAGCCACGTTTTTTACTGGTGAAGGGTTAAAGGAGGAGAAGTTACCCCCGCCACGGAGAATTTCTCCAGGCAACGCCAATAAATAGGCGGACACGCAAGCGGAAGACCTCTTTTCCGAACCATCACGCATGGAGTCAACATCTCTCTTCTGCCAGCACGCGTCGGGTCAGCAGTTCTTCTAGTAAGTCACCGCTCGGCAAGTAAGCAGATTTTCATCAGCGCTCGTCAGGTTAGGTAGTAATTGCCGCCGCAACGACTGTTTAGATAGGAGTTTCCGGCGTTGCAAAGACGCCTAGCTAGTCGTCCGCGAAGTAGTGAGGAATTAGTGAAGTATTCTTCTATTAACTAATGCGGGAAGTAAAAAGTTGCCCGTTGTGAGGAAAGCTCTGAAAGTTCTTGATTAACAGAATAAAAGTTAGGAACGAGCGAGGTACTTGCACTAGCAGTCAGGGAAGTGCAAGGGACATTTTCTACAAATTGGGCGTAATCGAAGGCGGTAGCAGCCGTGGGAGGAGAAGAAGCCGATTAGCGAGACGGAAGAATACGCGAGTCGACCGGGGAGAAGACGCCGTTCAGGAAGATAGAAGAAGACGCAAGAGGACAGCGCAGGCAACGCAGAACTTCGGAATCGAGCAACGCGGTGCGCAACCCAGCACGCGACTTCAAGGTTGGAAAGTGGACAGTTTCGAGGTAACCTGTAGAACTGTGAAATTAGGTCAAGTTCACGTCGGCAGGGAAAGACTAGATTCAGAAGTGTTAGAAAACTGAGGACACGGGTGGTAATAATTTGCAGTTTTGTAGTGGGAGATTTAATGCGTTATTGCTTGCCTTAAACCATTCTATTGGAGCAGTCATTATTCTGTTATTAGCAGTTATAATTAAAAAGATAAATTGAGAGTAGTGCACTTGCCCACATATTATTCATTGTATGTAAAATTTTAAAGAAAGGCAAGAGATTGTAAATTAAGTTTAATTTCACGTGCAATTGTAACTAGAATAACTTAAATTTAGACGTATTGAATTTTCAAAGGGAATTCCCAGTACTGGTTAGAGAAGTTGCTTCAGAAAGTTAGTTCTGAACAAAATTAAGTGTTCATTTATTGAATAGGCTGTAAAGGTTACTTATTTGTATTTATTTGATCATTTTGAAAGTGTAATTCTATTTTTGATTTGTTTTTCGTTGTTGTCAACTCATGCCACAGAATTTTGAGTGAATTATATGCTCGTTTATGTGTGATTTGTGTGACTTTTATTGTGTCAAGGGTTCGGACCTTTCTCGTACCCCAAAGATCCTGCTTCCTGAGATTCTAAGCTCGCTTCACGAGCATAATATCTTAACAACCCGCTTACAGTGCATGCGGCTGTGTGTGCAGAAGGTATACTTCGTGTGCGGTAAATGGGGTGTTAGAATATATATATATATATATATATATATATATATATATATATATATATATATATACACGGAACGTTAGCGTATGCAAATGTAAGTACGGAAGTAAATCATTATGCAAATGTAAGTACGGAAGTAGATCCTCGCTTCCAGCCCGGACGAGGCAACTCTTAAGGTACATAAGCGTCTGGTGCGTAAGTAGCCTTCGCAGTTTTAGACAAATTCATATTTCACTATATATATGTAGACAGCAGGAATTAATAATCAACACTTAATGCTTGTATTCACGAGTCGAAATTAATTCGAAATTTTGGCAAAATTAGTTAATTAGCACACGATAAGAAAAGATACGTCGTCTACCTTGTGTATAAGAGGACAAATAGCGTGTTCCCTTGAAATACAGTTACGGGAAAGTGTTTTTCTATCCATCTGCAGATATGAGTCCTTGTGGGGTATCCGAAATCAATCACGCACAGTTGACTCAAAGTGGAGAACTGCCGTCCAAATGAATCAGAGACTTTAAAACAATTTATTTTACATCTCGAGATCATCGTACTTGCCTTTGGCAAGTTTTTTCATAACATTTTTTTTAATTTTTTCAGAAATTGAATTAGAAATAATTTGAAACACTTCCATTCACAAATTCAATAATGTATTGTGATATAAATAATAAAAGCATAAATAAATAAAGCATAAAATTGAAGTATTTTAGTTGTCTTCTTGTTTGTAAACCATTTGAATTAATAATGATAATAAATTGTTTACAAATTGTTTTGAAATAAGTTACAGTTAATATGTGCATAATTGGCCAAGTCTGCGGCAAACAGTCTGTGAAGAATTGGTCTACTCCAGATTCTCATTAAAGATAATTGCAATTTCATTGGCTTTATAGCTGTGCGAAGCCGTGCCTTGAAATGTAGGAAACTTTTCATGAACTACTTATCCTCAGTGCATACAGGAATAATGGATGTATTAGAAGTTCTATTGTAGTAGTTTAATGCATTTCAATACTTCCCTAGCCCTTTTCCACATCAATTCTATCTCCACTATCCTTACATGACGTTCATCTATCATCCACTTCATCTATACTTCCGCCTTCATCAATTCAACCCTGTCATCAACATCACCATCTTTCCATGGGGGGCAGCTCCGCCGATCTCACTCTTCCCACACACCCGCCATCCTGCCATCTCCTCATTGGTCCCGTAAATGTAGTGTAAGTTTTACCTCGGGAGGTGGATGGTGAGGTCGGGCGCCGACCTACACGTCTGCTAGCATGGTGTCCCCCCGTGTAGGTATGTCTTCCAGAGGGTCACCGCCTCCCTGAGACAACTTTTAACGACTACTCTCCGGACGTGTGTGCTAGGGTAGTGGATGCACATAAGTGGGTGTGGGTGTGGAAGTAAGGGGCGTCTTTAGAACAAGGAAGAGGACGGGAAGATCGCGCGCGGTCCGTGGCCCGTTTGTTAGAGTGTCGCTCCGGCATACACCTTGTGTTGATCGGAGACACTAAGGAAAACTACCGAACACCGGCAGCCGTCCGGTAGAATTG
The DNA here is from genome assembly GCA_038098605.1 of Gryllus longicercus. Taxonomy (NCBI): domain Eukaryota; kingdom Metazoa; phylum Arthropoda; class Insecta; order Orthoptera; family Gryllidae; genus Gryllus; species Gryllus longicercus. The sequence continues at coordinate 510,853 of JAZDUA010000574.1, read as the reverse complement.
TCCTCCAGTCAGCGGTTGAAACGACCTGGCTACCTCGCTAGTGTGGAAAACCCTGCGGATTCGCATCCCGAGATCTCGCACTCCAAGGCAGAGCAGTGACGTGACGTGAATTGCTGCCCTGAGCCGGCGCGCCCTCCGGCCGTCACGGCTGTCGCGCGTCGCGCGCCTCGCGATGAGCCCCGATAAGCGCGTCACGCAACAGTTGGCGCGCGATCACCGCTAAATGGGCGCCGGCACACGCGCGCCCCACGCTCGGCGACAGTCGCGCTCGGGGCGGGCGCGCGGCGGGTCGACCTCGCAGCACACACGCAGCGGAGCGCCAGGGCAGTGCCAGCGGAGCGCCAGCGGAGCGCCAGCGGAGCGCCAGCGCAGCGCCAGCGGAGCGTTAGCGGAGCGTCAGCGGGGCGCCAGGGCAGCGCCAGCGGGGTGCCAGGGGAGCGCCAGCGGAGAGCCAGCGGAGCGCCAGCGGGGTACCAACGAAGCGCCAGCGGAGCGCGAGGGGAGCGCTAGCGGAGCGCCAGAGGAGCGCCAGCGGAGCGCCAGCAGGGTGCCAACCAAGCGCCAGCGGAGCGCTAGCGGAGCGCGAGGGAAGCGCTAGCGGAGCGCCAGCGGAGCGCCAGGGGAGCGCCAGCGGAGCGCCAGCAGGGTGCCAACCAAGCGCCAGCGGAGCGCTAGCGGAGCGCGAGGGGAGCGCTAGCGGAGCGCCAGCGGAGCGCCAGGGGAGCGCCAGCGGAGCGCCAGCAGGGTGCCAACCAAGCGCCAGCGGAGCGCTAGCGGAGCGCGAGGGGAGCGCTAGCGGAGCGCCAGCGGAGCGCCAGGGGAGCGCCAGCGGAGCGCCAGCAGGGTGCCAACCAAGCGCCAGCGGAGCGCTAGCGGAGCGCGAGGGGAGCGCTAGCGGAGCGCCAGCGGAGCGCCAGGGGAGCGCCAGCGGAGCGCCAGCAGGGTGCCAACCAATCGCCAGCGGAGCGCTAGCGGAGCGCTAGCGGAGCGTCAGCGGGGTGCCAACGAAGCGCCAGGGGAGCACCAGCGGATCGCCAGAGCAGCGCCAGCGGAGCGCTAGAAGAGCGCCAGCGGCGGTAAGTGCACACCACGCTGGCGGCCGCGGGCGAGGAGGTCAATTGGAGGCGTTTGGGGCGCGGATTTCGATGACCTGAATCACCTCCGGAAATGATCAAGGAAATTACCTTGAAGCAAAGAAAAATGACGAAAAAAATTTGATCAAAACCATTTCAACAACTCAAGCTGTTGGATACATTACTGATGTAATCCAGGCTTTTTCCTTTCGTTAAAGTGAACTCAGCTTGCAAATTGTTTGGTTTGGACTATGGTTTACCAGGAAATCTCTGGCTTTAGTTATGCCGTAATCGGCCAAACTGACAATTGCGCTGATAGACGGAACATTAGATTACTTACAACGGCTGACATTACAATTTCTGAGCAAAGGAATGGAATAGGCTACACATGAATTCGATGGAGAACAATTGTTGCATCTCGTAAATACAAGTACTTTGACAAGCATTAAGTACCATTAAAATAAAATTAAAATTGATGAAATCATTAAAAAAATGACAGTCGAAATCGACGAAAAATGCAAAAATATGTCATATAAAAGTGGGCTATTTCCTTTTGCATAACATAGAATTAATATCTGTACTAAAAGGCATTGTTCCAAAGTGAAAAAAACAACATGAAATTTCATTAAAATCCGCTCTTTATAAATCGCGGAATAGACAGTGGACAGAGGGAAAAGGGAGGCGTGGCTTCCGTCAAACTGTTGAAAGGACCCCAGTAGCCTTCGTAATAAACTCATTTTATTTTAGTAAACATTTTCAATCCCTGATTTTCCCCTTATTGAAAATCACAATTTGGGAAATTGTTTTACGACATTTGAGGAAAAGTTTGCCAAGTCATCAGGCAACCCTGTCGATGGTTCAACATAAATTGTATTTATTCATTAAGTAATTACAGTTATGGTTTCATTCTCCTTGTAAGTATTATTTATTTTCTAGTAAAATATGGCATGCGTAAATCAAAAAGCTTCATGATTGAGGGGTCGAAGAATGGTTTGGGTCCCCCTCCAGTTTTGGGCTGTTCACGCCTGCTCATGGAATCTGACTAAAACAATCAATGTGGGTATGCAGTCAATAGGTATGTAAGCGCCACATTTACTGACGAAATGCCTGTAAACTCAACATTCTTTTAACTTTTCTTCGGCCTATATCATCAGTTTTGTTTACCGCAGTCTATTTTTTCATACATATTAATGTGAGCAATTATGTGATTACAGTGATTTGTGTGTGAAACATGGCCTTTATATATAAATGATATCTGATATCTCAAGATTCCTAGGAAACTCCAATCTCAGGTCCACATTAATATCTTAACATTCTAGTATTATTTTCCAAAAGAAACAATTGCACTTAGACTTTATGTAATTCTTCCAGAATATTCCTGCCCTTGCAATATTCTAAATGCTTATATTATAGTGGAAGTAGTTGGTCGGGGTAGGTATACCCTTCCAAGTGAATGTATAGTTCTGTTGTATACTACTACACTTTGTTCAGACCAGTAGATGATTTTTGAAAGGTTTCCAAACAGTTGAGCATCGCCGAAGCGCTGAGAAAAGTTCTCTTCCGCTAGCCCGATGGATTGGAGCGCCAGTTAAACCTTATCTGCCTGGCGCGCGTGTATGGGCACGCTATACGATTCTATATAGTTCAAACTTTCACCCTAAAATGTTGCAGTAATGCAATTAGAACTTCATTTTGTTTTCCATAACATCCTAAAAGCTGTCACCATGTGCATTTCAAAATGTTGAGAAAAAAGTAATTCTTATTTGAATATTATACAATAGTGTAATAATTTTTTGTTAATTATTCAGGCAGATAAAGATTAATAATGCTTCGGGAGTGTCACTTAAAGAAGTGCAGAATGTGGGTTTTGAGAACGATTTCCTTTGCTTCGACAGCGTCGTTAAAAATAATTTTGAAAGAAATTCAAATTGAAAAGCAGGCGTGCGTGTGGTTTAAGTTAAACAGATGTACACGCCCGGCCATAAACACCGAATTTAAATTTAAAAAAATTTTAAAAATAGTTTCGAACTAGACTGCTTTTGTGATAACATGAATATTACCTTCAAGTTTATAAAAAACGCTGTATATAAATATGAATAACTTTGTATTCCTGATTGATATCGTTGTAATTGTAATTTTTATATATTAAAGCTGGATTATTCCTGTTTTAGGCTTTAAGGTTTCACTATTGAGATATGATTTGTCGTAACCACTTTCAAACACCATATATTTTTGATGTACCTGAGGCTTGGTCAACAATGATTACTTGCTCAACATTATTTCATTGTACTTGCATCTATGGCCCTTTTGGGATATTCGTCGAGCATCCTTACCGATGTGAGAAGGATAAGGGGGAAATAAAATACCCCTCACTAGATGTACAAAAACTTGAATAGGACCAATCACTCTGTTTTCGTCGTTTATCTTATTATCTCATTACTACTTATTTCATATTGTAAAAACTGATATTTGATATTGATATTTCATGTTAATGTTTCTGACTGATATTTCATATTGTAAAAACTGATTCATATTGTATTTGATAGAATACCGAACATGTTATAATGAATTTCAAATATGTACAATTATTGTAAATTGGACAATTAGTCCGTGAAATATACTAAATAAATAAAAAATGCCGCGTTGTTGGCTTTCAATGCGATGTACTAGGTGCGTGTTGAATAGGTGAAGTAGATGGTTGGAGAATTTATGCCCTTTCTAGTGAATGTGCTAGGGGTGCTATATTTTGTTCAGCCGGAAGATGAATATTTTTGACAGATTTTAAAACAGGTGAACATCGCCGAAGACCGCATCGCTATGCAAAATATTTAATCAAAGAATTCTAAATAATATTTTCTTAAAAACGAAATTTGAAGTGGATTTGTTTTCCGTTCCAGCTAAATAAATACATGCGAAAATTCTCCATCTGGCGGAATGACAAAAATAATAGGAAGTGGTACCACATACATTTCTCAGCGTTTGTGTATATCGAAATAGTAAAGGTATAAAATAGCTGTCTATTTTTCACTATCTCCGGTAAATATGTTTGTTATTTAAACCCTACGATTCGCTGTGTCTGAAGTGAAATAATTCTGCTATAATAAAACAAACCGCTTTCAGTGAAGAAATGAAGTAATTATTATTATGAAATGATGATACACTTTCATTAGAACTTCCACAAATTATGTTATTCTACGTGTATTCTGCCCAAAAGCGTCTACTAATTGGTGAGACGCATCAGTAAGTAGTATTCCAGCGTAGAAAATCTACTTTAATGCTTAAAAAAGGCGAAACCGTAATTTTTTGAATTTATGGAATTGTAAGAATTGCTAATAGCAACACAGCTGTATCGAACTGAAGAGCAAGAAAGAACTGACAACGCTTTCCCACGACCGATGTTCAGGAATTGCAGTAATTTATCAGAACAAGCAAATTATCTCGCACGTCATATTTTAGAAAAGTCCTGATTTTTTTAAAGTGATGTTTCAACAGTAAAGAGGCTAAACAAAATTCAGAAGATACACCAAACACCTTCTAAGAGTATTCTTGTCAGTAGCACAAAACTCAAGAAATTAATTTATTTTACTCTTTCATATGCATTTTATAAAGTTATGTAATGCTGCAAAAATAGATCTGTATATTTTTATTGAAATGTTCGTTTTGGTGATTGACAATACGAAAAAAGTGTTTATTTTAACGAATACAACTTCTCGTGTTCTCTCTGCTTGTTAGTAAACAATACTGTTTCACCAGACACCAATTACCCTTTTCCAAATAGCCTCAACTTTTTCTAGAAATTTTACTAATTCTTTCATGAAGAGAAACCTATTTTCAACTTATATGCTCTGGTGTAAGAGTTACAAGTCTGTGTTGGCAGTAATAGTTCCCCATTTCCTTTTCCTTGTTTCGGTGATACAGCGATGGAAGAGAATGTTGATCCAGTCTTCTTTATTGGTACGATGAATATACCATTTCCGATCATGATCTTCTATCTACGACAGTACCCATTTGTTTCACTAACATTTCTATACAAATGGAATCACGATTTATTGATTCGCCAACTGCTGAGTCCATTAGTCCCGTATGTGTAGTGCATGTTTTCTCACGTTACGTGGCTGTAATATTTCCCCGCTAGTTGGTGAGATCAAGCGCCGTCCTACCACCGGTTAACGGGTTTTTTCCCAACCAAGTATCTCCCACTAGAGGGCACCGCCCCAACTGGGACAAGCTCCAAACTTCCGACTGGTTCTCCGGCACGTTTGGTAGCATAGTGCGTGTATTGTGTGTCTATGAAGTGTATGATGGTAGCACAAGGAAAAGGACGGAAATATCGTGCGAGGTCCTAGGCCTGCATGTTAGGGGCTCCGGCATTTGCCAGGTGTTGATCGGGAAACAACGCTAGAATTCTCCTCCAGACAGCTACTGAACTCGACCTAGCTCTCTAATTAGTGCAGAAAATCCTGCCACGTTGGGGCTCGAACCTAGGACCTCCCGGTCACAGGCACTGCAGTGACATCAGTTTCCCTGAGTCACCGCTCCCGGTCGTAAGTCACGAGCTGCCTTTGTGCGTCATGTGTTAAATAGCGTCACCGGACTCGTTGAAAAAACTGGGAACCTAGGCGTACAGAAGTAGAGTTCATTTGCACCACGTATGAGCGTTTTGCTCGTGTCGCTGCTACGCGGTTCTCGCCTTCTTTAAATACTTTTGGCATCATTTCACATTACGTCGCTTTGCTCATTTTGGACAGTGAGAAAATATTATAATCTGGGGTAATCTCTGTCAAGTTTTGTCTTTTTGTCTTGTCACCGGTAAATATGTTTGTTATCAAAAACCTACGATTCCCTCTCACTGAAATGAAATAATTCTGCTATAAAGGAAACAAACCGTTTTCAGTGAAGTAATGTAATCATCGGAGATGATGCAGCTTTATTACAACTTCCACAAGTTATGTTATTCTATGTGTATGCTGTCGAAAATATTCTGCTAATTGGTGAGACGCATCAGTAAGTAGTATTCTAAGTATTCCAGAGTAGAAAATCTACTTTATTGGATAAAAATGGCCAAACCGTAACTTTGTGAATTTATGGAACTGTAAGAGTTGCTAATGGACAGTCAGTCAATGCCTTTTAACACGAGGAATCAGCTATGTCCAATTTCTTCGAATTCTTACACCTTCTTTCTAAATATACAGATTTTCATAGTTTCTTCTTCTTCCTTTTTATTTCTTTCGCATGTTGAAGACATCTTCTCTCATAGATATTTGAAAATATTTGTCAGTTTATTGTCATAAAACAAAATAGATGTTCAAGAGCTCTATTGAGAACTTAAAAAAATGCATATTCAATTTTCTGTATTATTTTTTTATCGAAGTTGAACTGCAAATCAATTCATTTTATTAATGACAAACTTTAATAGTACAAAATTAAATACGAGAGGCCAACCCAGAAAGTATTTAAGAAGGGTCCAATTTAAATTCGAACTCCTCCCCATGTCTATTTTTGAAAGATTTTAAATTGTAATTTGAAATTTCAAAATGTACATTCATAATAGAAATATTACTTTCGATAGAATGTGATCAATGCATGGTAATTGTTTTGTATATCTAAAATTGTCACCTTGTTGGACGCAACTACGCTCGGAGATATGTTTGACAGTTGTAAAGAAATCCAAATTTTTGACCATGTTACTGAGTAACAGTGCATTTTAAAAATTAAATTTGTTCAAAGAATTGGTCACGCTGACCGATATTCGAACCCAGGCCTTACGCCCAGCTGTTCTGACCACTAAGCTACCGATAGAACCAATCCTTTAAACAGTTTTGTAATGGCGCAATTATCGCCCCTTGTATTGTATATACAGGATCTTTAGCTTAACTCGCAATCCATGACAGGAAGCGCCTGTTCTTGTTTTAGCGATTTGGCAACCGCGTGTCTGCCTCCTTTCAAGATAGCCGTGGGGAGCACGTCCAGACTGCAGAGGAAGAAGTGAGCGTCAGGTCATAAGCTGCAGCAACATTCCTGTTCCTGTGTTTTCCCATTCAGGGCTTAGGCGGGCAGCTCAAACGCCGAAATCCATTCGCGCTGCGCAGAGGGGGTGGGAGTGGGGGTGGAGGTAGAAGCCTGAGCGGGCAAAAAAAAAAGAAAAAAAGAAAAACGTCTGGGGCGATTCTGTCCAGAACATTTAAGAAATAGTATTGCAATACTGAAGATGTGTATGGAAGTTATGACTGATTTATCGACTTATTAACAACAACGTAGCAATATTTATTATTTAAAAAAGCCGTCTTGTAACATCACCGCCAAGCTCTTCATTGTTTATAACAGTAATGTAATTATTATTATGGAGCCTGTAAATTAATCAAGTAAAATAATCTTCATTAAATTAAAATATATTAATAAAATATCAATAAGTAGTAACTTAATAACTACAGACAATTAATTCAAAATAATAAAATATTATATCCTTAAAATGACAATAAACTGACGCTGAATTAATCTACAGATTGTTGACTTGTTGGGAACTGGCGATTTCAGAAATTTTTCTTGAAGCATTTCCTGACTCTAAAAGAGGTTTAGTGTCGAAGTAAAAAGCCTTCCATAAAAAATACACGTTGATCTTCCATCAACGTTTTCGAAGCGGTTCTTATTTCCTAAACGTGGGCTCCTACATTCATGAATGATATATATGAATGGGTGACTGCCCAGGGAGAGAATAAACGCTTTCTCTTTCTTCCAACTAAAATAGCCCCCTTCTCTCACCCCAAAATCAGATGGCACGCGACTGCGATGCGGGGGGTGGGGCGCTAAAAGTGAAAGGGAAGCTACAGGTATTTCCCGCGTTGCCAAATTGCCAAAACAAATGGTGGTGTTTCCAGACATGGGTGGCGAGTTAATCTAAAGGCCCAGGATATATTTATCACCTTTCCTGTCACCTTGTGGAGGCAATTGCGCTCGGTGATTTGTTCCGCAGTTGTAAAGAAATCCAAATTGTGACCATGTTAGTAAGAACAATGCATTTCAATTATTAAGTTTGTTCAGAAAATTGGTCGCTCCAGCGAGGAAATTGTTTTGAATAAATTCAGTAAAATTACGAACAATGTCCACTTTGCAGAGGACAGGCCACCAGGGGCCACTCCTTCGATCCGTCTCTGTTAAATCTGTGGCATCGGCCCATCCCCCTCACTGTGGACAACGCCAGGCGACATTGATTTTTCACACGTAACCTTCAAGCAAGCATGCCCCCATTAAGATCTTATCACGTTTGTGATATAAGTGGAATTCATTCAATTTCATTTCTGAAAGCGAATCTGTTTCACTGAAACTCAAAAGGACTTAACACAACTAGAGGTGCTGCCAAAGCACATACTTGCTCGCAATGTTTCTTAACGCTCCGCAATATTATATTGAATTGAATATTATATTGAATAATTGACTTGATGTGACATGTTTCATAAATAGGGCAAGATACTTGTCAACTTGTTTAAAATTTCAAAATACGAAAATGGCATACTACAGACACTTCTACTGTATTAAGAATCTTAATAGAATATATATGTGAGTAGAATTGTTTCAAATGATTTTCAATAAAGTTTCTGAAATTCTCAATAGTTTTCTGCGGTGACAGAATTGTGACAAATAACTACCGCCGAGCCAGTCGCGAGCCAACGGCCCTTCCCTCCAAAACGCTGAGTCCGAAACCGACATTAAACCACCCCTGTTATACAGAAAATGGGCACTATTATAGTCATTAGCGCCTAAAGACAACAATTGATTCAATGATTCATACGTTTTACAAATCCAATAAGATGTGAAAAATTGTTTAAAAGTTGAAAATTCGAAAACCACGTACAGACACTACCAGTTTATTAATCTCGATTAATAGTATTTGCGATTGCAATAGCTTTAAATGTTTTTCAATACTTTTTCTGTAATTATAGATTATTCCCTGCGCAACACAGAATTGTCACAAATAATAGTTCCCGGCCAACGTGCTCTCTGAAGAACTCAGAGAGCCCCCCCAATAGATATCACAGCTAACCAGTTACTACGTGCAATGAAGACTTCTATACAAATAATGTCTGATGGTTTCAGTTTTGGCAATACGGAGACGAGTAATTAAGAAAATGTGAAAAATGTTTTTTTTTTCAGGCAACGAGAAAACTAACTAGGACTAGAAAGTCTGTGCCGTATAGGACCACTAGTTTACTCGTATTTATTTATTAAATAGCTAATTTTAACTACAACAAACTTTGACGCAAAAATCTCTATCTTAGTATTTATAGTTTTGAAAAGTAAATTTTCAGAAAAAAAAGGAAATACCCGAAAATGGGACTATCACCTTATTTCTTACAGTCTTTATTACATATGTGGAGAAAATTTAAAGAAAACAATTGGAGCGGTTAATGAGAATTTTTTTCTAAATTTCAAGCACACATTACCCAAAAACTACTCGTTTTATTCAAAGAATTATACATGACTTTTTCTAAAGAGGTAATTTTGTACAAAAGTCTTTGTCTAAGCCAAAAATCTCTATCTTTAATTTTATACTTTTAAAAATTACTTTGCAATTTTGGAAAAATCGGTGATATCACCGAATATGAGACCTGCACCAGTCTCTAAAAAACGTATTTTGCTCTTTTGAACAACAAAATTTAACCAAACAATTTGGAGCCACGTTTTGGAAAATTTTGAAAATATCCAAGGGGCGTCATAAAGTGTCTCTCAAACTTAAAATATTGGTTTCAAATTCCAGGGGCCGCAACATCAGCCATATCGATTGGTGAATCTCAATTTTGGAGAAAAATCTTTTGAACGGTTCAGTTACTAGCGTTGACCACAGACGGATGGACGAACGGACGGACGGGTGGACGTTTTGCTGTCAATCGATTTTTCGGTATCAAGAACCCACAAAACATGGTTTCTGGCTACACCACGAGTTACAGGTTTTTTTCCTAAATTTATCAACTGGATTTATCCACTTTTTCGTCACCAGATCCCGGTAATAAGGTTTTTTTCTGGCGAAATTTCGGCGTTTCCTGGCACACGATTAACATGACTTTCTCTTCTTACGAAGAATTCGTAAGACGAGAAAGTAAAAAACAATGAGACTGCAAGAAGAATATAGGGAGTGAGAATGCTGAGTTTGAATCCGGAGTGTGAACAATATCATTTCCCGCTCGGATTTAAATAATTTTTGAAACACTGAATTTCCTGACCAGAAATATAGGTTTAAAAGTACGAGAAAACGTCATCACATACAAGAATTTAAATATAATATTTCTGCAAACACTCATACATGAATAAATATTTATTGAAATACTTAACAATGTATCGAATATGTCATCAGTAAAACTGCATATTTCAACCTGATGAACTCATATCAGATATTTCTCTCCTTTTAGGCCTGTCTCTCTGAGTTTCTTGTCCAAATCTGCATACCCAGTTTTGATCTATTGTACGAGTATTCCATTTTTTGATTATTTTCCATCACCACAATCGGAAATTTGCAGCTATTTGCTTCTTTCCGGATCGCTGTCCCTAATGAGAGATTTTTTAATCAATGAGATGGGCCATTCGAGGATGGATAAACGGCTTATGGCAATGAGGATGAGATAGGGAAGGAAGTATCAAGCCCGATTCTTGGCTCGTTGCATAGGATGCTGATCCGGCGCTTGTCTGAAAGTGATCAGAGAAAACATGTACGCCAGTGATTTCCAAACGCACAAACTCGCCCATATTTAACGCTTGAAGAAAAAAACGCCGGGATCCGTGACCACCCAATCGCTCCCAATCACTTCTGTTGCTAATAAATCAATACACTCTAGGAAACATTATAAAGTACGTGAAAAAATAATTGATTGACATTTTGTCACTATTACTCTAATTTAGAACCTTGGTTGGGTTTCATGCTACATAGAAGTAAGACGCTTAAGCGCTTTTGGGAAATCTCACGACACAGGCAAACATAACTCAAATACATCGAGGACTATGCATCTCTTTTCTTTTCACAAGTTACAATATTTCTCTCTTGATAGTATTTTTAAAAACTTTTCAAACCACCTCAATTACAGGCAGCACCTCACTCTTTACGGGAGGTGCTTAATCATTTTATATCTCATTATAAAGCAGAAAGGGTGGCAGGAATACGGAGTGGCATGTTGGGATCCGTAGTCGAACCAGAAAAATGTAGATAGAATACAGAGGAATGCGAATAAGTTTACCTCAACAACAAACGCAATAAAAAATGTCATGGGAACCTCTAGAAACGAAAAGAACAAGGGCGAGGCTTTGTGCACTTAGTAAATCGTACTTAAGTCGACCAGCTTGGAAGGAATTCAGGTCTGACTAGAAAAAGCAAAGTATTTCAGCCGAAGCGATCACACTCACAAAATTTGTACAAGGAAACAAAATTCAATCTTGGGTGGTTTTAATTTTGTAACAGCAATTACAGATTGGAACAATTTACCCGCAGCAACTTTCAAAGTATTTCTTCTCAGTATCCGAAGTTTCAAGATTAAGTTAGAACAAGCGGGAGTAATGGATGTGAAATGAGCAACTAAGTGCTGTGAAGTGCCATGAAGTGCTAGTCAGTGTAACTCATTGTGCAGTCAATGAGGAGCCAAAAGGGGGTCGACCTTACAAAAGGTGAGGTAGAAGATTTTTTTATTTTGTTTATATTGTTATTAGTAAGAAAACCCTAAGCTTTCCATATCAAAATACTTCGGGACAAGTTTAGTAGCAAAAAAACACAAAAATTAGAATTTTTTTGTTTGTTTTTTTGCGTAATAAATTTTTAACGGAAATGTGTTGGCGTAAAATTAGGTACAATTTTAAAGGTCTTAAAATACATCAAATATTTCATCATATCATAAGATTTTAAAATTTCATCAAATATTAATTTTACTTTCCCGTATACGTACGTATATACGGAGTAATATACGCAGTATATGGAAAGTTATGCAATGCTGCGGAAAATCGATTTCGAGATTTCAACGGAAATACACACTTTGGGGTTTTTTAATGCCGAAAAAGTTTGTTTTTTTCAAAATGTCTGTCAGTCAGTCAGTCCGTTTGGACGGCAGCTGGTAAAAGTACAAGGCAAGTCCGAATAGGCGAGACCAAGGGAAATAAAAAACTTTTATGGTAAAGTCTGTGCCATTTTTTAGCACCACTAGTTTCTTGTATATGGAAACATTATATTCGAAAAACTTCTTTGGCAGTATATTCTGAAAACATAATTAACTAGTTGTGCTACAGAATGGTGCGGAGTTTCCCGTATTAGTTCTCTATTTCCTTTGGTCTCGTCTAGCTATGCGAACTTGCCACATATTCTCGTCAGCTGCCATCTACCGCCGCCCAAAGTACATTTTTGAAATTATCTTATTTTTTCGTTTTTCTAATTGCTAAACGGAAATATTTTTTTAAGAACATTAAAGAACAGTAAAACCTTGTCTTAAATAGCCATTTCCTTTGAAAAATTTGGAGCTTTTTTTAAGAAAATGGCGTTTAAGCGGTACGGTAAGTTCAAAATTTGCACCTCTTTCACAGAAAACTATTGAGTTTTCGAAAAACTTCATTTGAAATTATTTGAAGCATGTACTCATAAATACGTTATTGTAAACAAATTGCTGTAAATGTAAATATTAACGTGAGAGACAATTCAAAAAAATTACATTTTGTATTTTTGTAAAACAAAATGTTAAATCAATATAGCGTTTATGTCATCTTATAAAGTGCATTTAGTATTATCCCTACAAAAGGTTTTTAAAAATCTTTTGTTGAAAAATTCTTGTTTTTGTAATTTTTTAAAACTGCAAATATTGTACTCAATATTGCAGGAAAATTACTAAAATGTTCAAAAAAATGTATTTAAGCCGTAACGTATGTACATCTGAGGAATCACTCCTTATCAAAGTACCCTCACTAGCGGGATTTTTTAATTATTCAAAAACAAAATCCAGCTATCCATTTTAGCACTTAGGGAATTAGCTACAACGTAAACATAGGAGTTAAATGTAATATTCCGTGTCGCCGCCGTCATTACCGCTGCAAGTCAGCTCACGGAAATCTTACTGGCAACACGCAACCCGCATTACGGCTCGCAATATACTTTTTTTTCACTTCGTAATAATGACTGACAAAAACTTATAAAATCATATCATCATATTAAAAGACGCGCGTTAACAATGGTGATTTTCAAACCTTTAAAAATCGTCTCCACATCATTTATCCTCGTGTCCCTGTTCATTACATTGCGGCGAGATGAAAAGAGGAATTAACCGTGCTATTATCAATGGCACGGTTAAGATGACGTAATCTGCTCCCTCTGCCGATGTGTTGGGAGAATCAGTAGCTTCAGATAATATGACACTCTTGATACCCACTCTGCTTCCGATCAGAGTGGATAGCATTCCACTGCAAGCATGCGAGACATGCATGACTCACGGGAGACAGAAAGGGAGATTGCAAATGTAGGAAATGCGAAAGGCGAAATACTATTTTCAGACTCAAACACGATTATCTATAATTCAGTGATGTTGATAGCATTGTCACGACAGCGGAATGAATCATGATGAATAATCAATGGAGATAAAATAATATCGTATATTAATAGACGTCGCCTATCCGCTTTCATCAGAGAGATAACACAGATAGGTTTAAATGCCATACTTAAAGTTTAATGACTTTCTCCTTACAATCAAATAAACATTTTGAGATGGTTTTCAGGAAACTCGTAAAAATATAATTCTATCTTGGTCTACATATGTAGCCCGCGCGAGCTCTGGCGTTACGAAATGGGGCGCAAATAATATTCGTTGATTATAATGGGCAGACAACAGAATTAGGTACTGTTGTCTTGAAAGTTAGGGCCCCTACACAAATTCGAGAATGCACGAATAGTGCCGATGTCTCACAGCATCTGACCAATGCTGACGCTAGCTGAGACAGTCCGGGAAAAAGTGCTTCTTTTGTTTTTGTCGTTTATATGATGTCTGCGGAAAAATCAAATCCGCTTCGGTAAGCGAGAAAGCGTTCCGGCAGTAACATAAATTATAAATAATGTAGTGAACTATTGCCGCGAGGAAAAGAGAAAGGAGTTATTAATACCATTAGAAAGACCTATGTACAGCGCTGCAGTACAATACACTTAATCATCGACCACACATGCTATTCATAAAAGGCACGGAAATGTTTTTATTTGCCATTTGCACGCATCTTTTACACAAGAGTTATGTTCCTGTCCGCTTCTCCTGAGTTGAGTGAGCTTGTATCCCGCTCACCGCCTTCTATATCGATCTAAATGTAATCGATCAGTATCTACTGTAGTCGCGCGATTCTCGTTCAGTCGGCGCGGGGGTGACCTCGTGCAAACAGATGGCAGCGCTCCGCCTGCAAATGTGAAGTGAACGAGGACTAAGTGTAGGGTAACGAGGTGTCTGTGTGTGCGCAGGGAGGAGTCGGCGATGGCGGCGGCGGCGGGCGCTGGGCGCGGGCGGCCGGGGCGCTGAGCGATGGCCGGGGCCGCCGCGTTGTTCCTGGCGGCCGCGCTGGCGGCCTCCGCCTCAGCGGCCTATGCGGGCGGTCAGGCACCCTCCTCCCTTCTTCTTCTTCTCTCTCTCTCTCCTTCTTCTTCTTCTTCTCCTCCTCATTCTTCATCTTCTTCTCTCTTCTGCTTCTTCTTCTTCTGCTTCTTCTGCTTCTGCTTCTGCTTCTTCTGCTTCTGCTTCTTCTGCTTCTGCTTCTTCTGCTTCTTCTTCTCTCTTCTTCTTCTTCTTCTTCTGCTGCTGCTGCTTCTTCTCTCTTCTGCTTCTTCTTCTTCTTCTGCTTCTTCTTCTCTCTTCTTCTTCTGCTCCTTCTTCTCTCCTCTTCTTCTTCTGCTTCTTCTTCTTCTGCCTCTTCTTCTTCTGCTTCTTCTTCTGCTTCTTCTTCTTTTCTCTTCTTCTTCGTCGTCTTTATTATTATTATTGTAATTTCTCCATTTCTCCTCCTCATCCTCCTCCCTCTCCTCGCCATTCTACTTGTTCATCTCTTCATCCTCAACGTCGCTCGTTATTTCTTCTTCATGATTCTTCTTATTATTATTATTATGAAGGATGATTAAGAGATGAAGAAGTAGAAAGCCGAGAAGGAGGCGGATAATAATAATAATAATAATAATAATAATAATAATAATAATAATAATAATAATAATAATAATTTATAACATTTTTTCGGCATCCATCGGTTTTTTGGTTGACTTTGTGCCGGATTACTAATAAATACACAGGTCAATTCATCTTTCGTCGCTATTTAGAAATAATAGAAATAATATTCTCGCACGGTATGTGGTACCGTCATCATTACCAGATCTGATAACTTGCAGAAATGTAGTCATTGAATTGAATTGATGCCTTATTTACGTGACGATACTCAGGCAATGAGGCCTGTTCTTCCGACTGACCACGCAAATTTCGCTACGCTCCTTTCACCAACTAGCAGAGGAAGGAGGTATTCCTTGGGCGAGAAACTGGCGATTTGAATTTAGCTCAGAGGCTTCATTTAGACTTCATCTTTTACATGCAGTAAATCTACTAACATGGGACATCCAACTTTACTTCTCCTTCGAAGGAAGGCGTACGAAGGATTTTTTCGCCCTTAAAAATCCACGGCTTCGATTGGGTTTGTACGGCGAACTTTTGGGTATAACAGTCCACTACGCTAACCGTTCCACCATCGCCGCCGCATTCATTGTGGAGTAGTCGCAGAGAAATATTCTTCGGGCAAGAGTCCCTGACGGGAGGTGGCGCGTGCTGCGTGCGCAGAGGCGGCGGAGGCGGAGCGGCGCGCGCAGGCGACTGCGCAGGCGGCGGCGGAGGCGAAGGGGGCGCTGCACGCGGCGCGCCTCTACCTGCTGTGGGACGCCGCCGGCGGCCTGGCGCACCACGGTCAGTGGCGCCCGCCGCGCCGCCCGTCGATGCTTTCGGGCTTCTGGCCGGGAGAGGGCGCTCAGCGCAACAACCGATGTCACTGCAGTGCTCTGGCCGGGAGGTCCGACGGTGGCAGGACTTTCGACACTAGGTCCAATTCAGTCGCTGTCTGGAGGAGAATTCTAGCGGCCCGCTGCTCTGGTCGGTGGTTTATCAGCTGAATGCCAGGCGTTTGTCTGAGCATTACCCTAAGAAACGGGTCACGGACCGTGCGCGAGCACTACACTACCACACATGCCGGGAGACCGGTCGGCGGCTGAGCGCTAGTCCCGGCTGGGGCGGTGCCCCGCTGGTGGGAGAAACTCGGTTGAGGTAACCCTGCTAGCCGACGGTAGGTCGGCGCCCGGTCTTGCCATCCAGCAGGAGAAGATTATCACCACCTCCTCCTCATGATAAAAACATGTACTCTTCCGGAACGAATGACCGAGTTTAAGCGCCGGGAATCGTTAACAACCAATTGTGATGCCGGGCGCGTGAACTAGGTGACTGCTATGACCCTGAGTCACTTAAACCGGTACGCAGGGTCATCAGTCCCGTTAGTGTAGTGCATGATTCGTTACGGGAGGTTGCGGTGATCTTCCCCCGCCTGACGGTAAGATCTGTCACCGACCTAAACGGCGTATTCGCCAAACAGCAGGGTCCGCCCCAGCCGTCGTAAGCTCTAAGTTCAAAAAATATTTATTTTAAAGGTAATTTTTTTTAGAATTACGCAGAGACAGATGATACTGTAGAGCTTATTATCAATATTGAAGAGGAAAACATGAAGGATTTTGTAGCGGGAGTGCAGCGTGGGCGAATTTCGCATGTTCCTTACTTAAGATTGCGCTAGACACGTTTCCCATCCTATTCCGTATTTCTGCATGGCGTACTATGCGCGCACGTTTTCTTGATCCTCCAGCTCCCTAGTTCTCGCTCAGCCCCGCACAGCACGCCCCGGTAGAAATTGCGACTTCCACTGGGAACGTCACGGCTCAGTTTGCAACCATGCCTAACTGCTTCCTTTACAATGCGGACTTCTCAGTTAACGCTCTCATTTTCTAACTACCTCTGCGTATCTTGCTCATTCTTGTTACTCAATAAGTTCTACAATTATTCATTATTTCTTCATAATTTTGAAAAAAACTTGCATTGTTTCTCATTGCATATCTAGTTCAAGTCGCGATATTACGTTAAGTTTCCTGTCGATGACGTTGACAACACTGCATGCCGTGACGTAGACACAACCCGCCTCTCCCCGCACCCCCGCTGTGGAGTATCAAGAAAATGTGCGCGTGCAGAATATGTGTGTGGTGTGCGCAGGGCTGTGTGGCGTGGATGGATTGTGAGCGTGCGCTGTGCGTGTGGCTACAGGTGCGTGGCAGGTCTTTGAGCGCGCGTGTGTGCTGTGGGCAGAGCCGATGAAGCGCTGAGAGTGTGCGTGTGGTGGGCGCAGGGCTGTGGGAGGTGGATGGATTGTGAGCGTGAGTGCGTGTGCTGTGCGTGTGGCTACGGGTGCGTGGCAGGTCTTTGAGCGCGCGTGTGTGCTGTGGGCAGAGCCGATGAAGCGCTGAGTGTGTGTGTGTGTGTGTGTGTGTGGTGCGCGCAGGGCTGTGGGAGGTGGATGGATTGTGAGCGTGAGTGCGTGTCGCTACTGGTGCGTGGGAGGTCTTTGAGCGCGCGTGTGTGCTGTGGGCTGAGAGTGTGCGTGTGGTGGGCGCAGGGCTGTGGTAGGTGGATGGATTGTGAGCGTGAGTGCGTGTGCTGAGCGTGGCAGGTCTTTGAGCGTGCGTGTGTGCTGTGGGCTGAGTGTGTGTGTGGTGCGCGCAGGGCTGCTGGTGCGCGTGTGGCGGGCGCTGGCGGCGTTCCGGCTGGCGTCGGCGGCGCCGGCTGCCGAGGGCCTCGACGAAGAGGGCGGCGCCGCGCTGGTGGTGGTGGCGGCGGCGGACGGCGGCGGCGCGCGCGCGGCCATCGACCAGGTCTCTCTGCTTTGCGGCTTCTCCTTCCCTTCAACGTGTTCTGATTCGTAAATGCTTGGCTATCCGGGAGACGCCGCGTCGTTTATTGAAAGGCCGACACTTCGCTTGACATGTCGCAGGCTTCCTCATGGCAGGCTTCCTCAGGGCGTCAGTGCCCTGAGGAAACCTGCGACATGTCAGGCGAAACGACGGCCTCTCTGCCAACGACGCGGCGTCTCCCGGACAGCCAAGAATTTATGGAATCGAGCCGCGGAAGCTTACGCGTGCGTGTTCTTAATCGTGTCCTCTTTGTTACTGCGTTCATGTCCCGGTCGATTGGTGTGCAATTTGTGAAAAGAATACATTGGCTGATGGTTTTCCCAGCATATTTCCAATCCCTCCTCTCCACCAATTCTCCATCTAGTCCACCAATTCTCCATTATCAACATATCTCCTACAAAATATAGTTATAAAGCTTAGGCAATGACTTCCTATTAAAGATTACCTGGTCCTACAGAGTTCATTCTGACGTTCACAGCTCACCCAGTCCAAATATAACTTTCATCTTTTCACCGAAAGGACAGAGCTAACTTCAACAAAAATTTTGCAATTGGACAGCAACCTTCACCCACTGCAAACATAAACAATAATTTATTTTTCTAGAAATTTCAAGAACTGTACTTTTGCCATTTACCATTTCCAGAGTCATGGACGTATGCTAGTAGGACAAGCGTAAAAAGTTTACAAGTCCAAATTGCACATGGAAATATTTGCGGCCGAATTACCAAACAAATTTTCCAATGCTTTGTGGAATTAATGCGAATGTATAAGATGCCTCCTAATTCCTAATTCTTTAATATTTTTTAGAAATCAATGGGATCCTGATTATCCTGATCAGGGGCCGGTTCGTTTTCGTATTCGGCTGTTGATTCCTAATCGATCATCCATTCATAATCCTAATCATCATTAACTGCCTTGAAAATACCATGGACTTTTGTTGGTCCCCGTTGGAAACCCTGATTAAACCAATGTTTTGCCTGCAGACACACCACTCTGAAACGCTGTCGAGTGGCGTCTTGTGAAAGTGCCCCTACACCACCGAAGTGGCCAATGAGGGCTTTGCACACGAGCGTTGCGTTGACGCGCGTCGTAGAATAACACTGTATCTTATTCGAAACGGCAGACGACCGCTTTGGCCGTTCCGCATGAGACGCGCGTCACCGCAGCGCGCGTGTGACAGCGGTCGGTGCGCGCGCGTGTGCGCAGGTGCGGGAGTGGCCGGGCGAGGCGGCGTGGCTGCTGGCGCTGCCGCGGGCGGCGGCCGAGGCGGAGCGCGCTCTGGGCGGGGCCGGCGCGGGCCGCGTGGCGCCGGGCGGCCGCGTGCTCGCCGTCGACGTCGCCCCCGGCCCCGCCCCCGCCCGCCCCCGCGCCCACGCCCTCTGGCGCACGGCCCGCGGCGGGCCGCTGCGCGCGCGCCCCGTGGCCCTCGCCGCCGACGCCCTCGCGCGCCTCTGGCGCCGCGCCTCGCTCGAGGGCGCCGCGCTGCGCGTCACCACGCTCGACGTGAGTGCGTTCCACATCACCAGGAACCACCTTGAGCATTCCCTGCACTCCCAGGGGGCTGAGTGCAGCCGATGGTTCACTAGTGATTCCGGGCGCGTCAATTGCTAAGGTCACTAGTCCCGCAAGTGTAGTGTATGTTTTTCCTTGCGCGGTGGACGTGGTTTTCTCTCCCCGGAAGGTGGAACCCAGCGAGACTTACACGTCGGCTAGCAGTTTTTGCCCTAGCTGGGTATCTTCCTCTAGTGGGGCGGGGCCCCGGTCGGGACAAACTCTATACTCCCGACTGATCTCCCGGCATGTGGGGCGTGTAAGTGTAAGTCTGTGTTAGTAATGAGTGAGGATGAGACAAGGAATGGGAAGGAAAGATCGCGCGCGGTCTGTGGCCCGTTTGTGACGGTATTGCTCCGAAATTCGCCTGACGTTGATCGGAGAAACCACGGAAAACTATCAATTAGAGGAGCTGGCCGCTAGAATTCTCGTAGGAGCCAACGAATGAACCCGTTAGCGGAAATACCTGGAGGGTGTAAACATGTTGTGTCGATCGCCATCCCCATGTGACGTTGCAGGGGGTGAATACTTTCCACTACCAGGATACAAGCACTAACTACACTTGCTAATGACTATAAGAGTTGCGTCCGCAAACAGCAATCAATTAATCAGTCTTAATCGTCGTATTTTAAAATGCGTGAATCTCAGAAAATAACTTGGAAACCTTTCTAAATTGATTTTCTGTACTTTCCTGCATTGTCACTTTAAAACAAAAATGAACAACATTAGATATGCGTTATCACATGCAGTACATAGAAGTTACATACGAAATTCAAAGATACAATGAATGAAAACGTTTTAACGCACCCATATTCGGAAATACAAACGAAGTGATTGGTGTCTAAAAAGACGAAGTTCGAAAAGAAAGCAAATTTTACAAGTAAGAAAATAATAAAATTCACTTATTGTCATTAAACCAAAAAATGTCTGCCAAAATAATAATGTTTAAACCTATGTAACATGTATTTAAATAATATAGTAATAGGTCTTTAAACAAAATATTATAAATCAAATCTTTTAAACTGTTATTCGAAAATGTAGTCAACAATTAAATTGTCACTGAAAATGAACGCTATCTAAAGTGGTGGGCGATTGTGTCCACAATGTCCGTCGCGTCCGCCTAATTTTCTATCCCAGGGTATATTCTCCCGCAGTGTTTTTCCAGTATATTAATATCGTACTTATTGTTGCAGTATACACCAATGCTGATTTTCGATGACACGCAAAACCCGCCGGTCGTCGACGGCTTTTTTGGGCAACTGTGGGCCGAGATTCAACGGCGTCTAAACTTCACGTAAGTCCGACTGCGAATTGTCATTTGTGCGCTTCACGCAACTTCACTCTCCTACACAACAAATTATATTTGGACGGGAAAACGCCTTTAAAAGGGCTCCCACACTATTGACCGGCCAGGGTTAGCGCTGAAACGCTCGTGTTACCATTAACTGGACACATGTGGTCGATAAACCCCTTAAGTTTAAGACAATATTTTTGATGTTTCATTTTGTATTGAAGTAACATTAAAAAAGTATTATAAAGAATAAAATTAACAGGTTTGTAATTAATACATTCAATATGTACTATAATAATTTATTACTCGCCATGTAAATTTCTGGTTCCTATTTTCATGTTTCTTCACAATTAACTAAGTACGCTTAGAAAGGATTTGAAACGTTATTCACTATATTAAAAATCCTAAAATTAAATACGAAAATGTATAAACGAAAATTATCTCGAATTCATTGGATTCACTGCCCCGCGTGTCAGTGTTGTTAAGAAAGAGAACAAGTGGTGTTACAGTGCGCACAGACTTTCCCGTATTGGTTTACGATTTCCTTTCGTCTCGGCTAGCTATACGAACATATTCTTGCCAGCTGCAATCTATTGCCGCCCAAAGAACATTTTTTTGACATTTTCTTAATTTTTCGGTTTTCTAGTAGTAGAATGGAAATATATTTTAAAATATTAAAGAACAGTGAAATCTCGTCATTATGGGCAATTTTCATCGAAAAATGTGAAGCCGTTTTTTAGAAAATGGCGCTTAAGCCTTACTGTAAAATCAAGATTTGCAGTTTTTTCACAGAAAATGTTTGAGTTTTCGGAAATCTTAATTCAAAATAATTTGAAGCATTTCAACTCGCATATACAATAGCGTTTACAACTTTCTGGAAAAGTGCATATCAACGGCGGGAGAGTCTTTCAAAACATTTATATTTGTGTAATTTTTGAAAAAAACAAAAAAATACACCGAAATAAACTTTACGTTTACATTATCGTAGAGTGCAATGAGCACTATCCATTCGAAAAGTTTGAAAAAAAATTGGAACCGTTTTTGAAAAAATGGCGTTTGAGCATTTCTGAAAATGTGAAAGTTTGAGCAAGTTTTCACAGAAAACGGTTGAGTTTTCGAGAAGCTTTTTCTGACATTATTTAAAGCACATGTACTCATAAATACAATAATGTGAACACATTGCCGCTAATGTAACGACATGAGAATACATGAGAGACATAAAATTACATTTTTATAATTTTGAAAGAACAAATTTGAGCTATGTGGCATTTATGTCATCTTATGCAGTACATTTAACACTATCCCAACCAAAAGTTTTAAAAAAAATTGAAGCGGATTCGAGAAAATCTTGTTTTTGTATTTTCTTTTTAAATTGCACATATTGTGCAATTTGCGTGAAGACAACTAAAATTAAAAAATGTACATGACCTTAATAAAAGAACTCACTATGAAGAACAAATTGTATTTGAAGGAAAAATCTCTATCTTCAATTTTTTAGTTGTAGGAAGACATCGAAAAAATTCATACTTTTGAATTTTTCGAAAATTCAGAGTTAACCGTCAAAATCGAACCTATGCCATAAATGTTTGTTACCCTGTTCTTACACGAAATTTAAAGAAAAAATTTCGAGCCGTTTTTGAGAAAATTCTAAATATGTCTGGAGGGCTTCTGGTAATGAACCCCGAAATTATGAAGAATGTTTTACAAAATGTCGAAGTCTCGACTCATCTCAGATGTACAGTTTTTTTTCTTCAATTTGTAAAAAGTCCTACGTATAGTTTAGGCGGCAGGAATGCTCACAGACACCAGACGGACGGACAGACGGAGATTTTGAAAGATACTTTTTCTGTATCTAGGGTCCTCAAAACGTGAATGTCCGTTGAAATCTCGAAATCTATTTTCCGCAGCATTACATTACTTTCCCTATACTACATATATTCCTTCGTATATGGGAAAGTAATACGTAGACGGGAAAGTAAAACATATTTTAAAAAACAATACTGTGACACGCGGAAGTGGCTCGTTTATTTTTCCTCATGGGTCTCAGAGATCGCACGTCACGAGTTAAGGGAACTATCAATGACCCTTTAACTGACTCTTAAGTTGTTACTTTTTGCCAATGAACATAAAGGGAAATTTCATCCATCGTAGTTACGCGTGACATTTGCCCCTGATTTCAGGCAACACCTTACGCACAGATGTTCTGCGGGTCGCTTTCTATCTCAGTTAAGGGGAATTCACATTGCCCAAAGCCTGGGTGTAAGGTCCAGCTCTGTGTTTGCGGACTGGTGGAGAAATGACGTCAGGACAGCGTTCCCCTCCGCTGAAAGGGTCTTCGAGAAGAAAGAGAGGAGAGACGGATCGACAGCCTTGACAGTGGGTCATTGCCTGTGTTTCAGGCAACACGAGAGCCCATTTACGTCCGTTAATTTTCTTCCGGTTTGGGGAAAAAATGTTAATTTTTGTAGATAACGTAATAAAGGCCACGTGCTTAGTGTTCATATGAAAGTACTGCAATATTAGTTAAGTTGCACCTACAGAGGCATTACGCAACTTGACAACTCATAGAAACCCGCGAGATTATAATAATTTCTGGTAATTGACAGATAACTTGCAATCATGAGATGAGTAAGGGATTTTGCTGATAGAAGATCATGGAAATTGTACTGAAAATCACGAGTATTAACAACGTTCTCAAAGAAAACTGTACATGAAATAATCAAGCCTATAGTCCAAATTCTACCATGTGGCCCCTCACGGGTATCTATTTTTATATATAATTCTGAACATTAATCATTGGTTCAGGACGAACTAAAAAAAACTGCTCCCCGCCCGCCCCACCCCCAGGGGAAGGGGGTGGGGGGTCATGTTTGGTACCATTGAATAGATTTTTGAAAATTTTTAAATAGGTAATTTTACTATATTTTCGCTCGCAAGTATGTTTCCTGCGATATTTGACGGTCGCGTGACTGTGCGTGTGTGCGCGTGTGCGTTGCAGGAGTGAGTGGGTGAAGCCGCTGGACGGCGGGTGGGGGTCGCTGCGCAACGGCTCGTGGAGCGGCATGGTGAGCCTGCTGCTCAACGGCAGCGCCGACGCCGCCGTCAACGCCTTCACGCTCACCAAGGCGCGCCTCGACGCCGTCGCCTTCGCCTCCCCCGCCCTCAACACCAGGTGCGAACGTAGACTCATTTTCTTCTCGTACTGTTTTGTTATTATAGCTGTTATCATTATTATTATTATTATTATTATTATTATTATTATTATTATTATTATTATTATTGGCGTATAGGCCATTACTGACCAGGTCACACATTACATTTTACACGATTAACGTGTGTAATTCTTCCAGGATCAGCTTTTCAGCTGTATCCTTGGATTACAACAACGTTGTTACGCCTTGTAGTGTGATTTATGAGATGATAGGATTATGATGATAGGTGAAGGGACCATCACAAATACGACCATGTCTACGCAGGACTCGAACCTGCAGCCTCCTCGGCACAGACGACGGCTGCCGCAACCGTCTGCGCCACGGGGCCTTCTACACCATGCCCTCCCCCTCACCCTACCCCTCCCTCCACGCCTGCCGCCTCACCCACCCAGCCTCCCTCCCCGCCCTCGACACCTGCCGTCGCCCATGTCCTCTCCTCAAGCCCTAGTCGCAAAACGAGTCGCAGTTCCGTGCCGTGAGGTGACGTGACGACACCAGCCGTCGCCCATGTCCTCTCCTCAAGCCCTAGTCGCAAAACGAGTCGCAGTTCCGTGCCGTGAGGTGACGTGACGACACCTGCCGTCGCCCATGTCCTCTCCTCAAGCCCTAGTCGCAAAACGAGTGGCAGTTCCGTGCCGTGAGGTAACGTGACGACACCTGCCGTCGCCCATGTCCTCTCCTCAAGCCCTAGTCGCAAAACGAGTGGCAGTTCCGTGCCGTGAGGTGACGTGACGACACCTACCCTCGCCCACGTCCTCTCCTCAAGCCCTAGTCGCAAACCGAGTCGCAGTTCTGTGCTGTGAGGTGCCGTGACGACACCTGCCCTCGCCCACGTCCTCTCCTCAAGCCCTAGTCGCAAAACGAGTGGCAGTTCCGTGCCGTGAGGTGACGTGACGACACCTGCCCTCGCCCATGTCCTCTCCTCAAGCCCTAGTCGCAAAACGAGTCGCAGTTCCGTGCCGTGAGGTGACGTGACGACACCAGCCGTCGCCCATGTCCTCTCCTCAAGCCCTAGTCGCAAAACGAGTCGCAGTTCCGTGCCGTGAGGTGACGTGACGACACCTGCCGTCGCCCATGTCCTCTCCTCAAGCCCTAGTCGCAAAACGAGTGGCAGTTCCGTGCCGTGAGGTAACGTGACGACACCTGCCGTCGCCCATGTCCTCTCCTCAAGCCCTAGTCGCAAAACGAGTGGCAGTTCCGTGCCGTGAGGTGACGTGACGACACCTGCCCTCGCCCACGTCCTCTCCTCAAGCCCTAGTCGCAAACCGAGTCGCAGTTCTGTGCTGTGAGGTGCCGTGACGACACCTGCCCTCGCCCACGTCCTCTCCTCAAGCCCTAGTCGCAAAACGAGTGGCAGTTCCGTGCCGTGAGGTGACGTGACGACACCTGCCGTCGCCCATGTCCTCTCCTCAAGCCCTAGTCGCTAAACGAGTGGCAGTTCCGTGCCGTGAGGTGACGTGACGACACCTCCCGTCGCCCATGTCCTCTCCTCAAGCCCTAGTCGCAAAACGAGTGGATGTTCCGTGCCGTGAGGTGACGTGACGACACCTGCCGTCGCCCATGTCCTCTCCTCAAGCCCTAGTCGCAAAACGAGTGGCAGCTCCGTGCCGTGAGGTGACGTGACGACACCTGCCGTCGCCCATGTCCTCTCCTCAAGCCCTAGTCGCAAAACGAGTCGCAGTTCCGTGCCATGAGGTGACGTGACGACACCTGCCGTCGCCCATGTCCTCTCCTCAAGCCCTAGTCGCAAAACGAGTCGCAGTTCCGTGCCGTGAGGCGACGTGACGACACCTGCCGTCGCCCATGTCCTCTCCTCAAGCCCTAGTCGCAAAACGAGTGGCAGTTCCGTGCCGTGCGGTGACGTGACGACACCTGCCGTCGCTCATGTCCTCTCCTCAAGCCCTAGTCGCAAAACGAGTGGCAGTTCCGTGCCGTGAGGTGACGTGACGACACCTGCCGTCGCCCATGACCTCTCCTCAAGCCTTAGTCGCAAAACGAGTGGCAGTGACGTGAGGTGACGTGACGACCCCTGCCGTCGCCCATGTCCTCTCCTCAAGCCCTAGTCGCAAAACGAGTGGCAGTTCCGTGCCGTGCGGTGACGTGACGACACCTGCCGTCGCCCATGTCCTCTCCTCAAGCCCTAGTCGCAAAACGAATGGCAGTTCCGTGCCGTGAGGTGACGTGACGACACCTGCCGTCGCCATGTCCTCTCCTCAAGCCCTAGTCCAAAACGAGTGGCAGTTCCGTGCCGTGAGGTGACGTGACGACACCTGCCGTCGCCCATGTCCTCTCCTCAAGCCCTAGTCGCAAAACGAGTGGCAGTTCCGTGCCGTGAGGTGACGTGACGACACCTGCCGTCGCCCATATCCTCTCCTCAAGCCCTAGTCGCAAAACGAGTGGCAGTTCCGTGCCGTGAGGTGACGTGACGACACCTGCCGTCGCCCATGTCCTCTCCTCAAGCCCTAGTCGCAAAACGAGTGGCAGTTCCGTGCCGTGCGGTGACGTGACGACACCTGCCGTCGCCCATGTCCTCTCCTCAAGCCCTAGTCGCAAAACGAATGGCAGTTCCGTGCCGTGAGGTGACGTGACGACACCTGCCGTCGCCATGTCCTCTCCTCAAGCCCTAGTCCAAAACGAGTGGCAGTTCCGTGCCGTGAGGTGACGTGACGACACCTGCCGTCGCCCATGTCCTCTCCTCAAGCCCTAGTCGCAAAACGAGTGGCAGTTCCGTGCCGTGAGGTGACGTGACGACACCTGCCGTCGCCATGTCCTCTCCTCAAGCCCTAGTCCAAAACGAGTGGCAGTTCCGTGCCGTGAGGTGACGTGACGACACCTGCCGTCGCCCATGTCCTCTCCTCAAGCCCTAGTCGCAAAACGAATGGCAGTTCCGTGCCGTGAGGTGACGTGACGACACCTGCCGTCGCCATGTCCTCTCCTCAAGCCCTAGTCCAAAACGAGTGGCAGTTCCGTGCCGTGAGGTGACGTGACGACACCTGCCGTCGCCCATGTCCTCTCCTCAAGCCCTAGTCCAAAACGAGTGGCAGTTCCGTGCCGTGAGGTGACGTGACGACACCTGCCGTCGCCCATGTCCTCTCCTCAAGCCCTAGTCGCAAAACGAGTGGCAGTTGCGTGCCGTGAGGTGACGTGACGACACATGCCCTCGCCCATGTCCTCTCAAGCCCTAGTCCAAAACGAGTCGCAGTTCCGTGCCGTGAGGTGACGTGACGACACCTGCCCTCGCCCATGTCCTCTCCTCAAGCCCTAGTCGCAAAGCGAGTGGCAGTTCCGTGCCGTGAGGTGACGTGGCGACACCTGCCCTCGCCCATGTCCTCTCCCCAAGCCCTAGTCGCCAAACGCGTGGCAGTGTGGCGCAGGGTGGCGCGTAGCGAGCTTCGGTGGTTGGCAGGGTGAGCGCGTTCGTGGGGCTGCGGCGCGAGCGCGCCGTCGACTGGGGCGACTACGCCAAGCCGTTCGCCGCGCCGCTGTGGGCGGCGGCGGCGCTGGCGGCGGCGGCGCTGGCCGCGGGGCTGGTGGCGCTGCATGCGCTGGCGCGGCGCTTCGGCGACCCGCGCGCGCCCCCGGAGCCGCAGTGCGCCGGCCCGCTCGCCGCCGCCTTCTACGTCTTCGGCATCTTCTGCCAGCAGGGTGAGCGCGCCCCGCGCCTTCCTCGCGCATGTGCGCGCCAGGGCTCACGAAAACCGCGACACCTTCCTCGTGCATGTGCGCACCAGGGCTCACAAAAACCGCGACACCTTCCTCGTGCATGTGCGCGCCAGTGCTCACGAAAACCGCGACACCTTCCTCGTGCATGTGCGCGCCAGTGCTCACGAAAACCGCGACACCTTCCTCGTGCATGTGCGCACCAGGGCTCACGAAAACCGCGACACCTTCCTCGTGCATGTGCGCACCAGGGCTCACAAAAACCGCGACACCTTCCTCGTGCATGTGCGCGCCAGTGCTCACGAAAACCGCGACACCTTCCTCGCGCATGTGCGCGCCAGGGCTCACGAAAACCGCGACACCTTCCTCGTGCATGTGCGCACCAGGGCTCACAAAAACCGCGACACCTTCCTCGTGCATGTGCGCGCCAGTGCTCACGAAAACCGCGACACCTTCCTCGTGCATGTGCGCGCCAGTGCTCACGAAAACCGCGACACCTTCCTCGCGCATGTGCGCGCCAGTGCTCACGAAAACCGCGACACCTTCCTCGCGCATGTGCGCGCCAGTGCTCACGAAAACCGCGACACCTTCCTCATGCATGTGAGCGCCGGTGCTCAGGAAAACCGCGACACCTACCTCGTGCATGTGCGCGCCATTGCTCACGAAAACCGCGACACCTTCCTCGCGCATGTGCGCGCCAGTGCTCACGAAAACCGCGACACCTACCTCGTGCATGTGCGCGCCATTGCTCACGAAAACCGCGACACCTTCCTCGTGCATGTGCGCGCCAGTGCTCACGAAAACCGCGACACCTACCTCGTGCATGTGCGCGCCAGTGCTCACGAAAACCGCGACACTTTCATCGTGCATGTGCGCGCCAGTGCTCACGAAAACCGCGACACCTTCCTCGTGCATGTGCGCGCCAGTGCTCACGAAAACCGCGACACTTTCATCGTGCATGTGCGCGCCAGTGCTCACGAAAACCGCGACACCTTCCTCGTGCATGTGCGCGCCAGTGCTCACGAAAGCCGCGACACCTTCCTCGTGCATGTGCGCGCCAGTGCTCACGAAAACTGCGACACTTTCATCGTGCATGTGCGCGCCAGTGCTCACGAAAACCGCGACACCTTCCTCGTGCATGTGCGCGCCAGTGCTCAGGAAAACCGCGACACCTTCCTCAAGCATGTACGCACCATGGCTCAAGAAAACCGCGCCACCTTCCTCGCGCTTGTGCGCGCCAGTGCTCAGGAAAACAGCGCCACCTTCCTCGTGCATGTGCGCGCCAGGGCTCACGAAAACAGCGACACCTTCCTCGTGCATGTGCGCGCCAGGGCTCACGAAAACCGCGACACCTTCCTCGAGCATGTGCGCGCCAGTGCTCAGGAAAACAGCGCCACCTTCCTCGTGCATGTGCGCGCCAGGGCTCACGAAAACAGCGACACCTTCCTCGTGCATGTGCGCGCCAGGGCTCAAGAAAACCGCGACACCTTCCTCGTGCACGTACGCACCAGGGCTCAAGAAAACCGCGACACCTTCCTCGTGCACGTACGCACCAGGGCTCAAGAAAACCGCGACACCTTCCTCTTGCACGTACACACCAGGGCTCAAGAAAACCGCGACACCTTCCTCGTGCACGTACGCACCAGGGCTCAAGAAAACCGCGACACCTTCCTCGTGCACGTACGCACCAGGGCTCAAGAAAACCGCGACACCTTCCTCGTGCACGTACGCACCAGGGCTCAAGAAAACCGCGACACCTTCCTCGTGCACGTACGCACCAGGGCTCAAGAAAACCGCGACACCTTCCTCGTGCACGTACGCACCAGGGCTCAAGAAAACCGCGACACCTTCCTCGTGCACGTACGCACCAGGGCTCAAGAAAACCGCGACACCTTCCTCGTGCACGTACGCACCAGGGCTCAAGAAAACCGCGACACCTTCCTCGTGCACGTACGCACCAGGGCTCAAGAAAACCGCGACACCTTCCTCGTGCACGTACGCACCAGGGCTCAAGAAAACCGCGACACCTTCCTCGTGCACGTACGCACCAGGGCTCAAGAAAACCGCGACACCTTCCTCGTGCATGTGCGCGCCAGTGCTCACGAAAACCGCGACACCTTCCTCGTGCATGTGCGCGCCAGTGCTCACGAAAACCGCGACACCTTCCTCGTGCATGTGCGCGCCAGTGCTCACGAAAACCGCGACACCTTCCTCGTGCATGTGCGCGCCAGTGCTCACGAAAACCGCGACACCTTCCTCGTGCATGTGCGCGCCAGTGCTCACGAAAACCGCGACACCTACCTCGTGCATGTGCG
The DNA here is from genome assembly GCA_038098605.1 of Gryllus longicercus. Taxonomy (NCBI): domain Eukaryota; kingdom Metazoa; phylum Arthropoda; class Insecta; order Orthoptera; family Gryllidae; genus Gryllus; species Gryllus longicercus. Next base: position 480,791 of record JAZDUA010000574.1, on the reverse strand, counting down.
CGCCAGTGCTCACGAAAACCGCGACACCTACCTCGTGCATGTGCGCGCCAGTGCTCACGAAAACCGCGACACTTACCTCGTGCATGTGGGCGCCAGTGCTCACGAAAACCGCGACACCTACCTCGTGCATGTGCGCGCCAGTGCTCACGAAAACCGCGACACCTACCTCGTGCATGTGCGCGCCAGTGCTCACGAAAACCGCGACACCTTCCTCGTGCATGTGCGCGCCAGTGCTCACGAAAACCGCGACACCTACCTCGTGCATGTGCGCGCCAGTGCTCACGGAAACCGCGACACCTTCCTCGTGCATGTGCGCGCCAGTGCTCACGAAGACCGCGTCACCTTCCTCGTGCATGTGCGCGCCAGTACTCACGAAAACCGCGACACCTTCCTCGTGCATGTGCGCGCCAGTGCTCACGAAAACAGCGCCACCTTCCTCGTGCATGTGCGCGCCAGTGCTCACGAAAACCGCGCCACCTTCCTCGTGCATGTGCGCGCCAGTTCTCACGAAAACCGCGACACCTTCCTCGTGCATGTGCGCGCCAGTGCTCACGAAAACCGCGACACCTTCCTCGTGCATGTGCGCGCCAGTGCTCACGAAAACCGCGACACCTTCCTCGTGCATGTGCGCGCCAGTGTTCACGAAAACCGCGACACCTTCCTCGTGCATGTGCGCGCCAGTGCTCACGAAAACCGCGACACCTTCCTCGTGCATGTGCGCGCCAGTGCTCACGAAAACCGCGACACCTTCCTCGTGCATGTGCGCGCCAGTGCTCACGAAAACCGCGACACCTTCCTCGTGCATGTGCGCGCCAGTGCTCAAAAACAGCACTACTTTCTCACAGTTGTAATCAGCAATATAATTCTGAAAATACACGACTTCACTTGCAAAAATCGAGCGAGTTATGTAATTAATGGAATCAGAAAGATCCTCTAGTTGACTTAGAATATAAAATTACCAACTCTACTAATATTTGTTTAAAACGTTTGAGTGTGGATTGGTTTAGGAAAATACAGAATGCCCATTTTCTTTACGTGGTGCTCTTTTTAGTACTACTGTATTTTCTCCCATACTTCTGGCGTAGTATACAAAAGTAAAAGGCGAAAAAAGGCGATTTTTTAATATAAAAAGTAGTCTTTACTGTACATCCTCGATACCAAAAAGAAGGATTATTATTGTTCCAGTGGGTACTAAATTATTGCCTCTTAACACCTTGTGTAGACAGAATTCATGTTTTGTGGACCCTGCATACCGAAAATTGGTTCACGACTGAACATCTCCTCGTCAATTTGTCGCATTCAATATCAAATACACCCGAGTCCCTTTAACACCCTAAGAAGAACACTCGTACTTGATAAAGACCCTTTTTCTTCTTGGTGTGGAGATAATTCAGCAGTTAAATTTATGGGTAGACGAACTTACAATATTATGATTTTCCAACATTGTTTAAGACACTCGAATACAATTATAATCTTCAACTTGATTATTAATTTAATGTCAAATATTGGAAATTTCATCGCAATCAAACAATAAAAAACCAATTTCCTGGCTGTTATGAAATAGCCACATAATATGAGATATAAAAATTAAGAAAGCCAACAAAATGTTACATAATTATCAAAACAAATCAGGTGTCGAGGTAGACAGTCTATATTATTCATCTAGCTTTCCGCAAATCGCATATAGAGAACCAGTGTGTACTCCAGCGCAGTCAAGGTAAATAGTAATATACATATGGAAATATACCCTTGGAAAACATTACCATTTAATTATTAGAATGAGTTGTGAAATAAAAATACGGCGTAACGTCATTAAACATTATACGACAGTGCATTATATTTATTTTCAATGTAAAAATATCACTTCTAATCTAACTGTACTGATAAAATATCTCGCTGAAATTTACCAAACGCACAGCACTCTCTGATGCCAATGGGTCAAATATAAGTTTTGAGACACATTCTGAAATAGTTTGCGAAACCGAAAGAACTTAAGCGTGTGATCGTTGGAGTTCGCTTGGGGGAAGAGGTTGAGCGAAGAGGTTGAGCGAAGAGGTTGAGCGAAGGCGGGCGTTCGCAGGGCACGACATCACGCCGGAGGCGCTGCCGTGCCGCGTGGTGTACTTCACGGCGTACCTGACGGCGGTGACGCTGCTGGCCGCCTACTCGGCCGGCCTCATCGCCTTCCTCACCGTCTTCGAGGTGGCGCTGCCGTTCACCACCTTCGCCGAGATGCTGAGCAAGAAGCCCCTCTACCGCCTGGGCATGGCCCCGTCCTCCGGCGTGCTCAACACCTTCGACGTGAGTCGCTCATTGCGGATTCCGAGCGCGCCAACTGATTGATAGCGTAAGCGAGGAAACATCACCCCGTAAGCGTAGTGGGGTGATGTTTCCTCGCTGTCTGGAGAGGTACGGAGCGCCGACCTACGTCGGCGTCTGGGGATTTTCTCACTGCCTCAGTCGGGACAAGCTGTAAGTTCCGGACTGTCCTCCCGACATGTGTGGCAGTGTAAGGCATATGTGTGTGTGTGTGGAAGTGCGGGTGGGGAAAGGAGAAGGAAGAGAAAGGAATGATCGCGAGAGGTCCGAGGCCCGTTGGTCAGGGTACTGCTTCGCCTAGTGTTGATCGGAGAAACCACGGAAAACTACCGATCATAGCAGTCGGCCGCTGGAATTCTCCTCCAAACAACGGCTGAATTCGACTTCACTAACAAGCTAATGTGGAAAATCCTGCCACCGTCGGGACTCGAACACTAGAACCTCACGATCAGAGGCACTGCAGGGATGTCAGTAAAGAGCCCCTGAGCCACCTTTTTCACTGAGTGCCGAGAGATACTTTTTACTAAGCGCTTGTTAAACTCGAAAATGGGGAACAATTGTTCCCACTGTAGTGTCTCTGATGGGGAGGTCCTAGGGTTGTAGTTACCGTTACACAGGTAGGTCGATTTCATAAGCACCCAGGAGGAGAATTCTAGAGGCCGTCTGCCCTGATCGGTATTTTTATGGTTCCTCCGACCAATACCGGGCGAATGCCGGAGCAGTATCATAACAAAGGAGCGACGAACCTCGCGCGATCGACCCTTCATTACACTCTCGCTCCTTACACTCACAGTTACACGCATTACACATATGTCGCGAGAGAAGTCGGGAGCTTGAAGGTTGACCCCGCTGGGGTGGTGTCCCGCGGGTGGGAGATACCTGGTTGGGAAAACACCGGCGAACCGGCGGTAGGTCGGCGCCGGATCTCCCGTTCCAAAGGAGTAGGAACACTGCCACATCTCGAGATATAACACGCATTATATTAACGGAACTAAGTGATAGCTGCTGACGCACCCGAAACACAAAATAATCGATCTTTAGTCCACTCGAACCCACTAACCTTACAGGCTCTGACGTTCTTAGTAGGATCATTATCTACCCTAACACGCTTGCGGGTCTAGAGGCAGTCAATTGCGAGGCGCCTCTCTCCAAGATAATTACATCCACGCAAAAGACAAGAAACAAATTCGTATGAATCGATTTCAAGAATTTGCTCCGTTAAATCTTACGCCACAAGTAATTAAATGAGTGAGTCCAATAAATGAGGAATTTGTCCCTAAATAATTTTAATTAGATACATTCAACAAGCTTGTTTGTACAAATAATAAAAAAATGAAAGTGATTGCAATAATGTGTATTACTTTTAAACCAACATTATGAAAGTTGGATAATCTAAATTAAATATTTTATTTTCAATAACATTTCCGTTTATTTTTTTGTAATACAGTAGTGGTAAAAAAATCCGCATTACCTAAAGAAAATGAGCATTCTCTATTTTCCTAATCCAATCTGCTCTCAAAAAGTTTAAACAAATATTAGTGGAATTAGTAATCATATATTTTATGTGGACTACAGGATGTTTCTCATTCCATTACCTTCATAACTCGCTCGATTTTTGCAAGTGAAGTGGTGTATTTTCAGAATTATATTGCATATTCCAACTGTGAGAAAAGGTGATGCGGTTTTTTGAGCACTGTTGTATATAAAATTCACGTTTTATTTCCACTAATAGAAGAGAATAAAAGAGAATGTGACCAAACGAAAGTGGTGGGCGCTGCGCAGCAAGCCAAGGACCCGCTGCTGCAAGAGGTGTACCGGCGCCTGATCGCGCCGGGGCTGGCCGACCTGCCGAGCGACCACGCCGAGGTGCGGCGGCGGCTGTGCGCGGCGGGCGCGCGGCCCTACGCCTACATGCGCTCGCAGATCCTGGGGCTGAGCGGCGCGGGCTACGAGCGCTGCGACGTGGCCGCCGTGCCGCAGGTCTCCTTCCCCGAGGCGCTGGCCGTCATGCTGCCCAAGCGCTCCCCGCTGCGCCGCCTCATCAACTGGCAGTGAGTGCTCCGCGCCGCGTTGCCTCGGCCCGGGGCGGCCGACGAGCCCGCCTTTGCTAGGGCGCGTTCTGTCGCTGCCTCGACGAGAATTCTGGCGACCGGCTGCTTTGATCCGTACTTTTCCGTGGATTCACCATACCAGGCGAATGCCGGAGCAGTGCCCTATCAAACGGGCCACGGACCGCGTGCCATCTTTCCTACCTCTTCCTTCTCCTATCCTCCCCCTCACTTACACACACACTCGCACTACCTCACAAGCCGGGAGACCGGTTGGGAACCGCACGATTGTCGTAACCGGGGCGGTGCCACGCTGGTGCGAGATACCTGGTTGGAAAAATCCCTCAAGCCGGCGGTAGGTCGGCGCCGGACGTCACCATCCAGCGGAGGAAGTACTTCCCTCCGCACCGACCAGGTTCTCCCGTCAATGCCAGGCGAATGCTAGAGCAGAACCCTACCAAGCGGGCCAAACATTGCGTCCGATCTTTCCTTCCTCATATTTGTCCCCACCTCTCTCCTTACGCGCACTATACTACACAGACGTTCCTTATTAAAATAACAACTTTGACGTACCGGAAACAAAATAAAATCTTGCTGGACGATGGCCTTGCAAGAGATTGTGTCGAAGGTATCCAGCTGGTAACGAACGCATGAACAAATTGAGCGCATGGACGTAACCTGCAGTTTTGCTATCTGTAATAGACAAGCAGTAGCTGTCAAAGCGGCCCTTTATTAGAGTAATCATTGTATACCACACAATTGAGAAGAGCAGTCGAGAGCTTAGGGCTCGTCTCGGCTGGAGCGTTCTCCCACTGCATGGGGCGAGAGCAATCCAGCCAACCCAAGGACAGAACGCCGCCCATCTCATCACCCACGGTGAAAAGAACACCAACGCAGCCCCATATATTAATGTAAGCGCCTTACACTCACGGGAGTAATTACCACAGCAGATGACGCATCTGGAATTACGAAACACTCGTCCGCCCCCACCCGCGTGTATTTTTTTAAATTTATTTATATATTTACAAACAGTTAAATGGATAAATTATATATTATAATTATATATATATATATATATAATTATATATTATAATTATATATTATAATTAGATATATAATTATATATTATAATTAGATATATAATTATATATTATAATTAGATATATAATTATATATTATAATTGTATATAATGTCACCATCCCGTCACCTTGTTGGACGCAATTACGCTCGGAGAATATATTTCGCAGTCGCAAAGAAATCCAAATTGTGACCACGTTACTGAGTAACAACGCATTTGAACTAATTTAATGGATAAATGAAACTTGTTTGGAATGAGCGTATTCTATTAAGAAGTACAATAGTAGGAGTCGCTAGGAGACCTGATGTTTAGCGAATAGACCGCCTGGAAGCATGGCCTGCCATTTTCACCTTCCCTTTCCCTCTCTCCCTTCCTCCTTCCCTTTCTCGACGTGTTTGCTTATGGTTGTCGCATTTTCCCTGCCTCTCATTTCACATCAACTCCGCGATCCTTCACGTCGTATCTAGGATTACCATACCTCGTAGGACTTTTTTTTATTGGAAGGGCGGGTATTACCTTTAAATGCAACCTAGACGTTTGATGTGCGAATGATACTGCGCTTTTTTCAACTTATTCGTGTCATCATAACATTTATATAAATAAAAAACGTTATTGGGTAAGTAAATGACATTTAACTTCAACTATCTTGCCTAACAACCACCAAAATCCATAGATCAACAATACACCTTGAAATGGCCTTCTTTTCTTCTGACCTGTGGAATTAATACATGAGGTCTTAGATTTCGATCATGATACAAAAAGAAAAGCCTTGTTTACATTCTTAAAGGAAAGTTCAAAACGTTTGCTGCAGGGTGCAAAGCAAAGCAAAGTTTTAATTGTTGAGCGAGATTTCATCATTCACCAAATACTTCTGGTATAAAAGCGGAAAAGACAGTACCGATAATGAAGTAGGCTTAGTGAAAAGAATTGTGAAAGTGATGACTGATTGAAGTATTTGTTCCTAGTAGGTATTTTGTCTTTAAGAAAAACAAATTATTATTTTAAAACATTTTATGAGAAGTCCTCTTTTTATAAGAAAAAATGTCCTATTTTTCCGTAATGGTAACCCTTATCGTATCTTATTATCACCCATCAACAATTCATCCGTTGTAGAACGCTTACAACACTGGCATCGTAATAAAGAAAGTAATAGTTACACAAGGGATAAAAGTCGAAATACGACGAATTCACAAAATTACAGAGAGACTAGTTTTGCATGTTTTAATTTTAAGACTCCGCTAAAGGAAGTAGTTTTGAACTGTGTCGGGCGGAAGTATGAGCTGATTCCTACTCTTCATTCGCATTTGTTCAATTAGAGCCAACGCCCCCGAATAAGTTAGTTTACCAGAATGTGTGTCTAAAACTGCCCACTAACAGAAAGTACATTCATGAAAATGTAGAGCTGTCCGCCGCCATTATTTGAATCCAATTTCACATAGCCAAGCCAGGTCACGTGTACCCTACACGATATCAGTCACGTGATAACCCACGATAAGTTTGGTTAGGTATCGTTTTCCGTTATAGTACTGTTGTAATATTAGGGTTCTCGCAAACTAAAGCCTCAAAAGTGGGTCGTATCGTTTGTGATATCGTACTTCACTCTGTGCAAAATTCGTCGAATTATACAAGATCAGAGTTGCCTGCCACTTTACCGGTTCTCGGCCGCCGCGCCTTCGCCAGTATTCGCTCCAGGCTGTTTCCCGGCCTTCTTGACTGCGCCTCCGCTACAGTTCAAGTTGTGGACCCTTGATTCGTATTCAATATACACCTCCGGAACACACTCTAGCCTAATTTCTACATTAAATCATCTGCAAATTTCTTCGTTGAAAATTAAGTATGCGTACACGTAATTCTTTAAATATTCGTTCTGAAAATGCCACTGGATCTGAGAGGACTCAATCCACGACTGATGAGTCTAATATGTAGCAGTGGCATTTAATTTTATTACAGGTACTAGCAGACCCGACAATGCTTCGCTATTGCAATGTATTAAATAAATACACTTCAAGTTCAAAATCAATTTATTCAATTAAGATTAACTACGTATTAACTACACTTTAAAATCAAATATTCGAATAACGTACACCGCCACTTCGTGCTTTCTAGATAGCAACATCAAGGCAGTCTAAAATAATAGGTACTGCACCTGACCACGTGATGCATCAGTGACGTCAACCTTCGGGTCGGAGTGTTGGTCGCCGTGCAGTCAGGGGATGTGATATATTTGCCTCCGTCTTTACCAAAGTGTTGTGTTAACAGTGGTTTGCGTTTCGATGTTTCTAGATGTTAATGTTGATTAAGGTGTGTGATTAATTAATCAGTGCTTACTATTGTTGACAATTTGAGTAACATTTATAAACTGGTACTTAACCTTGCTTTTCAGGGATGCCATGAAGTTGCAATGCTCCAGGCTGCAAAAACAATTATTCATTACGGTGGTAGAAATGTTAATACGTTTCAGATCCAGTGCAAAGGAAACCTTGGGGGTCTTCGATTAATAGGAGTTTATTTCTAATTACTCAAAATCCAGCTGTATGCGTAGTGAGTGAGTGAGTGGGTGAGTGAGTGAGTGAGGAGTGAGTGTGAGTGAGTGAGGAGTGAGTGTGAGTGCGTGAGTGCGTGAGTGCGTGCGTGCGTGCCTTGATGCGAAATGCATTTTATTTATGTATAGATATAGATTACTACGACCTTGCTCCATCTAGTATATGCGCCAAGGTGAATACCTGCTCCTGACATGAGTAAGGATTTGATTTCTAGTTGTCGCTAAGTGTATTTGAGGCATCAATATAGATACATTATGTCTTAATACACTGTCATCCAGACTTATGCTGTCGTACAGACACGTATTGAAAATAGGTCTATTATCAACAGAGCAACTCATTCACAAGCTCTCGAAAACTTCTCCAACGCGCACGGTGGGTTGCCTAACCTTCAGGCGCTGACCCATCTCACCGTCGCAATATGCCGTCAGTCTCCTTCAACTCATTTCAACGACCACAACCAACCTCAGGGACTACAGTGTTCAGCGACTCTTTATAGAATAAAAGGCATTCCTAATCAGCAGCAATCACTAGCCATGCCATTCGCCCACCTCATGCGATGTCGCATTAGCTATCAGGGAATACAGTTCATCGATCAAAAATCCTAACGGGAAACCACACGCGATGATCCATTGAGAAGTGACACACTTATGAAAAAAAGCATTTTGTGACAAAAAAGTTAGACTTGTGACTCAGCCCTCACAGATAACTTTTACGCACCTCAGTTTCAACATAAAACAGCAGCAGCAACAACAACAACAACAACGAGCAACTGCTTCAGAAGCATACTTGTTTTGGTGCTTTTCTTGATCAATGTAACAATAACTATTTCCTCCACAAAATGACGTTTCGGATTTTGCTTTAGACGATTGATTCATTAATTATTTCTGGGACCATATTCGAAAATTAAATTAGAGTGTTCAACATTTGCGATCAAAAGCGAGTTGTGGATATACTTGCGCTTAATAAATCCTCACATCGTTTAAAATTTTGGCACATTATCAAAATAAGTTTCATATTAAATCAAGCTTAAAGTAATTATGTTTGACGGATATACCCTCTTCAGACAGCTCAACCGATTTTAATAATTTGTATACATACCTAGGCTCAACTTAAAACTTTCTGTACAATTTTACAAGTTGGCTATCTAGTTACGACAATATGATCCACGACGATAATACAGTGACCAAAATTCAAAACGACATTGAGTTTGCAACCCTCAATACATCTCGTGTGAGTGTGAGGCAATTGTTTTTGACAAAAAGCTCTAGTCTGTAGATAAAGGCTTTTTCTTTGGGTGTCTTTAGGTGTGGTGTCCAGACAACAAGAGATTTTCTTATAAAGAATTTTTCATAAGCAGAATTTACGTTTCTTTTGTTGATTATTGATACTATTTATAACGTATCAAATGAAATATTGAAGAACTTCCTTTTCTAAAGAAAATTAGTAGAACCTATATTGAGAATATGAGTCATCGTTTTCTCAGAGAGTTAAAAAAGTTGAAGCTTCATGCCCCCCCCCCCCTTTTGGTTCTCTAATGTAATACGTGTAAAATGCGCTGTGTACTGGCGATTCAAAAAGTTGTACGTGTTAAGGTTAAATTACATTAGTGGAACACTCGCCAATGTGACTAGCTTCACTCCCGCACATGCAAGACGACATCGATGCTCCAGTCTTCGCGAAAACGACGCCCAGTCAATGCAAAATTTCCAATGCACTTTATACTACAATAGAGACACGAGCTTAACTTAACGTTACATTTAAAGTATTTCTATATAAATACGCTCATTCTAAAGAAAAGTGGTTCAAAATAGTAAAAGCAAAAGTATTTAATAAATTTACATTCAAAAATGAAAATTCTAACTTCGAAAGTTGAATAATAAAATTAACTAGTGGTGCTATAGAATAGCAAACTAGGTTTTCATATTTCCTCGTCTGGGCTAGGTTTTCGGTTTTGGCCTTTTCTAATCCCAATTGCCCAAAGCAAATTTTCTATTGTTCGGTCCCCTAATGGTAGAACTTGCCTTTAAGAACATAAGAGTAAAACCTCGTTCTATTCGGAAAAAAATTGAAAATTTTGAAGCCTTTTTGAGAAAAAGTCGTTTGAGTGTTTCTGAAAATGCGCATTTTTACCCAAAACTTTTAAATTTCCAATTTTTTCTTTATGTTTTTCTCGGACAGAGCAAAGTATGATCATGAAAATGGGGAAGATCCCATTTTCGTTCAATTCTGAAATTTCTAAAATTGCAAAAGCTGCGAGAAGCGAGAAAGTGTGTGCTCTTGCGACACGATTACTTTGAATGCAGAACCCCCTTAGCATTGCACGCTTAATATCATGGCTTTAGGAAGGTTAATAAGAATAACTGATTACGCGGTGAAGCCAGGGTAGTTATCACCATCTCACACCCAACTCACTATTGCCCACCTACCCGTCTCTGCCCGGCCGCTGCGTCCGGGATTTCCTATCCCCACACTAATTTTCTAGATATAGTGATTATCAAGTGAGGATGAAATTGCAACAGGCGTAACAGCGCTATGTTACAACAAACACTATTACTGACACTTTGAGGTTTGTTGCATCATTAGTTTATGCAGATGATTCGTATTTGTCTTCGGATCTCAAAGTAAGCTGCACCACTATGTAAGAAGTCGTGTGTGACATCTTATAAAATCGTAAGCCTATTGAATTCTCGGCTATCCGGGAGACGCCGCGTCGTTGGCTGGGGTGCCGACGTTTCGCCTGACATATCGCAGGCTTCCTCAGGGCAGTGCCACGTCGGCACCCCAGCCAACGACGCGGCGTCTCCCGGATAGCCGAGAATTCATGGATTCGAGCCGCGGAAGCTTACGTATACATCGTAAGCCTATTACCACCTCACAGTCCAAGAATAACGTGTCTCACGGAGGCAAATGTTTCGACTCACGATCAGAGGCCAGGCCACTAGTTTGGCGCCACTTGGGGAAAACATGAGATTCCGCGGTAATGCGAATAGGAATAGAAGTAATCGAAGGCGGGGTTCAGGGGGGACAAGCGGGGAGGCAACTGCTCCCCCCAACGTTGGAACAAATGTTTAAAAAATATATATTTACATATTCATTTCTCGGGTCTTTAAATTTATATTAAAAGTATTACTTTTTTCTGTATTTTGGGGGGGGGGAATTAATCATGAATATTTTAACATGCGCTATAATGTTTATTTTATTGTAAGTTTCTTTACCTTAATAAAACAGACGAGTTTTTGTAACAATTTATTTAATGTAACATATTTACTTAACGTTTCGACCCTATTTGGTGTCTTTAAAAAAACAAGGTTAGTTGAGAGCATAAAAAATAGAATGCATTTTGATTAAAAAAATGTCATTCACATAGAAATGATCAAGTCGTCAGCTTCATCCGGTCAATTCCTCAGTCCATCAGTTAGTCCATCGGAATTGAACTTTAATAAATAGTTCGAAGATCATTTCGCTCCTTAACGGCCGGCAGCCGTTAATTTCTTAACGGCCAGTGGTCATTAAGATTACCTTTTCATTCCTTTATTTATGGGGTTGGGTTAGGCAGAAATATTAACGGACAGTATCACAAAAAAAACAACAGTTTACAGCGTCGGCGACGCCACATTCAACTAATCCCTACATAGTATTTGAGTAACTGCGAGTATGCGTCACTCACGGTTAGACCACTTCCCACGCACCAATCGTGACATATATGATGACATTCGACGCATCTCAGTCTCCTGGTGGAGATAGGATAATTTGTTTTCGGATCCGGCCAGAACATTCAAAGAAATTTCCAAACAATTTCCTATTGGTTTGGTGGCTTGACGATTATCAAAAAATTAAAGCAAAAACTTTAAAAGTATAAATTTTCTGTACTTGGCCCCAGACCAAGCAACCGAGCGGGAAAAATCGCCACGTTGGGAAAGAAATAGCTCTGCGAAAAACATGTTGACAATTTGAACATGACCTTCTAAAGAGTACTTTCAACAAATATACCTAAAGAAGTATTAATAGAGAAATATTGCAGAAGTAAAAGTTAATACAAATAAGACTGACTTTGTGGAGTTTTAATCTTTTCAAAAATTAGGGTATAAAAACATGCGAGTGGAAAGTAAATCCGGGATAGAACAAATGTAGTTGTAGACTTTGGGACAGAATTTTTGGAACTTATTGAAAATGATCTTATTAGAGAATAGCTTATGGGTGATATTTTATGTGCATTTTTGTGTATATTAGCAAAAAAGCGTACTAAATGGGAGCTGTACTAAATTCTAACCATCCATACCTGCCATACTCTAAATTGAAAGTAATAGTGTGAAAGCTTTGTTACAATGTACCATAGTTAGAAATGGTAAGGAACATACTTATATTATGATTAAATAAATTATTTCCATTACAAATTTCCTAGCGTTTTTAATATTCCAAATGCAAAAAATAGATACTTCTCACGAAACGTTTCGTGAATCCGCGATGCGATAAAAATCATGTTTTCCAGCATTACTTTTGCATGGAAGCGTAGGCGGCAAGCGGAAAACTTTAGACCATGGTCCATTTTTCTTTAACGCATCTTCAAAAGAAGAAATTTGTTAACGCTGCGAAACGGATTCAAAAACAGTTACCGATTCGAGTGACTACTTTTCTGTTATCCCACAGTTCTAGCGTGAACATAAGTGTGTTGAGACCAAAAACTGCGCGTTCACAATTTTTGAAATCGTGAGAAAGTGAAAATATACGAATGACCTTGAGTAAAATTCTTTATTATGTTATATTTAGTAACAATGTTTTTTCATTATAATGTAAGATATATTGTGTATGTCATTTAAAATAGTAAAAATGATTTGCTTTTTTTTAACTACAGCTCAGCAATCGAAAAAATCTTATAAAAGTTCATTACGTTTTGTTTTAAGAAGAACGTTGACTTTTTTAAGTCTGTTCCAGGGTTCTACACCACTTATTTTTTGTATTTTCTTTTAATTTTGCGTTTGACTTTGGCACTGAGAAAATATAAAGGAAATCTCTTTTTAGTATAAATTATTTTGTTATCTTTCATATTTTTCAATAAGATTAAATAATGTTAAGTTGACGGAAACATTAAAATTAACAAAAAAAAAACGTTTCTGGCTGCAAAGGAGTGTGGGTGATGGGACGGCGGCTAAGAAGTCTTGAAAACAAGATTACGTTTAAGTTAGAATTTTAGTGCAACTACTTATATTCCATTGGATTTAAGAGAACTTTTTACTATCTTATGCGGGGGGACCTTCCCCCCCCCCCAATAAAAGATCCGAAATCCCGCCTCTAGAAATAGTGAGGGTCGCGTATTCAATGCTAAGCACGTCAATAACGTGTTACTTGCAGTCTAAAGTCCCTGTCAAGCGTTGTAGAAAACAATCGCACGCGGAATCTCACTGAACTCAGAGGAGGGAGACTAGAACTGAATGACGTCGCAAAAACATCGACTCCCTCGCTTTTCGAAAGGCAACCTCGGCCACATAGAATTTACATTTCGTGAAAGAAAACTCAGAAGAAATCCAATGAAACAAATTACTAATGCAAACAAAACATTTCTGGACATTACAATCCCTTCATCCCATTGCGCTACCTGATGTTTTCCGAATAGCTGTAGTACCAGAGGTGGATTTACGCATAGGCACAGTAGGCACGTGCCTACGGCGGCAAATTTTCAAAGGCGCAAAATTTTCTTGATATTTTCTAAAACAAATTTAGGTTCTCTAAAAACTATAACAGCATAAATCATATTTTTATTTTAAAAATATCATATTAATATTTAATACAAGCTATTTATTTGTCTACTTCATTAGAGTATACCTTAAGATTTCAGAAGTATATGAATCTGAAACTAAGGCCCGTTGACGAAAGAAAAGATGTTGCAATTCTAGTTGTCATGTTTTAGTTTCCTTTTAATGTTAACGTTTCAGTGTTGAAACGTTAATAATGTTGAACGTTACTTGCTATGAAGATACAGTTTATATCCAAAATTAGCTAATCCAAAAAAATTATTTAATTTATGAAAACAATGTGCAAATATAATGTTACTTTTAAAGTTAAAACGTTTAAATTAATGAGGAATTGTTATTGAAACGTTACAATTAGAAATGTAACATTAATTTTTAACAGGGGGCGGCAAAAATATTAATCCGCCCCTGTGTAGTACGCATAAATGACTACTGCGCATGCAGTGTCTCCGTTCAGTGAAACGCGCGGGGGAAAACCGCTCAGCTTATGTTAATGTGCTTTGTATGGCGTATCACGTATGGCGTGCATTCTATCATAAGGCAATGTTTCAAAAGCCACCAGGGATTCGTATTGCCAGAGTGAACTTGCTTTCATCATTTCAATTGATTGAATGATTATTGAATCCGGGCGTGTCAACTGTTAAGGTCATTAGTCCCGTAAGTGAAGTACTTTTCTATCGTGGGAGATGGCGGTGATCTTTCCCCGCTAGCGTCGACTTGTGGGGTTTCCCAAACCATGTATCTCCCCAGTGACACAGCCCCAGCCGTGACATCTAAGCTCCCGATTAATGAGGTAGTGTAGTGCATGTGAGTGTGTGTAAGTAAGGTGTGAGGATGGGACAAACCAAGAGGATCATCCCAAAACATCGACTTTTTTAAAAACTTATTTTCGCCGAAAATGGCAATATCACGTTTCATAGAAACCTCGCCTCGTGGGTCTGAAAGCAATTTTAAATCACCCTGCATTTTAAGATTAAATTTAAAAAAACAAATTCCTCCGCTTACATTTATTTAAACATTGAACGACATATACCCTTTATACAAAAATATATCAAAAACATACAATGTAGCGCAAAATATCATGACATGGTATCGCGGAAAAATAATGTTACTAAACAGATTTTATCGATTTTTTAATGCTGTACCAACTAGGGTTTAAAAAATATATTTTGTCACAGTTTTCATTAGTAAATTAAGAATTCTGGCAAAAGTATCATTAGTTTCGTAATGTCGTTATGGCGTTTTACATAAAATGGTTGATCACTTTTTTTCAACGTTGAGGTACACTAAATGAAATAGTTTCATTTATTTATTTAATTCAATTAAACATTGAAAAAATAGTTTATTGTTGTCATCATCAATCAAAAACAATTCAAAATCATAATTTTGGGTTTAGCAAAACACTGCATTTGTGATTACATCGTAGCAAAGCGAATTACATTGTGAGCCCTATAAGCAATTATAATATTTAGTGTCCAAATCAAATTCCAAGTATAATTCTTTGAAGTTTCATATTTCATATTGTCATACATCGACAAGAAACACTTTCAAATATAATACAAAAGGTAATATTACTAACAGTATGTATGTGACCGTCATGTTCTCGTCGATTGCTCTTTCAATTCACGCGCTATGGGTTCGAATTACTCATTCTATTTGTTGGTACCTCACCCTTCAAATTTGCACTTGAGTGGCTCGCGCGTGGCTCTCGAGGTCAGACAAAGTGCAAAACGCTGTGCAGGCCTCAATCGAATAATCTCAAAGGGCAGCGAAACGTTCTTGGAGGTCCAGGACGCGCGGTAAATTATAAATACGCAATATATAAACAAAAATATTCAAAGAAGTTAATTCAAAATTGAAAAATCACGTATAGCATATTGTTTGGATATCTAAATAAAATGCATTCTTGGCTATCCGGGATGAGCCGCGCCTCGGTCAATTGTGCTGACGTTTCGGCCATCTTGCTGTGGCCTTCTTCAGAGCTATACTGCTTCAGTCCAACAATTGACCGAGACGCGGCTCATCCCGGATACCCAAGAATGCATTGACTCCGGCAGCGGAAGCCTACTAATCCATCTAAATAAAATAATGGAGAAACATTGTAATGTTTTGCATTTGAATTAAATTCTAGTACAGTGAAACTTGACTTGCGGTCACAAATTGTTTCAGCCAAAAGTTGGTGCAGAGGTGGCGCATGATTTAAAGTTACATGCGGCATAAATCAAATTCAATTGTGCTAATTGCTATGAAATTATTACCATAAATGAAAAAAAAAATATTTAAGCAAGATACTCAGGATCATTTTCCTCCTCTCAACTAATATAAAAACACACCCTTGACTTATTATTTTAGGCGAGACACTCACTTTCCGTCCTCTCCGAATTAAACAAGCAGACGCACTTCATATGCTGTAAAAACCTTGCAGCAGGGCCGTCTGACGGAATTACGAATAACTTTCAAAGTTCGGACTCGCGAACAAAAGATGCGACATCGAAGTCGGTGTTCTCAAAACATTTAAATTTTTCAAGCCGATGATTTTTTAACATCCATGTGTTCACGGGGTTGATGCTTTCCAATGGAAACAAGTGGCACTACATAATGGCACAGACTTTCCCCTATTAGTTTTCTATTTTGTTCGGTCTCTTCTAGCTATTCGCACTTGCCACTTCTCTTCTCACTTGCCATCTATCGCCGCCTAAAGTAAACTTTTTGAAATTTTCTTATTTTTTCGATTTCCTAATAGTAAAACGGAAATATTGTGGAGACACTTTTGAGGCTTAATGGCGCTTAATTGTGCGGAATTTTGAACCTAGATTTCACGGCTGAGTTTTCGATAACTTTTATGACATTATTTAAAGCACGTGTACTCATAAATACAATAATGTGAACAAATCGCCGCTAGCATAAATATTAACAACGCGAGACAAGCCAATAAAATTACATTTTTGTCATTTTTGGAAAAACAAAATAATAGAACAAGCTGGTGGTTATGTCATCTCATGGAGTACATTCAGCACTATCTCTACCAAAAGTTTAAACAAAAAAATTGGAGCTGTTTTTGGGAAAAATCTTTTTGTATTTTTTTTTTAAATTGCACATATTGCACGCAATATTGCGCGAAAACAACTAAAATTTTCAAAACAATGTTCCTGACCTTAATGAAAGAACTCACTATGGAGAACAAATTTTATTTGAAGAAAAAATGCTTTCCTCCAATTTTGTAGTTGTCGGAAGAATTTCAAAATTTTCGAAAATTCAGTTAACTCTGAAAATCGGACCTATGCCACTGTAAGTGTATTTTACTCTATTCTTACAAAAAAATTAAAGAAAAAATTTTGAAATTCTTGTACAGTATTCCAAAATTAATGAATGATTTTCAAAATCACAGAGCTTCAACTCAGCCCAGATCAAGAGGAATTTATTCAGTTTGAAAAAAATTGCACACATAGTTTAGGTACTAGTGTTCACATACACCAAACTGACAGACATACGTAAGGAAAGAAAAAAAGAGCCATCATAATAAAATCTTAAATTATTTTCAGATACTCATAAATTAAATAAGAGTGTAAAATAGCCAAGTAAACAAGGGTGAAAAATAAAATCAATTTTTCATCAGTAAAGAAGACTGCATTATTTTTTAATTATCGAATCAGATAAAGTTTTGTTAATTATACTGATGGTTTGTTGACTTAACTTTGTCAGACAAATCTTAAATGAGTTAAAAATTAATATACGAAATCACTTTCAAATTTGCATCATGTTGCAATCCAACATCAACGTAGTATCTCAAAAGGGAAGAACGAGTTAGCAAACCATTATATTGATGTTAAACAAATGAGTTATTGTTTCATTATTAGATATTAATTAAATCATGGTACCTGAAAAGAAAGTAACCCCCTGCAAGACAAACTCTGGATGTCATTGTTCTAAGTACTATGACAATGCGTATCATAGTCGAAAGATATTAAATCAACAAGAATCACCACCACTTTTCCACTTCTTGTGATAATTCAGTTCAAAATCGCTTAAGGTGATTGCTTAATACAGGTCGATCTACGGAAAGTGCCTGGCCATTGAAAACTGAATATTTATGTCTTAAGGAAAAATCAATGGCTGTCACGAAAATATCACTGTTAGAGGAGATGGCTGCTTAATCAGGTTTCGCTGTACTTTAATATACAAAAAATGATTATTCAGAGCATTGCTTGTTCTTTTTCAGTCTTCAAGAACTGAAACAGCAAGGGATTCACCAGCGAATTCTGCTAACATTTTGGCCAAAAATGGAACCTTTGGATGAAAACCCATTTTCCATAGTTGGACTTGAGAACGTATTGCCTGTTTTAGTTATTCTTTCAATAGGTGTTATTATGTCAGGTTTATTGCTTCTGGCAGAAATTGTGGCATACAAAATTATGCAATCTCATAAACTTGATTATACTGACAAGACACCTGAAGACCAGACGGAACCAGAGGGTGATAACAGATTCTCATTAAGTTCAGCAACAAGTGTGCATGACCGTATTTCCAGTGGCAGCAAAGACACTCCAGAACAATTTCATAATTCAATGGTACCTATTAGAGAGGAAATTGTAGAATTGCCAGATGATTATGAAATAGGAAAGAGAAGACTGCGCCACACTGTTGCAGCCTCCACACTGGATACAACATAATGTTACAATCTACAATTTGGTACATCAACTACATGAGAAATAATATTTAATATTTTTTCAATTATCTTTTATTAAAGACTCCTCAGTGTATGACAATAATAGGAATAAGATATTTACATTTTCACATTATGCTCAATACAAATTATTTTTTAACAAATAATTCCAAAGCACTGTTTTGTAAATCATGTAATGATTAACAATTACAATAAAGAGAATATTTCAAAAGTTTGTTTAATAAACATGTCTTGACCCCAAAAAGATCTATTTGACCTATTTCATTTGAAAGAGTTTTGTGTATAAGTGCACATAAGTTTAAAGCATATATTAAGAATTTTACAAAAAAATGTTGAACATTTTTTAAATTATATAAAAACGGTCAAGTTAAATCAACAAAGAAAATATTTTAAATAATATTACAGAATTTGAGGTTTCTACATTTGTAAGGTTCCAGAAAAAAATTCATTACTATTTATAAATTTGAAACATTTTTCCAAACAGAAATTTATTCTTTAAATGCCCACATCTCACCAACCTACATTACTAACTTCAATTTTATATTAAATAATTCACAAATTAAAATCTCCGAGAGGTCTGGGGAAAAACGATTCTCTTCAATGTCTAAAAAGAGAAATAAATTCAAAAATATATTCCCATTCACAAGGCTAAACTTTCTTTTTTCCACTTTTTATGCATTTTAATTTATTTTTGCATTCTAGGACCAATTTTATTTCAGAAAAGAAGAGCAAAGTTCAATTTAACTAATTCTTTTAAATACATAAAATTTTTTCTATAACTGCTGCTTCAACACTAAAGAGTACTGAAATATAATTTCAGTCAAGTATTGGAAGATAAGATTTCAAAAATCCATGCCATTCATTTGAAGACTATGAAATTGGAGAGAAAATTTAAAAGTCCTTTCTTCCTATCAACACCTTTTTCTATTTTTCCTTCTTAATTCTATTTCTGAAAGATAGTATTATAAGCTTCTCTTAGAAACTTGAACAAAAACATCCAAGATGACTGAAACAATTATAACTTATGAAGGGAACACAAATTCAGAAGAATTACACTTCCAAACATCCTAATGTCCTTCTTCAGAGATTAAGTATTGATTCGAAAAAAGGATAAGCTATAGAGCAGAAAATTTTAATTAATAATCACAATATCTTATCAGCATCAAATAAATATATCGCAAAAATATGAAAATGTGAAAAAAAAGAAAGAAAAAAAAATTATTTGCAAGAACTAGACAGCATTTATTGCTTCCAATTAGATTATTCCCATGTAAAGAGTTGGGATGCCCAGAATATGTTGGTAACCAACAAAATTTGCAAAAACGACATGTGAGAGGAAAAATTATGTAGCACTGATGCATTATATCATATTAAGAATATATTTTTCTTTTTTCAATCTAACAATGTTTAAAAAGTTCCTTCAAAAATATTTATGATTCAAACTGAAATTGGATTCCACTTGAAAAACTTTCTAGATCCACTCCTGCAACACTGTTGTGAAGTCTTGTAAGTAAGAATAAAAAGTAATTACATTTCAATTTGTCTTCTCTTTGCAACTTATCTTAATTATGTTTGACAGAAACATCATTGAAGTAGCAATGAACTGATTTTCAAATGGATTTTCCAAACAATCCTTTAACCACTGGAATAGTTATGCAAACTAATAATTTACACATTTCCATATTGAAACATTACATTTAACCAGTGAATAAAGTTGTATTCTCACTTTAGCATATGAATACACTAATGTATTTTATGAGTTACATCCTTCAATTGATTTTTCTTTTTTCTGCAAAATTGAGCTTTCCTTAGTTACACCCTCATTCTAGGCACCTCTTCTGATGATTAACCATTTATTCACTAAGTCGTGTATAAAAGCTTTAACATCAACCACACTTCACCCAGCAGTCTACACATTAAGAACATTGTAGACTACAATAAATGTCAGAAGTTTTGTGTTTACATATCAACTTGTATCCAATTGCTAGTGGAGTTATTCTACAAAATTAAATTTACCAAGACTAGCACAATTCTCTTTGGCAGAAGCTTTCTCCCCTAAAGACAACATATGTAGCAATAATTAAACAAAATTTCACAATTGGGCCAGTCAAATTAGACCAAAACATGGTGATTGAGTGAAATAAATCCTGGTATTTTGAATTTTGACATGATTGTTCATTAATATCTATTGCATTCTAAAAATCCCTTAGTATACGTGTGGGTGTGGGTGGGTGTGAGGGATTTGAAGGTCTTTTTCTTCATTTGTTGCATTTATCTATCTATCTCACCAGAATTTATACTCTATATGAAATCAAAGCAGATAAAATTTCCTATAACCAAGTTCCTGAAAGGTTTGTGTTGTAGAATTAACCCTTTTAAAGTTATAACCGTTTTACTGGCAAAGCCCTATTTTTATCTCCCTTATCATATTGATGTTATGATATATTCAATGCATGGGAGTAATTTTATTTTTGTTTAATCAAGAATCTGTATTTGCATATTTTACACAAAAAACATGAACATTTTACATCTTTAGAAAACTTATTTTGTACAGTAGATTTGTGAGTATCTGAGACCATTGGTTCAGAGATTACCTTGATTGTGTAAGACTCTGATAAGCCATAGCTTATTTGATAAGGATTGTGTATACTGTCAAAATATAAATTACAAAAAATAAAATAAAAATATAATAATCATGTTTACCATGTACATAGGGAGACAACTAAAACAGAGTGTCGGTGAAAAATGATATATTCAATGTTAGACAAGGGGATCCAATGATTAAGGAATTGGGGAAAGTTCAATACTCCTATCGTGTTAAGTGGAGTACACGTTCAAATTTTTCCTTCATATTCATCGAGAATGTGACTTACACAAAATCACCCAGAAAATATTCAAGATTTATCTTGGAGACATTACATATAAAGTCATATAAAACCACTATGGCTATCAGGTTTAATAACAAACTTGAAATTGAAAGAAAAAAATTTCATGACACACTTGTATTTTTTTAATTAAGTAACATTGTCAGTTCTAAAAGAAAAGTTTGACTACATTTCAGGAAGATACAGTGTTGGTCCCCATCATCAGTCTTGTAAAAAAGAAAGATGTACAATCGTATTAAAATTTAAAATCTAAACAAAATAAAAACATGCAAATTAGCATATTAAAAATATATCCATATATAAAAATATATCAGGAAACTGAATTCTCAATTAATGTTAAAAGAATGAATTGGTTGGTAGATATCTTCAGACCAAGAAACACTGTACAAAATAATTAAGTTGATAGATATGGAGATATATGCAAAAAATGTAGAAAAACCAACCTGAAACGGTTCCACACACACATTTATGATATTTAGGATATTTAGTACGACGTGTGGTAGGTACAAACAATCATGACAAAATTTCAAAAATTTTGAATATTTTTCACTCATTTTGTCTAATTTAACTAGCTAAATAAGGAACAATGAGGACAAATTGTACATTAATTTTTTACATTAATATGAAATACATTTCTGTATAAATATTCCTTACCCTGAGGATGAACTAATAATAAATCTTGTGTTAAGAAACAGCAATCATTTCTCTAGTTGGATCAATACAACTACATTCTTTTACAGTTTATCTCTTACTAGTGATCTCTGGCAAATACAAATAATGGGAACTATATCTGAGTGGAAATGTAACTAAGCCAAATCACTTTCTACACTTTCTTTTACTGATTTGTAATCTGAATACACGATATGGAGGAAATACATATTCTTATTATTAAGGGCTTACTATTTCCATCACTTGGCTATAGTATTATGGAGATCCTAATAACAACAATTGAATGGTAGCAAAAACAGGTTAAAATGACATCAACATTTTTTTCAATAAAGTTTTTTTTATGAAATTTACTTTTTCTCTAGGATGAATTTGGTTTAAAAATTAGCTCCTACAGGTTGGATTAATCAATTTTATACAGGGGATATTTTACTGATGTGATGTTTATTAATTTCATATCTCATTATGCTCAATAGTCAAGCTGTAGAAACACACACTAAGCAATGGCTCAGACTGCCTTTTACACTTTGCACATCTTATAAAGTTACTTAAGTGCATACTTCTGAGATTCCTTCTTATTATTATTCTATTTACTATTATTATACTTTTTACTTTCAAAAATGTGCTAGGGACATATCACAAATTAGTTCCGTGAAGTACATAAGAAAGAATCGTACAAATTCACACCTTGTATACCTTGAACTTCCTCTTCTTTTCAAATGATCACATTTCATGAAAAAGTTACTATAAGCTTTACTGAAAGGTCCAAAGATTATATTCACTGCAAATGGTCTATTGACTCTTTCATGGAAGTTTCACATTAAATTTTCAATTCAAATATTTTTAGATACCTACAATTTTATTTCACCCCTTTGCAAATTTTAATCATATATGCACCTTATTATAATCACATTATTTTAGCACCTCTTTACTGATGAATTGAATATTTATTCTTCACGTTTTTATCATTGTTCACTCAATTATGCTTTGCTTAAGAAATTAAAATTCTGCCAGTTTGTAGTCATCCATTCACTGCCAGATCTTCGCACACAACCAAAATGTAAGTTTTTAAAACAAAACTATGAAAGTACATATTTGAAATATAACAAAGGTTTGTTCAGCACATGTGACCCCCAATTGTAGATTCAAATGTTATTAACAAATCTTTTAAATACTGCTATAATAGAAGGCAAAAGCTGTATGCCAATTTTCCAATTGTCAAGATTCCTCACTCTAGTCATCCCCAAATATAAAATTTGAAATTACCTGTAAGCATCTGAATAGTTAACAGCTGAAGCTATTATATTTTATCACCTCTCCAGCTAGTTTTAATAAAAAGGACACCTTAAGAGAAATTAATTTATCTTCCCAGCAACAAACGTATTCAAAAACAGCAACCCTTGCTATTCCTTGTTAACATTTTAATTTATATTATTATGCATCTGCTACATTTCCATTACTTGTGAGTGTTGTGAAACACGTGAGACTGCTCCTGTACATGTTTCTGCCAGCTTCACACAAGGATTGAAAATATTATGCATACTTTTAATTGCTCATACCATCATTTCAAACGTTGGAGGCTAAAGACATAGGTTTGATTGCTTATCCAACTTCAGTCAGTAGACAATAAATGAGTTAAGTTACAATTTCTTTTTTTTCCTTTCGTGAAATTATAATGCAAGGCTATAAAATTAATTTAACTTATATGGCAGTTGTGAAACAATTGAACTTTGAACTAAAAGTTTTAGTTCACACTAAGTGAGAGTTCACACCAAGTTATTAGAAAATCCAACTTAGTTATTTACTGAATGAGATGATTTAGGGGAAGAAGTAGATTTCACATTAAAAAAGAGAAAATCAACATTTCATTAACACGCTAAAAGTGTTAAAAAGAACCAATGTTATTTAACGCTTTGGCTGACATGCAAGACTATGGTCTTGCAATGAGAGTTAATTTATTTACTCAAACATAAGACTAGGCTGTTTCTAAATGTGTTGTTTGAAAAATGCAAGCTAAGCCTTTGTAGATAAGCCTGGTCGGTTATGATTTATGTTTTTATACTGCCTTTCCACATCAAAAAACTCAAATGCTGATATGACAATAAGTAGCAGAGGCGATAAATATCAAGCATATCTATAATACCTTATTATATTCATGGCATCCACTATGAATTTGCACGGCGATCCAGACCAATCTTTTTGAATAAGTGAGTAAAGAAGGAATCCTAAGCAAATGTTACTGACACAAATGAAACTCAATCAGCAAAAGAATAACATCATCGATGAGATTTTGTAATAGGGTGCGCTGATCAACAAAGCCGGGCACACACTCGGATCGATGCCTGAAAAGTGCATATGTGTTTTGCAAGAGATGGAAATGAAAAATTTACGTTCATACAATGCATTCTGCATCCAACCACACATATAGAATAATGTTTTTAAAAAATTTCTTAGCAAAAACTTCCCAACTTAAAAAATATCGCCCTCTCCTGCATTACTCGCAAAAGACAGATTGAGGAGTTCACATCGTAATCATGTGAAAATTAAATAACATGAATTTCAAGTACGTGCTGTTAAAGAATGTGAAAACACTATTATGGAATCTGAAGCCATGAACAGAAGAGCAGCACAAAGGAAATCTGGTGATTCAAAAGAGAAGGCTCATAGAGTCAATGTTCAACAGATGAAACAAACTCAAGGCAGAAAACTATCAGGGAAAACCAATAACACAGAGGATGATGCAGAAAGGTAAGAGGACCACAAAGAAACAGCAATAATTGTGAAAATGAAGATAGTAGAAAATAAATCATGATTATGATGATTTTAAGGAACAAGAAAATTGTGATAGCTCAAGTTTTAACACTCATCAGCAAGGTAACTTTCTAGACAACTTGCAATTTTATTTTGGCTATTTATTATGAAACAGTTAAAAATTTCTTAGGACACCTACATATTTATGGGGTTGTCTTATATTCAGTGAACTTATATTTGAATAAATATGGGGTTGATAGTAGTTGTTTTTTCTCTTTTCTTTCCTTCTTCCTTATAGTCTCCTGCAATGACATTTTTTGTGTGAAATTATTTAATAATGCTTCCACGTATCTCCAAATTATCAAATTCCTGTTAATCAAAGTTTATAGATCACTGAATAGTATGGATAAATTACATTTAATTAGCACAGATTACTTCACTAAAGAGTATCAACTAATTTTGGCAGTCTCAGGAATAGTTTAAGAGTGGGCACCATTGTAGTGTAGTACAGTGAGATTATACTTGGTATTGAATGTGCTATGGTATGCATCTACTCAAAGCAAAAATTTCCTAATGTTTTAGTTTTTAATTTTCTGACTTATGTGGTTATACATGCAGGAAACCTAAAATAACATTAACATTTTTTTATACAAATTACATCTCATGATATACAAGTTTTTACAGTGATTCACTTTGACACTATCTCAGTTATTATTTAATACATTTTAATAATTCTTTTTCCAGATTAGAAAGAAATAACTGTTGCATTATGTAAACCTCAATGTTTTGTGAAAAGTTTAAAGGGATTATAAAAATAATTTTGGATTTATTTTCTTTACTTTCTTTTGAATGCATCTTCAAGTATTGCATAGTGGAATATTATATGTGGTTCACATATTACTGTGAAAAATAACCTGTAAAATAGAGAAAGAATCGTTTAAATATGTCTATTAGTGAGTTATGATGCATTTTGTTAATCAATATGCAAGGAAAATGAACTTTTCCAAAGAAGTAATTAAAGTTGGCATATCTATAAAATGCCCCTGCAGCATAAGTTACACCTTCTCCTTTCACTTCTTTGCCATCAGTCTTCCTTTTCCTTCCTCTCAAGGACCTCCTCCTGCTTTTGTTCTCTGGTGTTTACTGTTCAATAGATAGTTTTTTTTTGTTTTTAGATTTCACATGCTTGCACTCCCAAAATCACTTCTTGCACTCTCAAAAGTTCCTTCTTGGTTCAATGCGCACTCTCTTTTAAAACTAGTTTCACTTTAGATCTGACATTGAAGTGACATACAGCATTCATTACCCGTAATTTTGAACTATTTAACCCCAAGTAAGTTTCTTTTGGACGTATTTGCCAAACCATACCACTAATGACCCATTGCAATTCCAAGGGAGGGTTGACGGGAACAAGGGAGCACCGACACCATTTTGAAAACAATTTATTGAATCTCTGAAAATATTGCAGATAGAAAAAATGGATTTTACCACAAGAAAGTGTAGTAAATAATGCTTTCAGAATGGCAAAAAAAAAAGAGCCATTTTCCATTATACCAGTCACTTTTGTGAACACATGTACCTTAAGGAATAATATCTATGTGGCATACCAGAACGTAACCCAGGTGTGATACGATGGAATTGATGCATCGAGAATGTTAAAATATAAGGAATACAGGTAGCATAGTAACAAACTAATAATCATATAGGCATGCCGTACTGGACGCTAGGAACAGGAGCTGTATTGTTGAGGTACGGCACAGCCTGGTGTCATTAACATGGAATTGATTAGGGGAGGGCATTGAAATGTAGCTCAAGCAAAAAGAAGCGAATTCTCATTCTCACAGAAGCAGCAAATCAGTTCAGATAGTAATGAACATTATGACATATTAATATTGCAATAGTAGATTTGTATTGCGAGTGAATGTTTGTTTGATTAGTCCATAATAGTGTGGGCTAAGCATTATTGTTTATTTGGGTTTTAAATGGGTAATGTTTGCATATCTTTTAATGATAGTTACATTTGTCATCGTGCAGGAATTTTGCACGATAGTGGAGGAATTTTGCCATAGTGGGAAATTTTAAATTGTTAACTTAAAGGAAATAGAAGCCTCAAATAGAGGTTTTACCCGAAGTTTAGTGAGGGAAAGTCGCGACGCAATTATGTAAAGCTGATGTAGGATTTTCCAGACAGTATAATTAGCAACAGTTGGGAAACATTTATAGTTTACATGGACAATATGTTCATAAACCACACCCCAGGAGACCCAGGACATTCAGTGGCATCGCACAAACCGAGAAGATATTCTGTAAACTTACGAACTTTATCAAAGCTGTACGGTTTAACAGTTTTAAATGTCATAGAATCATTAATCAATAACAAGCTCGAAACATGTTTTTAGAATTTTACAATAAATGTAATTTGTTGTTTGAAAAGAAAGGCTGTTATTTCATTGAATTGCCAGGAATTGTGATGTCTGAACACGGTCACACATCCATGTGTAACAGGTAAGGTGACGTTATGATGTACATTGAACTCGTGCAAGATTTTAAAGAAAAACAGAGCTAGGCATATCATTGAATTGAATTAATGTCTTATCTCACGTGGCGAGACTTGGGCCATCAGGCCCGCTCTTCCGTCTGACCACGCAAATTTCGCTACGCTCCTTTCCACCAACTAGCAGAGAAAGAATGTATTTCTGGGGCGAGAAACAGGCGTCATTTAGGCTTGAGGATCTTTTACATGCAAGTAAATCTACTCGAGACAGCCGGCTTCACTTCCCCTCGGAAGGAAGGAGTACAAAGGATTTTTTCACCCTTAAAAATCCACGGCTTCGATCGGGTTTGAACCCGCCAACATGGGTATAACAGTCCGATACGCTAACAGTTACACCATCACCACACGCGCATCTATGAGTTATTAGAGCAATTCATTTACGAGCATAGCAGGGCAAATTCCATTAGGAGGATCATAAAAATGTTACAAATGGTTACAATAAGTTAATACCAAGTTAATGCACGTTACAAAATGTCTGCCCAATGCTGGGCAAGATAAACATAAGGAACACTTTATATTAACTTTTAGAATTGTCTGAAACATTTTTCAGATCAATGAAATGAACAGACTTCTGCAGTCAATGGCCACCCCGTCTATAGCAGAGAGGAAATGTTACCAAGCTAACCTAGCCACTTTTGAATAGAGCTATTAAAAAAGCATGTGAAAAATGTTTAACTCATTCCTTTTGTAACTACCAACTTTTAAAATCCAATCACGAGATGAACATTCCATTAGGCCCCTAGGTCAGTTTCAGAAGATATTTAGAACAGGATTGTATTGTTTTACTAGTTTACTTATATTTATATGATTTTGCGTCAACATACAAAATTTTAAAATGGTGCTAAACTAATAGCAATACAGTCATGAAATATACAGTTTATTATGTAGAAAAGATGTCTTTGTTTAATTTTGAAACAAGTTAATTTACAAATTGTCTAGGGCGTTATTAACTCCCAAGGTAATATATAAATGATACTCCCAGGCAATGATATTGTGAAGAACTTGGGTCTAACTGACAAGGGAGTTAAGTCACTAGTGAACCCCTCATTTCTTTGATGCGTCTTAGGAGCTTCCTTGGCAAAAGCCACTTTAGCATCATAAAAAAGTAATAAAAATTGATCTTACAATGGACCAAAAATAATTATTTTAAAAAAAATTCTATTAGTAGGAAGCTTTGTCTATTAGAAATAGAATAAACTCTGAAACAAAATATAAAAATTTATTTTGAAAGAAATTTAATTAGTAATATCATTAAATAAGTCCACAAATCATACAATGTTTTGAAGTATGTTTATTATAATTTGTTAAAATATTGTTTATTTAATTCATTGCCAACCTCTGGAACTGCCTTTTGCTCTCTTAAGAGTTAAATGAAAGTAATCATTAAAAATTGGACGAAACTTTATATAGATTTTAATACAAATTGTTACATAAAAATAAGGTAGGGACATTTTGAACATTCATAAACATTCAAAACACACTCATGAATAACATATTACAAAAATATTGATTAAAGTTACTTTTCCATTAACCTCCTGTCCTCTCATTCATTTTAATCACATGTGAGCCCTGTCCCGTAAGGCGTTTTGTAACGGCCCCTTAACTGTCAGCTATCCACCTTTTGATCCAACTACCATAACACCCACTAGTATCTTACAATTGGGTCAAGTAGTATTCTGAAATTATTAGGCAATTTAAACAATACAATTTTGAAGAAAAAACTAATACAAGTTTCTGACTAATATAGAATGCCATAATTCTACTACGTAGGTGCATACAAATAGGATACCCCCTTATTTTCCAATTTAATTAAGTATCCTGAACACAAAAACCTTTTCATAACTACTCCCCATACACCAACTCAAAACCATCCATTGCAAGAGCAATGAAAAACTGATTAACTATTTACAACAAATTAAAGAAAAAACACTTTTTACTCCTAATACACTTGTTTTAATAAATGGATTACAAGTCATAATTCTACATTCTCTCCAGTATACGTTTGTTTCAAATTAATGCATTTCTCAATGGCAATTCCGCAAATCTACGAGATAAAATTATATATAAACTGATATAATAGAAAAATACACACATTAACAGGAAATGCACAGGAAAATTCGAAGCTTGTTTTGTTCAGAGCATCAACGTACATAAATGCTAAGTCTTGTACTAAAAGGATCAAATTGTGTAACATTCCATAACATACAAATCACTATATATATTCACTAAACAATGATTAAAAACAATATTCAAATTTAAAATATATCAAACAGTACAGAGAACATCACTTGTGAGATACATGCAAAGTTGCAAAATGAATAAAACAATCTGAATTTTCAGTGTGCAAATAGAGAAAAAAATAGGCAAGTATTGATATAACGGAGAAAATGTTATATACAAAAATTAATCAGCATTAACATTAAACTTACATTATCAACAAGTAAATTATGATCTAAAGATATTTTATCAGTAGGTATGGGCACAAACTTGGGCAAAATCATAAGCTACATATTCAAGAACAAATATTTTAATTAAACAAGCTTAAGATTCACTGGATAACTCATGTTTCCTGAAGCCCACAAAGCACCGGTTTACAAACAATGACATAAAAAAGAGAAGATATATACAAAATATGTAGTGTTTTTTGATAAAACAGGGACTCTTAAGACAGATTACAATAAATTTATTAGTGTTAATCACTTAAAAATCCACAATCACTAGAGTCAAAGTAAATAAAACAGCAAGATTAATAATTAAATCTAAAAGGATCTATTAACTTGCAGAAAAAAAAAGAAAGAAAAAAAAGAAAAAAAATCAACAAATATTACTTCATTTATAATGTTACAAAATCCAATTAGTGGTTTCGAAATATTTTAAGGAAAACCATGCAAAAAATCATGCCTGCCAAATATTCTTTGTCTAAGAAAACAAATACAATTTAACAGAAAAACTGCTGGAAACAATATTACACCACTATGATGTATAGGTATCTTCAACTTAAAACACACACACACACACACACACAAACGAAATTATGAGAAGTTATCCAATCTTAATTTTTTTATACTAACAAAGCGTTTGAAATGAACAAATAAAAAATCAGATTATTTAGGTTTAAATCATTTTTTATTCAAATAAGATGTTTTAAAATTGTAATAGAGATTTTACTTTAAACCAAAATCGTTAAGTGATTTATTTATCCTTAATTACTAAAAAAGCAGAAAAAAGTTTATGACACCAGTTTTTATTAAATTATTTTTCATCATTAAAGTTTTGTAATTTTATAAAAAATGAAAATACTATATCTTTGAAGAGGCTGGAGCAATACCACCCCAATTGCGTCCCCATTACTGAATAGGCTTGTGGCGCCATCTATTAGTACGATTTAGAAAAAAAAGAAGGCATTTTTCGTTCAAACAAATTTTACCATCTTTTTTTTCAATTCCGCCCTAATTAAAAAGCACTTATTATTGAAAACTAACGGAACTCATTGAAAAACCTGTAACTAGGAGTGGATTTTGATGACCTAAAAGATTGCCAAAAATGATCATTAAATGCTCTTAAAATGCCCTAAAAATAAAGAACAATGACGCAAAAAACAATGAATAAAACCACTTCAAATCAACTACTCAAGCTATTGGGTATATTACTGATGTAATCAAGGCCTCTTCCTTTTGTTAAAATGAACTCAGTCTGCAAACTTGATTGTGTGTGTGTGTGTTTTCTCCCTTAAAGAAAATCTCTGCCTATATTTATCACAAAAACAACTGAACTGACAATGGTACCAATAGGCATCACAGGAGCCTTAGATTGCATAGTAGTCACAACAGGTGACATTACAAGATATGAGTGAAGAAATTTAATAGGCTACTCAAGAATTCTAAGGTTAACATTTGTGGCACCTCGTAAATATTGTTTAAAGCAAGTACCATTAAAATGATATTAAAACTATGAAATCAGCGAAAAGTGCATTAAAAATGACGGAAAAAGTAAAAAAATTACTTATTAGTCTAAATCGACAAAAAATGACATAAAATGGGTAATTTTGTTTCGTCATAACATAAAAACTTTCTATACTTAATAGCAGTGTCCTAAAGCACAAAGAAAAAAATATTACATTTCATTAAAATCCGCCCCTACTTATAATAATGTTAAGCAGTTAAATACTTTTAACCAAGTAATTTTTATTTTACAAATATTTAAATATAATGTAGAGAATCGTGATATTTAATACAAATATATTTTCAAATATTACAAATAAATATTGATTTAAATTAATATAAATTTTTTTTTATTTAAATCACTCAATACAATTTTATACTCAATAGTGACATTCTCAATTATAATATTACAGAAGTTTCAGACAAGTGTTTATACCTTCAGCTAGTTGATAAAAGCCCATAGAATAATTTGGCTCATATTTGAATAGGGTAATTTGAAAACTACTTTCTAGTTTTTCGTTTGTATACAAAATAAATAATAACACTAAATTTGAGTTCTCAGTGTTTTTGACTTATCTTTACAATGTTTTAAATACTTAAAAAAATTAACTATCAGTATGAATGAAGAAGAAATCGGGTAAGCACGTATGACAATCGTCCCCCACATTCTCATCAAGTTCATTTTTTATATTGATTAAATTTAATTTTAGCCAAAGTAATGTACCTGAAGATGACGATGAATAGAATCACTGAAACATTGTATGTCATGACTTGGTGGTGAAATAAACCAACTTTCCTCATTTTTATTTACTGAATTCTAATCTTTAATCTGATTGTTTTTTAACAAAACTGAAGTTTAATACAAAATTCCACTTAACAACATTCATTACATCAATTTTCTTACTCGGAACAAATATTTCAATATAACTGCATAAAAATTATAATTCAACCAAAATTTGGGAGGGAAAAAAAAATCAGAAATTATTGTAACTAAAGTACCAAGAATCTTCAAAATGCTCTCCAAACTATAATTCAAAAAATGTTTTTAAGCATACTGATAAACCTCGATACTTTTCTTTGGACAATACAATTTCTGAAACTTGAGTAATCACTTCTATTTGAACATAATTGAAATATCAATCCCCTGGGCTGACCATTGAAAAACTGTCAGCATGTGGGAAATTTGAAACTATTAAAAGGTTCAGTAACGAAATGAAAAGAGAAATTCTATTCCAAATAAAACAAAGGTATATATAAGATTATTTTAGTTTTATTCTCTAGATTGCAAACATTACCATGAAAAACAATATACATCTAATATTTGTTTAGAATTAATCATATATGCTGAAAAATGTCCTTAAAACAGGAGAACATATTTTGTACTGTATATACATTACAAATCATCTGTGACAAAACTCCAGACTACCTAACTTGTAAGGAATATACATTCATAAATGTGAATCTTTATAAAGAATCTACCAGAAGAGTAAACTTTTAGCCTGGTTTCAAGAAATTTATTTTGAGTTTGAATTAAGCTGAAAAAGAATTCCCTACCAACCACAGTTCAATATCTGATCCACTTGGTGGTAAATTCATTTCAGGCTACCTACATGAAAAGCAAAACAAAAAGAAAACAAGCACAATGCAATGGCAAGTATAAAATACTAGGTGAAGCCTTTTGAAACAAAATATTAGAAAACTGCTACAAAATTTTTCTTCTCAGTAATCGTGAAGTTTGTGTAGGGAAATACCCAAACTGCAAGTACACAACTTTCAAGATTTGTTTCCAGACCATACTAAAAAACACAAATCACTGTTTCCAAGAATTGTAGTACTTTCCTGGGAATGTAATAACTTAAGTATCCTATCAAATTGCACTCTCAAAAATGCACAACACATTTGCTCCACCAGTATGATTCAAACTAATCAACTTAATGCCATCCCGTAAAGTGTTTTTGCACAGTACTATGTTTTAGTATAAATGGATTAAACTAGCCTTGTGAATAGTATCAGAATCCTTCTTGGTATTGTCTCGTTTCCATTTTAGCTTGAAGTAATTCTAGTTGTCTCTTAGCTTCACACTGAGGGAAATTATTTAGATCATAATACTGTGGAGCTATTTTCAACAGCCATTCCGCTGAAATATAGATCAAAAATGTATTAAATGTCATCAGTTATTAAACACATTTGGTACAAGTACATAGTGTCATCACCATTTCAGGGATAGAATACAGTAAAATCCAGGAATGTCCTTATCAACCTTACTTTCAAAATTACCGGTAATTAATATTTAGAAAAAAATTAACATGTGGCTGCCTAAATATTGAAATGTTTTATGTACTGATAAAGAACAGATCATGTGCATCATAATAAATGTTCATTTCACTCTAATTTTGCTATTAAACCAGTTTGTATAAATTAGAAGTTCATAATCCTTTAACAAAAAAACCCTTTTAGTACCAGGGTGTTTCCAAATTTCTATTTCTTGACATCGATTTTTCGCAGCAATAAACAACTTTCTCTATATAAGAAAGAAAAAAAATCTTATAAATGGTCTTGTATTATACATCTTATAATTTATAAAATCTTATACATAGCATAGGATAGGAATAGTTTTGAAAATTGTCAATGACAATTTAAAATTAAGTGACAACAGGAATATCAACCCTAGTTCAAGTTTGCTTTCCAGGCACAGTAAACATGTGATTAGGCATGGCAAAACTAAGTTTCCATGAAGTTTTTCAATTGGGAATTATCCCATTTCATTTCTTAGCAAATCCATTACAAACATCACATTTCTTTAACATTCTCCCAATAATTCACCAATAAATAGAATAGAATTGCTTTCTTTATGAAGTTAGTACAATGTGCATTTATTTAAACTATAACTGACTTTCTTTAACAGATCCCTCTTAATTTTATTTTACTCTTATAAAAATTGGATATGTTAGAAATTATAAACTTTTTTAAAGAATATAAGAGTTACTAAATTCAATGAACTCCTCTAATTAAATAATGTTTTGCAGCTATTTATGTTTTATCACAGAGTCGACATAATAGACCGCAGTTCAAAGCCACTCTGTTAAGTATTTATCAATGAAAGTTAACAAACAATTAACTGAAAGAGGTTGGAGAAATATCAGTGAAAACTATCTTAACAAAGACATTCATTTTAACAAACTTTTTATACTAATCTCTTTGTAATGTGCAAGTTGGTAAAAGTAACCCATAGTATGAAAAAATTTGCTTTAACTTAAGAAGAGCTAACGAGTTTAACAATGATTTTTCTCACCTTAAACAAGTAACAAGTCTTAATTTGTTGTTATTTTTAAACACAAAATCATCAACAATATCAAGAAGACCTTAAACTTACGTTTTATGTCTGTGACTGTCCTGATGTAATTTTTAGTTGTCAACACAAATTCGTTGTATATCACCCATTCTGGTTTATGATCTAAACACGTAGACGGATGTAGTTGTACAACCTGGTTATCTTTAATGGTGAGGTAGTGACCAGTCCGTTCTAAGTGTGCAACCTGGAAAAAGGAATATTCATCCAATTGGCATCCAGAAACATTTTAAGATTCTTGGAAGTACACGAGATACTATGTAATACTACTACTACAATATGTTACTACTACTACTACAATAAATACCTCTGATAATGTACTGTATTTTGTAGAGCACATATCAACATTTACTAACACACCACAAATCTTTCTTTTTGTGAAAGAATCAGGATGAATTCTTACTTCAAAGATAGTCATGAAAGGAACTATATTCTAAAATGCCATTTAAAGGTGGAAGAAAAATATGATTACAAACATCAAATATAAGCAGAGACATGACAGTCGTGCAGTAGAAGCACAGCCACACAATTCCAATATTAATTGTTGACATTTCATTATTTTTTTAATAAACAATATCAGATGTTTGTTTATTACATTATTTACTTACAAATTTTATGTTAAATAAAAATGGATTAAACTACACATTATCACATCACTCCTTAGTATTTTTTAAGAATTTATTTATTTGCATTAACCCTTTGCACTCCATTACTGAGTGGGTTCAACATTAAATAATTGCCCTTGCACTCCACTGTCAAGTCACACTCAACATACATTTATCATTCTTCTCAGAGTTAAGATGAGAAGCTCAACAGGATGCTCATTAATGTGGAGTACACATTAATGTGAATTTAAACAAGATGACAGAAACACACGGTTCAAGAATTGGGAGCACAAAGGGCTGAATAATAAAATTTAAAATATTAGAATTAAACCACAAGACAACAACAATTTTCATTATTTCTATTAAAAATCCAAGAAAATTGTGCTTTGATAAATTTCTCTCTCACCTGCATGAAAAATCCTGACACTAGAGCTTTCCTGATGTTGATGTAGTAATCCTTAGAAGTGAATTCTGTAGATGTCCTCTTCAAACTAAAGCGATCCATAATTCGTGACAACTGCTGCCTTACATTATCGCCAGATTTCAGTGATCGGTAGTTGACAAAATTGTCATAACACCACTGGGGATCCTCCGTATCTGAATTCAAGAATTCATAATTGAAAAGAATTCTAACTATATTTTTGCAGGATTAAAATGACATTAACATTACATGGTCTAATTTCTTTTTTAAATTTCTACTAAGATTTAATTTGTAGATAATCTAATAATTATTAAAATGAATTAAAACACTTGCAATAGCCAATGTTCAAATTGGCACACCTAATATTTTATACATGGCAGTTCATTTCACCCACAACTCTCTACCAATGGATTTATTACTTCATGACAAACAATAACCCTTACTTATAATTTCAATTACTTCTAATTTCTTTCTTTCTTTCTTAATTTTTTAATTAAAAAATTTGCTGTTCTCGAACAAGGCCAGGACAAAAAGCCAAGCTTGACTTCCCAAAGTGTAACTCTGAAAGGGCAGTGTTGATATTCAGAGACAATTTAAATAAAACATGACATTTGCACATTGCATGATAGGCAGGATTCTAACAATCTGGTTTAGTAGTGTGTTCACATCAGAAGGAAAATCAACATAGATAAATATAAAAAACATGAGTTTGAGTCTGAGAAAATCTAAGATTCATTATAAAAATTATGAATATTTCCCAAACAAATGATCTACGCATTATATTAAACTCAAAAATTCCTTAACTGCTGTAGACTTTTTACAGTCATTAAAATACATTTCTTTATTTGATACAGAGTAAATAGGTCATATCATGGAAGACTTTTACCTTGCTGAATGTATTTTGTCATGTTTGCCTATCAAATAATTATATTATAATTCCTACAACATTATTAAAACAAAAACCAAAGAATAACCAAACTGCACCTTCACAAATCACATTTCAGTCATACTGCCATATTAATCAGAATGTATACAATTTAATGCCACAGGATGTATCTTCATTATTTAATTAAAATTTATCGAAATATTATAATTTTAACTTTGGTTAACATCATTTGCAAGTTTTTGTCAGTGCATTCAGGAGTACTACTTACTTCCTATCAAAAATTTTCAAAAAGTATTTGCTTATGGAGAGAATATATCATGAGTAGTAAACCCATTTTTGTAAGAAACTCCAATTTTCACTTACTCTGTTTAAACGCATGGTACACATTGAGCAGGGTAAGGTGATCGCCATCGATGTGCGCGAACCTCATCTTGGCATCGTCTGCAGCCTTCTTGGCCTCGTTGGGCCGCACAAAGCACTGTGGGACTAAACAGTGGAGGAGAGGGGGGAGCCCGCATCCAACCAATTTAGTTGCGTCCACACACATCGCACTAGCAGCAAATGCCAGTGAATCTGTTTCAACCTAAGGGAGCTACAACAAGTTAGAATCTTTTCTTCTAAAGAGGTAACAATGGTTGCTAAAAGGAGACTTTTCCAAACATTCAATTCATTATCAGTATTGAACGTTTAATTGTTTACTATCTGATAAACAAGAAAATGTCAAAGGTAAAATCCTTCGAGTAGTCAGACACTTGTAGATGTACAGGAATCCAATACCAGCTTAACCAATATGATTGCAATCATCACTAATCACTAAAAACATGCACACTTGCTTGTCAATGAAATTTAACTTCCAGGATACCTGCTACTCACAGAATCGACTTCCAGCAAGACAACTGTTCAAATATGAACTAAAACAAGTTCATTCCATACGTAACAAGGGATTCCCAAGAAAATATTAAAGAGAAAACATACTTGCAAAAAGCTGAACACTAACATTGCTCTCCACTTAATCAACAAACACACTCAGCCTTCTTTCCAAAGTACTACGTCTCTCGGATCTCAGAAACAATTCCCTGAATATTAAACAGCATATTAGGAGAGCTATTAGCCCAAACAAGTGTCTAGCTTAATATTATCACACTATGACATAAAATTAGAGATCATATACATGCAGAACCTGCTAAAAAAACAATCATTCCGAAGTAATGTTACTATCAAAAGTCAGTGACAGCAGTTACATTAATGCCAGTACCTACCCTATTTCTCACCATTTAAGCATGATCACGTCCTTGTACATCTACAATACCACTACTTCTGCAAAAGATTCTAACTTGTCGCTGCTTTTAGCATGTTCTACATTGAATAAACACAGTATCATTAGCAAAGATCTTCACATACAATGGGTCAAACACAACAAGTACAATCCCACTTAAGTAGTGTGAAAGAAAATCATGTGTGAACAGAA
This sequence comes from Gryllus longicercus, assembly GCA_038098605.1. Classification (NCBI taxonomy): domain Eukaryota; kingdom Metazoa; phylum Arthropoda; class Insecta; order Orthoptera; family Gryllidae; genus Gryllus; species Gryllus longicercus. The sequence continues at coordinate 442,845 of JAZDUA010000574.1, read as the reverse complement.
TATTGCTTAGTTATCCAGAAAAAAAGAAAATTGAAATTGTAACTCTTTGAGCTTGACCACCTGAGTGAAAATTATAACAATCATGAATATGTATTGTAGAACATTTAATAAAGCTAAAGGATCAAGGCTATGCCATTGAGATCCATCCCAATTGTTACCTGACAACATTGCAGTGATGGACAAAATTTCATTGGAGCAATTGTGATTACAACTGGCAATCAACATTTTTGCTAACTGAGGATCCAGAGGAAATTCTGCCATAACAGCACCAAGATCTGTCAAATTTCCATCATCATCCAGAGCTGCTAAATAATTTAATAGCTCCAATGCTCTCATCAAAGTTTCCGGGGCTAAAACAAATAATACGGTATTAAAAACTAGTCCCAAAATTGTTTTCTCAACTATTCATTTATCAAATTATCTTGATTTTAGAAATTAACCAACTCACGAGTCTTAAAGCAAAAACATTCTAAAAAACATAATTCACATTATTTCTAAAATTGTTCATTTGATTTTACTGTATTCCATCTGCAATTTGGTCTCCTTATTAAACATCTACATAGCAAGTTTTGAAAGGGTCCAACATAATTTGTGATTACTCATCTTCTTGTTGTAAATTAAGAATGCCAAATTCATCTCCCTCACACAATTATACCAAAGTGGCAGCTACTGTCATGATTTGGTCACTAAAATTTGATAGTTCATGCAGATGCTTATATTTTGTATAAGGTAATTAATAAGTAGCCTATTTCATTTCTTCACCTATGTATTGAAACGTCAGCCATTGTGAGTATTATGAAATTAAGATTCCTCTGACATTTATCGGCACTGTTTGTCACGTCAGCCAATTTTGCGATAAATAAAAGCAGACTTTCTTTTAAAGAACAGTCTTAACCCAAAGTTAGCAAGCTGAGTCCACTTTAACAAAAGGAAAAACCCTCAATTACGTCAGTAACATATCCAACAGCTTGAGTTCTTCATCTGAAGCGGTTTTGATCAATTTTTTTAATCTCCTTTTTCTTTGTTTTTATGGCATTTTTAAAGCACATAAGAGCATTTTATTGATTTTCGGCCATGATTTAGGTCATCAAAATCTGCCTCTTAGTAATTAATAATACATTCAATTGTCCAAAAGCGTGAACTTAGTTTATCCTTAATGAACCAACATACGCACGGAGGTTTAATGGCCAGTTCAATATTCCATTTCATAGTATGGCTTTTATGCTCCAGTCACAAGAGACTAGACCTAAAATAGTGCAAGTTTTCCTTCTTTAAATTCTTCCACATTTAGAACTTTTAAACATATTGCTAATGCTGTATATATTAACGACTTAATTTTTGTAACTATCATGAATTAATACAATTATATTTGATCATTTTCTGCAAAATTTGGGCTATATGCTTTTATGTTGGCTAATGGCCAACAACAACAAAAATAAAATACTCTGTTACATACACTTCAAGAAATAAAATATTTCAACAAAAACAACCTTCATATATACTTCAATAAACAGAGAAAATAGATACAACAGTTCTTTACATACCAAGAATTTCAAAAAATGTCTGTTTTATATAACGCAATAAGTGAATAGCAAAAATAAAACGGCAAATGGCCTCTTTTTGTGGAGCCTTGTTGTCGCAGCACATTAACTGCCCAGGAACAGTGAGACACTGAATATGAGAATTCAGTCAGTTCAACAATATGCAGAATAATACTCTAATACTTGCATTTTTTCATTAAAAATTGGAACCATTTTGCGGATTTTTGCCAGATTACAGAGTGTCTAACAACAGCAGGCACCTCACAAGTCCAGAGGCCACAGTTTTATTTCAATTTCTGCATGCATTGAATATTAGTGATAGAGATAAATAAATGTTAAATAATTCAATATGGTTGTTATAGAAGCGGTGCAGTTGAATGGTAAAATTTGTTTTTAACGACACCAAATACTATACTGTATATACACACTGTATATTCAATATTGTATATACACACACTGTCTAATTTTTTGTGCAGTAACTCTGCCTCCAATAACATAGCTTTTATAGCACACACATAGTATTCATTTAATGTCATTTTTTTGGCAAAAATCTAATCTGGATTATTTCAAGTATTCCAGCAATCTGCTGGTAGAGTGGAGTGCAGCATTCACTTACTCATAAATTACCCCCACTGCTTGCAAAATACGTAGGATACCAACGATTGAATTCACTCGCTGTTTCACCATGCTAGTGTGTAATTCTTGTGAATTTTTTCTTCTTTTATCCTGATTTTACATTTTGGTTTGTGCACATTTGAGTTTTGAAGATGCCGAGCTTCAATTTAACGCAGTTATTGGCAATTGTCTTAATGGAACAGACTACTGTGGTGGTGAAACTATCCAATGGAAAAGCAGGGCCCTTTTTGTGCAACATGACATGCTGCTCAAACTGCAAATTATTCCTTTGGAATGTCTTCATGCCAGAAAACCAACATGGAAGTCATGGAGGGAGATGGCTCTTAGTGGCCGCCACACTGAAAACTATTTTTTTAAATTGTATGCCCAGCTGTGCCCAATATTTTAGAATCGTTTTCATCAAAATAACATCATGGCAGTGAACCACTTCCTTCATAAAGCTTGTAGCTATTCTACATTTGAAAGATGTTGAATTGTTTGCTACTTCTGTTATGAATATGCCTTAATAATCTTAAAATACCTATTTACTTCACACATTTCCATCCATATGATTTTTGTCGCCACTTTGGTTTTTTTTTAATTGGTACCCAAGTGAGTGGGTGTCTTCGGACAAGTGAACATTACGCTTCACTCATAACCAGAACATTAGAATCTCCTGGATTTCTTACATTAGATTAATTAATGCTTACTGAACTTGACATCAAAATGTATTAAAACTATTGATCAGTTGACAAATCTTCATACATACCTGGAGGGTCCATGAAGTCAAAATGAACTAAATCATCAATGCCAAGCTTTTTAAGTTGTAACACGACTGATCCAAGATTTGATCGTAAAATTTCTGGGTAGGTATTGTCCTGCATTTCTTGTTTGAATGCCTTTTCTGTATACAGCCGGAAACATTTACCAGGTCTTGTTCTTCCAGCACGACCAGCTCTTTGTTGTGCTGAGGCTTTACTAATGGGAGACACTAAAAGGGACTCAACTCTAATGCGGGGATTGTACACCTAAAACAAAAGTAAATTTTTTATTTAATGTTGTAAAGAAATCCTACTTATAAACGGTTAACACAAAACTGAAGACATCTGTAAAATTCAGATTGTAGTAATATTAAAAGGTTGCTTAAATTACTTGCATAGAATAATTGTTATAAAGTTCAATAACACAATTTTAAGGAATATGTATCAAAAGTTTTAAAAAACTACATTAAAAAAAATTTAGTTTTAATAAAAATTTAATTAATGTTTGCCATTCCTAGACCAATCAGACATTCTCATTTATCCAGACATGTACTCCTTTCTATGCTTTTGTTCGAGGTCCAGGTAGAATTTTTAAAACTCATGAAATGTCCTCCTTTTGTATCATCCTTGTCTGAGAGCATGATATTTGAAATTATTTGTATTGACTCCTATTTACACCCTATCCTCCTATTTACACCAAGTCAGCCCTATTATCGGAACATCTCTTTTCTCAGTGAGATTTGAGAAGTTCACTCATTCTTGTTCTTAGTACTTTTGTGAAATGTTGGCGATTCTGTCGAGGAAGGAAACGCACATGATTTTTGTTTTGCTAGACACATATCTGCTAAAGATATATTGTGATAGCTAAGCAGAAATGCAAGTTTAACTATGCCTAGCTAGCAAATATCATGTATTCCAAATGTAAAGGAAGGATTCTGAAACTGAATGCAAAATTTGTGTACCTAGATCTTAAGTCTCTATTTTAAATAAAGACTTTTTTCATATTTGTATGCAGTATGCATCAGTACTTCACACCTGTCAGATTCAGTGACTCTTCAATTTTCCAATCCCCGATTTTGGGTTTTCCCGAAATTTATGTCATAACTGAGTAGTCCCGGCAAATATCCATAAGTAATATATAATTTTCCTTGCTTTTACGATTTTGTATTTTTAATTTTACTCGATTTTGTGTCTGTGCAACAGCATAGTGTTACATGAGATGCGAACCATCGTCTTCAAGGTCGCAAAAATCACTGAAAAGGTCATCAATGAACGAATTAAAACAGCCCTCATGAGTTGGTTTAAGCGAGCAAGAATATTAATTTAGCTTGGATCACATCTACAAGAAAAGGTGCTACAAAAGGAGCATGTCTAGGACTTCAAGACTTCAAGGCTGGACTGCTTCAAAAAAAACAGAATTAATTTACATAACTGCCTCTGGAGAATGTGCAAGTGCGAATCCAGCCACAGATTCGGACTGGAAACCGCAGATTCATCAGCTAACCCAGGACTATGAAATGAATATTTTCAATGCAGACAAAACTGGTATGTTCTTCAATCTCAAACCTGACAAAACATTGGCTTTTAAAGGGGATCCATGCCACGGAGGCACTAAATGAAAACAAAGAATCACTGTGCTGCTGGGATGTAATGCTGAAGGACGCAAAAATTTGCTTCTTTTACTTATCGGTAAGGTTCAGAACCCCCAATGTTTTAAAAAATCCAACAGAATACAAAACAAACTAACAACCCTGGATGACTGGAAGAAGTTTTGAAGACCCTCTCTTACGGGTAGATAGGCAGATGGGAGGTCAAGAATCTCAAAAATTGTCCTCTTCATTGATCAATGTGCTGCTCATCCAAAAGAAACTAGTGGATTGCGAAATTGAAGTTATATTTTTGACACAAAATTGTACTAGTCAATTACACCCACTGGACATGGACATCATCTGTTCATTTAAATGTCATTGTAGGGAGCAGTAAACTAGAAACGCTGTAGCAACAATAGATGGAGGGATGCTTGAAGATGCTTAAAAAATTAATTACACATCCTTAAAGCATTGCACTGTCACTGAAACTTCAAGACTAATATCTCCTGAACCAATTCAAAATGGTTCAAAAAAATTTGGGTTTCAAATTGAAGGTGAAATTGAAAACACAGAAGTTCTTCTAATTTTAAGAGCACATGAAAAACAAGACTGACTCTCATAGAAGGCAAGTGACTGTGGACAATGATTTAACAACTTCTGAGGTTACTGAGGAAGAGGAAGATGAGAAAAAGGTTACCTTCATACAAGCTCTTAAGAGGACTTTGCACTGCTTGAAAATATTTACAGCAAATTAATATAGAAGAAAGTGGGAAAGTTTCATGCAATGACATAGAAAACGAACTACATTGTAAAACCAAAGGCTCAAAAACAAAGCAAATGTCAATTTTAGACTGGGTGAAGAAGTGATTGTGTGCAGTTTAAAATAGATTTATTTTTCTAAAGGTCATTTCTTTTCAATTGAAATTTTAATGCATTATTTATTATTTTTAGAATTTCAATGATTTTTGAATCCAAAATGCACCCAAAAAAATAATTTCCTTGATTTTACACTTTTTTACTAGTAGGGGTTTTTATAGAGGTTTCACTGTACATCTATAAAAACACAATGTAACGTGTACACACTGAGTCATATTGTTATTTAAAATATTTCAGACTCCTCTTTTTTTCACCAAATGTTCTCCTTTTCATCAATGAAAATCTGGTTACCCTAGCCATTCCCAAGTTTAAATATATGATTACACAAGTGGACTGTATAATTACACGTGACATTTTATTAGGATAGATGTGTGTTATATCCTTAATTCATTAGAACCTTAATTTATAATAAATTTGGGCATAGTAATTTTCGGTTTCTGACTGTTGCATCGGGATACTTTATTATGAAGGACGAGTGTTACATCACAGAAGAAATGGAAAACAGAAATATTCCAGACACAAACAATCAAATTATATAGAACCCTTGCAACCTCAAATCTAAGTAGAGCTTGGTCTATTGTGTCAATGTTTGAATTACAAATTGCACAATTTCCAGGCAGAAGTTCTTGTAACTTCTCCTGTTTGGCGATCCAACACAGTCTTCTCACATGATTGTTCAAAGAACTTTATGGAAATTAGCCAACAATATACTGTACTTTGATGAAATTGCTGAGGTCCTGAACAATAATTAGAGAGAATAAAAAATATTTCATAAGTTGGACTTGCCGAAAACTTTACTGTGTAAATGAATAAATCTTTACATTTATATATCAAAAATATGAGTTTACAAATAGAAGCTGAAGCTGCAAGTTGAATTGATTAATTGTCGGCACAGACTTTCTCGAGGTAGTTTTCTATATTCTTTGGTCTGGGCTAGCTATTCGGACATGGCTCATACTCTTGCATATTGCCATCTATCACCATCATAAGTACATTTTTTAATTTTTTTTTCTTTTTTCAATTCTTTGGTTTTCCAATAGCAGATTTGAAATATTTCATTAAGAACATTAAAGAAGAGTAAAACTTCGTCCTAAATGGCTATTTCATTGAAAAATTTGGAGCCATTTTTAAGAAAATTGATGTTGAAAGATTATTGCAATTGCGAAATTTAAAGCTTTTTTCTCAGATAAATTTCCAAGTTTTCGAAAAACTTCATTTTAAGTCATTTGAAGCACTCTCATTCACAAATGCAATAGTTTTTACAAATCGCTGGAAATTTGCACATTCACATCGTGAGAGTAACTTTTAATAAAAATTTGTGTATTAAAAAAAAACACACAGAATACTCCAAAATGAACTTTATGTCATATTAATCAATGCAATTAGCACAATCAGTTGGAAAAGATTGAAGAAAAAATTTGGAGCAATTTTGTGAAAATGGTGTTTTTAAAAATGTATTTTGAGCTAATTTTGACAGAAAACTGTTCTGTTTTCAAGAAACCTTAGAAGACAATTTAAAGCGCACGTACTCTACTTTTACATGAAATTTAAAGAGCAATTTTGAGCCATTATTGAGAAATTTTTCGAAATGTTTCAGGGGCTTCATGTAAAATAAATAATAATACATTTTACAGATCTTTTTCGATATCTCAAAACATGAACTCTAGTCAGATCGACAAGTGTTTTTCAATTTGGAACAAATCCTACATATGGTTTAGGTGCAAGAGGTGTACACAGACAGACGTTTTGCAATCAATTGATTTTACGGTATCAAGGACCCACAAAACAGGAATTCTGGCTACACCACATGTTAAGAGGATTTGTTTCTTAATTTAGTAACTGTATTTATTCACTTTTTCTTTATCAGGGACCAGCAATGAACTTTTTCTGCCCAAAATTCACTGTTTTTCACACAGCATTACATAACTTTCTCTATACTACATATATACTCCATATATACCTACATATACGAGAAAGTAAAAATATACTTACTTTCTGTTTTGCAAAACCAGGATCAATTACAAAAACAACTCCATCAATTGTCAGAGAGGTTTCAGCAATATTTGTAGAAACAACAACTTTGCGACCAATGGCACCATTGTGTTTGTTCGGAGGTGCAGGTTCGAAGATGCGCTGCTGAAGATTTGGAGGCAGAGTTGAATATAAAGGAATGCACTTAAGTTCACCAACTTCTGGGCCAAGATTATCAATTTCCCTCTTTATTCTTTTACAAGCTTCTTCTATTTCCTGAAGCAAAACAAAAACAAAATTGTCTTAAATGATATTACACTGATTTGTGAAGTCAAATTACAACTTAAAAAAATCTTTCAGTAAGTAACTGATGGATCATGAAATACATTGAAAAATTACATACATACATAAAACACAAAAAATATAAATATCCTGTTCATGAATGTTAACTTTTAATAACATAGACACTATTATATTTCAAAATGTTTTATAAGTTGGATCTAGGCTACACCCAAATGAGCAGCAGGAAAGTATTAACAGAACATCTGATGGAATGAAATTCATCTGAAGCAGATCACAGGCATACCCAAAAAGCACACTGTATTTGTGAATGCATTTAGTGATCCCTCAGATTAAGATGCAATTAACTCTCTCCCAAAGATTCTCAATCAATTGGAACAATGTTCGAGTTTTTCCAAAAAATACTTCATATATTATAAAACGTCCTTTGCAAAATTAATTGCAAATGTGATAGATTTGTGAGGGAAATACTCAGTGACATAAGTGGTGCAACAAGTCACAATTACAAATGCGAGGTGACATGCCAGTTTGGTGTATGTACAGAAAATTAGAACAATATTACACCTTTTTCATTCCAATATCTTAATATAAAAGTATATTAGCATATGTACCTCTTGCCCAGTTAGGAACAATAGAACATCTCCAGCAATTTCCTCACACATGTGAATTTGAATCACTGTTCGAATTGCCGCTTCAAGGTAATCTCTTTCTGGCTCAGGAGTATAGAATATTTCCACAGGATGTGTTCTGCCAGGTACATTCATTAGTGGGGCATTATCAAAATATTGCTGAAAATAAAAGCATTTATGTAAAAATTTTCTTAGGTTAGCTTCAATTAATTTACATTTAAAACTGCTGACAAATACTTCTGTAACGTACCAAAACCTGACAAAACTTCAATTTACAAATTTTTTAAGACATATACCCTTTATTTCCCTGCATCAATTTCTTTTCAACAGAAAAACAAGTTTTTTCTTGCTTTAATATCATGAGAGTAACTTCTTTTCTCAACACCTACTTTAGACAAAATCTACGAGATGTGAATACTTTATATCAATAAAAGGGTATTTTTGCTCTCAAAAATGTCTGCTTGGCCCTACACAAACAACACTAGCATCTACAATGTTAAGAGGATTTTCTCCAAAACAAATATATAGGCCAACCAATCTGCCAACACTGACACCTTGCAAATTTGAGATGGATTGTTTAATTTTGGAGCATGTTAAACACAAAGCCCCAACACTTTCAAAACTTTCCAAAAATCCCTCCAATTTTTTTGTGTATAAAAATGGTGCACGTCTCCTTTCTTTTAAACCTCTAAATATTAAAAAATTGAAAAATTTATAATTTTTTTAACGCCCTCCTAAAACTGCATTAAAAATTGAGACTTCCTTAATAAAGTCTGATCTTCAAAATAATATCTTTAAATAATGTTACCTACAATTTTTTTAATATTACTAGTTTCATGTAATTTAGAGTGAAATAGTGATTTAAGAAAAATACAGAAACAAAATTTTCTTAAAAACAGTTCTCTTAACCTCTCTGCATGGGTACATTTAAATACCCAGCCATACCTGGCACAGGAGTATTTCCAAAGGATTTAACTAATTGCACCTGTTCGTGCCTGCAAACAATCACCCAAGTGGTGAGAGGGAGGGATGCTCAGACGGCAACTGTGCATTTCCCCCACTATATTTTCTGCCACTAGTAACATAGTTATAGCACTTTCAGATGAGTTGCAGACACACAAACATTGACGCAATTGATGCTCCTGCCAAGTGCTAGTTGTGAAATGTAATTCAATTTCTTCAAGCAGAAGGGAAAGCTACAGTGCAGGTGAAATCCATTGAAGGATGAGCCGAGTATACCTTGTTAACTTTACAAAGGATGGTGTATGAAAGGCCGAACCGATGTTCACGATGAAGAGGAGTCAAGGAACCAAGCCTATTGCATCAGAAGACCTTGTTCAACCAATTGATCAAATGGTTCAAGAAAAACAGTTTTAAGTGAGTCGAGTGTGAAATTTCCTGAAGTTTCAAGACCAACTGTGTACCCAGAACACCTAAGCCAATCAAAAAAAGAAGAGGCATGCTAACTTCTGGAATTCCCTCTGATTCATGACATTGCCCACCCTCCCTGCCCAGCTGTAGCCCAATGACTTCCTGGACAATTTCGTTGGCAAGTTTTTGAACATTCAGCATATAACCCTGATTTAGCGCCAAGCGCTCTCTCTTTCCTTAACTGAAAAGTGGCTGGGAGGACAGAGCTTCCAGAGAACAGAATATCAATACATCATCAAGGACCATCTCAATTCATTGGCAGCAACATTCTATGCAAAGTGGTGTGGAAAACCCATCTATAGATCTGTCAAATGTCTGGTTCTTCACAGAGATTATGTCAAAAAGGAACCACATTTGTAATCTATTAATTTTCTTATGTCTTGTCTCTCTTTTCATTTGTCTTGTTTTTATAAGGTATTGAGAAAAGAAAAAAGAAAGAAAGAAAGAAAGAAAGAAAGAAAGAAAGAAAGAAAGAAAGAAAGAAGAAAGAAAAGAAAATAAAAGGGGACAATTCCAAGAAAAGCTTGAACTTCCAAACATTGAAGATCTTTGAAAATTGTTTAATCAAATCTCATATGCATCTTTTGCTGCAGAGATTATTTCACAAAATGGCCGACGAACTAGTAGGATATTATTTGCAATATTATAATATGCCTCTTATCAATATTAAGCGAAAATATCCTGTGTTGTAACACAACTATGCTTTTTCAAACGAAAAAACTATGAAAGTTACTTCTTGAGTGAAGAAAGAACATAAACTTTGTCCAAGGTTAAAACTCATTCAACACAATCCTCAAGGAAAAAAGATACTCCACAAAACTAATGAACTATACCTGAAATTTGCCAGCATCAAGAGTAGCAGACATAATAACTAATTTTAAATCAAATCTCTGCTTTATCACTTCCTTTAGCACACCCATAAGGATATCTGTGGCTAGAGTTCTTTCATGAGCTTCGTCAAGCAAAATGACTTGGTAATTCTCCAGCATTGGATCAGACATGCCTTCTCGAAGCAACATACCATCAGTCATGTACCTAAAAAATTAGATTACATGTGTTAATTATAAATTTAAAATTCAATAATTGTGGAAAATATCCTAAGATGATACTTACTTGAGTAGAGTTTTGGGTGAAGAACAATCTTCAAACCTAATGCTGTATCCGACTTCTTGTCCTAAACACACATCCATTTCTTCTGAAACTCGCTGAGCCACTGACATGGCTGCCACTCGACGAGGTTGTGTGCAAGCAACACCTCTTTTTCCTTTTGATCGTGAAAATTCCACACACCTATCAAACAAAAACAAAAGTAACATATAAGAACTCATACCTTCTTTCCCTCACTTTTAGAGGCACAAGAATTAAATTAAGATAAGTGGCATTATGAAGTCAATTGAAGTTACATTATGAAGTCAGTGAAAGTAATACATCAAAATTGGTAGAAGACATGAGATGAGATAATACAACAAAATAAACAAGAGGTAAAAAACAAGCAAGATCATCAGAAAACTCAATTAAAAGTCCATTTGCTGGAAAATGAAAGTGTGAAAACCTTACAAGTCAAGATTAAGGATAAAACTAAGAATGGAGGAGAAAGACGAGATCATAGAGGAAAGCTGGAAAAACAAAGACAATCCTTAACGCAGCCTAGAAACTAGTTACAAAAAGAACACTAGTAGTGCTACAGAATGTCACGACCTTCTCATAATAGTTTTCTATTTTCTTTCATTTGGCCTAGCAATTCTGACTTGTCACATACTCTTGCCAGCTGCTATGTATTGTTGCCGAAAGTACTTTTTTTTTAAACGTTCTAATTTTTTTGGTTTTTGAATAGTAGAACTGAAACATTACTTCAAGAATATTAAAGAAGAGTAAAATCTTGTCCTAAATAGCAATATTCATTGAAAAATTTAGGGCCATTTCTAAGAAAATGATGAAATTACCCATGGAAATGGAGAAAACATGTGCAAATAATAGACAAACGTCTATCACAGATGGCATTAAACTATAGAGCAAAGAGGGCACCAGCAAGATCACTTCACTACAGGAAGAAATACTGCTTTACTACCCACTAGCAGGACAGGAGCACTGCTCCTAAACCGAAGGTGTTAATGATGATGTCAATGATGATATATACAACTTTGAATAGCTTCGCAAGAAACGATAAAAGCACGCCAATTAATCAGCAAACAATTCTGAGCCAATAAAGTGTCAGTCCAATTAAAAGTTGTGTGCAGTCCACTGGACGCCAGGTCTGAAAGGATTAATATCGATGAAACCGGCCTCCTCTTTGATATCATCACTAGCAAAACATTGGTGATCAAAGGAGACAGATGTCATGGCTTAGTTTAGTTGGGTGCCAATGCTTATGGTTCCAAAAAAACTTCAGCCACATATAATAATTACAAATATTGGTAAAGCCAAAAAACCTTACGGCTTTAAGAACATGCAGTCCCTGCTTATTACGTATGATGCAAATAGAAAAGTAATAATGACCAATTTATTCCGACAATTAATTGCTCTTTATACAATAATGGGGGACCAGAATCTTAAGATACTTCTTTTTATTGTTCAGTGCCCTGCCCATCCAGTTGATGCGCAGATGGCAAACTTCCAGTTAGAATTCCTGCCAGCTAACTTTATTATTACATTGCAGCCACTGGATTTAGGGAGTATCCATACAATCAAATTGCGGTACAGGAAGAACTACAGAGTAGGTACAGAGCGCTAAGTATGAAGGATGCAGGCAAAGATCCACCGTCCTACAAGGTGTCTTTTCTTTGTGCCCTTCATTTCATTGCAAAGACATAGAAAGGTGTCAACCAAACTACAAAAGCAAACTGCTCTCTCAAAGGCAAGGTTCTTGACTCGCAAAAAAAGCCAGCATCTATAAGAGGATGATGAAGAAACCCTGCATCCAACAACATTGGACATTTTGCAACCAGACTATACCAGGGATAAATTCTGTTTATGGTGATGATTCTGTTGTAACAGCAGAGTAAAAGTAGTCAGAAGACTGTGGCTAAGTGACCCGAGAGAGTGATGAAAATGAACAAATCATTTGGTGTACAGAAGAGTGTTGAGGCAAGTACAGCAGAGGAAAAGGTCTCAGAAGGCATGTCTAATGTTGATGGTAATGAAAGTCTTTTGATAAACTGTATGAACTGAAAAGCCAACATAGGGAATTGGATGTAAATTACTTTCTTTTTTTATTTACTCTTACTTCATTCCAAAATTAATATCTTCAGAAAAATGTTCATGATCTGATTTAAAGATTATTAATAAACATTTTAATAAGGAAAAACAATCTTCAATATTCAACCGAAGTCAGCAAAAAAAAAAATTACTTTTGCAATTTTTGAAAATTCAGATAATTCAACAAAAAAATTGATTGACCATTTATAAGCACACTTTAGTCTATTACAGGGCACAATGTAAAGAAAAAATTGGAGCCTTTTTTTGACAAAATTTTGAAAATATAGGGGACTTGATTGAAGTACCCCTAAAATCAAAATATCAGCTTCAAATTAAAGGAGCCATGACATCAGCCAGATCATTTTGGGGCACAACAATTTTGGTGCAAATCCTGCCTGCAGTTTAGCCCTTTTGATGTTGTTCACAGACATGGAGAGAGACGAATGGAGATAAAACAAGGATTCTGGCTAAATTCAAAATTAGGGGTTCAACTTGTATTCGGGTGAACACAATAAAGAACCTTCAGCACAATTTGCAGTCAGGTAATAAAATACAACCTTATACTCTAAGAGCTACATCTTACCATTGTGGAATTTGGGTTGTCTTCCCAGACCCAGTTTCTCCTACAAGTACTATACACTGATTTTCATCTAACAGTTGCATGAATTGAGTCCGATACTCCCATACTGGCAATGTGATTCGTTTTCTTAAGAATTCTTGATATCTAAAAAAACAAAACAAGTCATTAGTTTATTGTATGAAAGAACTCTGTACATTATTTACATCAATACTCAACAAACCTTGGAGTATATGGTAGTCCAGTAAATGGATTGATTTGCAGTTTTGGTGGTGGATACGATGATAAAGGTGTACCAAGTGGTGATATCTTGGTTAAGGAATCACTGAAAAATCACAAATAACAATGAAGATATTCTTACCACAACCAAAATGTAAATAAACTGATATGAGGCAATGTCTTACTTAGATTTGGTATTATCCTTTTCCGCATCACGGTCGATACTGAAAAACAAATCAAAACAAACATGGGTGAACTTCAAAATCAAATTCCAATAATACATCGCTTACAACCCCTTTACGTACAACGGTAATATTAAAAATTTAAACTAATGTAAAATAAAATAAAAAATACACACACACATGCACACAACAGAATTGTCTCCAACACAAAAATACGATTTGCATGAACGTGCTGCTCTTTCGTACAACTAGTTCGAAATAGATGAACACAAGACTATGGGCGAATTACTGTTTAAGCATCAGGCACGAATACGTACGATAAGTGAAAAACGTAACTCGCTGGGCAGAATGAATTACTTAATGAATAATTCATCATAATGAATTACGAGAGATGCCAATCACATACAACACCGCAAAAACAATACACAACTATTACTCTTCATGCTCACCAATACGGTGACAGTCAAAAATGTTAATACAAACAATAGCCAACACAACAATTCAAATGATAAATCCAAACTACACGTGACAATTAGCTCTGTGGATAAAGCAAGACTGCCTCAAAAGTAACAACAAACATTTCATAGTACATCTTACCTTCTTTTCTTCACGTACGGATCGACGACTTCAATTCGACGCTTCGACATTTCTGCAGAACTTAAATATACTCTGGCAAATACAATATACAAATCATATAAAATATAAATTACGAAAAACTGAAGATCCCACTCCACTCAATAATATGGCTAAACGTGTGCGGTTCGTTCGCACTGCTGGTGTCGGTGCTGTGTATTCTTCCGTTTCCCCACCACTTTTCTAAAGCGGTAGTGACGTTAGACGACGATATCAAACTCCTGTTGAAAATTAAATTATTCAAGTATTCGATCTTAAAGTGTTTAGATAATTGCGAAATTTCGACGAATTAGTAATTCAAGATAAAGGTAATTCATAAAATTTATTGGCAAAAAATCGCAATTCATTGGGTAGTAAATAAAGTATGTCTTTATTACGGAGTTTCATTTATACCAGCATTTGCTCTCTACAACATTAGAGAAGTAAGTATATTATACTGCAGTTTTGTATTGAAGGCAAGTTGGGAATAAAAATACATTAAAAAGTAATGAAACAAATTCAATTTTCGAATATAATTAAGTATTTAACTCCACCGGACTATTTTTGTATTCCGTAGTGCACAAGTTGTATTTATTGCTTCTAGAGGGCGAAAGCGAGACTCGATTCACAAAAGGCGGTCATACGAACGAGGAAAATTATTAGTAACGAGATACGTGTTTCTTGCCCTCGTAACCTAGCTACTACGTTTTTAATACTTAAAGAGCTTACACTGTAAAATGTTTTGCAAATAAAAAGAGATTATTTATAAGAATACATGAGCGTGGTTGCATTCTGTGTAATCGTTTTGATACAATTAAATAGAACCAATTAACCAAACGATTAATTTATGTAATAAATTATTCTAGAACAGTGTTTAATAATGAAATTAGTTTTAGTAGTTAATTATTGTAATATATATCAAATGCAAATATGCTAGAGTTTTGCCTTCTTTCCAGTGCTCAATTCACAAATTTTTATTTTTTATAATCAAATTCATTGTTAAGAACGACCTCAGGGTTATTTACATTTATACCCGTGTTTCAATTGCGTTCCACAGTCCCACAAAACTCCGTGGTAATCTTCATAAGTTTTAAAACGTAAATATAAGGAAGATCAAGCATTGTAGTATCACTAGAAAGAAAATGATTGGTTCATGTATCAGTAGTCGGACCAAGAAGGGGTATATTGTTACAAGTACCAGTAGGGTTCCCATGGAGATGGGCAGGGGCAAGGGCCCACAATGTTTCAAGCTTCACTGAATTTTAACAATGTTATATTAATATGAAATGTTACACACGTTTTACATTCTCGCACTTATTTCCCAAGAAGAGATAGTATTGTAATAGTGCGCCAGAAAACGGATAATTTTCGAGATAAAATCTCTTATTGCCGGGCCCTGGTAACGAAAAACGTGATGAATATCTTTCCTATATATAGTTAATTACTTCATGCAATACTCTGTATAGTTGTTGGGTAGTTAGTCAAATCCACATTTTGTGAGTCCTTGGTACCAAGAAGTCGATTGACGGCAAAACGTCTG
This sequence comes from Gryllus longicercus, assembly GCA_038098605.1. NCBI lineage: Eukaryota > Metazoa > Arthropoda > Insecta > Orthoptera > Gryllidae > Gryllus > Gryllus longicercus. The sequence goes on along the minus strand of JAZDUA010000574.1, from coordinate 426,807 downwards.
TCCATCTGTCCGTGGCTATAGCGCCTAAACCGTTCTGCCAATTTGTGCCAATTTTCTCCAAAATTGATATTCCTCGATTCACTTAAATGAACTCGGAGCCCTCTAAGTTTGAAATGGAAATTTTGATATTGGTGGGTACTTTATATAAAGCCTCAACATTTTCAATTTCCCCCCCTATTTTCCCCACAAATGGCTCCAATTTGTTTTCATTAAACCTTGTCCTCAGCGTAAAGAATGCTTGAGAGAGCAAGTGTCTTGTTGTTTAAAACCGATTTTTTTTCGAATATTGCAACAACAAAAAAAAAAAATGCGGCATCTTCCTACAACTACAATATTCAAACTCGAGATTTTCTTCGAAATGAAATATGTTCTTTAAAGACAGATCTTGAAATAAAGCTATGTACAAATTTTCGATAATATGACCTGCTAAGGTGGCTCAGGGCATCAATTTATGTCACTGCAGTGACTCGGAACGGGAGATCCTAGGGTACTGGACCCGACGGTGGCAAGATTTTCGACACTAGCTAGATAGCTAGATCGAATTCAGCCACTGATTAGGGCTGGCGGCCGGCTGCTCTGATCGGTAGTCTTTGTGGTTTCTCCGATCAACACTCGGGAATGTCGGATCATTATCTTAACGGGCCACGGACCGTGCGCGATCTTTCCTTCGTCTTTATAGTCCTACCCTCCCTTACTTACACACACTTACACGTACATGCACCACACTTCCACACATGCCGCGAGACCAGTCGGGGGCTAGCTTGCTCCGGCTGGGGCGGTGCCCCGCTGATGGGAGATACCTGGTCAGGGAAAATCTCGCAAGCCTACGGGTAAGTCTGCATCGAATCTCGCCATCCAGCAGAACATCACCGTCACCTCTCGCCACAAAAAACACACGCACTGTACTTACGAGACTAATGATCTTTGCAGTTGATGTGCCGAAACCACTAATCAATCAATAGGTAATATAAGAAGTTTTCACGTAATTTTGTGTGAAAGAAAGTTAATTTTTTTAACAATTATTTTTTCAAACGCGGTTTCAAATTTTTCTTTCTATTTTCTCTTTGTATGTATCAAAGATCGGTAAACAATAATGCGCTGTCTCATTTCTGACAATCTCTCTGCATCTTTGAAAGTTGTAAAAGGTTAACATTTTAAAACCACAAAGTTGAAGACAAATTTTTGCACTAAACAAAATCTGTTCCAAAAACACAGTTTGTTAAAAAAGGTTAGGCACAATTTTTTTGAAAGAAACAAACTAGTTTTCATGTTTTGCTTGAAATTGAAGTGAGTGAGTGAGTGAATGACTGACTGACTGACTGAATCAATCAATCAATCAATCAATCAATCAATCAATAAATAAATAAATAAATAAATTACACGGGGGCAAGCCAGCGCACATTCTCGTCGTGCCCCCCTGGGGCCTTCCTTGCGGATGAAAACGAACCTCTGTGAAGGTCAGCGGGTCAAGGAATGGAAATGGATCGGTTCCTGTCGCGGAAGAATCTTTAGCAATAGGCCCCTCCCTAGGGTTACATGTGAAGAGATATTACTCTTAGAGCACGTGCAGCGTGTTAAAAGTTCAATTTTTGGCACTAGTGTTAAAAGTGTGACGATGCTCAAATTTTCACAGAAAACTGTGAATGCAACAATGAAAACAAAATACTTTCGTCTGATCAGCTACAACTGATCATAATGCAACATGGTACCTAATGAAGTCATTAAACGTGAATTAAAATTAAAGGAAAGGCTGTCTAAAAAATATACAATGAATCATGAAGTAAAAGTGATTTTATATTGCACGTAGGATTCGGCCGGTGTCGTAACCTTCTCGCAAAATAAAAGGTCACATTTACCACTTGGATCATAAGTATCAACTATTTCAATTTTTCAAAACACCGTTGCGAAGTTTTCAATTAAAATGTACGCATAGAACCGGGTTTACTGCTTTAATATATTACAATCGTATTTAATTTTACTATCAAGGGATCGATAAATTGAGAATATGTTGAAAAAAACGTTTCAACGAAATGTTATGTTCCCCATTATTTTATTTTGTAGATTGAATTAATTTTGAGAAAATTGGCACTACCGAGTTCGACGTTGATATTGCACACAATGCGCACAATAATGCACACTGTGACCCACGCGTGCCGTGTAATATTGATAATTAACTTGCAACTTGGAAAGAATAAGGTACGACAAACATTAAATACTAATCAAATAACTGTACAAATTATAATAAAATTATGAGACGCATTGGGCCCAGGAGATTCATAGTCCAATCGGTTGCACCCTCTCTCCTTGTGCATGGCCAGGAAAGCTCTCTGTAGCATGACTAGGCTACTTTGCTGGGGCGCAGCTAGGCTGGTGCACGGCACCGGGATCCCAGAAAACAAAGGCCTCCAAATGGGTCACCCGCCCATCGTTAATAAAGCTAGTAGAGGCAATGATGGACCCCATTTGGACTTTTCTGGGTCTCTGAGGGCTGTCTACCGGGTCTCCCAAGAAAGAATCTTCGCATGTGAAACTCTGAAATGTAAATTTCTTCTTGACTCAACGTCCGTTCACTTTAAACGAAAATTTGGAATGTAAAGACCCACTCCAACCCCTAAAAAAAGTTTCCTTGGACCCACCATTTTGTAATTCCTCTTGTACTCCTCCACAACCCACCACTGTCCGGCCCTCACCCAATTTACACGTACCACAAGAAACTATTATTTATTGGCACGTACGGATTTGATAAGAAAATTGTCGAATCTGTATTCAGCTATTTAACTCAACTGACAAAACATAATTTACCTACACTTAATGTTAAAATAAAAATTATTTTATGAGCAAGAATGAAAAATGAAGTAAAGGAACACCTTTTATTATTATTATTATTATTATTATTATTATTATTATTATTATTATTATTATTATTATTTTATTATTTTGTTATTTATATCACATCTAGGCCATTAGCGACCTTTATTGTATTTAACAGTATGGTAACTGTGAAGATGACGGGGGGGTGAAGGGCTGAACACAAATACAACCATGTCCGAAGCGGGACGTAAACCCGCGATCCTAGATCGCTACGGCCCTACTCCCTTAACGACCTCCGCCATCCGGACCGACACCTTTTATTTGTAACATACTATATTACGTAATCTGACATAATTTTATACACAGACCAGATACGAGATGCAGATGCAGGTTTTTACAATCTTGTTTCCTCGATCGAGAAGGAAAAGTAACACAAAACAATATTAGTAGGCATACAGCAAAATTTAAATGAAAGTTTTCGAGTTTATTTTAATGAACAGAAAATCCGCAAAACATCATAAGCGTTCTTGAGACACAGTATGCGCCCATTGCACTTGCCAAAGTACCAGGCGATTCAATTTTTGGAATATCCCAACTTACTTCCTCATCATTCCGTCGAGAACATTTACCCGATGGGGACTTAATGTTCCTCTGAATTATCAAGCACGTCATTAGAATTGACTCGTTTACACTGGGAAAACAATAGCTTTGGTTTCAGGCTGAGTAGGGCGTTTCACAGATTCACAATGAACACGTTTCTATTATTTATTTTTCTGTCAGTTTGTAACGTACGCACTGGAATGGTTGACGAAGATATCCGGTCTCCAATTGACGGTGAGCAGTCTTTTACGTTTTTTGCCTGAACACGATTATAGAGGAGTTACTTTAAGCATGGACTACTTTGTCAGGTCGGTAAACAAATGAACGTCATGTAGGGCGATGACATTGCAAGGGATAGTGATAAAGCCATTTACAAATGAGCTATTTGTAAACGAAAGCACTGGCAAAATGAGTGCATGGACGTAACTTGCAGTTATATTGTCACAAATGGCCACGCAGTAGCTGTCAAAGCGGTCCCTTCGTATAGCAATCTCCCTATACCCATTCTCTAAAAACCAAAAAGTAGTACGTACTGTAGTAGATGTTGCCACTTGACGTAGTTACTATTTTCTTACGTATTGGAGGTGCTGCAACCAAATTTTGATTATATTTCTTGTTATATCACGAATGTCATTTTCGAGGGCGAACTTCTGCCAGGGCAAACTAGGCAGCCACCAAGGGGCACAACCTGAGAGGAGGCATCAGATGGTTTATAATAGGGATCCCAATAAAATTTCAACAAAAATGTTTTTAGTTCATAAATATTTCATTTCATATTTTTCATAAATATTTCTATTCATATTTTAGTTCATAAATATAAGGCAATTTTTAATTGTTTACTAGTTCTACAGCTTTTTTAAATATATTTATTTAATTCATATTTTAAAATATCCTAATTATTGGAGTATTAATTGTAAATAAGATAAAATTATAAAACAGAATTATATGGCAAGTAATATTGCTTACACCAGACAAGACAATCTAGTGTGTGGAAGGAATCACCTCTTTCACCAAGATACCCACATTCTGCATTATCTCCCATGATATGCGAATACGATTTCTCATGTGTGATTTTTGTTTGATTTTGTTTTATTTTTTGTTCCAATACTAAAAAAGGAAGGACCCCATTTTTTTTATTGCTTAGGGGCCCTAGGTCTTGAAGTCTAGACCTGGTTATTTAATGTAGTGTATATGTGTACACCATTCCTGTACAAGCCATAACATTTTAACTACACGTCTTTTTTTTCAACAATCCCCACTTTCATAAACAATTATTCTAATTGACATACATGTATTATTTTGTGTATATAATCCAGGAAGCTGCCAGCACAAGATACCTATTTGTACTAAAGACATTGCAACTGTTTCAGGATGGCCCACTTGTGAGCTAGGAGGAAGATATGATTTAGTTCACCATGAATATTGTGACAGATATTTCACATGTCACCATGGTGAATCATATTTGAGACAATGTGAAGATGGACTAGGCTTTGTTCCTTTCAGCGGATGTAAGCTACTGCATTTGGTGAACTGCTCAGGAAGGGAAAAATTACGTAAGAAAAGTTGTTGTTGATATACTATAATCACGCCTTAAAGGGTTTCAAGCAGATTTTGTAAAAGTTATCAAGGTTCAATTAGAGGAAGGTTTTGAAGGGTCCATTTACAGAGAAAAATGTTTTTTGGTTTCTAAATTTCTAGTTTGATATGCAATTCTTTTTTGTTTCCATTCTTAAATGTCTTCTTGATAAATTACAACCTGTCCCTTGGAATTCATCTTGGTAGTGATTCCGGACGCGTCATCTAATAGGGTCATTAATCCCGTAAGTGTATTGCATGTTTTTACCTCGGGAGGTGGCGGTGGTCTTCCCCCGCTGAATAGCGAGATCCGGAACCGACTTACAGCCAGCTAGCGATGGCTTCCCCGACCAAGTTACTTCCACCAGTGTTGCACCGCCCCAGCCGGGACAAACTCTAAGATCCCGAACGGTGGCCCGGCGTGTGTGCCAGTGTAGAGCATGTGAGTGAAAGTGTGTGTAAGGACAAGGAAGAGGTAGGAAAGATCGCGCGTGGTCCGTTTGAAAGCGTACTGCTCCGTCATTCGCCTGGTGTTGATCGGAGAAACTACGGTAAACTTCCGATCAGAGCAGCCGGCCTCTAGAATTCTCCTTCAGACAGCGACTGAATTCAACCTAGCTGACATGCTAGTGTCGAAAATCCCGGGATTCGAACCTAGGATCTCCCAATCAGAGGGACTACAGTGAAATCAGTTGATGCCCTGAGCCATTACTCCCGGTTTGGAATTCGTCTTCATGAGGGATTACTGTACATGCAATGTACAGCAATTGTCTGACACATGTGTCCCTTTACAAACACTTTTCAGTGGTTATAATTATAAGTGATGCATTATGTTTTAAATTAAGGTGGATAGCAGGTTATCCTACAATAGTCCACTACAACATACATGTACAGACTGTTTAACACTCATCGCAAAAAGTACTAGTGATTATGTTGTTCCAGAATTTGTAAATCTCCTTCATTTCATCAGTTTTGCAGAATAAGAACATATTTGGAATTAAAGAAAATATTTAGATTATTTGGTTATCCATATAGTGCATACTTTTCAGATGTAACTTTTCTACAGTTCTTCCTTTTGCAGGGATTCAGCCAGTTCTAAGTAAAATATCCTAAGTTAACAGAGAAGTTTACATTTGAAACTCCATTTATTGTGTTTAAAAAAGCAGAGATATTACACAAAAATTCTATATTTAAAAAGTTCAGTCCTTTTTTCTGTGGAACTTGAATAATGGCTAGTCTCAAAACCTCTTATTGCTAAACCCTGAAGTGACATTGAAATAACCTATATGTAAACAATATTTTAATTAAATTTTAGAAACTGCAAAGGACAGTGGAGATTGTCCTCGTTTGTACGGCATACATGCTCACCCAAAAGGTTGCAGTTACTATCTACAGTGTTATAATGGTACAGCTTCAACTCAAAGTTGTGCAAATGATCTAATATTTGATACAGACAAGAAAATTTGTCGCCCACCAAGACCATTAGAAAGGCAGACATGCATTATTCCTTCCAACTCTCAACCATCAGGTAGGAATTAGAAAGCGAAAATATTTTTGAAGTACCATCACAAGTAAATATAATTTACATGTCCGAGGCATATTCTAACCAATAGTTTAATGAAAAACAGAAGTGAAAACATGTTTAACTCTACTTTTGGGGTTTATTAAATCATAATCTCAAAACAGTAATTGTTGAAATGGTTATAACAAAGCATTTGGAACTTAAAAGTATGTTTTATAACTACAATTTTTTAAAATATCAGGCAGTTCTACATTTATTTGATATGCTGTGTTAAGAGACTTTGAAAACATCTTCTCTGACAAACTTTATGACTTCGCTACAAATTATAATATTATGTGAAATTATATTGTATTTAATTACTTTGTAAATGTGATATCATTTTAAAAATTGTATCTTTATGTTTATTACAGCAGAATTCCATTGTCCAGTGGAGAATTTATTTCCCTTTGGAGACCATTCACGTCACCCTCACCCAGTGAACTGTGCATTTTTTATAATGTGTCTTCGTGATGGCTCATAGAAGATTGGAAGTTGTGAACCTGGAAAAGCATTTAGCATAATATCTCAAAATTGTGCACCAGTGGAAAAAATATCCAATTGTAAATTGTAACTCAAGTTTATTTTCAGAGAAGAATATTCAGGGGTTTTTATGTATTTTATTTTACATCAAAATATGTAACAATGTTGTACAAGTTGTACAATGCAGTGATACACAAGATAAATTACATTTTGTTCAAACCAAAGAAACAGTACTTGTCTTTAATATTTTATAAGAGGAAGAAAAAAGAAGAAATTTTTTGCTAAAAGGATGTGCATTATACTAAAATTTACAGTTTATGCTACATTAAAATAATGAGTAATGAATCTGAGTGTTTTGAACTGAACTTTTAGTGCAGAGGCTGAGATACTGAATGATATACTAATTACTGTATTCCAAGTATATCTTAAACAGAAATATTGCTTCTGGTTATGCAAAAAAAAAAAAAAAAAAAAAAAACAAGAAAATAATCAGCAACACTTTAAAAAATTACTATTTTTTTAAGAATCAATGAGAGGTGATCAATAAAAATTTTCTTTTGTAGTTATAAGATTGAGAAAAAAATGAGTAAAGTTACATAAAGCCGAATGGTTGTGTAATTTTGCATTTCCTTCCCTACAGCAAAATATCAAAATTTAATTTTCACATGTAAAAATGAAATATTTCTGGGCTACCTACAGGTAAAAATATTAGCGAGCTAATTTAAAGCCACATTAGCAATAGCCAATTTTTTAAATACTGTAATCAAAGAAAATTTAAAAAAATAAATGAAAAATGCAGTTTTTAAAATGGACTTTGTTACCAACTGCTGCTACAATCAACCCCATTAATAGAAACATAGATATTTCTTTTTCATGTGTGGAAACTCTATTAAGTGGGAAAGGCTAAAATAAGTTCATGTACCTTCACGTAAAGGTATCTTTCATTATTCATTTTCTTCATTTGCTATCATTTTTTGATAGCGATGTCATTTACTTTTCTTCATAATTCATTCTCAAAAAATTACCTCTATTACAGACATGTCATCTGCCCCACAGATAGAGAACAAATTAACTCCAATATCACCATGATAGTGAAAAGCTAATTAAAAAGTTCACAGCGCATTTACATTCTTACACCTAGACAATTGCTGCATAGCTAACACTGTTCCTGATTGCCTAATCATGAGAACTATACTCCAATTAAAATATGAATGGAATTGATGTTTCCTCAGCTGAGATATGGTTGTCCAATGAGGAGCTTCAATTTACAAAAAACAATTCATAATGATTTAAATAAATAAATGATGATTTCATTGGACAACTGTGTTCCAGCAGTTCAAACGTTAATTGCACCTACATTTTAATCAGAGAATAATGTCATGATGCTAATACATGAAATAGCTTGATAGAAATAGCTGGCATGTTTGTCAAAACAAAAAAGAGGTAACTTCCACTTTTCACAATTATTATTGCGAATTGTTATTCTAGAGAAGATTTTCTGTAAATGACAGTCTCTTCTTAAGAAATCTTTGCCAAAGGTGCTTGAATGTAAAACTCAAAGGAGCTTGAGGATAAAGCTTGGCTCACTGCATGGGAAAATTTCTCAAACACACTTCCGACTTATTTGTGGGAAAAAAAAAAAAAAAAAAAAAAAAAAAAAAAAAAAAAAAAAAAAAAAAAAAAAAAAAAAAAAAAAAAAAAAAAAAAATTAAAACCATTATTATATTGCACAATAGGTGGAAAATTCATATAGGTGGGTCTTTTGTTCAACAAGAAAATGCCCAAAAAGTATGATTTAGGACTTGGGAAATTCAATGAAGTCACTTATAACTGGATCTCACTGTACTTGCTAATTTTGGCAATGTATTTCTTTTTAATATTATTTTTTCACTACCACTGAATTGTTTCATTAACCCATCAAAAACTTTTATTGAAATAAAAAAATTAATTATATATCGTCTATTAATCTACAAAATGAAGCTTTCTAACCATTAGATTTCTGTGAAATTAATTATGGAGAAAGTATGCTTTGATTGTGGAATGAAACATTCAAATTTTCTTAACACATTTTCTATAATTTTTCACAAATAAGTAGAAAACTACACAAATTCAAAGACTTGTAAGATTAAAAATTACTTTATTTACCATATTGTTTTATACAGGATAAACGATTTACTAGTATTTACATTCTTGAATATTTTAAAATACAAATTGTAAGACATATTACTGTCTTCAATCATTCAAGAATATTTTTACTTTATGGTAATGACTGCAACTTAGGCACTGTAGCCCTGATCTTTGAATACTGGTATTATCAATTCTCATGAACACTTGAGTACTTTCACACACATTTTATGGAGAACACAAGTACTTCCATAAACTAATTAGCTATGTACACCTTTCTTGATACAATTTTATGTACAGAAACAAAAATTTCGTTCTATACTCACATTAATAAATAAGGTAAGTTACTCCTCATTTACAATGGGCACAGATGTGATTTTTCAACGATTGCTCATGATAATCTTTGAGTTTATACACTGCATTCACTTCCACCTATAAATTTGGGTTCATGAGCATGACTAAATTGATCATATTTTTTGCATATGCTTTAAAGTGACTGCATTACATTGAGTTCATGTGCACCAACAATTACACATAACATACAGTTAATTCCAGAAACTTATCAAGTGTAAATATGTCTAAAGAATCAAAACAAAAAGTATTCAATCTCGTTGATGTAACAAAAGGATTTGGAAAGTCAATTAACAGATCTACATACACAAGATTCTTTATGAATGTAACGTTAAACAACACATGCAATACATGATCAGAACATTAGTTCAAAATTTTGTAAAATGATAAGTGTATTTTGAAACATTACTTGCAGAACCAACATGGAAAAAAAGCTTTTAGATACAAAGAGTTGAACATTCCAAATAGAACACCTGCATAATATTGAAATCTTAACTTTTAAACCAAGATTAAAATGGAAATACTTGAAATCCGTTTCCACAGTAAATCCAATAAAAAATTGCAGCAGTAAAAGAAGGCAAATTTCCTGGAACTTGAAGATATGTAATGCATAATGAAAAACTAATGCAATTAATGAAATAATATATGAAAGAATTCAATTTATTAAATAAACTTGCTTTAAATCATAAATAAAAACTTCTCACAATCATTTTCTAACATCTCTTCTGCATTGTTCACAACTGAGATTATTCAGCATTGAACATTTGGGTGTAGGGCAGTCGAGATCTTTTCCAGCCCCACAAATCTTTTGATATCATTAATGCTGTATTTAAATCAAATCCATATGTACAAACTGCCTGAGCTTTGGCAGAAAGAACTTCTTCATCGCCTTCATCTTCCTCCTTTTGCATTCCCTCATATTCTCTCATAAAGCAGTAAGGAGGAAGGTAGCTTTTGTGAGCTATCATACTATCCTCTTCAGTCCAGCCTTTATTAAGGCAATAATAAAGCTGTGAAATGCCATCAACATCGTGGACTTCTATCCTTGAGCCAACCAGCATCAGAAGTGAACTGAATTCTACAACATCTTTTCCTTGGGGACAAATTGGCAGCTTCTCAAAAGCACTTCGCATAAAATTGCAGTAAATCTGTGTGAGATATTCAATTTCTTTCCTATCAAAGGTTTCAGGGACATTTTGAGATGGAATATCAATAAAATTCCATTTAAAAATGTACTTTTGATCACCAAAAACTACAGCAACATTGTTGTTTTCCCTGTTGCTTCCATATAATACTGTACCGTTTTCATTTTTTGTCACATTACTTCCATTATGTCGAAGACTCTTATTGTTTTCTAGTTTCAGCTTTAATGTTTTCTGTAATACAGCAGCATATGTTTGTGGTTTTGTATCAGTTTCACCCTCAAGTTTCAATCTCTGAGAATCTTCATCAGAAAATGAGAAAATTCTTTCTTGATCTAGGAACTCCGGAGACTCCTTTGCACTTAACCCATTTCTTATTTTTGACTCATTAGTTATAGGCTTTCCAAGTTCAGGCCAATGAAGGGAGTCATAATTGTTCAAAATTTCTTCTTCGCCATTTTCCCTTTCTTGATAAAATGTAGAATTATTTTGTGAAGCAAAGTCACAAAATACTCCTTCATCAACATCAAAAGCATTGGGAGCAAACGGGGTAAGTTGGTCATTCTCTAACGAGTAACTCATGGAATGAGTTGCTAGATCTGCCATTGTTTTAATAAATATAATCAGAAAAATTGAAATTCTTGTTTTCTTCTTCTAGCACCAATTCAAGAAATCCTGTCAACTTCAAAATTCTTGATAATTACAAAACTGTGGCAATATCACATTAAGTTTTTTTGAGTCCTTGAAAATTATTCACAAAAAATTGTCTCTAAGATTACGCTGAAATAAGATTTCTGCAATCTTCATCTGAACACTGAGAATGCTGCAAAAAAGGAGAGAAAAGAATTGTATTAAAGATGCCAAGAAACTTCAACACATTAACCCCCTCCTCCCCAAAATGAAATATACTAAAAGATCTTTTTACAAAACATTATATTTCAGCACATGCTTTAGTACATCAACAAATACATGTATGAACAGAAATAATTTATCTGAATAACTGTGTGGATGAAATTCAGTAAGAATTTAACCGTCTTGAGAAAAAATGCTTCTAATTTACATTACACAGTCTTTCAACAGGAAAAATATCCATTTCTTCAAATAAAAGATTATAAGGCACTTACAAGAATGAAATATAAATATTAAACATGCAAATGAGGAAGATCAAAAAACAGATTTGAAAATATTAATAAAGGTTGACTGTTATTTTCTAAAAAGTCTTGAACTTCATAACTAAAAGAAAAACTACAGTTCTAGTAATGTATTTTTGTAAGAATAGATTAAAACACTACACAACTTTATTTTCTTTCAAATAAATGAAAACTTTTTGCCAAAATATTAAACATTTTTATTATGAACCTCAATTAAGGGGCAAAACCCCTGCCATGATTATAATTTTGGTATCAAAGTTATTTTGTATGCTTCTAACAAGACACTCTTACTAATATTTTCACTTTCTAGTAAGAATCTCATTTTGCAAAATTCCTGAAGTGTTGTTAAAAGCAAAGTATATTTTTCTTAAATCTAAAGTAATTAATGAAGGATTTCAAGAGATACTATAAAATATTATGTAAGGTACAATGTTGGATTTGATTTGTATTTGTTGTAACAAAATTTCACACAATTACTTTTTTACTTGTCTACATATGAGTAATATAAATAATGTGTTTGCCAGTATAACATTACCTACTGCAGGACTAGGTATAAGAAAGAAAGAAAAAAAATGTCAAATTTAGAACATTTACCAAATTTATTCAGAATTTTATACACAAATGGTTTTTTATTTGATAAAGTAAATCTTTGAAAATGTTTCTTCTAATAATGAATTATTTTTTCCATAAAATCAACTTAAATATAATATTTGCTGTAGATTTACCACTAATTTCTTCTTTGTACATCACATATTTTATTAAGAGCCTGACTTCATGCATTTATTTCAATAATTTAATAGTTCATAGTTTTGTGTCAGTCCTCATTAACATTTATTTTAAATTAATGAAACTGGTTACAGATTTTCCTTTTTCCACTTCTCATCAAAATATCAATCAGATTCAAATATATACTTTTTCTGATAAAAATGGTCATGAGTAGCTACGTTTCATTCCTTTCTGCAAGATATGAAGATTTGATTAAAAAAAAGATTATTTTCCAATGAAACAGCTATGAAATTAATGGGAATAATAAATATATTTGTTTAGTTAAGAAACAGTTTCATTGCTGAGGGTACTCGTCAGTTCAAAATTCTGAAAAAAGGCATTTCAATCTTGCTTCGGCGTACAGCGTAATAAAGAAAGAATTTTTAAAAAACGAACTTCGGAAGAACCGTTTACCGACAATACAAGGAAGGCGAACTACAAATAGCTCAAAGTACCTGTAAACGGTAATTGTACATAAAATTAGTTTTTAATTTGATCAATCTAGTAAGCTTCTTATTCTTACCTTTAACAACCACTCTATTTGATAACAACAGGGATTTCTTTCGTTTGCACGGCGGTCTAGCAGAGGGGCTATGTATCAACAGTTAAAGCGTGACAGTACCAGAAATTTCACGAAGAATACATGGCCAATCACTCAGAATTAACTTTCTGTAATCTTATTTCTTTTTATATCATCTGTTTAAAAAGAGGCAAGTCGCCCTTTGTTGGCATTCGTTCAAGACATGATGAAAATATTTACTTTCTAAAACGAATGAATATTTCGTCATTATTTTCACGGATTCTGGAACACTGTGTTTGCTTACATAATCCAAAGACAAAAATGAAAACACCAATGAATATTTAAAAAATGTTCGGTTCTATGCTTTTGTTCAACCGTTGGATCGGCGAAACGAGAAAACGGACACTTTTTTGATGGCAAATTTGATTGCGAAGTTCTTCACTCACTAAGAACATATTTCTTCCTGATTTGTAGTTTCATAATAACAATTTAGATCTTCACAATCACATGACGTCATTTAAATCTAGTATTTCACAAGGTGGGTGACTAACCAAAATTAGTTTTAGTGACATTTCCCAATACAGCAATTCAAAACAATAAGATTAAGATGAAAACAAATACACTTGCGATTTTGATTGTTCTTCACTTTGAAATGATTTTTGAAGTACAAGTTCATCTACATGAATCCTGACAATTTTTATTTTCAAACATGAATACTAAATGTATCACCACCAACGAAAAAATAAACAAAAACAAAACATAAGTCTCAATAATAAAATGTCTTCATTACGAAACTGGATGACATGAACTACAACCACTTTACTAAAAACAAAATTTTAATTTACAAAGAGAATAATCTCAAACTCAAGATTTCTGTTCAACTATGTTATTTCAAAATACGAACCACGAAAAGAATCGTTCAGTAAACCTTAGTGCGAACCTCCACAATTCGAAAAGTTATTTATTTTTCAGAGAAATGTAGGCGTTAATAAATATATTATTTATTTTCAAGTTTTGGGGCGACGTCTCATTTCTAATTCAAAATTTTATGAAGGATTCAAAGATATTTAAATCATGACATTCTTACCGGAATCGTAACAATTTAAGAGACATTCTGTTTAACGAAAACAGGAATAAGACCAACAACACTGAAAGAAACGCAAAGAGGAAACTGCAAAAAATGGGGCTATTTTTCATTTATTCACTCTCGTTCATAAGACTTCCAAGTAAAGCGTCCTGGATAGAATGTGATAAAGGTAAATATTAGTTTTAAGTATATTCTGTCTTAAATTTGACTGGGATATTCATTTTCTAATCAATATTCTATATAGAGAAGGTTCAAAATGCAGTTTCACGTTATTGCCACAAATAAAATCATTAAAAACAAACTTAAAAAAGTCGCGACATAATAAACTGTTTTTTTTTTGAAAATAACATTTTTCTGCTTCTTAAATAATTCTTTAACATACGTACACCTGTACTGAATATTAAAGAAAATGCGCCACACACTTCAAACTGACTCAACCTCTATTCAATCAGTTCGCCAGTCCAAATATATTTCATGATACTAAATCCATTAGACCTTGGAACGTGCAAATATTTGAAATAATTTTAGATTTCGAGATTTCTGACTGCAAATGGTCTGCTCTATTTATTTTAATAAGATAAATTTGAAGTTCTACTAAATCATTAATCTAAACGGTGAATAGTTGACACATGGTGAACATCTGGCAACTCCGTGGTAATAGTGTAGAAAATATAGTTTTGGATTTACTGCGCCAAGATTCTCTTTTCTACAATCTGATGCAATTCGCTGTAAGTGAACTTGTATTTTAAACCACTGGTTTCGTCTTTATATCTGCCCATTTTAATTAAGGTATCTACAGCAGATATTGAACCAGTTAATTCAGTTTCGTCGATCGTTAACTTTCCGCATGAAACAATAAAGTAAGACTTCGTGAACAAAACCCCCAAAAATACATGCAAAGAAAAACCCTCCCTCCAAATTTGCGTTAAAGGGGAATAAACCTCAATATTAAATACTCTAATCTGGCGTTGCGAAAAGTACTGTTCCATGCCAACTGGGAATCCACAACAGTGACAGATGTCAGTGATTTTGAGCGATCAAAAAAGATGCTGAAAAGTTTACATAAATTAGATACTGAAAATTCTCATGATATATATGATGTAAAAATTATCGATTTTCTTGCTATCTCTAGACATAACTATTACTGAAGACGGTTTGGAAAGAAGAGAGAGAACAAAGTGATATATTTAGTGATGGCAAATTTGACAAAAACATCGATATTTCGATTGATACATCACCAAAAGAGTAAGTTTTTACACATCGAAGCGTTACAGCAATTGACAACACTATCGATATTCTGCGCATGCGCAATTTGAGTTTCGCGTAACTTTTGCATTAAAAAGGGCGATTGTGTTAGCGCTTCGAGGTGCAAAAACTTCCTATGGGTTTCGATGAAAAAAAGGAAAAAAAATCGACATAAAACATCGATTGTCTTAAATTTGACTGTCACCTTAATTTTCTAATCAATACTATGTATATTCTGTACAAACATTATACACTTGCGTATATTGTATGTACAGGTATCCTACAGGCCACCTACACATAACTTCTAAACGGCTCTCGATATTGAAGTTTGAAGTGCAGTTTTCGCTCAAAAATGAGTAATTATGGAGTAAGTAATATGATTATATATATATATATATATATATATATATATATATATATATATATATATATATATATATATATATATATAATGCCATCTCCCCCCGAAGGCAACAGTTGCGAGGGCTGCTACAGGAAATATTGTCAGTTTAATCAGGCGCGGATCCACGGGGGGGGATTCCCTCTCCTCAAAAAAATCAGTAACTTAATTTTAACTTTTCACAAAACTTTTACGTAACCAGTGCTGCTAAAACATCATGTACTTTCACGTAGAATTACGCGAAAAGAACTGAAATTTGTACACGTAGGCTTCCGCGACTCGAGTTCATTACTTCTAGGCTGTCCGGGTGACGCCGCGTCTATCTATCGGCCTATCTGCCAACGACGCGGCGTCACCCGGACAGCCTAGAAGTAAAGAACTGAAATTTTCGAAAAATTGTACATGGCCTTATTTCAAAATATATTTTTAAGGAACAGATTTCATTATGGGGGAAAATTCTCTATCTTTAATATTTTAGTTGTAGGAAGATACCGAAAAGTTTGTTGGACCTTTGAAATTTTCCAAATATCAGGGGCCGTGACACTAGCCAGATCGAGTGGGGAATATCAATTTTGGAGAAATTTGGCTGAACGGCGTAGCCGCTAGCGTTGTTCACAGATGGACAGACACACGTTTTGCCGTCATTTGTTTCTTCGGTTTTAGGGACCCACCAAACATAGATTCGGGCTACAACACGCGTAAGGATTCTAAATTCTAAAATTAAAAGGAGGATTCTAAATTTAGTAACTGGGTCTATTAACTTTTTCGTTACCAGGGCCCTGTAATGAGAGTTTTTCTGGGAACAACACCTAACACCAACACCTAAAATATGGAATAATATTCTGGGGAAATGCCCCTGAAAGCACTCGCACATTTATTATCCAAAAAAGAATACTGCGAACAATGACCAGCACTCATAAGCTGGAGTCTTGCAAACCCTTGTTTAATAAACTAAGGATTCTTCCTCTACCATGCATGTACATATTTGAAATAGTGGTCTTCACAAAGAAAATTCTCATGGAAAACAAAGACACTTTTACTTTAAATTCTGATGTACATAACTACAACACCCGTCAAAAGGATAACCTACACGTTCCCCACTCTGAAACTACATTTTATCAAAAAAGTACCCTAATAGAGGGCATTACACTTTACAACAAACTAGGCAATGATATCAAAGACATAAACACAATTCATACATTTAAAAGTAAATTGAAAGCTTTCCTGCTTAACAACATGTTCTACAGTGTAAAGGAATTTTCAAATTACAACATTTCCCTTAAAAAATATAAATAAATAAGAATTTCTTATTCCATTAGACTTTCTGTTTCATATGAACTGTTTCAAGCTGAAAATGATCCTGATCCTGTGAAATAGAAGGAGAATAGAAGAAGAAAAAAACTGGTCAAAACTTGCCTCCTCACCATTTCAAGTTATAAATATAGAATGTACTACTATTGTAAAATTTGATGTAGTTGCAAACATAATTGATATGTATTATTAATGTAATTATTATTATTGTTAATGTAATTATTATTGCTAATGTAATTATTATTGTTAATGCAATTATTATTATTAATGTTAATTATTAGCAGATAATTTATCTACTGTGTAATATCTTAATCTAACTGTAACAAGTATTGTATTTCTAGGCCAATGACCTCATCTCGATCAGGTTTTGTTCAGTTTCCCTGGTCCTTTGAGCAAATGCTGAGATGGTCCCTTGTTTGCTCCTGAACAGTAATATAACTTCGCTCTCTCCACCCAAGGCATCATATTGACTCGTCATACACGATTGTAATTGTATATGTGACTCAATAAATATTATTATTATTATTATTATTATTATTATTCTGCCCAAATTTCGTGTTTTTTCGCGCAGCATTACATAACTTTGTACTGCGTAAAAATATTTTGGGACAATCATTCAAATTAATAAAATCGTATCGCAGCAGGAGCTGAGTTTAGCGTGCGTTATTCTACCTAATCCGCAATACGGTACACTCGACAAAAAACATTTTGAATAATAAAGTATCTTAATGTACCAATCACACTCGACTCGCAATCAGGCATTAATATAGTATCCCTAGGATGGGAAATGTAACTAAGGCGCGGATAATGATGACCCAAAACATCGCCAAAAATTATCAATAAAACACTCTTAAAATGTTTTTTGAAATGCCCAAAAAGCAAAGGAGAATGACGTAAAATGTTTATTAGAACAAATTCCGATGCGTAATTTAAACTGTTGGATATGTTACTGATGTAATCGCAGAGTGGGATCGTGGGAGCAATGCCCCCCCCCCCCCCAAGGTTCAGAGGGAAAAGTAAAATGGTACAAGTGCAGTTCGATATCGCGAACCGTTTAGAAGTCATGGGGGTGGCCCATAATTAATGGGGCATTCTGAATATGAGTGAGAACAGAGATCCTAAAGCTCTGCAAGATAGGGTAAGGAAGAGGAAGGAAAGATCGCGCGCGGTCCGTTTTTTGGGTACTGCTCCCGCAGTCGCCTCATGTTGGTCGGAAACTACGGAAAACTACCTATCAGAGCAGCCGATCGTTAGAATTCTCCTCCAGAAGCGACTCGAAACCACGTCCTCAGGTCAGAGGCACTGCAGTGACATCAGTTGCGACCCTGAGCCACCTCTCCAGATACAAAATTGAACTTCTGCACTTTTCTCAAATTTGGAGATTTTAACGAAAATGAGACCTTTGCCATTTTTTAAAGTGAGTTTCACGCCATCCAAGAGAAAAGTTTATTCAAAAGATTTTTGAACCACTTTTTGTGTTAGCTTTGTGTAAAGTACTCGTAAAATCAAAATATCAGTCACTGTAATCATTGAATTGAATAAATAATAATTAATAATAATATTATTATTTCAATGTCAGTGTAAATATGTTAATTGGCTGACAATATTCTTTTGCATTTTATCGACACTTCCTATTCCTTTGGCAGTTTTTCCACATTCAGCAATGTCTATTGTTAGTTTGATTAATTTCTCTTCCAGGGGCAATTGTTTACACTGCTTGAACCTCACTCGTGCTATGCTTCTTTAAGACAGAAGATAACTAGCAACACTTTGGCTATCAATACTTAAGTTACTTCTGACACCAATCCATGTGAGTAATTCGCAGAATAAATCTTTCTATTTGCTTGTAACATTGCTCGAGGCCAATACATATTTTTTTAAAGAAGAAATGTAAAGCAAAGAAAATATGAGTTCTGAAAATCTGCATGTTACATTTAAGTAATAAAGCTTTTACTTTCAACTGAACATAATCACATTAGTAATCATTGGGCTTCATATCATCTTTGCATAAGTAAGGAAATTTATTTAGATTTTGGCTACAAGCATTCTGAATTTTTATCTTTGTGGACTATTTTGAAAGAGAAAAAAATAAGACATTTCAAGGGAAAAGTTGTATATCAACAGATATACACATCCAATGGCACCTTTGTTGAATACTGACATTGAATACTTTAAACCCAAAGCAAATACATTGTATAAGCAGAACCAGCCTATATGTCTCTGAATCTTTTGTGGTTTAGAGCTGATTAAAGAAGCATTGGATGCATTCTTTTATTTCAACTGCAGATGTAGTGGGAGTAATCAATTAATGATTTTCTTTATAATTCAAACTCTCCCTAAAAGAAATCACTTGAGTTTGGTTTACCTTGTAACTAGAGAGTGGATTCTTATGTAATTAATATTTATTTATTTCACTACATTCAGCTCTCAAAACAGTGATTTTGGTGAATAAGGGCAATCCTAACATAATATCCAAATTTTTTGTTACATATTTTTACATATTTTGTATGTGATAAGCCAAGGGATCCCCAAATTGTATTAATACAACAGTATAATAATATTTATTATATTAATGTGTTTTAGTTAAGGTCTAAGGAGCAAATGAAACTAGAACAGACAAGTTGCCATAGTAGCCATTGTAAATAAACAAGCCCAGGAAAAATGAATGATTGCAGTAGAATATCACTGCAGGAGAGAGGGTCAAAGCCCCTTGTAATGAAAAGAATATATGTGTATGAGGCATGATAATGTGTAAAGGAATGAGATTGGTCTTTCAACCACTGATCATGATGCCGTACACATTGGATCTGGTATGTGGTAGGTTTTCATTAGATGGGTCGTGTGGTGGTGGCCAATGTCATGATAGATCAGTGAAGACACATCATTTATTGAAATAATGCTGAATGTAGATGGGAGTGGGATAGCAAAATGTTAACAATCAATTACCATCACACAAACTCGAGAATAATTAATATAATATTAACAGCACATCATTTGTGGACTGAACAGAAATGAACACGTTTAGGCGACCTTAATTCGATAAAAAATAAGTAGTGACTTTCTCATTTAACAAACATTTCTTTGTTTAATATTAGGAGTGATGCGGCAAGGTGCCTGCCAAAAGCGAAGCCAGGTAAGTGTTGAAGACGAACATTGTTTTAAGGTAGCTATCCAACTAACTGATAATAATTCAACAAATGCACGGATTGTTTTTGTCATTAGAAACTGACGTTGTTTAATATCGTGTTAACAGAGTGAAATAGGATACATCACAGTGACCAAAGAGAGAAGACCTCACGGACACTGGACATTTTCTTCACCTGAAATTCATGCGAGAAGGTATTGAATGTGTGTGAAGACACAAAGTAAGATCATTTAAACTGATTTTGTCTGAAGAAGGTTCAGAATAGAATCAGTAGTTAACATAAACGATCTCATTAAACCATGTTAATGATTTTCAATCGAAATAAATACTATTATATTTGTTATTATTTCATATTTCCACCTTTTGAGTACACTATTGTATTTGTTGTTTGAAACAAGCTGATAATTCATTTTTAGTTGCAGTCAATCAAGGAATTTCTTAGCAAACAAAACTTCCAGAAATCACTGGTCCGTATGGATGGCCCGTCCAAATACGATCAGATAGTTTGTCATAAGTCAATGTCCACAAATAATAAAAATATTAAAGGGAATGTTATTGAAATTATAAATTATGAAACAAAGACATGAGCAGAGCAGTGCAATTTGAAATTTATAAAGAACAAATATAAATATTAGTATTGGCATGAAGCAATTATGAGCATAAAGACAGATTTCATTATAAATAACAAACAAAGAATAGATTTATTTCATTAATACATATTTTTCTTATATTTTGTTTTGCGAAACTTTTTTTATTATATCAATTTTCTTGAAGTTTATTTTGCAAAAAATGTTTTTTTGAGTTTTCAAAACTAGCTTTTATTTAAAAAATTTGGGTATTTTTTCTTACACACATTCAGAATTGCATGCTGACAACACGAAGTGGCCCACATGAAAAAGTTGTCAGACGTATGTGTTCTGTTTGGTTTAATCTCTGTCTACACTACATATATGTTGCGACAAGTGTGCATGAGCATTGAGAAAATTATCTGCAGATGTGGAAAGTATCAGTGATCTTGTGTCTTGATCTTTAATCCTAATGCATGAGCAATATTGGTTGTTGCAGATGAGTAGCACTGTGAAGACAATGTAACAGTACTTGTTTGCCAGTCACTGAGTTCCAATATTTGAATGAGGGATGTCATTGCTCTCAAAGATACAAATGTTGTATTACAAAAAATAATCCACTAGGACAACAATATTTATTTTTATTTTTTTAAATAAATATTTCATTAGTTTAATTTCAAATTTTGTACATTTATTTTGTTTGTTTGCACATGATCTATAAATAAAAATGTCTTTTGATATTACATCCCTTCGAACATATTGGTTACATTTTATCACTTTTATTACATACTTATGTACACATTTTGCCATTTCATACTACATCTTTTTCCGGACTCTTGTTTTATCTCATACATTTGAGACACTTTCTTCACACATCAAAAACCATCTACCTTGACAGAAAGTACTGTCCCTTGATTTTTGTGGATGTCTGTTGTCCCTTAATTTTTATTGCCTTGTCATTCACTCTACAAGATTGCAAATGTTGTGCACTTATTACAAATCCAATCTCATCCTTAACTCCTTTATAAAGCAATGAATGTTTTTGAACATATTCTTTCCAACAAACTCTATGAAAAATTGTCACAACTAGAAATATTATTAACGCATGGACATATATAAACACAACCAAAATAAGGAATTACATGTTAAGATCGACAAAGTAACACTGAAATCAGAAAAAAAAACTCAAAGTTAAATGTATAGTGGATGACATTAAAGGGAACCAGAGGAGATGGCTTTCACATGGGCAAAGAATGCAACTGGAAAGATTTCCTAAAGGCTTTTTAACAAACCCATAGGGCGAAGAAATATAGGGAGACCCAACATAAGGATTGATCAGGAATATCTGTAGGAATAATCACCAGATCTACTGTCTTTTAACACGAACAGGCACCAGACCGACTATCTTACTGTTCATCATAAGACGATGATGACCAAAATAAGACATTTTAAATTTGTGAATGTTCATTGTATTTATCAGAATAACACACTTTACACATAAATACCTCTAACGGCATACATTGAAAACTACTTTCCTTAGCCCTTTCAGACATGACATTCTTTTTATCAATTGGAGGAACACTAAAAATAGAAGTATGCAATAATATTTTATTAAGGACATTAATTTATTTTACAAAAAACAAACAAACGAACCAAAACAACACCTAAGAAAGAAATTAATTTAAAAAAAATATTTATTCGAAAATAATTTGTTATGAAATATTTTTCAAAAATATATTTATTAATTTAATTAGTTTCATTTTTTAGAAAAGTTCCTATTCAAAGCAGAGGAAGAGCAACAACAAAAAATCTCAGTAACAGAGGTGTCAGATTTATCATTGATTTACTATCGAAAGATAGAACTAATCTGATGGATTTCCTCCATTCAAAAGCATTTCCATATTTTGGAACTTTTGTTTTCTCCATGAAACACTTCTTTACTGCAGCCTTTGGTGTGAGGTTTAGAACTGATACGATTAAATCATTTTAAAAAATGAAAAAAAGTTAAATAATAATAATAATAAAAAAGATAATTAACATTTACAACAAGCTTTTTGTCACTCTATGAAATGTACTGAAACCAATTACTTACTTATGTACTTGGGACCTGATGGATACGTCTATGTACATCAAATCTCTACATGATTTCAAGTCAAGAGAATTGTGATTGTGTATGTTCTTGATATAAATAGAAGTGTTTTCCTAGAATGCTTACCTAATCTCAGACAATTGAAAAATAAAGGAATGAAAGGAAAAGAAAACAATCATTCATTCATTCATTCATCCATTCATTCATCCATTCATTCATTGTGTTACTGGCAGTATCAGAAATACATCACCGACTTTCAAGAGGTAATTAAAAAAACAAAAAACAATAATAAAGCAATAATTCTAGCAATGTATACGAGACAACTGCGTTGTTAAATTGACTTCACAACTTCAGCTGCTGCGATTAGAATTTTGTGAACAGAATTTTGTGAACAGCAGGAGGCAAAAATAACTGTTTTAACTAACTGGAGTGTTGATATATAATAATTATGGACTTCTCTCAGAATGGAAGAATTATTTAGACAATTAAGGAATTACAAATGGAAACTAAAAACAACAATCTTTTGTTTGCAGATGTTGTAGTTTTGATCACTGATTGTGTAGATGACCTCCAGACGTTAACATTTAAATTACAAAAGAAGGCAATGGAATATAATTGAAAAATATCAATCAACAAAAGTAAGGCTCGAGCTTTCAGAGGTAAACATCCCATATGAACAAAAATAGTAATAAACCACATCACTACCGAATTGAACTTCGAATATTTATGATGCAACATAAATAAATAGTAATGACATTGTTGTGCAGCAAAAAATATCTAAATTTCAGGCTATCTGCAGTTCTATCAAGAGAACATTCAAAAAGTATAAAAAGAAATACACCTCAAGCTTTACCAATAGTATACCTACTCTCCTGTATGCAAGCAAAACTTGGGTAAAAACATCTAAGGAAAACAGGAGATTTAATGCGGATGAAATGCAATTCCTGAGGTATGTGAAGGGTTGCACATTAATGGACAGTATCAGAAATAAGATATAAGAGAATATGGAATTACTAGCTTACAAGAAAAAATGCATACCTACAGAAAAAACTGGATAGACCATGTACAAAGAATGAACAATGAGAGATAGAACAAACAGGACTATTTTTATCTCTCAAAAGGAAAAAGAAAAGTAGAAAGATCAAAGAGATGGTCTTCTCTAGACAACTTTTTTGAACAAACTAAATTAGCCTAATCCATGTTGAGGATGATGATGATGATGATGATCATGATGACAATTGTAACACTTGGTCGGAAAGGGTTAAAAAACAATATTAAAGCTAACAGAAGAGTATGCCAAAAAGGCATGAGCGTTTTAAGACTATTTTTTCAATACAAAACTTAGATAAATAAAATATGGAAATAGAAATCTATATAAATTATGAAAACTCAGAATGAAACCTGAACACATTGCGCAAACTAAAAAATTGAACAGTGCCAAAAATAGCATATTGAATTAACCTTTCAAAACATTGATCTAAGAAGCCATTCAAGAATTATTGCAGTCCTACCATAACATATTAACATCATAGACATTGGAAACACAAAATTGATGATTGGCAAGTTTGAGGAACTTCATTTTTTAACCTGATTCTTGGAAGCTTTCAGATCATTATATTCTAAGTACACAAAACAATTACCTGTTTCTTGAAGCTCGTATTCAGCGATATTCTGTGAGTGCTGTCAGTAAGGTGCGACGTGATCTGGTTACAGGACTATTATCATCCTCTACCTGTATGGCACAGTGAAATATAAAACATTCACAGCAAAAAAGTTTTAGATAAATAAACTGAATCAATTTTTAATTTTTATTTCTTTCAATAATTATTATTAATAATTATTTCTCATTGAACTTAAAAAGAAAATCTTGGTCGCATCTGTTAATATTTAACACCGCAAATTATTTAATTCTTTTAACAGTGATAACTTAACTAAAACATGATGGCATTTAACTTTTGCAGAATTCTACAATTTTACAAGTCTGACGACATACAAACATTAGCTGATGTTAATGATGTGAAATACACCAAAAAGAAAACAATATGCAAAAAGCTACAGCAATTATTTTATGCTTTTTTTCTTAGTCCTTTCAGAACAAAAACACAACATTTATTACGCAAATGCATCACCTTAAAATGTAATATTTTTTGTATTCTCAAATCAAACCAAAAGACACTAAACGAAAAACAACACTGTTTAACATGCTTTCTAGTCCAAGATATACTAACCTTTAATAAGTACAGACCATATTTCACCTCCCTACCAAGACAAGCTACACAGCAACCACCACTCACAGGTTGAGAATGTCTATGCACTCTTCACTTACTTGCATGTCCCCCTCTTCCTGCTGACTCCTCCTCTGAGCTATCGTCCTTAGCAGAGCCTTGCCTTCTTCTTTTGTCTACAAAGAAAAGAAAATTGACACATCATGACTCAACATTCCTGAAAAAGTTTGGCAGCAATATTAAATACATGACCGGATGACGCACTAGTAGATCAAGTTTCTTTCAAATGAAATTCAATACCATGACTCACTAAAAAATGCTGAACAGAAGAATTTTTCATGCTACGGTCAAATGACTCTATATACTCTTAACTTCAGCATTATAGCACACAGCTAATTTGTTTCATGACAACAATGGTTGGGGGTTTCATTTTTGAGGCAGAAAAACTATGCTGAAGAACTGTCAGTAAAAAAAGGGTCTAGATCTGGATGCCGTAAACCAAACCGATCTAGAACTGAACTTCTAAGGCTAAGTTCCAGTTCTAAAATAATAAAATAGGGTACAATATCCTAAAAAAAAATTATCATTATTATCCTACAAATGACCTAAAGTTAAAGGGATCTCTCACAAAATACAATGTGCTAAAGGAAGATGTTTGTCTTGATTTATAAGATGTCATCAACACAAAACCTTGTATTTAGATTTATTTAAAAAACAACAACAACAACACACCAGTCAAAACTGTATGTGACATATGGAGAAGAAGATCATCTGAGCACGTTTTTTTGAGTTCCAGAAACTCTTCCCATCATTTTAACCATAAATAGTTGAAAGATGAGTAAAAGTTTAAAATAAATACATTTTAAAAAAGTGCAAGATTAGCAATATTTGGGAAAAAAAAAAAAAGAAGACATTTTTGTTCCCGAGTCATAGAAAACTTATTTGCATTGGTAAAGAAATGATATGATTTTTCTGCATTGCTAACAAAAAAGTAACTCGCCCTTACCTCTACACCTACCGTTACATTCAACAAAACATGCGCATAGCGAAGTTATATTTACATCCAGAAGCACAGCAAGGGGCCATCTCAGCATTTGCTCAATGGATCAGGGAAACTGGACAAAAACCTGATCATATTACCTTCCAGGAATGCATCAAACAGATTTGAGATGAAAAATGAAGAGTTCTCTAGATTGCACTAAGAAATCAGCAGGCAGAAAGCAACCTGCAGCACATGCTGCACTTCCACACTCAATACCATCATGCATAACTCAAACTAGTGATGCTACAGAATGGCACAGACTTTCTCGCACTAGTTCGGTTTCTAAAATTATTAGACTAGCCTAGCATTCCAGTATTGCTCTACCCTTGTCTCAGCTACTTCCTATTGGCGCCAAAACATACATTTCTCACAATTTCTGAAGTTTTTGGTCCACTTATAGTAGGATTGAAATATGTCTTTAAGAATATTACAAAAGAGTTGAACAGTGTTGCATCCAAATTTTCAATGAAACATTTAGAGCTATTCTTGAAAAAACATTAATGAAAATGAGCAATTTAGAGCTAATTTTCTTAAAGAAGTTTTGATTTTTCAAGAAACTTTAGAAATGATTTGCAGCACTTGTGTTTACAAAAGCAATGTATAGAAAATCACTGTAATGTTAACAAAATCTTGTAATGTTAACAATATGGAGCTGTTATTGAGAAAATATTGTTCAAGTATTTATGAAATTGTAGAATTTTGGGCTCATTTTTACAGAAAAGTATTGAGATTTGGAGAAGCTTTATCAGACATCATTTGAAGCACTTGTTTTCACAAATGCAATGATGTATACAATTTGCTAATAATGTAAATATTAATGAAGTGAGTAATTTGAAAAAAATTACATTTATGTAATTTTTGAAAATACAAAAGAATATAGCAAAAAACAAACATTCACGCCATCTTATTCAATGCACATGGAACTATTCATGAAAAATAACACAACAAACCTTTAGAGCTGTTTTTGAGAACATCTTGTTTTTACATTGCCTTTATATCATGCAACATTTATTTTTTATTTATTTATTATCAAACAAGTTGTCCAAATGAATACATAGACAAAAGTTGACCAATTGGTATTAAATTGAAAGTGCAATTTAATTGCTGGAGTTCAAGTTGTTTATGGGTTTGCTTGTAATATTATGTTTAGTCATGCACAAACCCGGGCCTATTTATTTGAAAATAAAAAACTGTATGTGATATTGGGGAGGGAGAAATGATGCATTTAGTATACTAGTTCCTGTTCTTCCTTCTATTTCTTTCAAGGCTTTAAGGGAACCACAGTTTCGGTGGTTGATTCTTTGTCTTTTCCATCCTGTTTGAAATGATTGAAGCTTCCTCCCACCAGCCAGGGTTACCTAGACAGCCATGAGGCACCTTTGCGCATATCATGGTTCATCATTTTACAACTGATGCAGTCCCCACACATACGTATGCACCTTACCAACACGCATTAGTGTAAGCCTTGGGCCCCAACATGCTAGCCTAGTATTAGTGGATAGAGGGAGTGTAATTGCACCGAGGTCGCTTGATTGATAGATTCATTAGTGTCCAAGCGTGTCAACTAGTAAGGTAATTAGTCCCGTCAGTGTAGTGCGTGTTTTTACCGTGGGAGGTGGGGATGATCTTCTTCCACTGGAGGGTGAGATCTCACACCAACCTTGGCTTGTGGGCGTTTCTTGGAGCTCCCGTTGTGTGGCAGTGTAGTGCCAGTAAGTGTAAGTGTGTATGTGTAAGGGGTGAAGATGGAACAAGGAATCGGAAGGAAAGATTGCATACCATCCGTGGTATTGCTCTAACATTCGCTTTGTGTTGATCGGAGAAACTATGGAAAACTACTGATCAGAGCAGCTATCTGTTAGAATTCTCCTCCAGACAGCAGCTGAATTCGACTTAGCTGTGTAGCTAGTGTCGAAAATCCTACCACCGTTGGGACATGAACCCTAGGACCTTCCAGTCAGAGGTACTGCAGTGACATCAGTTGAAGTCCAGAGCTTCTAGTGCAGCTCATAGACCCTTCCTTACACAATGCAACCTACAGTGAAACCTGGTCACACAGTCACCTTGACTAAGCAGACACCTCCCCTCATTGTCATTCCGTCTTCAGACAATCCTGTGGTAAAGTTTCTACAAGATGCAGTGTATTTTGCTGATATGGTGAGGACTTTCAACAAAGAGAATAATTGACAAGCCAGAAGTGTGTTTCAATATTAGTTGACAGGAGTTAACATCCTGAACACTGTTTGTTTAAATTGTGTTATTTTATTTACAGTAATTCAAAATTTTAAAAAATACAAACTTCATTTCACAGCAATTAGTTCAACTAGATTTGATTTATACTTTTAATAACCACATAGCCTTGATTAAGCCACCTACATTTATGACCAAGTTTTGCAGGAACCTTTGGTGGCAGAAACCACTGGCAGCTTACGTCAGGTTGCACTGTAGTGCTGTCAGTTAATGGCAGAAGAGCAAGTACTGGGGAATGGTGCCTTCAAAGTGAAACATGTACTTGGCTAATAGCTTCTATTTTACATAGGCAGACCGGGCAAGAAGGGATATGGTTGGAAAGTGTGGTGGGTAGAAAAGTTCTCATTGCCACAACATACATTTAAATATCAATGCCCATGAAGGATTTGAACCTCCAAAACTTCATAATGAGACAGCTCTTGCAATCATGGCAATACAGACTGGCAGCTATGTTTCAAGTTCAGAGGAGCAAAACAAGGGGCTCTGTTTCAGCATTTACACAACAAATCAGGGGGAAAATGTTTTAAAATCTTTAAAATGGGGACCATTGGCACAAATGTTGGTTAAAGGCATATTCAGGCTTTTAGAATTACATAATTCAAAAGGTAAATAGTTAAATAATTAATTAGTATCATTATTTTGTATTTGTATTTAGCCATTATATGTCCTGTAAAGGGCAATAGGCCTCGGCATGGTTAGATGCCAGGGTTCCTAGTCAGTCACCCAATTAGAAACATACGATAACTCGAATTTGATTAACTTTCGTGACTTCACATAGCTAACAAATTCATATAGCAACACCGGTTTTGCAGTCGTAGCCTTTCAGAAGAACCACCCCAACATTCGCCTGGATGACCGAGGGAAACCATGAAAAAACAGCCAGAATGGCTGACATGGGGATTGAACCTCGGCCTCCCAAATGCAAAGTAGGCATGCTATGCCCTGAGCCACTACGCTTGGTAGTATCATTATTATGAATGCACACGTGATGTAATGCAGAGTCCACAGGCCTGACTGTTCGAAGTTGGTTTTTATACAAAGTATTTTCTATGATTTACAAAGAGCAAAAGGCCAACCATCTTCTTTCTTAACAAAGAGTACGTTTTCAGAATGTCTTACAGAACTGAATGTTAATCACTCTTCAGACCAACACAGGTCAGAGAACTTATTAATTCTATCATTCAATATTAATATGACAACAATAAACGTGTTCTGTTGTATGTTTTAGAGCAGGGTTGCAACTGGCAGCCCGCGGTGCCATTTATTGTGGCTTGTGCAAATTTATTAGTAAAAGTTTCCATTGCATCAATGTTGGGCAAGAACATTTTATGCCTGGTGCGTGCACGTGTCGAGGCCAACACACCCGTAATGTAAAAATAGGTTAAGTTTAGATTTAAGGACTTTTTTCTAGTAAATTCATAAATTCGAAATCATCAATGTGTTTCCCTGTGTTGTGCATGATACGGCCTGATATGTGATTTCTGTCCCCTGTTTCAGAGCAGCTGGGCAAACTGCCAAGAGCAGCAAGACAGGAAGTCAGGCGTGGATCACACGAGCACTGTAAATACAGTGCACAACCATATTAACGATTTAGTTGTGGCCTTTGAGGCCTTGCAAGATGGACACCCCTATTTTTGACTCACTAATCTTTTGTTTCATACCATATTTGTAATTTTTATCAAGAAAAATGCCTGATTTTGATGCTAAGCAAATCTCAAGTTGAAAAAATATGAATACATTTCTTAAAATTGCAACACCTTGCCTTAATTTACCAGATCTATTTATTGATCATGAGTATCATGCAATATCAATTTCCCTAAATATCCCTTCACTCTTATCTTTGAAGGAATATAATAATGTAATTTATCTGCATTAATTAATAACAAAATTGACTACGCACAATTGGAACAATTGAGGTTTCGAGTTCCCAAAGCAACAGGAAGAAAAGATACATTTTCGCTACCTTTATATACTTTTATCTCCACTCTTAACAATGTGCTAACTCATATGTGTAAATTAGCAAATGATACCCATTTCAATATATGGGAACCGATTGCCTCAAAATTTGTCGAAAATTGCTAGTGTTTAGTTAAATCTGTATTCTAATTTTTGCTTGAATGTTTATCTTCTATTCAAGCATTTTATTATATTTCATATGTGTATATTCACATATTAAATTCTATTCATGTTTATATGCTATTCTTTAAATAAATAATAATTAATTCTTTTTAATTATAAAAACAAAAAAAACAACTGATCAACCATTATAACACTGACACAGTAGACATTGTTACACACTGACACTGTATTTTCATTTATCACTTATTTACACATTATTCACTATATTTTCATTTTTATTAAAATTGTGATTTCGCTACTCTACAAATTGATTTTTTGTTTATTTTTCTGATGTAATATATCTTTTCAATTAAGTTACAATTGAATCTACATTTCATATGAATAGGTAAACTTGATTATTTATATTTTTCCCTTAAATTTCTGTATTGGACTGAAGTCAGTTTATTAATAAATAAATGATACTGTAAATTCACCTCTAAATAGATTGTGTAGGGTGGCAAATGAAATTGGGATTGATTTCAATTTAAATATAGATATTACAGAATTTAAAAATGGATGGAAGTTAAAACTATGGAAGTATGAACAATGGGTAGTATGCATTTAGATGGTTATTCTGAGTCATTGTTCCAGTATTTTATTTTAATTATTATATTGTAAATTTTGAGATATATTATTTTGTTACATTCTATATTTGTGAGATGTTGATAAATATTTGTAAATTACTGTTACTCCAGCACTTTATTTTGTAGTAAATTGTGGACAAATTATCTGTTAATAATAAAAAAATAAATATTGGCTTCATGACGAATAAAGCCAATCATTCCTTTTTTTTGTCCGAAGAACGTGTGCTGAACTCAACGCGGTAAACATTTAAAAACCTTAGATATGGTGCTCATTAAACCTATTTTAATGTTTGCATCCATGGCCTGGTTTCCGTGTTTCACATTCATTCTGCTAAAATTAAATCTGTCCTGCACAAGTTCGCAAGTCCCGCACAAGTTAGTAAATGGAGAATTGATTGCCCACTGTTCTTCAAAGAATTGAATTTTAGAGTCTCTGCAATACAAATATGTACAGTGCAAATAACCCTAACACTAGAATGACTAGGTCAGTAAATAAGTCAGGTTGTGATGTTTGGAGTCCGGGAGAAAATTTTTTACTGAATTCGATATTTGTATTTTGCATTATGAGTGATTTGTATTGTTTTCTTAATAATCACGAGTCATATTATTCTAAATTTTATTTCTGTATTTGTATATTGGATGAAAGTCAGTCAAATTATAAGTAAATAAATAAATACTTAATATGTATAAAAATGAGAAATTACAGGCTAGATATTTCTTTGATACCGACAGCTAGGAAGTACAAGGTGTGACGTTTCCAAAAATATGAATCTCGTACCTTCCCTGACAGTGCATCCTGTCCCATATTATACTTTCTTCAGAAATATTAATAACTATTTACCGTCTATTGAGAGTTTACGTACCATTCTTGTTTGATACACTGAGCATACTGACCCACACCTTTGCCTATGCTTGAATCCCAATCCCGTCTTAGCATGCGATGTTTACATTCCAACACCAATGCAGGTTGTGGGAACAGTGATAACTCATACCCAATGGGCACCTTCCATCACCATGAACATACCCTACTGTCAATCACTGAGTAAGATCACCTGCAGTCTAGTCACAATACAGAACTTATAGTGCTATAACAAAGCATCTTTAATAGTTATAAAGTAACTGTAATATTAATACTATGGAATACCATGTAATATTAATGTTTCAACCATTTCTCACAGATCATTAAAAGCTTCAGCCAACAATATCCATTCCTAATATGTTCTAAATACAAGAAAACATTTTGCTCCATCATTACAATTCTTTCTACATACTACATTGTAGAACATACTACATATGAGAAAGTGAAAATTAAAAATACATAAAAGAAAAAGAGGTAAAAACTATCTGAATGTTAGAAGAATAAGTTGTTTGGAAATGCTACTTTCAAAATGAGGCCAACTGAATTTATTATCAAGTAAACATACCTCTTCATACTCCAAACATTTCTGAGCATACTGGTATGCTTCATCAACTTGATTTCTTTTTATGTAATAGTTGGCCAAATGTTTGAATGCTTGGCTCAGTTCACTCTTGTCACCAACTTGTCGACTTTCACAATCTCGAACATACTCGTTAAAAGCTTCAGCAGCATGTTCCGTTTGATTGAGTTTGTCATACAACCTAATGTTGGAGAGAAAATTGCAATATTAATTAATCATTAATACATCAAATATTGCAATATCTTTAAAAAATACCAAAAGTTCTTATAATAGAAAAAACATGCAGATGAATGCCCATCACCCCGAGATGTAGAAAATCTTAGTTTGTATTCCTTGTTTTCTGCTATTTTTCTGATGTGAGGAGTTTACAAATGCATTCACTATCTTTTGGATAGTGCTGAATTGATATTCAGTTGAGTGTAATAAGAAAGAAATAAACAGGCATAACTTAGCTTTCTACAATGATTGAATTGTTTGTCTCTAATATCTATTGCATTTGCTATCAGTCACTCATACACACTCAATTTTTTGAGCTGTGATAATTAGTCATTAACATACATAAATGATTTGGTTGGTGGCATAAAGCAGATATTTTCAAAATGTAATGGATTTAAGGAGATGCCATGTGCTTCAATGATGTAAAGACTGATGTATAAAGTAAATGACTGAATGATGTAAAGATTTTATGGCTGTAAAGACTTGTTGTCTTACAGATACCAACAATAAATAATAATGATCTTATTTCCACCTTTTAGTCTGCCATAATTAATTATGATTTTGTGAAGGGTTAGGGTCCATATATTTTGACAGTCGAATTCTTGTAACCTTAATTTATTCTATAATCATGCAACAGTTTCGAGAATTGTTGTCCCCATCATCATGCTGTAAAATTGAATTTTGAAATTTTATAGTATAAAATTTAAAATTATTTACAATACAATAATAAAAATTGAAAAATTACGACGGAAAGAACTTACCAGACACAAGAGAGCTCACAAAACAAATGGTTTTGACATTGACACTCTACAGCTATTGGTCACTACACAAACAAAATCAATTTCATACTTGATGAGAGCTGTTGAAATAATGTGTTCTGATAGTCAGGGGAAATTAAGACAAGAAAACTGGCACTTTCAATCTTTCTTACTGGTGCTATCAAAACTTTCCCCCTCCCCTTTTCTTGTCTTATGGACCATAACCCTTCACAAAATTATAAATAATAATGATACTCACTTAGCTAATTTTAGGAGAGCAGTTCCTTCTATGTCCCCAACACTTCGAGCACGAAAATAACATTTCAAGGCATCTTTGATTTTCTCCATTTTCTCGTAAGCTTCACCAAGGGCAATGAGCATTCTACTGTCATTAGGGCGAAGTTGTTGGGCCTGCTTGTAATAGTACAAGCAATAAAACATCATTTTCAAAATTTCATATGTTTGTCCCAATCCATACCAAGCACGATAATCTCTCCTATTAACTTCTGTTAAAAAGAAGAAGAAAAAAAAAAAAGAATTAATTAAAAAAGTGATGGTTTTTAAAGTTATACCACAATAGTTAATACATACAAAATAATTAATTATATATACCAGAAAAAATTATGCAAAACCCAACAAGCTAGAATATACTACATAGAATGGCTGAAGAGCCTCCATCTTTGCTGCACATTGAAACCATGTTCTTTGCAGTCAAACCAGCACCCTCATGAGAAACAGAGTATTCTAGTTTGGCACTGGTTAAATGTAAGTTAAATATTGAATCCACGTGGGCGTGGGCCACACGTTATATAAATCCTCATACTCAGTGTTCTCATGACCAAAAACAAATCAAAAAAAAACAGAATGACAATATGTTATGAGAATGAATTGAGACAATTTAATTACACGTTACTTCTGCGTTGGTAATTGCCATTAGAATAGAAGCTGTTGAAATGTTACTGTAGTTAGCATAACACCTGAAAGTGAATGTTGTTGCAATAAAAAGGAAACAAATGGATCACAAATAAGGCACCTAACTTTAAAAATGATATATTTGTGCTTCGATGACTTCTATTATAGTTATATGCTGAACACACTAAAGGCATTGTGAATACTATTATTCTAACCACTAATATAATTTAAATACAGATAAACGGAAAGACAACAATATAGAAAAAAGATCAGATACAAACAACATGTCACCATCAGGCACCTCTCATGTTTCAACTACAAAGAACATGGTGGCAGAGAGCGTCGACCAAGAGCACTGAAACCACAGGGAAGCTCTCTCTGTAGTATGTTCTAGCTTGTTGGCAAAACCAGTTACTTGTCGTACGAACGCATCTTGCACTTCACTGATTAGCATTTTTGCATAGAATATTTTTCATGAAGCACAGAAATTACAACACTGATTTCATACCTATGGCTTGTCTGTAACTTTGAATAGCAGCATTTGTGTTTTTCATTTCCATGAATTCATGTCCAATGAGAGTCCATGCTGAGTGGTATCTGGGATTAAGTTTAAGAGCTCTTTGGAAATACAAAACTGCTTTTTGGTGCTCAGATCTCAAACTGTAGTAGTTTCCTAGAAAGGAAAACACATTTAAATAGACATTTCAATCAAACACAGGAGAGAAAAATGAACCTAATGTTCATGTGTTTCATTCCCTAGAATAAGATTGATATTTTCGTTGTGTTAATACTGTGATCTATTTACATTATAAATTATGTGAAACTGCCAGGTGCTAAAGAGAGTAGTTACAGTTATCTGGGCCTAAAATATGAATTAATTCTTTTAAATAAGTTTTAAAATCCCACGTTTCTGTATCTCCACGTGCATGAAAGTTAAACATTTAATAGCTGCATTTATTTTCAAATATAGAAGGAAAATCTTTACTTCTGCACATGTGAAACCCATTACATTCTCATCTCCCTTTGTCAAAACATTCAATTAAAAATTGTTTATTTTGAAAACCTGAACTAATGTAGGGACTTGTCTATAATTTTCAGGAAATATATAGGTCAATATTTTCAAAACATAATTTTCAGTGAAGCTATATTGGCTTCTTTTTAACGATTTTTTTATTATCAAATATCAGTAATTTATGACCTACAATATTTTATGTAGGATAAAAAGGTTTGAATTTCCTGATTATATAATCTTAGATGAGGTCACACGACACATCTGTGCACTTGATGACTGATAAAGCCTGAGCAAATGCTAGTATTGTAAATCATAAAGTGCACGAATACCTTGTACGAACTCTACATATTCCTACATTCTTCTACAATTTCAAAAGAGAAATCTGAAGAAAAAATACAATTGTCCATAAATTTGAATTTCTGTATTTTTTTTTCATGCAAATTAACATTTTCTATTACACAAAAGTTTGAGTATAAATGATATGTGAAGTACACGAGTATAAAAGTCTTCATAATTGAACAATTTTCCCCCCATCAATATTTCCTACATGACAACTGTACCTAACCCCTTACACAATCCTAAAAACCTACTTCCTCCATTGATAATGCATTATAGTACTGTAAAATTGTAATAATTTGTTTAATGAATCTGGGTTTTTCACTGCCTATGCTTCATTGTATGCCCAATATGTGCTTTCCTCGCACAAACAATTTTTAGAAGAAAATTTAAAGCAGTATTTGATAACATTTTGAAAATTCAGTAAGAACTTTATGTAAAGTAACCTTTAAAATTAAAGAATTGAATTCTCAAGTTGGGTCACATTAATAGCAAAATATACATATTAGAAAAATTCAAAGCAAAGTTACATGTTGTTGCTGTTCACTGAAAAATTACACTTTCTTGCTATTTAGCCCCCCAAAATATATTTCTATTAAAATCTTATGATCACTTTTCCCTTGGTATCAACACTTTCACTATACTAAGTGTATGAGGAAGTTAAATACTATAATAAAATTCTTACCAATAACACAACATGTTTCAACTCTGTATTTATCAATTTCACAGGCTTGATGGGCAAGATGGGCAAGATCCACTCGCATTTCTTGCACATACAATAAATTGGAATATGTGTCCAAGTTATCAAGACGACATGGGTCCATCCTCTGCAGTTGGCGAAATGTTTGAATTGCCATATCCACATCTTTAAAAGTCACACAAAAATATTTCACTAAATTATCAATGACTTACAACTAAAAGTCATAATCATTTGAGTGTAATTTGAAATAAAAACCATTACAAACAGCACTTGCACAAGAAACAATAGTCAATGTATTTGATGGTTTACTCATATAAATTTAGAAAATGTAGCAACAATGTTTTAATAAAAAGTTTAGAAAATCACTTGAAGCTGTTTCAAAACTGAATAAAAAATAAATAAATTACTAATTAAGAAAAAAATTACTGATTGCACATGTGTTTAAATGTTTCTAAGCAATCAAACAATGGATACACTAAATCTAGATGGTTTTCAACAAAATTCAGCACAAACGGTTGTCATAAAATCAAGGCCAAGAAAATTTGGGGAAAATTGCAAAGGTACACAACAACCTGATTGATTCAATCTTCTAGATTTGTACTGGAAATGTGCCATCAGCAGAAAGACCTGACACATGAGATGTTCCCCAAAAATAAGTCTAGGACTAATTCTCTTTATACTTTACAGTTGTGACGGAGGAGCATCTAAACACAAATTCGAATTTATAAGCTGATGACATCAAACTATTTACAAATCCACTGACTCTTGCAAGAAATTCAAGATGATCTCACTGGAATTACTAGCTGGTTCGATACTTGGTTATTACCTCTGAATAGCAATTTAATGTACAGTACTACATACTGGTACACAAACTTGATAAGTGAAACCTGAGATAAGAGAAATCAAATATAATTCATTGCAAAGACACTACAACAGAAGGATTTTGAAAGAATTGATCACACAATTCTGTGGCGAGGTTCAGGCCATGAGGCCTGATCTTCTTCTTGACCAAGCAAATTTCGCTCTGCTCCTTTCACCATCTGGCAGAGAAAGGAGGTCTCACTCGGGCTGATGAGGTGATTTGCATTCTGCTATGAGGCTTAATTTAGGCTTGAGGATCTTTCAAATGCAATAAATCTACAATATGGGACAGGCGCCTTATTTCCCATCCAAAGCAAGGTGTAAGAAGAATTTTTACGGTCTTATAAACCCATGACTTCGATCAGATTTGACCCTGCAAACTTGGGTATAACAGTCTGATGTGCTAAACGTTACAACACCGAAGCTACTAGACACTCAAGGCAACAAGTGAAAAGGCAGGGTTGCTAGCGAGGCTAAAAGTGCTAAGACTGCTATGAAGCTAGTTAGAAAAGTCTTCTGCTTATCGAAGTTAAAATATTGATTTAAATGTTAATCTGAAAAGTTGAATGTATATGTATATGTTCATACATGTTCATGTTATTTCTGAGTTTTCAGGGAAGGTTAAGGAGTACTTATTGGAGTGAAAACCTTTTCTAATTCACATTGTGATCATCCTCAGTGTACAAGGGTTGCTGTTGGGGGACGGATTTAAGAACAGATGTTAATGTACACGAAAGTAAATAAGGTCATTATTTGTTTCAGTAGTTTTCCAAAACATCCACATTCTCTCCTTGGGTCGCACGGTCATGTTGCTGCTTTGGTGCCCTTCACAACCTGAGACAAATTAAAATCGAAACACAAAACTGGAAAAAAAATTAGACGTAAAGCCAAAAAACATGTTTCCCTTTTGCATAACCTGATCTTGAGGAAATGCTCTCAGTCAGAATCAGTTGTTCTGAAAGACAAAGTTTGTCGAGAACATTTCTGGTCCAAAATCAAAGAAGCAATAGCCTTTGAGGGCTTTGGTCATGCGCTGCCAAATGGGAGGGCCAAAAACCATTGAAACATCTAGTACCCCACAAAGTCAAGCCATGATTTTGGCTTATGTCTTTTGTACTTTGGCTTTTGACAAGGTCATAATTTCTCTTTCTTTTCATAAATTGAAATTTTAATTACCTCTTCTGTTATGGAATGCAATGGCAGTCTGAGCTAGAATGTAATGACTGTTCTCAAATCCATTTTGTCGCAACATCCAATATATATCCAAAGCTTCATCGTTTAACTGTTGGTCCAAATATGTGTGTCCTAGGAAGAACTGTTTCATCCAATGATCCGGTAGAAGAAGAGAATTTAACTGCAAAAACATTTCAATGTTTATTACAACACCAAAACAAACAATTAATGAAGTAAAACTGAATTAAAAAAAGACTATTAAGTTTTATATTATAGCACCTTGCCAAATAATTGCACCATAATTCATTATTATTACATAATCCTTGAAGGAACAATATATTTTAACCAAAGTTCAGAGCATGGAACATCCTAAGGAAGTAATTTAAACTGGCACTTCGCACTGCTTTGTTGAGGGAGAAATCCACGGTGGAGGGGTCAAGGGGTAATTAGGGGTTTAGAGGGAGAATCTTTCAGTGGGGAAGGGTAGTGAGCAATGTATGTAACTTAGCACATACTTATAGTAAGCAAAGTGTGGGCGTTTTTTTAGCAGTATGTACATGGCAGACTCGCTGGTGAAACGGCCAATGACAAAAGTGTGGGTACTCTCAATAAAATGTAAAAATTATGCTAATGAAATAATTTGCGGAAGAGGTCAACTGAGAAGTTTTTGTCATTCCTTGAGGGTGTCTCCAAACTTTACGACATGTGAAAGGAAATTTTTATTCATTTCTTTCAGAGTGATTGGCTTAATTTTATGGGGGTTTGAGGGGACCCCCCTCCACCTCCCCTGCCCACCCCCCCTATTTCTCTACTTTAACTGATATTTACACTGTCAATCACTACTGTACCTTTGAGCGGTCTGGAATCAAAGTGGCCATTTCCAGCCACGCTCCCCAGTGCAGTGGTTCTTTATGTATAGATTCCACAAAAACATCCAAGGATTCCTTTTGTAAATCCAGTAATTTGAGAACAACACCATACAAATATAATCCAAATCCATCCAATCGGTGACTCAAGTAATCTCTCTTGAGTTCAGACATGAGGTCCCGTAAATTGGCATTATGAACAGGATCATTTGGACAAGAGGAGTCTCTTGTATTCTCAAGTTTCTTCTTTTCTCCAGAGAGATATCGTGAGTATAAATGTAAAAATCTAGTTTTAGGAGATCGACACCATTCAGTAAAATGTGCGCATCTGTAAAAAAACAAATAAAATTAAAATCATCAGCAAAATAAGCATACCTGTAATCTTTTCACTAACAATAACAGTGTGATTAAACAAAAGTGAAGGTATAAAAATGATCAAAAACAAAATTTGTCAGTGATACAATGAAACAAAACAATCCAAAATCATATTTTTTCATTCAATTCCTTTTTAATATTATTAAGTGTGTTGCAGTCCTAATTTATGGAACATGACTTAACAGTTTGCACAGAATAAAAATAGAAAAGATAAAACGGTGCATCTCATTTGTTTTTATCTTGTTAAGTGACTTAGCCTTAATAAACATTATTAGATTGGTCAACTGTCACACTTTATTCTCTATAATGTATTGCACTGGATGATCTTAACATTAAAGTTGTTTCAGAAAAGATAACTAAGAAATTATATTTTTAAGATAGCTCTTCAGAATAATCCCATGAAGAAATATTACTTGCACTTCTTGGTTGTAGAAAAGAGGTAAGTATTGCTAAGACCATTTGATATTTTCTAGATTATCATTAAAGGCTTATGCTTACCTCATTTACATGTATCAGAAAGTTACAA
Organism: Gryllus longicercus; assembly: GCA_038098605.1. Classification (NCBI taxonomy): domain Eukaryota; kingdom Metazoa; phylum Arthropoda; class Insecta; order Orthoptera; family Gryllidae; genus Gryllus; species Gryllus longicercus. Next base: position 386,491 of record JAZDUA010000574.1, on the reverse strand, counting down.
AACTTTGTGTAAGATACTAATTTATGTAATGACGAGTACAAGAATAAATAAAAAATACTACTAATAAATGTTACCTATCATATTCTTTGACATCAAAAAAGCTTTTCGCTAGCAAATAACTATCTAGTTCCTGTTCTTCTTCCGGATCCGGTATTTCTGGAGGAACATCGCCAAGTGTCAATTTCACATCTTGAAGGGCAAAATTTAACTCTGAAAGCCTGAAAAGACAGTACAAACGTTTAGCATTGCTCCCAAATGCTTACCAATACTTTTTCTCTTTCAAATTACATATATTAACCGCGAAAATTCACTGGATGAGAAAAAGCATTATTTCACTAGCGGCATAACCTAAACACAACATACCATTTAGTTGTTTGAATGAGGCCGCGACACTGACATTGTCGCATTGCTTTCCTAATTTCAATCTTCATTTCTCGCAAGTCAAACTTTAATGACTCTTCAGCCATGACTACAAGTTGTAAAAATCTTTACACCTTGAAATAATATTAGCTAGAAAATTAGAATTCCCTCGCACTCACTACCGCCGCATCCGTACACAACCAAAAATCAGAGCCAATCGAAGGCGACTCGATTATTCTGTTTATACTCGACATGCAATTATCGATTTATAGCAAGTTTTCCCGCTCTCAGTACAAATTTACAAGATGACGCACCAATTGTGGGCCACCTCCTAAACGGTTCATGATCTCCAGGGGCAGTTTTCGCTCAACAATGCTGAATAATGGGGCAAGTAATATGCCGTAAAGATATTGTTTGAAATAATTTTTGGTTTTTGAGAGATTTAATCATCTTTGATTTTTTTAAATGGAACTATATATTTTTCTCGTCAACAATGGATAGATCGTAAAAAGAGGAATACAACAATATTAAAATTACTATCAAATACTAATGAAATATGCGTTTTCAGACGGAAGAGCAGGCCTGATTGCCCGAGTCTTGCCACGTACAAGTAATAGACACTTCACATGTCGGGAGCTGAGAGCTTGTCCTGACCGCGGTGGGGACACCTGGAGAAGAAAAACTCGCATGCCGACGTGTAGGCCAACGCCGGATCTCGTCATGCCACCTTCCGTTTTAAAATATGCACTGCACTTACGGGATTATTGAGCGTAGCAGTTGACACGCCCGGAAACTCGAAATAATAAATCAAAAGGGTCATGGGATCAGCTACTACTATTTCCCTTCTATTGCTCTGGGGTATTTACAAAACTTCACCATATATCTAATTTAAAAAAGACTGTCAACAGGAAAGATAAACATACGAGACAGACATAACTTATGTTTGCCAAATACCAAGAAATTTTGACACTATCAGTAGACCCACCCAAATAATTGTTTTGAGTTTTGGTTGTCGCTTCTTCATATATTGGTCAATTACTTTTTAAATATTCAATAACTAGACCTGAGGAGCAGATGCCATGTCAAACACGATACTACATCAAATCTTCAGGAATCTGAAATTCAGTGTCTAAGAAATTGTCTTCAGTTTCTCTTAACTTTTATCTAATCTAAATGTATGTGGGTTTTATACAAAGAAAATCCTTGATCTGAAGCCACTATGTCTTTTACCATAGATCATCACAAGGATGGTCAACTAAAGTCTTACCACAGTATATATTACAAAGAATATTATTATTGATATGTATTCTGTGGTCTTACCTACATTCAAGTCTTTACCATCATCTATTAATCCATGGTCTTACCTTCTAGATGGTGAGATGAGTGCCATGTTCAATTGCTAAGTGCAAGCAATAGATGAAGCCCTCTTTCCTAGGCAGTTGATCACCGTAGTAGTTTGCCATTACTGTTCGTTAGATGGACAATGGCATGATGATCATGAGAGGGAAATTATGATAAAAGAATTATTATCAATGGGGCGAAAGTACAGATTACCTTCTAGAGGCAGAATAAATGTTGATGGAAAAACATTTTAAATCTCTTTTCTAGTATTTTTATGACATGTTTGGCTGCAACCAATTTTCTTTATGAAATTACATTTTAAGGCTTAATATACTAAATTATTATTTGATGAATGAACAATGTAATGGCTACCATTTCAAGGTCTTTCTAAATGTCTGGTTACCAACCACTTTTAGGAAAATTATGAAAACCATTGACCCCTACAGAAACAAACATAATTAACTCAAACTAATTAAGAAGTAGAGTATTCAATATCAAAAATTAAATGTTATTCATTACTTAATAAATCATTTAAAAAGATAAATATTGAAACAAACAGCATTTTCCTTCGCAACTTTTAATATCAACATCTGCAATTGCAAAAATTAAAGTTACAAAATACTATTAGTTTTACCATTTTTGAAATAAAAAAGGTCACAAATTAAAATTACTTCATTAAAAGATGTGAAAAACTGATAATGTTTTTTCATGCATTTCAAGTTCCCATAATGACAATTTCTCCTTCACACTTGTTTTGCTTCACTGGAATTGACAACCCATAACCAGATGCAATGTTTGTGTAAATCATTGGTTCTTAAAAAAAATGTACATTTGTAAAACCCTTTTGATAGTGAATATTAAAAAAAAAATATCTTTTTAATTAATTTGATACTACCTATTGAAATAGTACATATTTTAAACTAACCAACAAATAATAGTAACTTGATAAATAATCAGTAGAGAGAAGTCAATTTGTGTCTATTAATGATTCCCAATGTTTTTTCATTGAAACTATTGGCCCACAAGATTGTTCAAATTAGCCCTAGGCAGTCAATATTGACCACTTTGAAATGATTGATGTATTTTATTTATATACATTACATTTTATTAATGTTAACGGATTAATATGAAGAAACTCGCAAAAAATAAAATCAAGTTATATAAAGAAAATAATATAAAATCAAGTTATATATATCAATATTATATAAAGAACTAAGGGCCTACAGTCTGGTCCTGATTGAGGTCTCTGGTGGGTGTAAGCTCATTTGAAAACTTGGGGAATGATTCAGACGCAAAACTTGAGTCCAAGGCGGGCTTGAACCTGCGATCCTTTGGTCTGAGGTCGCTACGGCACTACTTCCTTAGCGATCTCGGCCATCCGGACCGGCTGAGAAACCTTTTGAAAGTGGCATAAAGTGACAATTTTCTGTGGGAAAAAAGAAAAAAAAAACACACACACACACAACATGATAAAGGTATAGTTGAAATAAAAGATGCAATATTTAAAAAAAATGGTTCATATTGTGATGTTTTCATTATGAGTGAAACACAGACATGTAGTTCTTATGCAGATTTTTTTACACTCGTTTACTATGCACTATTTACACTCCTATGGAAACTTTTACTGATGCACTCCAGCCACTGAGGCAGCCACCCCCGTCTGATCCAGAGAATTCCAGCTTGCTAATGCTAGCACCATCCCTAGCCTCTTGTCCCGTGGTCAAAGTCACACCACCAAAATCACAGCCGTGGCTTGCGATTACCTCCTTACTAGTGACATTGTGCCTCTGCACAGTGGTTCGTCTCAACTCGAATGCCCCTGGCAGTTTCCTCCACAAGCCTACATCACGAGGAATCACGTGACAGACTCCCCGCACTGTAGACTTGTGGATCGCCTCATCTTATAATGGAGTTTTGGGGTCGGGTGCAAATAGGGCCCACCGGCCAGTTGTATTCCAAGGCTGACATCACATATCATTCCCCTGTGAGCTAACTGAAACCCGCGTTCCAAGACACGCCTCTGGCTCGCAGCCTCCAAGAGGCCCCGGAGCTCTGGTTACTGCCAGCCTTGCGTCAATGGATCAACCCCTCTCCCTCGCCGGCCGCACGCCTTGGGCAGTCCGACACAGCAAAATGCTATGACGTTGCAATATATTTGTTTCAACGACTTGTAATAAGGTGATACTTGTGGTATCTGGCCGCATTTAAAATCCCCGGTTGTGATGCAAACTGGTGCATGACACACATTGCGAGAAGTCGGATAGACTATACAAAAGCTCACCCATATCTTTTCATCACACACACTGAAGGCAAGAGAACTTCTACATTTAGTACCAATTGTGAAGATCCCAGACCACCTAAAAGGTTGTTGAGGACTCCTTTAAAAGCTTGGGAAGCCAGTTTATCTTTAAATTGGAGGCACAATCCCCTAAAACCTGACAGTTTAATAAAAACATTTTTTTTAAATTGTTGTAATTAAGTATTTTGTTTTCTTTGACAGAATGCCCTCCTTGGTGTACTTGTTACTAGATCTGTGTTAAAATACAAATAACTGAATTAGAATTTAGCATCCAACTACAGTAAAACACTATTTTAACAAATTTGTGGGGACCTGGGTAATTCTTTTTTATAGTGAAATATTTTTATATTGTAAAACATCAATACATAAGAACACATTACATCATATCCCAGATGAAGTAACTTTTGATAGCGATTGTAAGTGGTATTTCATAATTTTTCAGCCAAATTTCAATTCCAATTTTTCAAATCAGATTAAAAATTTTTTTTAATGATCTATTTCTTTGATCAACGTGATTGGAAATCAAATGAAACAATTGAGATATGAAATCATAATGTCTATAGCTTTTTTGAAAACTTTGTGCTTCTATCCAACCTGACAAGCATTGGATGATAAATACAACTCCACCAATCTCATTCGTATAATGAAAATGGCAATTATGGTAGAATTGTTTGAATAATTGTACACAATGTAATAAGAAACGTATTCAATGGATTTCAATCATATTTTCATGGATGATGAAAAATGCATAAAAATGAAATGTTTACTACATTCACACATGCTACACCATTTCACTGCATTAAGGTTCTCAGGAGTTAAATATACATAAATTAGAAGTTATACTTAACCATCCTGTACAGGTAGATCTGCAACAGTTACATTGAATATTATCATTCTTAATTTTCATCCAAATTTAAGAGTAATGCATTTCATGAAGTGATTGCCTCTTCTTTGAACAGCACATATTCTTGTGTGGCTAAATCAAACAACTTCATGGCAAAAATGTTATTTGTACATCAAATGATTTGCATTGGTTAACATATAATATCCTTCCTAATATCCACTTTAATATCCTTCTAAAATTTTTAACTTGTCTGTATTAGCCAACTGCTTCAAATATTAACACATTATATTTGCTGAGGAGTGGTGATTGTTTCATGCTTTCAGGCTGACTCTATTCTACCTTGTAACCACAATGAGCATTAATGAAGTGTTAGGGACAATAATTAGTAACGCTAAATAATGAAATATAAATACATTTATTTTCACTACACCTCACTCATTCTTTTCTTCTGAATAATTCTTAATGTCTTTTTTCTACATAGCCTGACATTGCAATGCAATAACAACTCACTTATTAAAATATTATCAAAATCACACCCATAATATTTATTTACAATGTAACTAACGTGATCACAGAAAATGAACATCAACAAAGTCTGTATGCAAACTTCACATGCATAAACTCTTTCAGAAGATAACAGTACTGCTTTTAGGCTGGTGAACATCTCGTATAAAATGATTTTGTAATATTCACTGTTCAGATTTACAAAACAAGAACACCTGACTCCACATATATTGCAGAAGTATTTCAAGAACTTCATGTTTATTTCATGAGTAATCACAAAAGTCCTGTGTAGTTCTTGTCACATTTCACGTACTTCTCAGGCACTATTAAAATCCATTTTCATTTTCAGCTATACTCTCATAAGTCCTCAAACTTTCTGAGTCCATTGAATTTTCAAATTCATTTTCTTCTTTCTCAATCTCCATTTTCTCTTGAGATTGAAACTCAGATTCTTGCCAGTTCTGAATACCTTCAAAATTCACAGACTTTTCGACATTTTGCATATACTGGGCGAGTTTATCATCTTTGAATATCACATCACCACGATGAGGCCGAGGGTTGACCTTCTTAGGAGGTGGCACAGCTGGTCGGAATACCATTTGGCTGCAATTATAAGTTTCTGCGAGAACAGCAGGAGACAGTTTGGCAACCTCTGGTGCAAGAGTGGATTCTTCATTCTGTAAAAAAGAAGAAAAGTTATGTGTAATACCCACACTCTCAGCCCCTAGACCAGACCATTCATTAATTTTTCTGCAACCATTTATTAGCACATTATAGCAACATGAAATGTTCACAGCTGTAACAGGGGAAAATCTTTTTCTTTAGAGCACAGGGGCATTACTGGTGCTGTATGGTATCCATTTTTACCCAATTCAGGTCAATTTTATTAAATTTCCTTCTGAAAATAGATTTTATTATGGTTCACATTAAACACTGTGGTGGAGCCGATCCGATGGCCGAGATCGCTAAGGCAGTAGTGCCGGAGTGGTATCGGACCAGAAGATCGCGGGTTCGAGTCCCGCCTCGGGCATGGGTGTATTTGTGTGTGTTTGTATGAGTGTGTCGTCCTTTCATTCCTCATTATCATCATCATTTCATCTTTCATACCCCCAGAGCTAACAACCCTGGGGGATAAAAATTGGATTCAGTAAAAATACTGATCCCCCCCAATTGAAATTTCATGCGCCTGCTACTGCGATATATGATACTGAGCCACGGTAAAATGCAGGATGTATGAACACGTGGTCCTAGTTGGCCGATTCGCGAGAGAGAGAGAGAGAGAAAACAAACAAACAAACAAACAAACACACCAACAACAAAACAAAACAAAACACACCCCCCACTGTGGTGGTATAAATCTACATGTAAATTTCAGATGATGAAAGGTACAGTACATGAAGAAAACCTCAGCAAAGGCTTCAAGAAAATAATTGAGAATCAGCTTAACCAATCAATTTTTCAGGATTGTTCAAAGAGTAATGAAAAGACAAAACTCAATAACAAGTCATAAATACAGAAGTACAACAAAATTGATGCAAGCCTGCCTGTCTCTTTGACACTCAGGCTTTGAGCTAGGAAAAATATAGCAAAATTGATAACATTCAGTAGTACATGGCAACTCATACCAAGTTGAGTTCACCTGAACTGTGTCAGAAGCCATTGTCAACAAAAGTAAATTAGAACTCTTAGATGTATAAACTAGTATTAATTGGAGAATATTTTTATAATGCATAATTAGTATGTGTAAATATTGTTCAGAAGGGTTAAAACTTACATTCAAAATATTTTGTGCCATTTTCCGCACATCTGGATGATAGTGTCGTTTCATTAATAACAGTTCCCATAGACAACTAGCACCAGCACCACAGTATTCAGGTTCTGGCAGCTCAGGTTGATATATTCCATCTCCATGAGTTGCATCAGTATCCAAAAGTACATCACAAGCACTTGTCTGCATCAGCACATTTCTTATTACTGCCAAATAACCCAAAGCAGCACCATGTAACAAATGTGGTGCTAAAGTAGATAAGCGCTTTATAAAAGCCATCAATCTCTGCAAAGACACTTTGCGCCGCCTAGCAATGATAGCTTTCTCCAAAGCACGTAATACAATTAAAGCATCTGCGTTGGTGGAACCAGCATGAACGTGTAGCAGACTGCGATATAAATGAGAATAGAAGCGCAAGGGGTCTATATTCAGTGCCTCGCCCTGTAACACAAAAGAAACAGTATTTTAATTTCTCTAACAATCATTAATCAAAGATCATGATTACAATGGGTCTGTATCACAACTCGCAACCCATGTCTGGAAACACCACCCCTTGTTTTGGCAAACTGGTAACACGTGAAATACTTTCGGCACCCCTTTCACATCAAAAGAGTAAACACCTGTCTCTTAGTAAATACTGATCACTTTAAGCACTTACTCAAAGGTCAGTTTTTTTGTCATTTTAAGGAAATTATATTTTATTAGTATTTTCAATAATTTTCTTATTTGCTTAATACGCAAATTCCATAATAATACATTATTATTCTTATAAATAAAGAAGAGTTCGGCGGTAATGTTTCACGAGATATCTTTCTGATTTCTCTCTGTGCTGGCTCTCATTAAATAATAATTATTGTTATGTTGCTGTTAATAAATGATAAATCAGTCATAACTTCCCTCCACATTTTCAGCATTACAGTTTTGTTTCTTAAGCATACTGCACAAAATCGCTTAAAGAGACGTTTTGTTTTCCCACTCGTGCCTCATCCCACCCCACCCAAGGTCACCTCCTCCTGAGCTCTCTTGAAAAGTGGCAAAGAGCCACAGTTGCCAAATTACCAAACCAAGAACAAATGCTCTCAGAGATGGGTTGCAGGATAAGACAAAGACCCAAATATGACATGTATTTGACATTTAGAACTTATAATGTTTAATCTAACAATAAATAACCATTCTAAATGAATTATTACATGCTCTGTGCAAGTGCTTATCTCCAAAGTGCTTAATCTCTGTGAAATACAATTTTTCAGGAAGGAGAAATATTCACACTCGGCCATATAGTTCATGATGGGATTCAACGGTTTTCAGCTATCACTTATCTTAATGCTATTTTTAATACAAAATTTGTCAACATGATGAAGAAGCATCTAAAGAATATATTAATACGTAAAATTAGAAAACACTTGGAAATAAGTTACTTTGGAAATAAGCTCTTCAATTGGTGAAACGGAAAAAATACCTGGCCAGACAGAATGGTAAATACTGTCTCCACACAGTGCAATTGTTCAACATGACCCAAGTTCCCGTCTTCTAGAAGATGATCCAGAACATTCACGAGATCTTGGAAAAATTCCAAGTTGATGCAATGTGCAAACTTTGCCAATCCTTCCAACGTGACACTTAGTAACTTAGACGATGGTGCGCATTTCAATACACGAAAGAATATTGTGAACACTGTTTTGGTCACTTCAGTTAGATTCCTCTGCTTGCTCTGTTTGTTTTCTTCAGCCTGAAAAATGCAAAATTGTATTTAGCATTCAACCACAGTAGAAATTCTACATTTCATGGTTAACAGATCTTCACGAAGCTTCTGATAATTACAGTGAAACCACCATTACTTTAATGCCATTAATATCATCCTAAATTATCTTAACACAATTTATTTGCAAGAGAAGTGAGTGAAGATAATCACAAATGTTTCATTCATTAGCTTAACATTACACAAGGTTCTACCTTATGTAACTGGAAAAGAAAGAAGGGGAAAAAGGACAGCTCCTTTAACATATTGTTTTTTGATGCGTTGGAAAGCAATCTAATGTTCCTCTATCACAAACATGTTATGGACATGTGTCCAGTTTCTAGATTTGTTAATCAAAGAACTTATTGTCTGAACTATATATCCTATTTATTTTGGAACACATGTATGTATTATATACTTTGCTTTAACCTAATGGGTAATTAAATAAATAATCAGCTATTATTACATATATAGAGTCTTGATGAAGAAAACCATAACCAGTATGAACTGAATTCTTAACATAATTACCTTGGTTTCAAGCATTTCTTTCTCAAGCTCCTCCATTCGCTTCTGCCTTTTTCGTTCTCTTTTTGACAGACTCAGAATTTTCTGTTTGCGTGCCTTGAACTTCTTGTCTCTTAGCTCTGCCTCTTTCTCAGCATCAAGATTAACATCTCGCAAGCGCAGAGCCAAGAGGACAGTTAGAACTTCTGGGCGAACAGAATGGTTTTTAGTGCGAACTAACTGATTGATTCTGCAAACATACCAAAGGGCTTAATTCAAGAACAGTTATTAATAACACTGTGAAAATTGAAATGGTATTTTGCAAGAAAGAAATAAAATGACACGTTTCTAGGTGACTGAATCACAATCTGTGTTTTAAAACAAAGGCAATACTAAAGAAAGTGGAATACAGTAGTTACAATTCATAAACAATAGATGGTATTATATTAGAGTGATAAAGCAAATAAAGTGAAATTTAATTTTTGGACAGTACTCTAACAAACACTAATCAGATTTTAATTCAATTGCAAATAACATGCTTGTAAAATTATGGAAAATCATGAGTTTTTGATAGAAATCAAAAGGATTTTCATGATATACAATATCAAATAATGTTTATGTCTATATGTTCTTGACACAACACAGGAAAACTAAAAATGTTATTTATTTTTATCAATAATACACTGGACAGTCAGATCACTATGAGAAGGTACATTTTTGCTGCACTATTTTTGAAGACTCCTTTCATAGATATAATACAATATATTCAAAATTAATAATTCAATGCATTCAAAGATTGCAAGATGAAAATTAATACAAAAACTAAATAACTACAATGCTTACCTGCGAACGATATGTAATGTTATTTCACCTCGTTTGTCCTCTTTAATGACTGTACGTAAACCATTCATAACAATATCTCGAACATTAGAATTCTTATTATCAAGAAAGTGAACTAAGTCTTGTGCAATATTAGGAGAAAAATTGAAGTATGGATGACGAACAAGAAGCTCTGTCATGCAGCGTACTGCCAACTCCCCAAGCCTTACAGCCTTTTCATCATAAAACTTGGAGTCTCCACGTTTTCGCCTCACAGCTTTTGTCATTTGCTCTAAGCTCTGCAAGTATGTCTACAAAAAAGATCGTGAAACTTAATTATTATTGCATATTATTAATAGTACATAATATTCACATGAATTTGATATTTGATTGTTCCTCAGAATTTGCACTACCAATAGACAGATTAAATTTCATACACATTTCGCAAGGGTTATTGAAAAATATCCCGAATCTTTTTCTCCTGCGTTGACTAAGAGCTATGTAACATCACTGGTGAAGCATACGCTAAAATATTTCACACTACCAAACAGGTTAAACTTGTCTCGAGTCAAAGATTTCTGGCACTAGATGTGAACTTGTTTGAAATCAACTGGAACTCTTTACAGGAATGAATGGAAGGACTAACTGACAACACAACACAGAAGAATGGAATGTAGTTGAAATAATTGCAAGAGGTATATATTAAAGAATTTAAAATGTAAGAGATACATATTAAAGCATTGTATAAAACTAAGTCAAGTAGTATTGTTAATATACCTTCTCAACTGTTGAAATATATATGAAAATACAGTAGACCTTTATTAACACTAATTTCAAAGGACTGAAATAATCATGAATGATGAATTTCGGTTTAAGAGAGTTCATGCTAATGATGATTTATATAAAAATGTATGCCAACTTACTGAAAAGCTGTGGAAGGAAGAATAAATACTTTAGGAATCAATGACTGGTTTAAATATCCTCCTTGTGAAAATCAGATCAAGTTATGTTGGCAGAACTAACAAGATATACATATCACGAACACAGTAATTCATAATAATCTAGCACAAGGCTAAACAATTAGGTGAGAGTAAACATTAACTTTTCATCTTATAAAAGAATCTGAAGAAATGAAAGATATTTAACATTGAAATATTCAAAATCTTTTTACAGATTTTATACAGAAATATAAAACAAATAGTGAAAAGGTATGTGAATCTTTGGAATTTCTAATTGAAGAGTAGAATTTCTAATTGAAAAGTAAGGTGCCATCATAGTTTAAGGGAATTTTCAGACCAAAATACAAGGACCGAATGTTATAAGAAGATCAAGAGAAGTCTTAACAAGGAACACGCCTCAAACCTTTATTACTGCAGTACTTGCTTAAGATGATGGCTTGGAATATTATATTTTTATATAAGAACATTAACATACCTTGTATGCTTTAAGTAAAGATTTCTCATAATTTTCCAACTGCTGAGTAGTTTTCTTTAGTTTGACTCCTCCTTTTTTTTCCTGGTGCTTTATTTGGTAAGATGGCAAAAGGTCTTTGAACACTTCCATCAGGGACACAGCCGCCAACTTTTGGACGGTCAATTGCACTTCAGAATCCTCTGTATTGAGTATTTCCAATAAAAACTGTGACAAGAAAAAAACAAAAACAAAATTAAATGAAGCATAACTTGAGGCTGATAAAAATTATTTAAATCAATATTCAGTTCATAGAACATCGTATGGATTTTATTCTCCTGTGTCTAGATTGTTACGAATGGGAAATGATGCGTCTTGTCCTTCATTGTCTCTAACATCGCTTCGTATATTCAAACGTTGTGCAAGATCCGCATATTTCTATGAATTGTATTAAATATTCACCGTTATCACCTTTATATGTCAACATGTTATGTATATTAAACCATTTTTAATCCTTTGTACTATACTGTATACTTTTTTTTCTTTTGTATTGGGCTTTTAGCCTGTTGCTAAATAAATAAAAAAATTAATAATATAATACAGTCAGAATTTTAAAGAAGCTTATTCCACTCAATACGTTTTAGGAAGAGAACAGTTATGGTGGTATCTTGATCACTGGCCCAGAAGCTGAAGTATATTACTTGTAACAGGCGAACTTTGTGTTTTTAAAATTATACAGTACAAATGTTAACTATACGTTATACATCATTGTTAAAATAAATCTTATTTTTCTTTTTGATGGTCCATACAGTCTCTAATTATAGAATGCAGCAGAAAAAATTTTAATCAATTTTAATAGTTCAGTATCATCTGGCAATGGGTCGTAAAGTAAACTACATATATTTTATGTAGATTTCTTGTAGTGAGCTGTTAATACTGACACCAAATGAATATCATTCATACAGTATGTATTATAATTATGAATACCTTTATTGAATAATTGTTCCCACCCCCTAAGTAAGTCAATTTTGACAAAAACTACATAGTAACTAAAAAGGTAAGCAAAGCAATGGTACGATTCTGAGCTCAGTGGAGAGAGGCTTGCAGGTATCATGTGGAGGGCATTTATATATTATTTGTAAAAATTTTTTCTGCAATCTGAAAGTCTGGGTTTTCTAGGATGTGCTTTCCGAGAATATTACACCATATCTCATGCAGGAATGTACATTCGCCAAATATACAGGCTGCATGAAAGCTGTCTAAGTTTGAAAGAATTCTGAAGGTGTAGGAGATTTAATTCAGTTCATTTATATGGATATTCCATTTGCGGTTTGACTGAATTGAGAGACTCAGAAGTTTTGTTACCTTTGAAAAATTAAAAATAAATAAAATAGAGTCGGCCCCGTGGCGCAGACGGTTGCGGCAGCCGTCGTCTCTGCCCAGGAGGCTGCAGGTTCGAGTCCTGCGTAGACATGGTCATATTTGTGATTGTCCCTTCACCTATCATCATCATCTTATCATCTCACAATTCACACTTCAAGGCTTAACAACCTTGTTGTATTCCAAGGATACAGCTGTAAAGCTGATCCTGGAAGAATTACACACGTTAATCGTGTAGCGTGGTCAGTAATGGCCTATACGCCAATAATAATAATAATAATAATAATAATAATAATAATAATAAAATAGAAATTTAGACAAAACATTAAGAAGTTAAATACACCTGCCACACAACATCAATCAACCAACCAGACTCGGTTTTTGATATTTTCTGCACATTCAATTCCCCAGATGCAATATGAATAAAACTATCAGTCATTTTGTTTGATATATTTTTTGACATTTCTTAAGATATTTCATATTCCAAGTCATTTAGCAATGATGTATAATACTTGATACAAATGCAACTATTTGAATAATTTTAAAACATTTTTAGACTTTTTAATTATGTTTAAAGATTTGAACATCATCTCACCTTAAAATTACGAACTTTCATTTCTGGTGTTTCAAGCAAGCCAGAAGCAAGTAGACCAATCTGGAATTTCCGCTTGCGTAACAAATCCTCTCGACATGCAAGCAAGTCCACTGCAGCAATTGATTGAGGTACTACCTCTTCATATTCTTTCTCCATCAATTCCAGTTCATTTTCTTCCTCCTCCTCCTCCCCCTCTTCCTTCATTTCCTCTTCTCCTTCTGTCAGACCCTTCTTCTTTTTCTTTTTTTCTTCCTTCTTTCTTTTCTTTTCTTCTTCTTTCTCTTTCTCTCTAACTTCACGTTCTAATCTCTGTCTCTCTTCTTCTAACACATCGACCTCAGTTGATCGCATTACTAAACCCTCTTTCGTCTTGATGGGAAGAAGCAGTTTAGTGCGTTTACTTTCTGGTCGACCCATCTCTTCCTCATATGCATTTTCCAGTGCATCATTATCCCCTAACTTATTCCTTGCAATATCACCACGGCCTCTTTTACTAGATTTTGATTCTGCAGATCGCAATTTCTGCAAGATACCATAACTTCTCGCAGCAACAGAATTTTGTAAATACAATAGATCTTCGGGTTCCATCTAAAGAAACATTTGAGTGAAAATTAATATCACTGAACACTTAATATAGAAAAAAGGAACAAAAAACAAAAATTCTTATTTTACCATAGTCAACATTTCTTCACCAGCGATTTCTTCCTCTTGTTGAGGTTCTGGTTTCTGGGAGTTATCTTGGGGTTTGATCCCATAGTACTTTGAAGTTTTCTTATTTGATTTGAGCTTGCCCCGTTTCCCCAACTTATTACGCATGTGATTTTGGCGTTTTACTTTACTGATTTTAATTCCTTTTTTCTTAGCCATGTTGTCTGTAAGAGAAGAAAACAAATTTCTTAGCAGGGCAACATACAGTAAATGCACATTGCTGTTTAATTAAAATAATTTTATGTCCGTGTCGAAAATCATTGTGAGAAGGAACCAAAAACTTCATCACCAACAATTCCCTATCATATAAATTCTGCAGCCATCAAAATACATTTATCGACAGCAATACTTACGAATTATCCTCAAACCGCCAATGCTATTTAATCTTATCTTACTAACAAATAATTTTCTATAACATTGTTTCAACGAAATTACACCACCAATATCATCAACAATAAGGCATGTTTAACCTTAATTCGAATATTGACATTTTCAAATCTCACCTCTTCTTTTCTTTTATATTTGCAGAACGAAAGGGATAAGTAATTATTTGCTGGTGACGTATGTTAAATACTTGTCAGCAATAAAAAAGTACTCATTTCACAAATCCGAGGATAGATCACAAAAATACACGTGCACTTGTCAGCATTTATTTGATCGATGGTCATGTATCGATAATTTTCACACGGTTTCGACGAAGTGGGGTTCAGCAATCGACTGCACTTCTTAAAGGGCTGCTATCGATAAACGAACTGTATATTCCCACGATGCAATATGAAGTTATAAAATGACGTTTGGCGGGAAAGTGTTGGACTGTAACCTCTGCTGTGCACATATGCTATTTCTAGAGAATTAGTAAGTTTTTGGCTGTATTATGCTGTTGTCGAGGAGCATTTGTTATTTACAATAATACTTGCTTTCTTTCGATGTATTTAGGTTCTGGCTGCGAATTTCATCTTCAAATTAAGTATTATTCGTCTTCAAATTAGTGCATTAAAAATCACTATTTTTTTCAACATATTAAGTCACCAATTTTTCTTTTCGAAGACGGTTCGAAGTAAATAGGATCATGATCTTAGCGATGATACTAAAGAGATACTTTATAATAAAATGATATGTATGAAGCATTTGGCTTCACGTGCCCTTTCATCGGTTATGAAAAGTATCAACGGATTTCGAGTCCCTGTGCTATTAGAGTAGAAGTGACTTCATATATTTTTATAAACTGTCGGGTTTTCAAGTATTTATGTTAAAAATTTGTATTAATTAATAGCATCGAGAGAAATATTACCTACATTGAACTTTAATAATCATTTGGAAAAATCCAGAATGTGAATAAACAGCCCCAAAAAATTTTCGTATTTTTGCACGGAAAGGGGGAACTTTCAACACCAAGTTAATCAGAATTTAATATAATTTAACTGTTAATTTTTCAATGTAATAAATGTTTGTTTAAAAATATAAATAAATATTGCACTTTTTTATCATATTAAAAAAATGTTTGCAGTTCCCTGTGCTGAATTCAAATTTTGATGGTTGAATTTCAATATCCAAGTGAAGCTCTTAAAATATTTTTTGTTATCTTCAATGATTTTAATGTTATAATTTTTTATGAAACGAATATCAGTATCTTTTGCTTGGCAAGTTTTAATAAACATTTAATGCAATTTCTTACTATACATTTGAGGAGCGTTCATGCAAATACCATGTTCATCAAATCAGATTTTTCAGGAACAGCGAAAAAACTGGTTGTTAGCAAGTTTGTAACCACCGGTGTATCCCATCGCGATCAAGTTTTTGTCCAGTTTCCCTGATTCATTGAGCAAATGCTGAGATGGTCCCTTGTTTTACTTCTGGACGTAAATGTAGCATCACTATGCACACGTTTTGTTGAACTCTCCTTTTGCTTGCAATGGTAAGAGTAGAGGTAAGGGCGAGTTGCTATTTTGTTAGCAATGCAGAAAAATCATACTTGCAATTCGCGTACCGATGGAAATAAGTTTTCTATGACTCGGAGACGAAAATGACTATTTTTCAAATATTGCTAATCTTACGATTTTAAAATTAATTTTTATTTATTTATGTTAAACTTTTTCTCATCTTTCAACTCTTTATAGTTAAAATGACGGGAAGGGATTCTGGAACTCAAGAAAACGTGCGCATATAATCTCCCCCTACGTCACATATAGTTTTTACTGTTTTTTGACTAAATAAATCTAAATATTCGGGGCTGCTCGCCAACTGTCTCTAGCAGAGCGGATGAGCGAGGGGGAAAGTTCTCTGACCTCAGGGGACTAAAACACCCCTAGACAGGACCCTGTCTGCCTAGTCTCACCCAGGGTGGAGGACTCGGACGATGTAGAAAAGGCAACCCCTCTAGGGGAATAAACCCTGTATAAAAATTTTCCTGCAAGCCTAATTGCAGAGAAATGGCAACCCCATCACCAGGCTTTCTCTGCGCGGGGTTGGTACGTAGCCCAACCAGAGGAGATTTGTTTCAATTACTCATAATGCTCAGATGATAACTATGACAACGAATAAAGGCAAACCCAAATGGATAGCCGAAGAGCCGCATCTCTCCGTATTGGAGCGTGGAATATTAGAGGCTTATCAGCAAAGAAATAGAGTTGGAATCAGAATTAATAAATATGAATATAAATATAGCAATAATATCATAAAGAAAGAAAGAAGAAATTAAGAGGCATACAATATTTGGAATAGTATATATACTATTTTATAGTGGAGTTTCCCAAAATAAACGCGCGTCCTCTGGAATAGCTATTCGTTTGAACAACAAATACAGAAGCAGAGGTGATAGCTATACCATTGTATCGGATAGAATTTTAAATATAAGGTTAAAAATTAGAAGTCTAATGATAATTGGACTATATGCCTCAGAGGAAGGCAGGAAGGAAGTCAGATATTACATAAAACGCTACAAACCTATGTTGACAGAATTAATAAGAATAATTATAAAATTATTGGTGGTAATTTAAATGCCTGAATTGCAAGACAACCTATTAAAGATATAGTGGGAGACAATGGAGAAACTACGATAAATGAAAATGTGAAAATGGTTCAAAATTTTGCTACATTTAATAATTATAGAATATAAAATTCATTTTATAGACAACAAGATATACACAAATATATGTGGTGTAGTAGAGGCACTAAATCTATTATAGACTATATTCTTGTAAATAAAAAAGTTAATGTCATAAGTACAAGATACCAGAGTACATCGAGGACCAGATATTAATTCTGATCATTTCCTCCTTGTCTTTACAATCAATTTAGTAACTAGATGGGCTACTACAGTGCACCAGGTTTTTAATCTCCCTTGAATGAGCATGTGGAAGGAGGGGTGATCTACCGCTACTTGCCCTGAAAATATCTTTCTCCCACTCGCACTATGCGCCGAACCTAGAGTGGCCGGCGGAGGGGAGGAGGCGTCGGAATGCACAGGCCGGCTGTTGTCTTTGGGCTCAACGTGCAGTAAAAGCATCAGATAACCAAATCAAATCAATTTCAACTGGCTTTGCACAAACGCTGACTCCTTATATACTCATAATAAGGTTCAGTAAAAGAAACATGAATAGGAAACATTGATTCAGGTCCTCAGTCCTATTCCTTTCGTCTTCGAGAGCTGTGCAAGTGTGGCATAGGCCTAATTTGAAGTGAAGTTCACAGGCGTAACAAAAGTGTGTTTGTTTCTAAGACGACAGTTCGCAGGTAATATGGCCTCAAGATCAAATTCAGTGGAGGGTAGACCTCTTAGAGGACAGGCACGGGAAGATCACCGGGTACACGAATATTTCAAAGATTTAAAAAAGAAAATATCATTAAGTGATAATGTGATTAACATGACCAGTAACGCAACAGAAGTGTGTGATTCACGGTGAAAAGAATCTACAGCAAGAGGTAAGCTGACATTCTCCACTCCAACAGGAAAAAGGTAGAAGATAATTGAAGCGGATTCTTTTACTGCGCTGCAATTCGTCAGAAGGTGCATAGTTTTTACGTTATGTGAAAGGAATGTTCCACTATTGAGAATTTGCTGGCATCATTAAAGGAAGATAGTGTCATAGGCTGAGGTAGGAAATTCCTAAGAATGAGATAAAAATAATTGGGATTCAGTAGGAAGAAATGTCAGTCGATCGGAAACTTTTGGTTGAACGCTATGGCATTTTTTCTCGGCTCTCAGTTTTCAACAAATTGTTTAGTAATTTGGATAGCGGATTTGTTCAGGAATTTGAAACTGCACAAAGATAGTGTCGAAAAATCAACTTTATGAATCTCTAGTAAACCATTTGTTGTATAGACTCCCGTATGTATCTACGCCCTACCAGTTGTTGGGTAAATTTTATAGAAGGTTTTAATATCAATGCTTGTGTAATGTTTCGACCACTTAACAATTTCCTGAAGTTCTTTTAAGACCGAAGGTAGACTAATTTACTGGGGGCAAATGGTAAATATTTATGCCTAGAAAAATATATTTGACCTTCAATATGTAATTAAATGTGTCAATTGGTGCTATACCTGTACCTTTATGCGTATAAACAATCTAGATGAGACTGGGATTCTTTTTGAAACGGTATTTAATAAACAATGTAGGACACTAGAATGGGAAGTAATTTGAATTACCACCAATTTGAAAGTACAAGTTGCGGTTCTTTCCCACATCTTATTCGTATTGCATGTAAATGACGTACGTGAATCTCCTTTGACTATTTTGCCGATGACGTTGCCGTTCTAGAAACACGTCGAAGCGCAAGAAACTCAAATAATTCAAACTGCCATCGACAACCAGTGTTGCCATATCGGCGGAATTCCCGCCGTTTTCAGCGTATTTTGAGCTCGTACGGCGGAAAAAAAAAAATAGTTTCGCGGACAGCGGAATAAACGGCGGAAATTAATAAAGACGGTGGAAAATAAGCGGAATTTCAAATATTCACTATTAAGGCCTGGACACATAGCGTGTTCGAGCAGAAACATTTTAAAATAACAATAAAAGACAGACAATTCAGTCTACATAAGTGCGTCCTTTATTATTATTTTAAAATATTGGGGCTCGAATACGCTAATAACGACGGCTATGACCAAGAATAAGCAATTGTCCTCATCTATTTCATGCATTCATAAGCATTTGTCCTTTTCTATCGTTTGTTTTAATAGAATAAATTAATACAATATTTAAATATGGAAAAAGAATTTATTTTACATTTAGCGGATTTAGGCGGGAAATTTAAAACCAGTTCAGCGAATTTTCGGCGGAAACTGAAACGAACATGGCGGAATCCCTCTAAACACATCTGGTAACACTGTTGACAACGTAGCAATTTGAACAACACATTGCACAACTTGCACCAGCAAATACGGCTGCTATACTCGGTAACATGAAGTAAAAATCTAAATGTAATACAATTATTAAGAAAAACCCCTTCACAATGTGTATACGACACGTTTACTACATACGCAATAGCCACCTGGAATCAAGTTCCAAGAGATTTCAATCATCTTGAAGTATTAGAAAACTGAATTGTAAGAACTATCATGAACCACCATTCAGCAGACTTAAACTCGTTGATATAACAAAACTGGTTTTGCTAACATCATAGCACAAAATTCTGAAAAATCTAGCCATTAAAGATTCACATAATGCATTTAAACGACAAAGTCTTGAACACCTGCTCCCCCTCCTAATACCCTAAATAAAAAACAAATAAAAAAAATTATAAAGAAGAAAAATAAGTGAACTACTACATAAAAAGAAGTAAGATATTTCGAGAAAGACACCCAAGAGACAATAAGCCGAATGAAAAAGGGAAGAAGCTGACGGGTCCTTCTTAAGCACCTCTCTGAAAAGCGGAGCGACTTCTATGGAATCCTAACCAGACACTCGATCACGCTGTATGGAATTTGTACCAAACTTCGGCCGCAGAGTGTGCTGCTAACTCTAAATTCCATGATGCAACATCAAGTTGATAGAATTAATCTGTATATGTAAGTATCTGTGTATAGTTATATTTATTTAATAATATAATAATTACCATACAATTATGAATCGGGTAATTCCGTTTTAAGTGGTCCAGAATTAAATACATTGATCACCTCACTATCTCAAAAAAAAAAAAAAAAAAAAAGGCGTATGATTTCACTTTTGATCGGTGCATGAAATTAGAAGTCCGGTATGTTGAAACACAATTCTTCTATTCATTTGAAAGAATGGCAAATGTGCTGCAGTACCGAACTGGGATTGAGACATTCTTCGGTATTGCAAAGATAGTTCTTTACTTGGTGTTTCTGGGTGCGTCAATTGTTAAGGTCGTTAGTCCTGTAAGTGTAGTGGGTGTTTTTTATCGCGGGAGGCGGTGGTGAACGGTGAGATCTGATTGTGATCTACACGTCGGCTCGCAGGTGGTTTTCACAACCACGTATCTCCCACCAGCGGGGCTCCGCCCCAGCCAGGTCAAGCTCTAAATTCCGAGTCTCACGACATGTGTGGTAGTGTAACGTATGTAGTAAGTGTTAGTGTAAGTAAGGAGTGAGGATAGGACAAGGTAGATGAAGGAAATATCGGGTCCTGTCTGTGGCCCGTTTGTTAGGGTACTGCTGCGGCATTCACCTGGTATTGATTGAGAAACCACGGAAAACAAACGACCAGAGCAGCTGGTCGCTAGAATTCTCCTCCAGACCACGTCTGGACTCGATCTAGCCATTTAGCTCGTTTCGAAAATCCCGCCAGAGTCGGGACTCGAACCTTTGGACCTCTCGGTCAGGGGAACTGCAGTGACATCAGTTAATGCCCTGAGTCGGTACAGGCCTGTGGTTTGTTCTTGGCTCTTCTGTTGTTGTTTGATATTGTGAAGGTTGTCACGAAATTTGTTGTTAATTCATCTCAAGTTTGTATGTCAACCATGCATATCCCTGAAAATCTTGCTATTCATCATCAGTCGAAAAATGTAACATTTTTGGTACAACACCACCTTTAGATAAACTATGCATATTTATGGTAATATTTTGTTTAGTAATGCAAATAAACAATTTCCACATGGTTTAAAACATAATTGGGGTAGTAAAAACACAAAATAGGGACCAATAAAGAACAATTTATTACAATGTTTAAAACAGTTTTTTTATTTATCTACAATTATATTTAAAATGTATACAGGACTCGATAAAACACAAGATGTCATTGGCTAATTCTGGTAACCATACAATGATTCAACATGAAACAATCTTCTATACCTTCATAGCAAGATTTTAAGAACAACACCACTGAACAACACATTGCATACTCTGCAAATAACCATCTCAAAATAATTTTTCTCTTTATACAAAAACAAACACTTGTCTTCTGTATAAGTCCCTTGAATTGAATATAAATCTCAAGTTCATACTAACTTAAAAAAGTTCAAATTGACATCCGTAGCACACAAGTCAAAGCAAATAGTATCAAATCCTTAAACGTTCTTGCAAATTATGATCTAAAATACTTTGATACTTCTGGAATACTCATGATTATTGCCTTATACGTGTTAATATCTTCAATATTCAATGAATCGAGACAGGTAAGACGAGTCGAATGCTCGAAGTCGAGCGGGTCGGGCCGCGGCCGCTGGTGGGGGGAGAACAAAAGCCATCGCGGCCGCGACCCCGGCTAGGAAGCGCTCGTCTTCCCTCGGGCCGGCGGCTGGACGCCACAACCCACGGCCATTCAGAAAAGCCCCGCAAAGGAAATTCATTTAATGGTTGGCGAATTCTGTACACTCTAATGATGTGTTTTAAAACAAATTGGCATTGATTGGGAGTGAATCGTACCAGTTGACTGAGAAGTAAAATTTATCTTTATTCGGTATAATTATCATTGCGTAAAACTTTGGTGTAACATATGAACATATTTCCGACATTGAAATAAAAACATAGATATCACATCGACATTGAGCGGTTCTGAATCCTTGGCGGTCGTTACATTTCGTCCAGCTCGCAGGGCAGGTCCCGAAGTCCAGAGGGAGAGCCAGTCCGCTTCCTGGCCGGATGCCATAAAAAGAGGAGAGTAGTAAGGCATTGACAAGACGAGTGTGCGCGGCGCGGCGCGGCCATGGGTCTGCCAGGCTGCACGAGAGAGAGAGAGAGAGATCCAGGTACGAGTCGCAGCGGCCCGGCGCGACAGTGCGGCGAAGACGCGTCCTCCGGCGGGCTGCGTGAGTGAGTAAGTGTGTGTGTGTGTGTACGGTGACGCGCGCACGTGTTGTGTGAGGACGGGCCGGGGGGCGGCCGGGCCGCTAGGGTGCGCTTCGGCGCGGCGTGGTGCAGCGAGCGGAGCGCGGCTGCCGCTGTCTAGCGGCGGCGGGAGGAACGAGCCTCGTCTGCTCGGGGCGCGATCGGGCGGGCGGGCACAAAATGGCGGCGGGACGCGAAATGGCGCGCGCGCGAAATAGCGAAGCGCCTCCGTTTTCATGTTTCTTTCGAAAAATCACCTCCCCACGGTAGCAAGCAACAAGAAACGATTATAAACTAGAGCGACGTCTTAAAAAGGAGCGCAGGGCGTTATGTTGTGACGGTGTCGAGGGAGCGATTATGCAACTTCATTTTCTACTCTGAAATTCAAGATTTAAATACAACAATAATAATAATAATAATAACAGTAGTAAGTACAGCGTTATGACACTCGGTTGGCGTGTTAGCGAGAGGGAAGAACGGGGGTGGGGGGCAGCCCGCGCAGACGGGGGGGCGGGGCGGGAGGCGCTCTAGCCGCCGCCGCCGCCACCGCCCAATTCGTCCTCGTACTGCTTGCGGAAGCAGTCGCCCACGGGGAAGAAGTCCCAGCAGCGCTGTTGGTACATGTTCCACACGTACGTCTCTTGGCCGGTGTACTCGGTGTCCGGTTTATTGATGAGATGCATGAGGAAGAACCTGCGGCAAGGAGAAAGTGGCTTAGATAGGCGTGTTAGGCCTCATTCACAATGCAAACTTAAACGTAACGCAATGCCGTACACTTAGCAGTAAAGTTTACACGTAAGAACAAGCATTCACAATGACGAACGTAAGCTGGAATGTAAGTTTCGTCTGAGTCAACCAGATTTCAGGGTATTGAAGCTTGATCAAGGTCGATTTGTTTCTAGAATGCATGGTGGAAATATATGCAAGCATGGTGAAAAGATTTTTCCACCATGGTTCCTAGCTTCCTCTTCGATTTTCCTATCGATTTGTCTTTATATATAAATGCGAATAGTATTTGTATGAGTGCTTGCTTTACTATGCTATGAGTATTTCCTTTACTTTATAAATAAGGATTCTCTTGTACCAAATTCACGAGTGATTCGTTGGACGTAATTATTTTATTCGCCACGTCAAGTTAAAGTCACAAGAAAAATTGCCCAAATGCTTACGTTGAATTCACTATTCGCGTCAAAACAGTGCGCAAATTAGTTCAGTTCATAACAGTAATGAAACAAACTACCTGAACATAATCAACGTTTGTTTCTTTCGTGCTGCTATCTGATCGGTCGTCGGTAGAATTCCGACGTAAACGTGACGTAAAAGCTTGGTGCTTGTGAAGTCTTAAATTTACGGCTTTACTTCCACGGTTACGTCAAAGCATAGTGAATGGTGGCGCTTAATAACTCATTTGTAGGTTTTGCGGCTACGTTACGTTCACGCTTAAGTTTGCATTGTGAATGAGGCCTTACTCAGCGAAGGGGCTGAGATAGGGTAATGAAGATATTACCTATCTAACTACAGTTTTGATTTATTTGAAAAATATAATATAATCGGTTTCTTGTCACATAAGAATAGAGAGCAATAAACGATTTCAAATAGTTGGATTCGACAAAGAACGATGATTTCTTTAATTGTATTTCTGATATCGATAATGCTAGTAGGTATACGCGCAAAAGTGGGGGAACAAGTTGAGAACATTGTCTTAAATGCTTTCAACGTCACTCACTAGACACTTTAAACATAGACTCTCCGGAACCTTTCCTGCAAAAATATTTATATTTTATTTTTCGAAACAGCTTTCAGCACCCCACATAGGTTAACAGTAATGCTTGAGATATGTCAACAATCATTTGGCTAAGGGTGCACAAGTTATATAAACAATTAAATAATTAGAGCACGTAACATTTATACATGTCCATCATTACAAAAAATGTGTTAAGTAAACCCTATGAAATATTTTATTTGAAAGTGGACAGGCGTTCGATGATTTAGCAGAGAGGGCAGATGATTTCTCTCCCGGGGCTTCGCCTACGCATTATCTTACCGACACAAGTACTCACATGTAATTGGCGAGGTTGTGTTCCTGCTGCACGTGTGTGTCGAACCCGTGCGGCACTTTGTCGAAGTAGTCTTTGCCTATGCCGCATATGAAGCAGTTGGACTCCATGTCTTCCTTGACGCTCTCGAGCTGGTCTCGAAGTTCACCAAAGGCGTCAATGATCAAACCTACGGCAGGACATTTCCCGTGTGATGAACAGAATGGCAGTACAAGGAGGAGATTGAAAACGTTTTTCACTAAGATTGTTTTGTTAATACAAGGTGGTTCAAATATGAGCGGGACTGATTTTTTTTCAAATACCCCGACATACGCATTAACTGCGCCGCCTGGAGAGAATCTAGCCACAACCCCCCACCTCCCTCATTTGCAGGTTAGAACCTGTTCAGTCGCGTCTGGGTCTTGCTAGAACGATGAGTGAACAAAAGGTGCCGCGGTGCGTGGAACAACGCATTATCATCAAATTTCTCGTTGGAGAAAACGTTCAACCGTCGGAAATTTTGCAGAGACTCAAAAAACAGTACAGGGAAGAGTGCCTCTCACGGACCCGTGTGTTTGAATCGTGTGTTTCAGAGTGGGACGAGAGCGCGTTGAGAATGAACCTCATAATCGTCGGCCGCGAACATCCATAACCCCAACAAACATTGATTGTGTTAATGCGGTTATTTGTGAGAACAGGCGCATCACTATCAAAGAAGTTGCATCAGTAATTGGCATCAGTGTGGGTAGTGTAGAAGACATGATAAAAAACACCTAAAATATAGAAAAGTGAATGCTAGGTGGGTTCCACGCACTTTGACGGACGAGAACAAATTGATGCGCATGCAAGCTGCCAGTGTTCTTCTAATGCGGTTTGAAAATGAAGGAGATGCATTTTTGAAGTCCATTGTAACCACTGATGAAACGTGGGTTCACTATTTTATTCCTGAGTCCCAGCAGGCATCACGTGAATGGCGACAAGCCTCTTCTCCAAAACCCAAGAGAGCGCGGAAGATCCGTTCGGCGGGAAAAGTGATGGCAACATTTTTTTGGGACTGGATGGGTGTTATCCATGTAGACTTTCTTACAGAAGCTAACACCATCAATGCAGCTTATTATTCAGCACTTTTGGAAACAGAAATCAAAGAAAAGATCCGATCCAAACGGAAGAGAGGTGGGAAACGGGTAGCATTCCTTCAAGACAATGCACGGCCTCATACTGCTAAAACAACCATGGCAACCATCAGCAAATTGAAATGGGACCTTCTACTACATCCGCCGTACAGTCCAGATTTGGCCCCAAGTGATTTTTACCTTTTTGGACAGCTTAAATCACATTTGCAAGGCATGCGATTTGCGGATAATGACGCAGTCATCCACAGTGTTCGGGAGTGGATATGCCGACAACCAAAATACTTTTATGAAAAGGGCATTAGGATGCTCCCAGGACGTTGGAAAAAATGTATAGAATCTGGATGGGAGTACTTTGAAGAATGACATGTACAAATAATTTTTTGCTAATAAAGTATTTCGTAAAAAAAATCAGTCCCGGTCATATTTGAACCACCTTGTATGTGACTGACATTGCCGGGGAACTTAAAAAAACACAAAATCTATTAAGTTTGGGACTACGCAACTTACTCTTTTTTCTGTTTCAATTAAAGGATTTGCTTTCAATTAAACAATGATTTGGACGTTTTTCAATGTTTTGGAGTGAACATTAAAACGTTTTGCAAGTATTTACTTCATGAAGTAGTATGTAGTTTAAAGTAAGTTGAAAGATAAGATGATGTTGAACGTGCAATGTTCTCAATCAAAAATATTCTCAATATTAAATGTGGTGTTCAGACGATTACAAATGAACTTAACTTGCAAATAAATAATGTTAAAATAATTCTAGAGAGTTACAAAATATTAAATGTGCATATTATTTTATGAAATTTTACGCTATTTGACATTTTTCTGTTGGAAACTAGACCACACTTAGGGATGTATAATGTTTACAAATACATCACAACATTCATTATGAATAAATTAATAAAGTAACTAGTCTTACAAAAGCGCGCAGCAACGTACGTACACACACACACACACACACACACACACACACACACAGACACAGACACTCCCCTCATTTTAATCCCCTACAGTTTCTTGCCCCCTTCGAAGCAGAAAGCCTTATCCAGTGGTCTGAGAATCAGCGAAATGCGTTACCCTGAATGATAGCCAGCAGGATGACGATGACGAAGAAGAAGAAAGTGATGTCAAAGAGAATGCGGTAGACTTCGTAGTCGTCACCATCTGGAGGTTCGATCTCGTCACCGATTCCTCCACCCGCTCTGACTCCTTTGTAGAGATGGAAGATGAAGCACTGGAAGCAAACCAACAAGTAGAGCTTCAGAAATGCGTCTGTGCTTTTGCATAATACTGGGTATGCGATCATGGGTTAAGTGATATCTAAACGAACTACTTAAAATGTTGTAGTCATCTAATTTTACACGTTGTTTCGAAATAAAATTGTCAACTATTTAAAAAAAATGTTTATGTCAATTGTAATTGAATGCGAGAAAACTAATACAATATAAAAGAAGCATAATTTGTTAATTATTTACTGAGGTGAAATTTTACCATTTTTTGTATCTTTAAGCTTAAAGAAGTAGCAATTTATCCTATTGTTTTGTTATCACTTTCTCGTGGCACAAAGGCTGACGATCCTTGATTCGATGTGAAATAATATTTTATGATGTGTTTCAAGGCTTGTAGTTTACTCAGTTAGTATTTAATGTTTATTTTCTAGTTTTACCACGAATAATATTTTTTACTGTTTCTCTAACGGAATAGAATTTTATGGCACTCACTTACCGTTAACATATCGTGACATTTTTTATGAACTTCGTCTTCTTCTTCTTGCACGTAAAACTTTCGGAAGAAGTTGAAGGCTACCACCGTATATATGTACACTATAATCGTGAGCAGCATTACCGTCAACACCAACTGTTTGCCGTTGTGTGTGACGGATTGCAAGATCGTACGTAGCGTCTTGAAGCCGACGGCCACATCCAGCAAGTGGGCAGCGAAGAAGAACCTGTTGAAGTTGCCCATCACGGAGAACGTGAAGTACCACAAGCTGTACAGGAACGACTGAAACGAAGAAAAAACACTCAAAATGACTTAAGTTCACGGCTTTCCAACATTTCAATAGTCAATAGTCTTAATAGTGTACGGGTCCTAGGATTAATTGTGGCAATTAATTATATATTGACTAATGTTTCCGGTCACGTCAACTACAATGGCCGCTAGTCTCGTAAGTGCAGTGAATGATTTGTAGAGGGAGGTGGCTATGGTGAGGTCCGGTGCCAACACACACGTCAGCTTCAGGGAGATTTCCCTCTCCTGGTATCTCCCTCACCGGGCACCGCTCCCGTCGAGATGCACTCTACGCTCCCGACAGGTCTCTCGAGGACGCCGAAATATTCACCAACAACCGATGCATAACTATGTGCAGGTTTCGTTGATTCAAAGGAAACCCTATTCTGATTTCCTCTTAAGAAACAAACAAAAAAACTGTAGCTGTCAGCAACAGTACCGACAATTATAATCGATGAATTCGTTTTACATTTTCCCCTAACATGAAAAGTTTAATTATAATTTAAATTTTGGAATTTTTAAGACGAAAGATTGCTCGTCTGCACAATATGCAGACGAAATTACAAGCAACAAATGATTCATCTAGCAAAGTCCTGAATGTTTGGTGACGTCATTCCTTGAAGACCCATTTATTCACGTTGATGATAGGCACTCACATTGTCTGTAACGGTGACTCCAAGTTTCCAAATTTGATACCTCCAGTCAATATTCAGAATGCTGAAAACCCAAGCAGAATACGCGGTTAGTTGAGAAACGATACATCATTGACAGTCCATTTTATGTGCGCTTTACTTACAAGTTGATGAAGCCAGAGCCCTCTGATTCTTGCGAGCTGAATGACGTCTTTTCCATGCCAAGGAGGTTGCTGATGGAGTCGAAGTCGTACGTCTCGCTGTACTTTTGGCGCACCTTCTTCTTTACGAATTTATCCCAATAGTTAACCGGGAATGATCTAAGGCAAATTAGGCACATGTGATATTTCGCACCTTAAGAGTTATTTTATTTAAAAGTAACTATAGAGAGTATGTTTCATGTTTTAAAAAAAATGTTCTTTGGTGGTGAGACTCGGGCCCTAAGTTTGCTCTTCTGACCTCTTTTAAAATTTAATACAAAAAACCAAAGATCATTCAAAAAATTCGCACGCTTTTAGGGAAGGAGTTCGTTTTCACATGTGTGACAAGAACAAAGACATGGGAGAGGAGAGTTGATCAATATGAACGATCTTACAACATTATTGTGATTATTATAGTATTATCTTCAAATAAGAAATGAATGTTAAGATTAATTAGGGAAAAGTAAATTAATTAATAAAAAATCTATTGAGAATATTTTCTCGATTTAATATTGTAAATGAAGGTACTTATTCTATGACCGAAGATTTACTGGCTTTAATATCAGTCAATCTTGGGATAAAGCGACCGGAGCTTGGTGCACGATATCTTCCCCACGTCCAAGCCTTGGAATTCTACGTTGTTTATTTCTATGTTGTTTGCATGATTCATTTTGAATACGGAAAAAACACTATAGTAGAAGCTACCGTAATTACGCTAATACTCATGATTTAAGGTAATGTAGGATATGTAGTTTACTTTTCTGAAACGAATTTCACAAAATGCAGGTACACTTACTATTTTCAGTATTTCCAAGTGTCAGTTTTTGGAAGAATGCAAATATTTTCTTTAAAAACTCACAACATAGAAATTTACATTACGATGGATCGAGTGGTCAATGAATGAATTCTTCCTAAATTGTAGGACGATCTCATCATGAGATGGTGGCTAAGTGGAGATTAAAAGTACAATATTATTTTTGTATGAGGTCTTGTTAATCACCACAGGACAAAAGTAACAGTAAAACTAAACCATACATACAATTTGTTTACAAATTCAATAACTTTTCTTCTATTGCACCCCCAATAAAATGTTTAATGCTATCTCTCTAAGGAAAGTAACAGGCGACCATTTTGTACAGGAAATGTACATACAGTAGGGTTCAAAAAATGAAGACACACTTTGTCAGTGAATATACTTGAAACTGGGAGAAACATTCCTGTTATTCTTGCTTGAATTTTCTGTTGAATGTTTTGTTAAATATTCTAGCGATTTCGTGTGTTCAAAGTGACCCTCATTAGCAGCTAAACGCCATTGCCTGTGAACTGCTCACGGAGTGTATGCTTTTTTTGGACGCCTCTGTATACGTGGAATCGCGTTGACGTCGCAGGAGCGCAGACTCACTTGGCCGATATGACGAGTTTGTCCCAGTGCGACTTGATGTCGTCGTCCTCAGGCTGCTCGGCGATGTACAGGCCGTCGAACTCCAGCCTTCGCGCGATCTCCTTCTCGCGCTTGAAGATAGCCAGAGGAACCTGCGCCGCAGACAAGCGAAGGGCGGTCTCAACATTGGTCAAGTTAAAAAAGTGAAGATTCTGGAGTACTACAATCCGTGTTTAATTTACTAAGAAATAGCTGTAAATAATAGTGAAATAAGATTTATTTTCAGTTATATACGTTAAAACATTGGAGGTCCATAGTTTTTAATATCAAAACCAGGGAAGTTCAACTCCTCTTTCTAAATACCGACTAAGCATACTACTGTAATTATAAAATCAGGAACATTGAGAATCTAAGAAAATGGTATAATTGACCAAGAAGTTCGTTTTAAAGTCTACAAAGAACCCTAATTTATAGATAAAAACATATTTCACCGGAAAATATTGGTAATTTTTTTTTACTTAGAAAATAATGGCAAAAACACTTTCCAACTGCTGTTTTCAAACAGGTGAAGTTCAATCCCTTTATTTTAAAATCGACTTCATTTAATTCATTAGTTTGAAATCTATCCAAGACTAAAACTGCAGGCTCAAAATTGACTAAAGGCCAATCGTTTAATAGCTGTGAGAGAAAACAAGTGAATAAAAACTTGATGAATCAGTAAGGAACGTTTGCCGAGACCTACCAACGTGTAGCGTTTCAGAGATTAGAGGAGAAAATACAATGATGTAGGGTATGAAAGCAAGATTACCGTCAACTGATTCTCAAATTGCGCTTCTCCCAACAGAACATCAAACATTTTTTAACTTTAAGCGAACAACCGTTTAGACAAACAGAGGTTTCGATCCGGTGACCGAGATCGATAAGACAGTAGTGTCGTAGCGATCTCGGACCGAAGGATCGCGGGTTCGAGTCCCGCCTCGGGCATGGTTGTATTGTGATCGTCCTTTCACCCCGTATCATCATCATTATAGTGTCATCCTCACAGTAACCATACCGTTACAAGCAAGAGTGGTCGCTAATGACCTAGAAGTTGATGCGACCTTAAATTCCCCCCTATCATCATCATATCGTGCCATCCTCACAGTGACCATACCGTTACAAGCAACAGTGGTCGCTAATGACCTAGAAGTTGATGCAAAACAAAAAAAAAGCAAACCTTGAGGTGGTAGTAGGCGATGAGCATGGCGAGCGAGACGAGCGAGTGCAGCGCCGCCATGAGCCGCAGCACGTGCTCCATGTAGAAGAAGTCGTAGTCGACGTGCACCAGCTCGATGGGGTCCTCTTCGTCCTCGGCCGAGCCGCCGCCCAGCTCCCCGCTCGCCGCCTCCGTCGAGTTGGCCGCCGCCTCCCCGCTCAGCTCCTCCAGCAGCTCCGCCAGCTGCTCGCCCGACGCCGCCGCGCCGCTCGCGCCGCCGTCCTCCTCGTCCTCGCCCAGCGTCGTCACCTGCCGGGCCGCGCGCTCGCCGCTCACCACACGCCCTCGCCCTCGCACGAGCCGCGGGGGGCGGGAGGGGTGCTACGCGAGGGTTTCTTTAACCGCGCACTTGACGAAAATCAGCTGTTCACGGTGGCCTCTAATCGGGAGCTTTAACGTCCCCATAGTGACGTCACTGTGACGTCACAACAGCTGATTTACGTCAAGCACACGACTGAATATATCTTAGGCCGGCAGCGTACAAGTGACTCTAACAGTTCAGTGCGCTGTTGCCATATGCACATTGCACCTCGTCACTCACGACCTGCTTCCGGAGAAGCCGGGGAGACTATACGAGGGTTCATTTAACCGTGCACTTGACGTAAATCAGAAGTTCACGGTTTCATCCACTCGGGAGCTTCAGCGTCCCCTTAGCGACATATAAGCTCCCGATGAAACCCGATGAATCCGCAACAGGTGATTCACGTCAAGTACACGACTAAACAAATCGTACAGTACAATACAGTGCCGGCAGCGTACAAGCGACTCTGACAATTCAGTGCGCTGTTGACACACATTATTTCTCACATGGCACCCCGTCACTCACAACCTACTCTCGGAGAAGCAGGGGAGACTAAAGTACCGGCAGCGTACAAGCGACACAGTGCGCGGTTGCCACACATTACTACGCTCATGGCGTCCCTTCACGACAGATACATTAAATCTCAAAACATAAACACTAACTGACAGGCAACGACACGTCTTTATATCATGTTTATGCGATGAAGATCGCCACAGCCAAACCATAGAGTAATGATATAAACCTCCTCAGTTAATGAAGTCGTAGGCTTCCGCGGCCTGAGTCATGTGCGTTATCTTGGCTGTCCGGGTGACGCCGCGTCGAAGGCTGTGTTGTCGACGTTTCGACCATCTTGTCGTGGTCTTCCTCAGGGCTGCTCGCATATCAGCCCTGAGAAAGACCACGACAAGATGGTCGAAACTCACAGCCTTCGACGCGGCGTCACCCGGACAGCCAAGATCTCACTCCTTAGTTAATGGCCGAACCTTATCGCCTCCGCGACTTCGGGCGAGTCACATGAGCGGCAACGCTGAACGCTGGCTGTGAGAAAGTAAACAAATCCTGGCAAGCTGATTGGTGCAGAGCAGGTCACATGACGTACCACAGCACTTGGCGAGAGAACTGTCAGAGTCGCTTACACGTCACACGCTGCCGGTGCTGTAGTGTCCCTTGATAAAGAGAGTAGCGCAGCCTACGGTAGAGTACGGCCACCTCCATTTAGTATCCTGTCACCCAATAGCCACGTCAAACAGCATTCAGGAGTTAAGGATGACAATCAAAGGCTTATGGATCGTTTCAAGTACATTATCATTAGGTTTTGGTAGATTGGTGGTTCCCAATACACCCACATCACCGCACAGTTCAACTGGATATAAAACAACGGAATCGGCGGCGTAAGGGAATGCGCTACTTTCTATACCTAGGGACTCCAGTGGAGACTAGCAAACGGGAGGTTAAACTCACAGGCAAGCGATTATAACGCAAGGGAAGAGACTGTCAAATGTTGAAATGTGCTTTGAGTTTTTACTTCTCGTTTCTCTTTTCTATTTCTACGTTCTCGCATACTACTTACGTAGTAAAATTGTATGTTATGCTGCTACAAAAATTACCAATTTTTCGTTTTGTAGGACCCTGATGCCGAAAAAGTGGATAATTATTGTTCTTATATGTAGCACTTAAGTTTCTCTAAACCGTTGTGTAGTCAGAATCCATGTTTTGTGTGTTCTTACCGAGGGGGGACCCGAAAATTTAGTTTAAGGCAAAACGTTTGTCTGTCCGCCTGTGAACAACGCTAGCGGCGAAATCGAAGCATCAACATTGATATGCCACATCAGTCTATCTGATGTTAAGACCCCTGAGATTTGATATTTTGTTTTTTGGATGTACTTTACATGAGCGTAAACGACATTTTCAAAATTTCCTCAGAAACTGTTCCAATTTTCTCTCAGATAGTGCGCTGTGCTCTCATGAAAATGTCGTATGTGAGATTTTAGTTGAATGTTTTGAATTTGCGAAAATCGCAACAGTTACACAAAATGCGAAAAAGTTTGCGCTGTTGTAACTCCGCTAGTTAGAAAGATAATTAAGCTCACATGCTATTTATAATGGACATTTGGCTGCCGGTACAAACTGAATATTACTTTAAAAATATCACTAACGTGGTGTTCATTTTCACTGTCTTTTACTGTGTCATTTGACAGCCTCTCAAAAAATACAGCTCACAGATCGCCTTACCGAAGGGTACTTATCTGCAAACGGAAGTTTCAAGGGCCAAATTATATTAATTAACACGGGGAAATTGTACATTTCATCGATGAACGTTATCATTTGTCAAAGAAGTTTGTAATTTTGTCTTCCAGAATTTTTAATTTGCTATAACTCTAGACGTCGGGAAGTTTTTATGTACCATACATACTTTATCTATATGGCAATGGAATATTTTACTATAATAAATAATTCGGTACTTGAACATTTTGATGTGTTGTCGTTGTTTTTATGTTGCTTATTTGTTGTTTCAAGTGACTTGTTGTTTGTTCCAGAAATTGTGGAACAAAAAAATTTATAAACAAAATTTCGGTCTTGTGTTATCACACTTGTACAGTCATCGACCAGTTTCAACGCCATGTGACATACCCCGTACGCCACGTGACATAAGTGTGTACGTGGTTTATCGAACTTATATTAATACGGAATTTAACCTCTTGTTCACTTGTCTTGGACATCGATGAATCGCTAAAGAAATATACTACAACTAGAGTGGATGTCAGTTGATAATGTTGATCAAAATCACGGCTCTAGTACTTTTGAAACGTTAGAGGAAATTTGGCCGTGTGAGATACCTCACTTAACCTTAATCAACAATATCGACTGACGTCAACCCCAGTAAGAGAAGGAATCTTCTAGTACTAATCTATTTTATCTATGTCTTAAGAAAACGCATTAACCTGATTTCGAACTTCTGAATATCAAAACTCAAAATCATGGAATTAACCGAAATTATATAGGATGTCCCTTAAATGTTTCGACTAAATCAAGTCATGCACATTCTTATTGGTGTTTGATAAACCGGATTCCAGTCGAACATATTCGTTTTCGAGAAATCTTCATTTTTTGCTTCTTGCAGGTGCGCAAATAAAATACTCTGCGTCCCAAAAATACACACAAATATCCGTAAAATTAAGGGACAGTCCGTTTAAATTGTGGTCCATGCCTTGACAAAAGTGAAAGCACTGACTGAATCTTTCGTCTTACGCGTGTTGACGTTAAGTCGGTCGGATAACAAGTTATTTCGATGGACTTTATTCAAGAAACAGTACACTCTATGAGTGCATTCATTTTTAAAAGTACTGATTTGAGAGCCTAGACGCAACATGCTTAAAAAAGAGCTAAAACTAACATTCAAAAGCGATTTTTTATAAGTGTTACCTTAAATCAAATATTAGAATATGAACTTACCTACTCTGCACATAAATCACAGATTAGAGCTAAGAGATAAATGAATGAAGATTTCATGAATCTTAATCAGTTTTCAGACCAATAAAGCAGAGGCGGATCCAGAGACAAATTTTGGGATGGGAAATTAAAAAAAATTTGGTCGAATATATCATTACAGATTTTGTAAAATGTCGCAAGCTGCACTCAGCTCATGCTGCGATACGAATTTATTCGTTTTAATGATTATTCGAAAATATTTTTGCTTGAAAGTTTCGTGACAATTTAAATTAAACGTTACAGAAAAGAATTAGGAGGGGGGGAATTTCCCTCATTGGATCCGCGCCTGAATACAGGAATGACAACAAAAAATGCAAATGCAATACAAAGTGAAATTTTTAAAGTAAGTTTAACTAACGGTGGCCAAATAATGTTGATAATATTGATTATCAAAACTACAATATCAAATAACGAATGCGTCTTGGGTTTCACTGTACTGCTCTATATCACTTTTCACTCATTCACTCATACGCCAATAAAAATTGTATTTAGTTTATGATCATAGATCATATGTCAATTTAAAAAAGCATTTAATGTATGATTTATGGAAAAATTCAGTATTGTATATCTTTAAAGAATGTGGAGCATATTTACATTAGAAGTTTTTATAAAAATAATTGTGATACCAATATCTTTATTGGTGGTGGGTCCTTCTGTCCACCTAACCAGTTTTTTCCAAAATCTTCTCTAAAAATATGTTTTTCACAAATATCATAAAAGAGGAATGCTTCGTTCGGCAACAAATTAAGAATATTCATGGCCAAAGTAAGCATTCTTCGACGTTCCACTTGAACGTTTTTACTACACAAAAATAGATTCATATTTCATACAAACTTCCACATGCATTTCTCCATACCTTGTACAAAAGAAGAATGAAGTTGATGCAGAAAGCCAGAACCAGAGCAATGTACTTGAGGTTGTAGAAGTTGCGAGCCAGAAAACTGACAGCTCTCTTGGTGTACGAGTTGAAGTCAATCTGGAGCACAAAGGCAAAACGTAAATTTTTATTAGTCTTTATAAAATGCTTTCATGCCGGTCAGGTGGCCGAGATCGTCAGGGCAGAAGTGCCGTAGTGATCTCGGACCAGAAGACCGCGTGTTCGAGTGCCGCCTCGGGCATGCGTGTGTTTGTGTAAGTCTATATGTGTGAGCCGTCCTTTCATCCCTTACTATCATCATCATCATCATCATCATCATCATCATCATCATCATCATTATCATTATCATCATCATCATCACCATCATCATTATCATCATCATTATCATCATTATCATCATTATCATCATTATCATCATTATCATCATTATCATCATTATTATCATTATTATCATCATCATCATTATCATCATCATTATCATCATCATCATTATCATCATCATCATTATCATCATCATCATTATCATCATTATCATCATCATCATCATTATCATCATCATTATCATCATCATTATCATCATCATCATTATCATCATTATCATCATTATCATCATTATCATCATCATCATTATCATCATCATCATCATTATCATCATTATCATCATTATCATCATTATCATCATTATCATCATTATCATCATCATTATTATCATCATCATCATTATCATCATTATCATCATCATCATCATTATCATCATTATCATCATCATCATCATCCCGTCGTCCACATCCCCAGGGCTAATAACCCTCGGGGATAAATTCGGGATTCAGCTGAAATCCTGATCCCCCCGGATAAAGGGGATTGCACCTGCTGAAGCAGGATGCATGCGTAGTCTGAGTTGGCCTATACGCGAAAAAAAAAACTGCTTGCTTATAAACCGTTTTGCTTTGTGCAGAAAACGACTGACTTTCTTTTTAAAGTCAATCAAATAGTTACATTTCTAATAATTTGGGTAAAGAGTTATGAAGGTTAATACATTATGTGTAATTAGCTTTCAGATGATATTTCGCTGACTCTGTAATTTAATAGAAAGAAGTACAAGGTCGTGGATTCTACTGTTGCTCACTTTTCTTCATTGGCCAGAAGGATGGCCCGTTCAGAAACCTAGGTTTCACTCGTAACGAAACAAGCGTTTTGCATAACTGGTAATTAACTAGAATATACCAACTAATTTTACTATTTTGTTTTTACACTGAATGTTAAACCTTTATGTGTATTACAATTTCTTATTGTTTTAGTTAATTTATAATTTAATTTTCTAATAAGAGCAATGTGTGCTTGGATCATAATCCATCTGAAATATGAAAGATACCTTAATTTTACACTAAAGTTCATTAAGTGGCAGTCGGGAGAGTTGCGTGATCTGTGATGTAGGCCGGGCTTTTAACCCCCGAAGGTGAATAAAGAGAAAGTGATCTGAAGTAACCACGGAAAAAATATGAATCTCTTGCTCGTCTGAGATACATCAGCCAAACTGGAGATTTTCGAAAAAAATCTCCCTAACTGCTGTTAAAAATATTCCGCTGCCGCGAGCGCCACAAGTATCGACGGGTCGGGAAGCGATCTGACCTGACATGTGGCTACGATTGCCAAGGGCGCAACACCTCCTGTATTAAGACCAACCCGCGACTTAATATTTTACCATTCGCCGAAACAAATGGGTAAATTAATCAGAGCTGAATGAAAATTGGTATTGGTTAGATTAAGTTAATTAATCTCTAATCTCATACGAACAATTTGACTAGCTTCCCACGCATTTCCAAGTTCACGTCGAGATTTGCTCCGTCGAGCTTACAATTGTGAACATAAACCCTCCTCGCTTACAATCAACGCAATATTTAGAGCTAATTTTCCACCAAAAAACAGATACGGCTTACAAGGACTCTTTCCTGACATGGAACTGCCAATTCAATATTTCTACCTCATTAATTACGTGTATTCCACACAACTTTGTCCGCTTGATTGAGCGGTTTGTGAATACTGCATCCCCGCCCTGTGTTTGTCCTTGTTGCTGTGGGGGCGGACGTACCTGCGACATGGCAGAGGGCTCCGTCACCACCTCCTGCTTGTTCTCGGCCTCGACCGCCGCCATGGCAGCCTGCTGCTGCACCCCCGCCTCCGCCGTCGCCGCCGCAGCCTTTCGCGCCGCCTCGCCGCTGCGCACACGCGAACGCCCACTCAAACATGAACACACTCTCCCTCACGCACTCACCCCCTCTCCCTCACGTACACACCACTCCTTCACGTACACACCACTCCTTCACGCACACACCACTCCTTCACGCACACACCACTCCTTCACGCACACACCACTCCTTCACGCACACACACACTCTCCCTCACGCGCACACACACTCTCCCTCACGCACACACACACTCTCCCTCACGCACACACACCCTCTCCCTCACGCGCACACACCCTCTCCCTCACGCGCACACCCCCTCTCCCTCACACGCACACACACACTCTCCCTCACGCACACACACACACTCTCCCTCACGCACACACACACTCTCCCTCACGCGCACACACACTCTCCCTCACGCGCACACACACTCTCCCTCACGCGCACACACTCTCCCTCACGCACACACACACACTCTCCCTCACGCACACACACACACACTCTCCCTCACGGACACACACACACACTCTCCCTCACGCGCACACACACTCTTCCTCACGCACACACACCCTCTCCCTCACGCACGCACACACTCTCCCTCACGCACACACACCCTCTCCCTCACGCACACACACCCTCTCCCTCACGCGCACACACCCTCTCCCTCACACGCACACACACTCTCCCTCACGCACACACACACACACTCTCCCTCACGCACACACACACTCTCCCTCACGCGCACACACACTCTCCCTCACGCGCACACACACTCTCCCTCACGCGCACACACTCTCCCTCACGCGCACACACACTCTCCCTCACGCACACACACACACTCTCCCTCACGCACACACACACACACTCTCCCTCACGGACACACACACACACTCTCCCTCACGCGCACACACACTCTTCCTCACGCACACACACCCTCTCCCTCACGCACGCACACACTCTCCCTCACGCACACACACCCTCTCCCTCACGCGCACACACCCTCTCCCTCACACGCACACACACACTCTCCCTCACGCACACACACACACACTCTCCCTCACGCACACACACACTCTCCCTCACGCGCACACACACTCTCCCTCACGCACACACACACTCTCAGTCACGCAAGCACACACTCTCCCTCACGCACGCACACACTCTCCCTCACGCACACACACTCCCTTACTCACATACAAACTCCCTCACGCACACCCCCACTTCCTGACGCACACACTCCCTCACGCACACACACACACTACCTCACGCACGTACTCATTAACTCAATTCCGCACCCCCCACTAACTCACGCATACTCTCATTGTAGGGCACAGAGTAGGTGTTTGTGCGCTCACCCAAGGAGGTCGGCGAGGGTGGGCGGCGCCTCGCCCTCGGCGCCCTCCGCCTTGGCGTGCTCCTCGCCGGCCTCCTCCGGCGTCGACTCGCCGCCCTCCTCCAGGCTGGACTGCGGCGACGGCGGCGCGCTCTCGTGCGGCGCCATGTGGAACCTGCGCACGCCGCGCCGCTCACACTCGCGCTCCTCGCGGGGGAACGCGCAACCTCCGCGGCCATGTTCAACAATTGCCGTACGATTCAGAACTGAGTTTAGATTTGTAATTGCCAAAACGCATCGGGTCCGTTATTCGTTTATACTTTACAAAGAGATATGGTTTTCTTTTTACTTCGAATAGAAGCACGTTTCCCTATATGTGTCTATTCTAACAATTTGCGTTCGTCAAAGACGTGTCGGAAATCCGGCCTTTTCAAAATAACCGATTAAAATGTTTGTAGTAGTTCCTTGGAGTGAATGCTGTACACGGCCGTGGGTAATTGCTTAGATTACTAGCCTCTCAAAGGGTTCGAACGCGGTTCAGTTTGTATGGAGTTTCGAGGGTCGGAAAAACCATTCTAGAAATGTCGGCAAGTAAGAGAACCTTGCATAAATACCCGGCAACATATAAAGCTCCGCAAATTTCCGTTTCTACTCACATCTCATATTCTCTCAGACGGAGAATTCAAATAATTAATAAAAAAAAACTATTACGGATCGTTTTTGGGGGCTCTTTCTTGGCAAATATGAGAGTCAAAATTTACGTCAACATTGCGAGCTATAAGGTGACAAATCTAAACAGTTGCTTCAATTTTAGCACAAGCAGACTTGGGAAAATGGGGGATCATTGAAGTAGCCGAAAATGTCTAAAAATGGGTGAACTTTGGGGTGCTAACGAGCGATAATCAGAGAACTACGACATTTTTGTTGCTCTCTGCTCTTTGAGCGACGTCATGTAGTGGGCAGGTATGCCGGCTGACACACAGATGACTTTCGTCCAAAGGTATTTCAGCCTTGTTTCCGCCATTCTCCCCCTTTCACGGCTGCAATCACGTTGAACTTTGACCGATGTAATTGCAGCCCTTTTCAGTCAACTTATCGTAGTCTTTGCGGATGAAACACTGATGGCATTTCGTCGATGGCATTTCGTCAACGGAATTTCAGCTCTGTTTCTGCCAATCTACCGTAGACTTTTTCGGGGTTCAAATTCCTATGGTATTTGACCAATACAATTTCGATGCTTTTCGTCCATCCTATTGTGACTTCGGGTTTCAAATTCCGATGGTATTCTACCACTATAGCATGTCAGGTTTAAAGAAGGCAATCGTTTGAGTTTGAAGATTTCGAGAGGCAGCCCATGACTTTGGTAGCGTTTCAGTCCTAGCGCTGCACGATGGCATTTCATCCCCAAAACTGATCACGATAGTCTGGCAGTAATGTTTGCTAATTAGCTCACAACGCAACAATGCCCAGACAGCTGGCAGCAATCACTGACTCCATCAGGATAAGTATAGAACATGGAAGAGCCGAAACATGTGAAATTAATGAGTATTAAGATGCTTGTTTTATTACCTTCCTTGCGAACATCACAAAGTGAAGACATTTATGTCTCACGAGAACTACATCTTACAAGCACAAGTCGAGGATACGTTTTCAAATTAAGAACTAAGAAATATACTAGACAATTAAAAACTGGTTTAACGCAAATGATCTAATATTATTGGCGGTTATTTAATTTTAAATTATATAATAACATTAATTTATAAAATACTTGGCCTGTATTGTGCACCTACAGCAAGATTTCTGCTTCAGATAACATATTTCTTCATAACACATTGCGAAAGAATGATATAAAATTTATTTAATTTCTAAATTGTAATTTTTGATTAATTATAAAAGAGTAAAATTGGTTCAATTCAATAATCTCATTCACAGTGTATATTAATAAAAAGTTTAGAATTTAACTGGATGGGTTTTCTGAAACGTATTATGCGATATTTTTGTTAATATTTCCTTATTCTTTTCATACTTACTCTTTGTCTTTGCTGACAAATAAAAAATACTTTAAAATGTTAATAGTTATGTACACTCTAATAGTTCTATATACACATCTACTTGTACATTTACCGTACATGAATATTTACCACGAACACAGGAATGTTATTGTTTATCTACAAATTAAATAACTACATAATAATTACATTTTGTACATCTATATCTAACTTGTATCAATAACTGATCTGCGAAAATGCGAGTATTATGCCTAAATACAATATATCTAATAAACAATAGAACAAATACAGAAAGATCTGGTTTTAATTACAAGTATGTCTACATACGTAGATACACTAATGTAACTGAAAGAAAAAATACGCTGTAAAAATTATTAGTGTTACTAATATAAAAATTACTGACGAAAAGATGCCACAAACATAAAACATAAGAGATGCATAAATGGTAGTCGTTTACATAATTATAAAGTAGCAGCTTGCTTGTTAATGTAGACAGCCAATCTCAGCTCCTGTTGACCCGTCCCTGAAGGAGTGTCACAGAATATCATATTATATTTAATCATTTTAAAAAATAATTTGACCATTGACAGCTCGTTTCAGATAGGAAGAGAAGAAAAGGGTAATTGTGATTTAAAAAAAATAGTTTGCTTAAAACACTGATTATTTTTTCTATTCGTTGTTCTTCACGTCATTGGCTATTCACACACTCACAATATGAATTTGATATGCAAATTGCAGATCCGGAAACTTATAGTTTTATGGAGGTGATATATTTTGAAATCCTCGTTTTACAGACAATGATCAATGTTTTTAATGTCCACGCCGTAGTAGTAAGATAATACATACAGTATGTGTAACAGAGTAAACAATGATATTTGGCGTTTAAAGCATATTTTCTCTGTCGCAATAAGTGTTAAAATCTGAATCATTCAGTAGAAAAGAAATACTATTGAATTTTGTATTTACACTGATTCGTTTTTATCTGAGCTGTCAAGATCAAAAACACAATGACAAAGATTATCACATTTTTTGGCAATATGAATGTTAATCCGGGGTAGGTTTATATACAAGACCTGCCTTTTTGGAGACTGATTTGAATTTGTATTTTATACACTAGTGGTAATTAACTGTATTTTTTATCATACGTCTACAACACAAAAAAAAGTATCGATCTAGTTTTAGTATTCTAATGATAGTGGAATTCAAAATGAGAAATATAGAGCAGGGGGAAAGCATCATTCATAATGATACAATAAGCATAGAATACGTTTTACTTTCTAACCTAGAGGAGATCTAAAAGCTAAATCGCACTACTGAAAAAATCTTTGTGTTAATCACTCAGGACTTTCAAAGATTTTCCTGCATGTTCATATCGAGGTGCTAGCGATTTTCAGTATTTCCCCTGTGGAAAATGCAGAAAATGATCTTGATATATGCATCTACAGTATATACGTAGTTGTAACATCTCGGCTTTACACATATCCATGCGCTCAAAAAGGTGATAATCTCTGCAGAAAGATTATTGCATTACACTGCGAGACAAAGAGGATGCCGAAGAGCTTGGCGTGTGGTTACGCGGTGGCTGCTGGACCACCCACTGGCCTCTGTGGTGGGTGGTGGGTGGTCGGAGGCGGAGCGGGGGCAGCGGTTAGGGTTAGGGTTAGGGCGG
Source organism: Gryllus longicercus (assembly GCA_038098605.1). Taxonomy (NCBI): domain Eukaryota; kingdom Metazoa; phylum Arthropoda; class Insecta; order Orthoptera; family Gryllidae; genus Gryllus; species Gryllus longicercus. Next base: position 343,484 of record JAZDUA010000574.1, on the reverse strand, counting down.
TTGCAGCGGTTAGAGCGTTTACAGAGCGGGCGGAAGCGGCCGACAGACAGACAGGGTACCTGGCACCAGGGTGCGGGTGATGGTGGTGGTGGTGATGGTGGTGGTGGTGCCGATGTCTGCCCCTGCGGACATAACACCCGTGCACCACAGTGAAGGCGTGCACTTCAGACTGAAATGGTCTAATGATTCTGAAGTGAAAGTGCTAGAAAAACATCAATTAAAAATATTTAAAAAATCTGAAGAATTTGTCCAACAAAAAACTCGTGGTTTGATTCTAATTTTCTGTTATCAAAGAAAAAAATTATAATTACGACGACTTACAGGATTTACAAATGTATTTTTAATTACGACCGTCCGACTATTCGGAAGCAACGGGATAATAAAAAACAATGTTTTGAATGCAGTGGCAGGGAATACCGAAAAACGTTAGACATTACAGGTCATACGTGAAACTATGGAATTACGGGATGGGGTGAGAAAACACAGATTCAGAATTTTTATAATGAACTATAAAACCCATTAGTTGTTTGCTTCGGGTCCTATGATTTTCCTGTATTTGATGCTATAACAAATATTTGGTTAATATAAATACAATCAAACATTCTGCATTTCTATATAAAATCATAAAAAAATTAGGGTTTATACATTATAATGTAGAATATATATGATCACCTACATATTTCACATAATCATTCTCTTCATGGACGTATTCCGCAATGAAGGACTAATTAACAACTTCGTCACTCTTATGACTATGCAACGAAAACGTAAATCAAGTGTTCATAAGACAGCGTCATTTTGTACCTAATTTTCGATCTACGTGAAATTCACATGTGATATATATACATTTACATAACTGCAGTGCAGGCACAAATTACTATCTTCTATACTTTGATCTATTTTTGGTCTAGCACCACAAGCAGGAATTGCGATATGCAAGCGCCGTGACGTCACGTCAGTATAGGCAACCCGCCAATCTCTCACCTGCTGCAGTACGTCCATCTGTCCTCGCAGGCAGAATGTAGGCGATAATACACAGTACTCATGAACTTTCCGCATCATAACACAAGAATTACGAAATATAAAACAGTTTTATTAATGCCTATAACTTTTCAAGCCGATTTACTGCGGAAGATGCCATTAAGTATTTTGAAAAGTCTACATTATCCACAAACGGACTTATCATTTAGGGCAAATTGAAGTCTAAATCGACTTGGGGCAAATGCACAGAGTGAATGTAATCCTGATAAGAGATATGTCCCCTTACAGGCCAAAATACGATGATAAAATAATTCCCAGAATAATGAAACGTAGTTGGTTTGGGGGAGGGGAACCTGGGAGATTCTACGATATACCTCAAGATAAATTGAATTTGAACAAGAGTATTATATATTCCTATTTATTATTTTTATTATAAAAATAGTTATAAACACATTTTTGTTTTATTATTTGTAATACATTTATTATGTAAAGGACTTTGGAGAAGGTAGTTCTAAGCCAAGTAGTTATCAGACAAATATGTGTAACATTCCCTGACTATAAACATAAGAAATCTTTAACCTAAACTTTGTCATTTCAAATTAAAATTTAATACTTCTTACGGAGACACCAACAGGAATGTACCTCAATATTTGCCAAAAATGGTATAGGATTATCTGACCCGAATCCCTTGTTATATTTTCCCTTTAACCCTTCAACGCGGAATGCCGTCTTGGGGCAGCATAAGCGTATCCCCTCACAGGGCATTTGCACGTAGACGTAATGGGATTACCCTTTTCGTCGGAATGCCGTTTGGTTCCTAGATACCGTGGAAGCCCACAAAGCCCTTGGGAACGGTACTGCACCCAACCTCTGTGCCGTGTTGAAGGGTTATATTTCCGGCTTCATTATTTAAAAAAAAATAATTGAAATTCGAGCGTGAGCCTTTCTATCGCGTACGCGGCGCGGGTACTCACTGTCCGTTGTCCTCCTTGGTGATGTCGAGGCCGAACGCCTGCATCTGCGACGGCGCCGTGGGCTCGTCGGGCGTGCCCGGCAGCGCGGGCAGCACCCGCAGCGGCGCCCGCTCCTCCTCCTGCGGCTCTTCCTTGGGCTCCTCCTGCTGCGAGCCTCGCATCAGCGTCATCAGCACGCGCACCATGTACCTGCGCACGCACGCGCACGCGCGCGCACACGCGCTCAGCACAGCTCGCGGCGGCGGAGGCGCGCGGCCCGGAAAGCGGACCCTGAGGGACCCCGTGCGGGTAAACTACACTATGCGGAAAAAAAGAATCCGGACACGTCCAAAATGGTGTTATGGTGTTTTCATCGGCTGCGGCTGCGATGGTTTAACGGTTAGCGTTTCGGACTGTTGTACCCAAGTTGGCGAGTTCAAACCCGATCGAAGCCGTGGATTTTTCCGGGCGAAAAAATTCTTCGTACGCCTTCCTTCGGAGGGGAAGTAAAGCCGGCTGTCCCATGTTAGTAGATTTACTTGAATGTAAAAGATCCTCAAGCCTAAATGACGCCTCTGAGCTAAATTCAAATCGCCTGTTTCTCGCCCAAGAAATACCTCCTTTCTCTGCTAGTTGGTGAAAGGAGCGTAGCGAAATTTACGTGGTCAGACGGAAGAGCAAGCCTAATGGCCTGAGTCTCGCCACGTAAAATAAGGCATTAATTCAATTCAATTCAATTCTTGGAGGGGGCTTGCAACCCTTGTGGTTTTGTGTGGCACTATCACGGCACGGGCCTACGATGTTTTAAACCCCTTGCATCTCACTGTTGAAGAGCAATTCGGGGATGGCGATTGCATCTTTTAACACGATCGAGCACCTGTTCATACTGCACGGCCTACGGGAAAGTGGTTACACGGCAATAATATCCTTGTAATGGACTGGTCTGCACAGAGTCCTGACATGAATCCTATCGAACACCTTTGGGATGTTTTGGAATGCCGAGTTCGTGCCAGGCCTCACCGACCTACATCGATACCTCTCCTCAGTGCAGCTCTCCGCGAAGAATGGGCTGCCATTTCTCAAGAAACCTTCCAGCACCTGTTTGAAAGTATGCCTGCGAGAATGGAAGCTGTCATCAAGGTTAAGTGTGAGCCAACACCCTATTGAGTTCCAGCACTATCGATGGAGGGCGCCACGAACTGGTAAGTCATTTTCAGCCACATGCCCGGATACTTATGATCACATAGTGTATGCCCTTTCATTCCAGCTCTGAGCCCCTTCACACGAAGCCACTCGGCAGCTCTTCCGGGTAGCGCTGCTTCCGCTAAAGATTTTTATTTTCTGGCAAAGTTTAGGGGCGACTTGTTACTCCGTATCTAACACAAGTATAAATTAAGTTATATTTTGTAGAGCAAATGAAAACTAAAAAAACTGTATACTTAAAGAACTATTATACTAATTTGTTTGTTGGCAGGTTCTGATAGCTTGTCTACAAACCCTTGCAGATAATTTCCTCAATGTAACGAGTTTGAATAAACTATGATAATAAGGGGAGAGATTCATTATTTGATCGGTTAATGTCACTCAATAATGAAGAATTCTATTAAAATTCCTTTTTGTTTCCTGCTTGTATACTTCTTACCCAACAAATACAAAGATATCTTATTTTAACAAAACATTTTTGATATTTGATATAATTCAAAGAAGGCAATCGATCAAATAATAATTAACAAAACCACTACTCGATATGAAATTGAAACAAAAGATTTAGGATACAGAAATCACGATGCACAAATTCTTACCAGAACAAGAAATGCGAATACTAACACAATAAATAATACACGTATGAGTAGATTATTTTCTAAAAGTAAAATAAAATTATTCATCAATTACTTGCTGCACGAGTCGGGGGACGCGGTTTACACTACTGTTGATACAAACGATAAATGATGTTCAAAAGAGTCCATGCGCGTCCTTACCTGATCACCACCGACACCCCGAATCCGGAGTAGTAGAAGGCGTAAAAGATCATCTTGAAGAAGGCGACGATGATCTCGGGGAAGGTCATCTGCTGCATCTCGGCGATGCGCGTCTTGAGGTTGCTGGGCTTGAGGAAGGCCAGGCTGAAGGACAGCCCGTCCTTGAGAGCCTGCAGGCCGCGCCGGAACGGGTCCTTGCCCGACCTGCCCACACACGCGCGCACCAAATGCGGATTAACACCTCTAGGCCGTTGTGAAGAAAATAACGGCCCCGGATGAGACAAGTAAACACTCGAGATTTTCGTAATATTTTTCGTAATACCGCCTTCTTTAAAAAAATCGTATAAATAGAAAATAAATTTAGGATATTTATTTTCCGCTCAACTGATTTGTTTTGATTGTTCTTAAAGGATGGAGGACTGTTGAAATGCTTAACGGAACTTAATGTAAGTAATGGCTTTTCGTTCCTCTGTTTGGTTGTGTTAAGTGAATATAACAACCCAAAGTTAAAAAAACACAGTTTAAACACATTTATTTCACGTAAAAATGCATTCAAATTATTCGTGCAAGTACTGTGTGATGAAATTTATCTATACGTAATTTGAAACGTTGAGGATACCAGTAACTTAGCACACGATTATACGGGTTTGATGATGTTGCTCACGCCTCCGCAAATATAATGCCACTTATTTACGTTATAAAATTATGATACTATTAACTAACACGACTGAAACAAGACCGAAATGTCGCGCACGCACTTCCCAAGCAAATGTGTAATTAAATATGATAAACAAGTTTAAATCCCAATATCATTAACAAAGCCACAATTGGGTACAGCGAAGGCAGGGCTATCCAGAAACTAACACTTCTTTAGCATGAAGTCGTAGGCTTCCGCGGCCAGAGTCATGTGCGAGATATCGGCTGTCCGGGTGACGCCGCGTCGAAGGCTGTTGCCGACGAAAAGGTGGTCGAAACGTCGGCAACACAGCCTTTGACGCGGCGTCACCCGGACAGCCCAGATCACGCACTTTTTTAGCATGGTTGCCAACTTTTCAGTCATCATTTTGCGACCTTCTTGAGAGTTAAATGGATTTTAAAGCCAATATTCCATTGACTCCGGCCACGAATGCCCGTGTCTTCCACGTATGGACGCAGTGAAGCGAGAAAGTTAAAATAGTTGAAAAGCACTGACCTCTCCTCGTCGTCGTCGCCCAGGTAGGTGTACTGTGCCTCGCGCACCTTGCTGCCGCCGCCGCTCTCCTCCACCGCCATCAGCCCGCTCGCGTGCGTCATCTCAAAGATGGCGTCCTCGCAGAAGTTGACGAACGCCTCCAGCTTCTCCTTGTCGCCGCCCTCCGTCACGATGGAGTAGAAGAAGGCACGTTTGGATTCCTGCGCACACACAGATTTATTGTAATGGATAATGTCTGTAAAATGGATCAACGAAATTAAAATGGACCTTAAATTCCCAGGGATCACAGAAGACATTAAATCTAAACGTGTTCCTATTTCGAAAGTGCAGTCATGGCGCATTGATTTGGAAGAAGTACAAAAGTGTGGAACCGGAAAACAGGGTTGAAGAGAGAAAAAAGGCGCACAGCCAAAGGATGAAAGAAATAAGGGCACAAAGAAAGGCTAAGAAACACATATGAGTACTTTGCGTAGTCCCAATTGAGCTCATTCGCAAGAAGAAGAAGAATGTATCACTGTCAAAAAGTTGAATCGCATGCTACAATAAAAAATTATCAAGATCACTCAACCTGAAAGCATTTTGTTACACGTAGGTTAAGGTATCATTACCTACTTTTGAAAATTAGGAAAATGCCAGGTAAACTGACTGATATAAAAGCTGACAAACCTTTATTTTATTTGGTAAAATAAAATGCTGATATAATGTAATTCAAACAATTTGGTAAATACCATCTGGTAAGAAATGGAATTTTTCTGACAAAAATATCAAGAACAACACAAATTCCGACGCCATCAGAAGTATTTCGGACTTTTTATTCTTTGTTATGACAAGACTTTGTATATGAACTAAAGCCTTATTGTCTGGAAAGGATGGGTTAAGTGTTTATGATTTTATGTAATGAATGTTGAAAGATAAAGAGTGAATTGAAAGCCAAGGCAAACCGGAGAACTCCAAAAACTCCCCATTTGCCAGAAAGTTGGGTGGACCGAATTTTTATTAAAAAAAATGGATCGGCAGGAATAACTTCACTACCCAGAGCTCATTGCGTTCATTTTCGTTGAACAGCAAATATGTAAAGAATTGGCAACATTAGTCAGAATTAGCTGATATACTCCGGCAAAGATTTCGACCTGAAACGGCTCCACTGTGACAACCACTGAAGAGTGAAAACATTGAAACTTATTCTTCAAGTGACTCTCTATATGACGAATAAAGCCTGTAATAGCATTTTCACGCAATTTTGTTTCTTTAAAAGTTGGACGCTTCATGTATGAAAAATGAAGCATGTTTAATTTTTCCTGTACAAAATATGTAGAGTATCGTTGCGTTGTCATTAGTGACAACATGGCGTCACCACGACGTGTTCCTTTGCACGATTGTAAGTAGATCAGATAGTCTTTAATGTTGACGTTTCTACTCGTGCTTTCGTTCTGCGGCCAAAAACATCCTGACCCACCCTAATCAAAAATTGCAAATCACACAATACTATCTTAAAATATCTTAACTAAATTTAAAACAAAGGGAAAAAAATGCGCGGGAAAACGATGGATCACGTGGTATTCAACTTCGCGGAAATTGTGGTATGTGTGCGCTTACCCCCAGAGTGATTAGCTTACCCCCAGTATACGAGTTCGATCTCGGCTGAGGGTCGTGGATTTTTGAAGGGCGAAAAATCCACAGTACCCATACCATGCCTGTCATGCTTACGGCATGTAAAAGAAGCCTGGCTGGTTCTAGGCAAAATGAAATTCCTTCGGCAATTTCCCGTCCTAACATATCTCACGTTCTCCCAACCAGATTGCTCGGATGTAGTTAAATTCAAAGCGGCATCTGGCGGAGAAAGTGACGTCACACCCAGGCTTTTAAGGTGACGCCCACGGGGGGCGCCGGTTCCGCAGCGCAGGGGGCTGAGCTGCAAAGGAAGCCCGGGTCAAATACACAGCCGTTCCGAAGTGCGGCCAATGGCCGTGTTCTCGCAAACAACCATACGTGCGATTATCAGAGTAAACATTCTCACTCAAATGACATGCAGCATGTAAAAAGGTCTTCATTTTTCTATCAATTTTTTTAAATAGAATGTTTATAGTGTAATCGCAGCACTTCAGTTTTGGGGAGTTATTGCGAAGCTGACAAATTGGAAGGCAATTGTCGCGTTTGAAGTAGAGAAAGTCACCTTGATCTGCGGTTTCTCCCACTGCTCGATGTTGGACTCCTTGATCTCGAAGTACACGCGCTCGATGCGCTTGCTGCCGCCCATGATCTCGATGCGGCCGAGGAACGGCTCGAAGTAGTTGAGCACGGAGCCCGCGGTCTCCAGGAACCGCGCTAACCTGTGTTCGAAATACAGGCGGGTCATTTATTTCGTTATTTCCACCACAACAGAAACACTTTACGACCATTGCACTCTGTTATACAGGATACTGCAACATTCAAGGTAGTTCATTTTCATTTATTAAGCCATTTACAACAAATATTGAGCGTATTACAGGATACAGTGGCTGGGTCGGAGGTCATTAAGCCATTTCAAAGCGTACACTCTAAATTCACCACAGATGGTCTCTGCATTGCATCAAAGCCGCGGAAAAGGGACAGTTTAAAGGCTGAGGGGAGCTACCAGTGCACTGGAAATGATCTGGGAATATCTACCGATTACCTGGGTATTTCCGGAAGACGAGTGATACTATTCCAAGAATAAAAATAAATAAGTGAAAAATATTACATCATACCTATAAAATACATTTAATTCAAATATTACTATTTTACAACATCGATGTAAAGAACTTGCTACGGTTACTTCAGAGGGTAAACGATATACTTGAAATACTAGCAATAAAATGACGTTAATAATTTGTCTCTTATTGGTTGATACAAATAAAATTATTAAACCAAATTTGTTTATATTACACGAACGGTGTAGTCGTAATGAATTTAGAAATACGTGCCCACAATCATTAAAAAAGTGCGCTACAACATATTGATAACAAATAAACTTCTTTTTTGTTAGTAACAATTACTGTTGTAATCACCATAATTAATGCATTATGATAAGATTTCTACGCATAACAGTTTAATTATTTCATTCCGTCATATTGAACCATTAAGAGGAATGTGGCTTATTGGGGATTTACTAAATGAATGATATGAAGTAATCAATAACGCCGCGTTAATCTGCCTTGTCTAAAAATGAGAATTGTAGTAGATCAAAGAGAGAAAGATGTGAAAGAAGTAGGACTTGCAAAGTAAAAAAACGTTAATTGCATGTTATTTGGTATTAACAAGTTAACTTGATTGTAACCCGCAAGTTCTTTCAAAAGACTGTTGTAAAATTGACAAAAAAAGTGTAATGTTGAAATATCCCAACATACATTTCAAAACCATTTATAGGACAGAAAAAATCATGGAATAAACGAAGAAAATAGGCTATAAGTACTTGAATTCAAATGCTCACTCCCCCCAAAAGCCTGATTGCTTGAATTGTCAGGCAAAATACCTTGAATTCTTACCTAGGTTCGTTGGGCATGTGCTCCGACAGGTTGGTAAGCAGCACAGCCAAGTTGAAACCGATTTCCTTGGCGGGTTCGTGGAATTTGTCGGTGAACGTAATGTAGTCGATTTTGCCATCGTGGTTGGTTTCGCAGCACGTAAGCAGAAATTCAATTTCCTCCCTGAAAACAATTTTTTAACTGTAATGAATTTACATTAACCATTTATAAAACGTTATATTTTCGAATCAATAACCCTTCAAAATTGAGGTAAAGCTGCTTGTAGAACCTCAACATCAATCAAATCGATATACTAGTATTTAGTTCTATAAAAATGTGATTGATGGCGGCGGCGATGGTGTAACGGTTAGCGTACCGGACTGTTGTACCCAAGTTCGCGGGTTCAAACCCAATCGAAGCCGTGGATAAAGGGCGAAAAAATCCTTCGTACGCCTTCCTTCGGAGGGGAAGTAAAGCCGGCTGTCCCATGTTTGTAGATTTACTTGCATGTAAAAGATCCTCAAGCCTAAATGACGCCTCTGAGCCAAATTCAAATCGCCTGTTTCTCGCCTAAGAAATACCTCCTTCCTCTGCTAGTTGGTGAAAGGAGCGTAGCGAAATTTGCGTGGTCAGACGGAAGAGCGGGCCTGATGGCCCGAGTCTCGCCACGTAAAATAAGGCAAATTCAATTCAATTGATTATGTTTTCAAACGACTGAGATTACAGATTTGTCACTTTAATAACAAGAACGTTGACAGGTTACTACGTGAAGCAACATGAAATCGCGAAACAGAAGTGAACATTTTCTGTTGCTGTTTGAATACTGACTTCCTAACAGAGATTGCTCTGTACTAGTTTACAGAACCTAACTTACACTGATTTTATGTTATTTTTTTTAGATCAGGAAAACAAATGAATATTTCTAAAAGATCAAATAATTTTCTTTGACCTTTGGCCCATTGATGGGACCAGTGTATGAGCTACTTGCAATGAAGACCAACTTACGGCGTGTAGCTCTTTTGTTGTTCCATCTTATCTTTGAAATCCTTCTCCGTAATCCAACCATCTTTGTTGGCATCGACCTCCAGGAAGCTCGCCGACTCAGTCAAATCCTTCAACTTCAAGAACATATCGAAGTATTTCAGGATCAATTCCACATTGGATGCAGACTCGACCAGCGTGTCCACCATCTGCTTACCAATCGTGCCATTTACAACGTTACCTGCAGTGCAAGGATAAAGTTTAGAAACATAAATTTATTTGGTCTATCACATTTAAAATACAGCTACAATTGAGAAAATCAGATGAGACTGTCCTCGGCTTTGCTTTTGTACTTAAATGAAGCTTTACTGCTGTTCTGAAATGGCATATACAGGTAACATTTTATTTGACATGTCGAATCAATTCTCGATGGGGCATTACGTATGTATAATAACAAAACTGTTAATGAAAAATATAGTGTAAATGTAATAACTATCACTTGTAAATATAATATCATATCATTTATATACACCTGCAAAACATGAAACCGTTTAAAATTCAGAAGTCATTCTCATTTTAAAACATACCTTCAAGCATGGACAACATCATAGTGATCATGTCCTTCTGGAGATTCAGTAGTTCCTTCAAGAGATCAACCTGACTAGAATGTTTGGAAAGTTTATCCTGCATGTGCGAGAACAAGAACAAGAAACCGCCAACTGCGTCCCACAACCTGAGAACAGATAAAGCGTAATGAAGCTTTGAGTAATAAAATTTAATGTACTATACATATTTCTAATAATACAGAAGAAATAATACATAATTTGTCACTGAAAAAAAAGTTTTTGAGTATAATCGTCTTAAAATATCTTTATGTGAGGTAAATATTTTTCAATACTTGTTAATTGAAGAAAGTATCCCAGAAAAGAGTTTGCAATGAAAATTTTTTAGCAGTAAATTAATTACCTGAGATTTTCTGAAATTAAAAACATCAAACGAACTAATTAAAATTTGGTACGTTGCACTGTAATGCGAAAAGGAGGCATACTGATATCGTGTACGAAATAAAAGACATGTTTTTAATACGTCATTTTTCTGTAAACTCTTAAAATTCACGGTGTAAGTGAATAATGGAGAGGAGGCAAACTTTTAGGATTTTGAAATTTAGCTATACTGCGATGCTCTTTGAGAATCCCTATTCCAATTCCTTAATAAAAGTTTCCATTTTCTTGCCAGATGACAGGATAATATATTGATTTATTTCCTCGATCTTCCGTTAATTTACATTTTTGTGAAAAACGAAATTAAATGCTATTGAAAACTGCCTTGGCATGGTTTATGGTTAGCCATCATTGATCCCCTCAGCTCCAACGCCTTCCGTACCTGGAATGTGCCAGAGCTTGCTGGTTCTGCGTGCAAGGGCCTTGGATGACCTCAGTGAGGGTGTTAAACACCTGACTGGCGACGCCAATGGCCTTGAAGAAGTTGGCCTTGCCCGCGGGGTCGATGAGCTCCTTGCTCGAGTAGTGCCAGTAGAAGTCCATGATGGACTCCTGCAGCCGCAGCAGGTAATCGACGGTGCAGATGACGACGTTCACCGTCGTCGTGTTGCCCGCCTGAGTACGCAGGTAGTTCTGCCACTCTGAGGAACAGAGAACACAAGCAATTAATTATTGTTCTTTTATATACAGGTGTCCGGAGGAAACGTCGAACCTTCGCAAATAAGATCTTAAGGTAATTTTAACCATGTTTTGTCTAATAAACTACGTGGGTATTCCGAAAAGTTGAGCCGCAATAAGCACTCAAAAGCTGTAGTAGTCTGTTGTGCGTATAGAAATGAGTATTGTGTATTTGTGAGTTGGAAAATAACGTGTGAATTGCAAAATTGATAGCGTACATTTAGATTATTTGACATTTAGAAGAAAACATTTAGACCAAAAGACATTTAGAAGATTTCATTTCATAAAAAAATACATTTCAAGAATATTAAATGAAGTACCTTGATCTACATACTACTACTACTACTACTTGAGTAGTAGTAGTACAACTACTACTCAAAAAGCATCTGAGACTTTAACAGACCCTAACAAGGAAACAAGAGTGACTGATGAGAATTTTAATTTCAATAAACTTTTTGAAATGTAATTTTCATATTAATTCAAGAAACCAAGAATTCTGATTTCAAAAAACATTCCAAAATTGCAATTTTCATATTAATTCAACAAAGTCTTATTTATAACGACTTATTCCAGCATTATGCTATTTATTTATTATATTTTGCTGTTTATTAAGAATAATAAATAGAAGTCATAATTGTTATTTGCTAAGTTGGCAGCGGAGCGGTCTTAAAAGGCCCGTGCGGGCATAAAGTCTACCATTAAGTGTTTCATTTCAGGTTACACAGTATAAATACACAGTAATGAATAATTATTTGCCTTGTACACTAGTTGTCTATTCAAATATACTTTCAAGAAACTTGTGGCTTCAGACAAATTTATTTTACATCACAGAAAAGAGGTAGCAACATGACTGCAATATGTGAAGTATATACATCTAGTAAAGTGCATGTGTTTGCCAATTACGATATGTAACTTGTTTTATATTCAGTGAAAGATAGGATATACTATGTGCCTAAAAATTATGAGCACGTATGATGTTACTCGTTACCATAATTTCGTGGATATATGATATTGACTTAGATGTTTACCTAATAGCCTGAAGATGGATACAGGAGTTTTCTGAAACGTAGCAAAAAAACGATACACAGTCAGGTAAAGTGTGATATGTGTATAAGATGAATTGATGTAAAATAAATTTAGTTGTCTTTAAAATATTGAAGCCACAAGCTTATTGAAAATAATATGAACTAAAGCTCGACGACTTAGAAAAAAAACCCTGGACTCCACATGCACGAAAAGTGGCGGAGGGGAAGGTTCCCTTTCTAAGAAGTTCAACTTCCCCTCCTTAGAGGCTCCTCGGCCTGGGTGGGCGGGGAGGAGACAGCCTGGCCTTGACCAACGTCCCGACACCTACAGTGTTGAAGCATTAGAACTAAGTTGCAAGAGCGAATCAGTTATCGTTCGAGTTCAACTGATCTGCCCCCCGCGAGCTGCGGGGGCTGGCGGGGAGGATGGGGTTTTGTCTAAGCGTATTACTTCTAGGCTGTCCGGGTGACGCCGCGTCGTTGGCAGAAAGGCCGACGTTTCGCCTGTCATGTCGCAGGCTTCTTCAGGGTAGTGACCTACCCCTCGTCACTACCCTGAAGAAGCCTGCGACATGACAGGCGAAACGTCGGCCTATCTGCCAACGACGCGGCGTCACCCGGACAGCCTAGAAGTAATGGAGTCGAGCCGCGGAAGCCTACGTGTACATTGTCTAAGCGTAGTTTACTGCGTGGGAGGGCTGCGCACCGAGGTTGTGGCCCTCGCAGGTGAGCTGGATGAAGCGGAAGAGCGCGCAGGTGAACTCCGCGTCGTGCATGTTCTTCTCGCCGGCCGCGCCCTCCGACCCCACGCCCAGCCCCTCGGCCTTGGTGTTGCGCTCGAAGGCGTCCAGGTCGAGCACGCTGCACGAGTTCATGAGGCCCGCGATCGACGTGAAGAAGCCCACGTCCTTCTTCTCCTTCAGGTGGTTCAGCATCGACTGCGAAGCACCACACATACATACATACATACATACATACATACACTGTAAACTAAACGCAGCTTTCTGTAACGTTCCTCAAATAACTTCACTTTTTTCGCCTACTTCTTCTTCGTCCTTTCCTTCGCTTTTTTTCTCTTCCCTCTCCCTCACAAACTTTATCATTTATACTTTCTGACCCCTTCCCCTGTACGAAACTTCCTTTCACTACTTCACGAAACTTCCCTTTCACTACTCAGTATAACATACTCAGTTGTATTAATGTTCGGCCCTAAGCCGCCATCCTGATTGAGGTTTTTCTGGGTTTACTCAATCGCTTAAGGCGTATGCCGGGATGGTCCCTAGATTTGTTCTCCCAGACGTAAATGTACAGCTGGTCCACCCCTCTTAAAATGTTACTTCTCTAAATGTATGTAAATTAAGTGGTTAGGCGGAAGAGCAGGCCCTATGGCCTGAGCCTCGCCATTAATAAAGACATTATTATTATTATTATTATTATTATTATTATTATTATTATTATTATTATTATTATTATTATTATTATTATACATACCGATGGCCCGGAACCACATTGCTCTAAGAACGTGCAGGAGAGACATTCAAAGTTTTTGTAAGAATGCAATGGGTTAGTACGGAATGTGTTTGTTGCGTCGTTAAGGAGAGGAATATTTTCAATTCTGTTTCATAAACTCATGTAGGCAAGGAATTAGTTTTTATATAACTAATTATAATAATATATAACTGTAATTGAATAGAAATATAATTTTTTGTAAATGGAACGTAAAACAGTCTGGTTCTCAGCAGTCGATATGACTCTTTCCGTTACAAGAAAGTTTTGAGATTTTAGAAATTCAAACAAACATTGACATTTTAGTTTCAGTGACACCTTGTATACATACAAACGTAAAACACTCGTGCGATAAAAAAAGTGTCTTCGGCTTTCAGGGATGTTCCAACAATTTTGTAGTTTTTGCATCATTAGACTCTCTTTTAAGGGAATTTTGTACAATACTTTTCCCCCTGTTAATGTGCAAGAAACACAGTAAGTTATAAATTATTATCTAACTTATGTTTAAACATGTGATTAACAATAAATCACATAACACTCACATTACTAATTTGTTCTTATGGCATTTAATACACATACATCTTCGAATAATACATCCCAATTCATCTTATTTCTTGTTTTAAACAACAAGTTTGAAGATTCTGAGAGAGCAAGGTTCCAGTGTTTCTTCAGACAAATGCCCGTTCTATACTCAATCCATCATTCACTTGAAGTATTGGAAAAGTCTCATTATATAATATATTGGAGGAATGTGTCTGATTCGACCATCCACAAGTAAACTAGATTGAACACTCAAAAAAAAAAAAAAAAAAGAAAGACATTTTGTGCTGTTTGTAAGCGTGTAAAAATGGAATAAATGTGGAGAGTAAACATTCAAGACACAACAAACCCTGAAGTTAAATACACTGTAAAATAAAACTGGTAAAATATTGAAACCACATTATTCATAGAATATAAAAACGACACTCGCCAGATTCGCCCCCCCCCAATTACACAAAGTATCGCGTAGTGTACGAACGATTATATTACAGTATACAATAACCCACATGTAGTTGAAGCCGTGTCTCACCATCTGAATGTCGGAGTTGCCGCCGCGCAAGATGGAGATGCCCAGCTTCAAGGTGTTCATGACCATGTCGCTGGGGAGGCCCTTGCAGGCGGAGATGTGCAGCAGCACCATCTCGGCCACGCCCCGGTTGGCCAGGCGCGCCTGGTGGAACAGCAGCTTCTGCTTCTCCATCTCTTGCTCCTGGGCAGGCAGGACCAACGAGTTACTTGCAGAAGTCATACATGCAGCACCGTAATAAAACGTGCGTGGTGGATAAGATATTCGGCACATGATATTTGAATGTTTTTGATTAAGTTAGTTTTGAAGGATTACATTAATTTCGCTTTTTGTGAGATAATGCAAACCTCGCACGGTGTAATAAAATACAATGTAATAAAATCCAAGAACATATGATAAAATTTTAAGTTTTCCCTTTACAGAACACTAAAATGCTTGGATACTTATAGATATTTACATTAAAATAAAATGTGTGATTCTACGAAAAATAATTTATTCCTGTAACTAATAATTATTAAGAAATAATAATAAAAACCATAATTTGTATATTTCGAACATTAAGAAATTTTGTTTAGAAAGCAGTTTGAGCTTTGAACTCAACTGAATTTCGTGATTTTTACTTTAAATGAATGGTAGTGAGCCATAGATTACTTACTCTTGTATGTTATATGTATATGTTTTTAAGTTAATGTGGTCAATAGGATTTCTTGGATATAATTCGCCCCACGACATGCATGTACCGATCTTGGTAAATATAAAACATTTAAATTACATTTTTAGAAATATGTTTTACACTGTTTTCACGGCGAGAAGAAATTGTATTGTTATAACATTTGATTAGAATTTGAGACTTAGTTTTAAACAACATGAAACAATAGTTTTGAGATACTGGAATTTCCTCAATATTTAATTATTATAATTTTCCAGATGTAATACTTTTGCAATTATTCTACAGCACTTCCTTTTTTGCTTCTTCCAGAAGAAGAGAAATTAATAATATACTATTCTTGTTTAAAAGTTGTTTTTGACGTCTTTATGACGTATTACAAATATGTCTCATCTACTCGGTGCCAGATAAATTTCCGCTTATTTTGTGATATTTCATTTTCTTTATTTAGACATTGGAAGAAAGATTGTTGTAAATATGAATATTGCCAAAATACAAAGACGACCTTAGACTACGATCACATGTTAAAGAAAACATATTCAACCATCGGATTAGGTATGGCATTCTACTCGTATGGTAAATTAACATTACATTCAATGAAAATGAATGAAAATGTTTTGTAAAATTAAATGTCGATATCTGCTACCATCTTTTTTTGCAGATATGTCGCCATTTATAAAGATGCGTATTACGTACCATCAGTTTGTCCATTGTCCGCTACATTCAGCAGCACAACAAAAGGGGTTGGTGTTAGTAAGGCCCGTAAAGCTTGTTAGTGTACTTTTTACAGAACAATAGAACCACAGCGTATTCGCTTTTTTGAGAGTGCGGTCATGCGCCAATTGTAATGTACGTTACAGAAACGTTGAAAGAAGATATTCCATTTGTTTATTGGCTTCTGAAGCGTGAAGGATAAACGTTATAAAGATCTTTAATGGGAGTGGTTCCAACATATAACGTGTTCTGCAACTATCGCATAAGCAATCAATTACGGTCGAAATCAAAATACGTAGTACAAATCAACAGAATATGCGATCCTGGGAAATAAGTGATGCTCTCTTACAACTAGCGGCAACTCAATGGCGGATCCTACGGGGAGGGGTTGGAATACTGGGGCAATGTCCCCCACAGAGCCGACATTTTTGTAATTTTACTCATAATACTAGAAACAATTGTCACATACTGCTCGCATAGCATCAAAAGGAGTATTGACAATATAATTATACATTGATATATTTGAAGTCACAACAAAGATTTCATTTATTTTATGTGAGGGGGTCTAAACTGAAATAACTCCTTCGCCTTCATATACTTTGCGAATCCTGTTCTGGAACTACTTCCATTAAAGTAACGCCTCAGGAAGGTGACTTTGTGCTAATCGCAATCAAAACACCAAACGATAAACGGTCACGTGATTCCCTGTTAGCAGTGTATGCTAGGGTTTGCGCTCGTGTAAAGTTTCACGATGTAAAAACTCTTACGCTGGCGGTCGGCAACCTTTCACATATTGCAAGCCAATGAATTCGAAATTTAAAATTTTGCGGACCACTAACAGAATTGTTAGATATAAATTTTGAAGATTTTGCCTGACATTTTTCATTGTTTCTAGATTAATATAAGTTTATTATTTTCGAAAGTTACATTTTATTAAAAATAAAATTTTATACTGAGTTAACTAATTAACACGTAATGAAAATCCTCCCAAAATTCTACAATTATTATATATGGTATGCATGTGGAATGAAAAATATCAAAATGATTCGACGTTTTCTGAATTTTAGTACAATCTGACATCACTAGGCGGGATCGTAGACAAAGAAATAAAATAAGACCCTTGGGAAGATAATATTACACGAGTGTAACATTTCTGAGCACACCGGTTTGAGGTAGACATGTAGTATTTTGTAACTTGAAGAGTGCTCAGGCGTGCGCCTACGAGCGGCGACGCAGGGCGCATGCGCAGTTGCTCACGTGGATGGACGCGCCGCCCTCCTCCTCGCCGCCCTCCTCCTCGCCACCCTCCTCCTCCTCCTCGCCGCACGACCTGCGAGCGAACAGAACCATGAGACAGGAAAAAACAAAAAAAAAAATGTTTTTAAAATATAAGAGAAAGGAAAAGACGAAAAATAAAGTCGGGGAAATGAAATTCAGAATGGGAACAAGGTCGAAAACAACTCCTGTCTTGTTAACAAAGTTCAGGCACACAGATATTATTAAAGGGAAACTAGGCATATTTATGCAAGGAAGGGTGCAATTCCAAGGGAATGTATATACGTTTTATACTTCTTCTCTCTCTATATTCTTCATATTGCCTCCAAAGTATTTAAAAGGATAAACTATGTTATGGATGAATGTACACACATTAGCGCTCAATTGGGGTAATATCGTAGAATACGTGGAACTCTTCAATTGGATTCCATGTTATCTTGCATTTTGAATTTGGTGATGTAAACGGTATCGGCATGATACGATTGGGCTAGTTTTCAGTTTTAGCCCCTAGACTATACTTCGAAAACATTATTAAGGCTCTGTAATCAAGCTTTCTCAAAGTATAAGGTTCTACAATACCAACAGTTAATAAAAATGACCGACTCAATTCGTATGGAGTACAATTGACTTGAAGAATGCGTATATTCAATTTCGCCTGAAGGTAATAGGGAGGGAAAATATTCGGTCAGAGAAAGAACTTCATAGCTCTCTCTATTTGATGAGACTTACTGAGACTAAATCACCTTACAGTGACAAACGATAAGAGTATAGTAATTACAAATAGATTGAATTCATTTGAAACCAAGAAAGATGGAATGTGGTTTTACACGGAGATGAGACATCTGGAGAGTTTTTAAATGTAGTTGTGAAAGAAGATGAAGATAATAAAATGAGTAGATTAGCCAACTAAGGCCGAGGATCTTAGAAGTATTGAAGGGGAAGAAACGTAATGCAAAACATAAATAAAAAATCCGATTTTGGCGTTTAGTTAAAATAAATAGCCCCAAAGGATTATGGAAGAAAAGTTAAAAAAGGTAAAGTAAGAAGAAGAAAAAGAGGTTGGTATTCACTACGAACAAGAGACCTTACGAAGAGATGGAGAGAATACATCGAGAAGTAGGTGGAGATGCAGCAGCGTCCTGATCTAGGATAGGTTTAGTGAGAAGAGGGAGAAGATGAAGTGTAAGAAATCGAAGAAGTGGAAGAAGCAAAAGAAGTGGGAAAAGCGAAATAAAAATAGAAGTGGACGAAGCGCAAAACGTAAAAGTAGAAGAGGTGAAAGAAGTAAAGTACAAGAGGTGGTTAAAGTGAAAGAAGATGAAGGAGGGGGAGTGGTGGAAGAAGTGGAAGAAGCGAAATAAAAACAGAAATGGAAGGAGCGCGAATAGTAAAAGTACGTAAGACGTGAAAGAAGTAACAGTAGAAGAGGTGATAGCAGTGGAAGAAGCTGAAGAAGTGAGAGAAACGGATGTAGCTGAAGAAGTGGGAAAAGTGGAAGAAGCTGAAGAAGTGGGAAAAGTGGAAGAAGCTAAATAAAAACAGAAGAGGAAGAAGTGCAAAAAGTAAAAATACGTAAGACGTGAAAGCAGTAAAGTAGAAGAAGTGGTTGAAGTGAAAGAAGCTGAAGGTGTGGGAGAAGTGGAAGAAGTGCAGAAGCGAAATAAGTAAAAGTGGAAGAAGAACAACACCGCTTACTTGGCCGCGATCTCCGCGTACGACATGTAGAGCACGTCCTCCTGCAGCGCGCCCGAGCGCTCCGTCATGGCGCCGCGGCAGAAGGTGGTCACGAGCTGGTTCAACGGGTCCGGCTTGTTCTCCTCCTCCTCCTTGTCCTGCTTCTTCAGCTCCGCGTCCTCGAACGATTGCTGCCGAGCCACCAACACGTCACACAACAGCCCGCTTGCCAATGATTACTTGTCCCCGGCCACATTTATATTGGCAAGATGACTAAACAGGCTACTTCTATGTCTTATTGCATACTTTACTGTCCTATTGAATAAGACACATTGCATCGAATTTCGCCCGTTACGAGACATAATTTATTACTTTAACAAGAAAATGTAATATTCTTAATATTAATAACTCACTGTACACATTTACATATACAGGAACTGATACAGATACAGATTTACAGATGCAGATTTACAGTTACAGATTGATCGTGTAACGCTAATGAGTTTTTTGATAGGGGGAATAAATTATTAATCATACAATACCTTGATGATAGGTAAAGAAACAAACTAAAAAGTTGTAAAATAATTTTAGTAAAACTAAATTCAAACATTTTTACTTCTCTAACGTATGTAGTGAACATACCATTTCTCACAATTACACACACACACACACACACACACATATGTATATATATATATATATATACATACACACACACACATATATATATATATATATATATATACACACACATATATATATATATACATATATATATATATATATATATATATATATATACATATATATGGGTAATTCCACGCCAACTCCACATTGCATCACACCAACCCATCTCAGATCGAAAAATTAAAGTTATTTTCTTATTTCTTATGCCAAGA
This sequence comes from Gryllus longicercus, assembly GCA_038098605.1. Lineage (NCBI taxonomy): Eukaryota > Metazoa > Arthropoda > Insecta > Orthoptera > Gryllidae > Gryllus > Gryllus longicercus. The sequence continues at coordinate 323,411 of JAZDUA010000574.1, read as the reverse complement.
TAAGCCAAAATTTAAATTTTCAACCATTTCCGATGTAAATAGCGTTTGTGAGAACAATTATCGATTTTTCGCGATTTTCAAGCATTTTACAGCATCTTTTTATAATTATCCATTATTTCGATATTTTTTAATGAAAAATATGTTTAAAGTACTATTTTTATAGGAAATTTTCCGCAGAATTCGAATCTGTTAATGAAAATATTGAATTTTTTTTCTTAATATGACAAAAATTGAAATTTATGATTTTTATTACTTTATTTTCAAAAATTAATTTTAGTATTACAGTACAATTAAAAAGTTAGTTTCTTATGCTTAAAATACGTGAAAATAAGTGTACATTACGGTACAGGAAAATTTTTTTTGGGGAAATAGTGTTTAAAAGAGTTAAACGCAAGAAATACAATAAAATCTCTTTTCTAAATGTATTTTATCATTTTTAAATACCCTGTTAGTATTTTCTACTACTTTTAGACTGTTTGGATGACTTCGGTGGTGTAAAACAGTTTTTAATAAAATGTGCGTCCTGAACTTTTTTGGGAAATACGTTTTACATGAGTTAAAATTTTAAAAAATCGTGAAAAATTAATCGATTTTTATCGTTAAAGCAGATTCAATTATAAATAGTACAAACAAATTTATAAATAGGCACTTAAAAACTTTTTGATAAATAATGATAATAATAATAATAATAATTTCGCAGACGTAATCCGCTGTCCTTCGAAGGGAGGCGCGGAGTTACTGATGCCACAATTCCTAGAAGGCAACTTTGACTCCCTTGGGAGTCCGGCGTCTTCGGGATTTATAATCTGCCTTGTGCAGTGTCATTCAGCAAGTTGCTGCAACTTCTACTAAGCTACTACTGCTAGTAATAATAATGATAATAATAATAATAATAAAAGTTTTCACTTATTACAATTTTTAGTTGAATAATAAAACATTGTTATTTATAAAATTATTAAAATTAATCTTTTATTTTCTTATTTCATTTTCTTGTTATTAATTAAATCAAACACCAAAGAACAGTGTTCTTGAGTACTTATTGTTTTACATTGAATAATATGCTCAGAGTAAGGAACAAATTCATGCAAATTGCGAGTACCCGGAATTGTAAATACTTTTTCAGTTTTGTTTCGATTCCGATATTCATCGACTTCAGCTTTTCTAATAATTTCACAATGGATGTTTTTAATATGTGCTTTACAAAATTCTAATAATTTGTCAATATCTGTGATTTGATTTTGACGACGTCTACGCAAGCTTTCTTTTGTTGCCTCTCTCTTAACAGTTGCACCCACTCCATCGTTCTCCGTTTTCCCATGAGAGGTAGCAAAAAATGTCCAGGTAGCATCAATACTATACAATTTTGTATGTCTACAGAGATGTAATAAGTTATAACAATTTTTGTATTGTCCTGGACATCCATCGCTGAAATAGTTAAGCAAGCACAGCACTCAGGGCTCAGGGCCAGTGTTTCTAACTACGGGAACGCCCCTCCATTCACGTCTCCTTCTGTTTGATTAAGATTAGTGAGACACACACAGTACACATTCCTGCAGTTAGAAACACTGCTCAGGGCCCCTATATTTGAAATTAGCTTGCGATCACGCGCCAGATTCTGAACATAGCCATGTATAATTTAAATGTTTAATACGTTCATAGGCCCCTATTCTCCAACATTTTTTTACTTTTTCTATGGCGTAATGAGTATTTCTTTCAATTTCGTACAGTATCATGAAGAGAGGTATTTTCTTCCGATATAACGATAAAATTCGATTAATTTTTCACGATTTTGTAAAATTTTAACTCATGTAAAACGTATTTCCCAAAAAAGTTCAGGACGCACATTTTATTAAAAACTGTTTTACACCACCGAAGTCATCCAAACAGTCTAAAAGTAGTAGAAAATACTAACAGGGTATTTAAAAATGATAAAATACATTTAGAAAAGAGATTTTATTGTATTTCTTGCGTTTAACTCTTTTAAACACTATTTCCCCAAAAACATTTTTCCTGTACCGTAATGTACACTTATTTTCACGTACTTTAAGCATAAGAAACTAACTTTTTAATTGTACTGTAATACTAAAATTAATTTTTGAAAATAAAGTAATAAAAATCATAAATTTCAATTTTTGTCATATTAAGAAAGAAAATTCAATATTTTCATTAACAGATTCGAATTCTGCAGAAAATTTCCTATAAAAATAGTACTTTAAACATATTTTTCATTAAAAAATATCGAAATAATGGATAATTATAAAAAGATGCTGTAAAATGCTTGAAAATCGCGAAAAATCGATAATTGTTCTCACAAAGGCTATTTACATCGGAAATGGTTGAAAATTTAAATTTGGGCTTATCTTGGCATAAGAAATAAGAAAATAACTTTAATTTTTCGATCTGAGATGGGTTGGTGTGATGCAATGTGGAGTTGGCGTGGAATTACCCATATATATATATATATATATATATATATATATATATATATATATATATATATATATATTATATATATATGTAAAGCTAAAACAAATATTACGTGGGAAGATTGATATAATGCTCTCACCGTCAGATCTTCAATCATGACCTCCTGGCCTACGTTCTCTTCTTCCAGCCACATCTCGTAATACGACCGGATGAAGATGTTAATGGCGCGATGCCTATGTCACAGAAAACTCATTAAAGTACAGACATTTGTGCGTTTTCCACAACCAAGAGAAGCACGAGAAATTCTGAGACAAATAGCTGCATTAATGTCGCGTCTGTTAGAACATAATCAGAATGTTTTGAACAATCGATAATTAATCGTCTGAATGATAACTGAGGGCATACAGACAATAAATACTTCCTTTCGTTTTATAATATTATTTCGCTAACTACGCTTCTTTATTGGGACAAAGTAACCATACGAAAATAAAATATATTTTAAGTTTTTAAAATGTTCATTTTATTAGTTACTTACATATAAATTCTTTCATTGTAATCCAAAAAATCCGAAATGTATATTTTATCAATGTATTAGTAAAATAATTAAAATTAATCACATTTTAAAAATACTTTGAAATTATATATTAATGAATTAAGGTTGTTAGCCGGTAACTCTAGTATATTCTAGAGCATGTGAGGAGTACGTATTCCTGAAAAAAGGAAGCCCCCAAGACGCATTTAATTTCACAGCGACTTGTCTCTAGATTTCTGTTGTGACTCACATCGAACACAAACACAACATTGCGGGTGTATAGTGGTGGGTGTGTAAGTGGATCAGTGCTTGGAACATTGCAACACCAAAGACTCGCACGTTCCCTTTTCAGGAAACAACTTATGACATTTGTCCTTTTTTGAAAGGGAACAATGATCTTTCAGATCTACACTAAATCGTGAATACATCGAGATTATAAGCACGCGGATGTGCAGTAAGGCAGCTTTGTTTCGAAATCTGGAAACTTTTCCAGGCAACAAACATGCTTGTGCAACACAACGAAATATTTTAATGCATTTTAAACAAAAATAATCACATATAACATTCAATATTTAAATAAAATAAAAATTGGAATTCAGGGCACACATTGATCGTGTTCTTGCAAGTTCCTCATAAAGGAATCACACGAAATTGGAGTGATTACTAAAACGCGAAACTTCCAAGCACTGTTTTGCAAAGAACACTCAGAGATAGAAGAGAACGCTTAGCAAGATTAGGGCAACATCAACTGGAGAATTTTGTCACTTTTATATCGTGTTGAAAATTTGGTATGCCGATAATCCTATCTTCACTGCCGATTGTGTGTTTCAAACGAATTGTTAGGGACTTCCCAGTTGAAGACCAGAAAATCTCATCAGTATGACAAGACTTCCTGATGTCTGTTGCTGAGGAGATTTGAAGCGGTTTAAAGAATTATTTGCCGATCAACTGCGAGTCGGCACGACGAAGAAGGCTACAATAGTTTGTTCCTAGCAACATCCTGGAGAATGTTATTTTTTCATTGGATGAATGAAAGCAATGAAAACGTTAGTGCAGTACCATAATGGACATTTAGAAAATATTAATTGAAAGAGATCGCTTCTGAACTGTTCACATTTTCTTGTAACTATTTTAAATATTTTCAAGAAAAAATAGTAAAACAAAACGGAAAGATGCCATCAACTATAAGTGTAAAAACAGTTAAATGCGTAATTGTTTCTTCTTCTAAAAAAATAATTAAAAATTTTTGGAATCAATTCAACGAAAAAAATGACTTTAATTTATAGACTTAATGTTTTTCCTTTCAATTACAATTAAATTGTCACTTGTATCAAAAGATAAAAAAATATTCCTTAGTTTATTTACACCAATACTACTTACATTCTTTGTAAGAGTTCAAAAAGATGATACGTGAAAAACCGGAGACTGGACATGAGTCGAAAATTTCAGTTTTTCAGCAACCTTAAGAGCATAAGCTGAGATTGTCATTTCTTTGCTACAGTACCTTTATTTCTCAACAGATACATAAATTGTTTTTGATATAATACATGAGAACAAATATTACTAAGAAGATGTGAAAAGAATTGAAGATGTCCGTCAAGAACCAGAAATTACACCTGTTTGTGAAAAGGAAATATAATATTGTTGGAGCTGGCTGGAACACCAACAGCGAATGAATAGCCTTCGTGTGGTTTCCAGAGAATCAATCCCTTGTTCTGTGAACAGGAAGAAGTAGAGAACGCCCCCACAGAAGGTGGAGAGGCCAACTGTCAAAACGACAAATGTTTGGTAACGTGACAAGCGAACGCACAGGATGATTGTTGTTGTAACTATTATTAACATAATTGTGGAGGGAGAAATCAGTTCTTTGAGTTTCAACCTCCTGCGTAGTTGTCCAGTCCGCCGCCAGGCGCGCCCAGTGGCAGCCTCCTTCGTCGCGCCTCACGCCAGCGAGGGGCGAGGGGCTGGGGTGGGGTGGGGGTGGGGGAGGGGGGTCCCTTCTGTCGGTGAGTGTCCCCTGCGGTCGAGGGCGATACTACCTGCGCAGCGTGTACAGCGGCTCGGAGCGCAGGCAGGCGATGGCGGCGCGCTTGCGAGCTGCCGACAGCACGCGCTTCCACCCCGAGCGGCTGGGCGCCTGCTTCGTGGCTTGCTGTTCCCGCGCGGCGCGGCGCGACGGCACAGCACATGCGGTTAGTCGGTTAGCGGACACGCACACAGCACGCAGCACGCCACGCACACGCCGGGGAGCACAGGAGGGCGGGGCGGGGCGGGTGCAAGCGAATGGGGTCGAGTCTGAACGGACCGGGTCGGGTCAATAAAGTCGGGGCGAGTCCAATAGAGGTGGGTCGGGCCCGGTCCAATAGAGTCGGGCCGGGTCCAATAGAGTCGGGTCGGGTCCGGTCCTATACTGTCAGGTCGGGTTCACGGGTCCGGTCCAATAGAGTCGGGCCGGGTCCAAAAGTCGGGTGGGGTCCAAAATGCGGGTCGAGTCCAATAGAGTTGGGTCGGGTTCGGTCCTGTCTACTAGAGTCAGGTCGCGTTCAATAGAGTCGGGTCCGGTTCAATAGAGTCGGGCCGAGCCCAGTAGAGTTGGGTCGGGTCCAATAAAGTCGGGGCGGCTACAATAGAGTCGGGTCGGGTCCAATAGAGTCGGGCCGGGTCCAAGAGAGTTTAGTCTCGTCGGGTATAGTCGGGTCGAATGGAGTATGGTCGGGTCTGGTCGAGTCTTTTCAGATAGAGTGAAGCCAAATCGAGTCGAATCGTGTTTCGAATTGAATCGGGTCGGGAGAAATTAGGTCACTAGGTCGTTTCGGTTTATGCTGAATCGGGTCGTGTGGATGGCGTCGGGTCGGTTCGGCTCTTGTCATGCCGTGTGGAGTCGGGTCGAGTCTGGTGTGCTGAAGTTGGAGAGGAAGCGGGACGATAGCGAGGCATGGAGGGGCGAGTGGCGGAGGGCTCTGTGGCTGAGGATGGAGGGGGACGGAAGAATGAGCTAGTGAGTGCAATTCATTTGTTGAAAGAATACTATAGTCTGTGTTGAATACAAGAACAGAATTAGCATAGAGAATGAAATTGGTTTGTAAGAGGTATATGGCAACTAGGATTCCGGTTTCGAAGAAAGATTGAAGAAGGATATATAAAACGGAATAGTGGGGTAGTTGCGAAACATATTCAAGTGAATAGAGATAGTTGGACACAAATCTGTCATTTTTATAATCAGAGTTGCAGTTGGCCAGTCATACATGACATACAACTTTTGACGAAAGATTTCAAAGAAAGACTTGGGAAAGTGTAAGGTTACGTGACATAAATATAATCGAAACTATAGCAGGTGTTTAGGTGTTTTGGGTTAGGATAACAGAGTGTGTTTAGAGCTAATTCTAAAGATGATGATTGAGATTAAAAAAGAAAATTGGCGCAGTAGGAGCGAGTGAATGGGATGAATTCAGTCTGTTGTCAGGAGCAGGGGATCAGTGACGTATGTTTCACGAATTCTGAAAGGATTATGTCCGACAACGCAGATGCGTTGCCATGACAAAGGAAGATGAGGAAATATCGGGATTGAGTTTTTCCCAAGGGCTGTGGATAAAGCGATGATTCCTTCCATTCATTGGATGCTGTGTTGACAGGGAACAACACACTCGTCAGCAACCAACGCTTTCGATTGGGCAGTAACAATACCGTGAGAGGAGACTCATTATCTTTAGTCGTCGTTTCGCGAACCGCCGCCTTGATCCTCGCGTCGGTGGCGTGCTGTCTTCCTTTGCGGAGGCCGCGCTTCCTACTGCGTTTTCTGCTTCTCCTTGCCAAAGCGACTCCGTCCCTTTTGTTAGTAACACGCTTCATACAAGACATTCCAAAATGCACACGGCACAACAAACACCTTTTGAATCCTGTTAGTTTGTGGCAGATCATGGGGGGCATTGATCACGTGTTTGTTGTCACGGGATTTCCGGTTATTGTTATTATTTGTTTATAGGTTGTTCTTCGTTAGTACATAGCCAGGTATTGAAATCCGAGTTAACCTTTCACCAACAGCATTTTTCGACGTTTATTTATTACATTAAAATCAATAGTGAGAATATTACAATTACATATCATAATAGCATTTTATACGCAATATTGCGTATTATTCTCTTAAAGTTACTCGTCTCATTACCTCTCGAGATTATTTCTCGTAACGTTACTCGTTATATTATGACTCGTAACATTATTACTCGTTACATTATGAAAGTAAAAATATGACTACTCACATTGCTTTTCGCTTTACGACAAGTATAATGTTTTTGAACTCGGCCCCGAGTGGTTGGCGGGCGCATCGAAGAGTGCTGTTGGGAAAGGAGGGAGGCCAGGGGGCAGCGGGGGGCGGGGCGGGGGCAGCGGGGAGTACCTGGGCAGCGAGTGCAGCGGGAGCACGCGGAAGCACGCGATGACGGCGCGCTTGCGCTGCGTGGACACGACGGAGCGGTAGCTGCCCTTGCTCTGCTGCTGCGGGTGGTCGATCTGCGGGCCCACGGCGCGCTCAGTGGACGCGAGCGGGAAGCGGGGACGAGGGAAGGATAGGAATGGCGAGGGACGGAGCACGTGCGAGCGGGCAAGGGAAAAGGGGCGGGACGCGCGTGTGGGGGCGGGGTTGGAATGAAAGCGGCAGGGACAATGAGAAAGATGTGGCTAAACTAGGATTAGAGGAGTGGGGACGGGGGAGCGAGAGCGGACTTGCGGGGATGGAGGAGCGGGGACGGGGTAGCGGGGACGGGGTAGCGGGGACGGGGTAGCGGGGACGGGGTAGCGGGGACGGGGTAGCGGGGACGGGGTAGCGGGGACGGGGTAGCGGGGACGGGGTAGCGGGGACGGGGTAGCGGGGACGGGGTAGCGGGGACGGGGTAGCGGGGACGGGGTAGCGGGGACGGGGTAGCGGGGACGGGGTAGCGGGGACGGGGTAGCGGGGACGGAGTAGCGGGGACGGGGTAGCGGGGACGGGGTATCGGGGACGGGGTAGCGGGGACGGGGTAGCGGGGACGGGGTAGCGGGGACGGGGTAGCGGGGACGGGGTAGCGGGGACGGGGTAGCGGGGACGGGGTAGCGGGGACGGGGTAGCGGGGACGGGATAGCGGGGACGGGATAGCGGGGACGGGGTAGCGGGGACGGGGTAGCGGGGACGGGGTAGCGGGGACGGGGTAGCGGGGACGGGGTAGCGGGGACGGGGTAGCGGGGACGGGGTAGCGGGGGCGGGGTAGCGGGGACGGGGTAGCGGGGACGGGGGTAGCGGGGATTCAGGGCCGCAGGTATTGGGACGGGGAGTTGGTTCGGGCGCCGTTGGTCGAAGCGCGTGCGCAGAGGTGAAGAGAGAACTAGAGCATTGATGCTAGAGGAAGATGGAATAGATGAACTCCACGCACCGGAGACGTGCTAAAAAATTGCCGGCGAGGGAAAAGATCGGAGGACAAGGATAGGACAATTCATCGGGAATTATGCATCCTCTCGGGTGCATGTGCCGTATCAGAGTTGAAAGGAAAGGTGGAGACACATAATTTCGGTTGATCGAAGTAGGTAAACATAAAAAAGAATGAAGCACTATCTGACTGAGTGATTAAAAAGGAACCAGATATGGAAATAATGCCCGTATTTCGCCACTTGTGAATATCTCCTTGGGAGTCACTACTAATTGAACAGCATCCGCCATGCATGAAGTCGAGCGAAATCTAACGAAATGGAACTTACACAAACAATTGTTTTTTTTAAACGGAAAATAATCGCAATTCAGATCACTGAATTTACCTCTTTTTTCTAAGGAAATAATAAATACCATCATAAACTGATAATAAAAATACACACACACACAATAAAATTAAATCATTTTGATGTATCATTTGATAGATATTATTAAGAATTGACAGAATTTCCTACAACATGCATCGAATGCAAAATTAAACGTCTGAATTCTCTAAAACATCTACAACATCCAAGTGTTGTATCATTTAAAATAAAATAAGAATGCATTTTTAAGACGAAATAACTAATCGAATCATACAGGCATTACAGGATTTTTTTGTGCAACAAACTCTATGCTTCCAGGGCGTTAGATTGTCGCTGCGACTTCCAGAAGCAATTCAGCTAGCGGGGTGTGACAAAGTAGCAGCTGTTGCCAAGGCCGATGTCATCAAAGGCGCTGAGGGGAATGGTAGGGTATGGACCGGATTCTCGAGGACGTTTTTGTGTGAGACAAACATTTCAGAACGTGGGTGCCATACGTTCATTAGTCTGACACTGTCCACAAAGAACATAGGGCCCGGTAAACAATTTTCCGTGCTCTTGTAAGTGATAATTGTTTTTCACCGAGGTTTGTACACGTGAACGTAGAATAAATTATGTATTTTTTAGATTTAAAAACAGTTCAAACATATTTATACAGAAACTAAACACGATTGAAATGAATTCTATTTGTTTCTAATAAAATCAAAGTTTCAATCGGGATAATCTAAATATAAGGTTCACGGTTTTGAGGCGATGCATTGATATTTTTATGGGTTTCTTCACAATTTTAAATAATCCACATCCCGTGTATAAAATAAATTTGGTTCTCCGTGATGTGTGAGTCGAAGAATATGTAGGTGAGGCAACGTATCTGGGAACATTTATACTACGTCTATCAGACTTATTGCCATTCATATCTAAGCACATCTGCGCATAGCTCACACATGCTCACATATAGAGATGAATTAAAGATAACAGAATACCTGTTGGCTTACTTCCCTCTAACCTTCCGCTGTCTGCAGGCAACAAAAATCTAAAATATTTAATATTGTATCACATTTTGCGTGCAAAATGTAAAAAAATACTCGTTGCCGACATACCTTATTCTTTTCATAGATTTATTCTTATTTTCCCGTCTGCTTTTGCACTAATCGACTTATTTTATTAGCAATAAATACATCACTTTTAAACTCAGTTAATTTTGTTTTTATGATGAGCATGATTTTTAAAATACATATCGTTTTAATAAAAATAATCCTATTTTTTTGGCAATTGAAAGCGTAAGTAGAGTGAAAAATTTGTATGAAAAATTAGTACAAACCATCCGTGATATTTTCTTACTTACAACTGGACAGCGTTGATTAAATTTATACACTTAATGTTTAGTACTAATAAATTTAAAGTATTCTATTTCGAAAGTTTGTCACATTCAAATCCAAATATCAATATTATGGAGCTGAAACACAATTGTCAGGTAACTCCAAAAATATTTCATGTCTAAAATCAGAATTATTTAAATTCGAAAACATAAAAATGTGTCTATTGTGTTCCTTAGAACACCTGTAAAAATTCAGAACAAAATTTTATCCATGAATTTTGTCTTGTAAAACTTTTGCAGGAATTAATATGATTGAAAAGTCGAAATATTTACAAAGAGGTTCTTTTCAGCAGTTGATGAATCAAAGCAATTAATATTGGAATCATTACTGATCATTAATTCATGCGTACCAATTTATGATATATTCGGTAAATGCACTCAGCAATTCTCAAGAAAAAAGTTTCAATATATGTATTGCTGAATTAAAAGTTGAGTACTTCAGCGTGTCCTATACACACAATTCGCTAGATTGCTTCAGTAAAATACCTTCTGCTTCGTTCGGTTTATTACATCAGAACATCAACACGTACATCAAAGCAGCTTTCGTGATAATGAAATTGTGTGTAGTACTAAATTAGCTGCTGAAGAACAATCACCTCTAATTGAAACAATATTTCAAGCATTTACAAAATGTATTAAACCGATATCTAATCTGTTGAACCAGTGTCATTCCTCATCACTGCATTTTCAACAGAGTGGACTGATACTGATGAATTCAGTATTTCTTACATTTTCGAACAGCAACTATGTAAAATAAGTGCTAGACGAAATGGGACAACGATTACGTAACTGTGTAAATACATCTTATCACCGCGAGACGCGTTTGGCCCTCGTTTTTTACCAGCAACGTCACATAATAAAGCTTGCATTAACAAGGATAACGATCCACATATATTTGGTCAAAAAAGACCAATCCACTAGAATGAAATCATTCGTTTCCCTACGAATAAATTCAGATCATTTTAAATAATAATCAGATCCAACAACAAATCTAAAAGTGAGAAATGTATAGTTATTTAAACATTTGAAAAATGTATAACATTATTATTGCTTAAAACATCTGCTACTCCTATAGATTACTGTGGCCTATTATTAAGGACGATGCCTACTTGGATTTATATGCAAACTTTTAAAAACCCTGAAAGACAGAAATACCGTGAACCTGGCAGAACTCTTTCCATGTTTATATTTTTAGAAAACACGTCCTGTGATTGCCATAGGGTATTTCAGAGGAATTTAATTTACAGAAAACAATAGCAAATTGATTTAATATTTCAAAATACTGGAAACCAGATTGTACAACGTGGTTTCTTCACAGAAACAACGTAGTACATACTGGTTTCCAGTATTTTCAAATGCTATTTCAATTTACTATTGTTTTAATATTGTTGGTGCAATAGTTCGTTTATAGTTTCAGGACTGCTAAATATAGAATATCTGGAAAGCAGAGTTTCTACGCAATGCTACATAGCAGGTTGTGAGGACTCACCATGTGCAGGCCGTAGAGCACCTTGGCCATGGCGACGATGCGCTCCACCACGTCCTCCACCTTGGGCGGCTTGCCGTCCTCGGCCACGGTGCCCTGCGTGCCCAGCTTGGAGTAGAGGTAGTGCTGCCACGACATCTCGTCCGCGGGGTCGATCTTGTCGGGCAGCGTCAGCTGCACCTGCGCGAACTCCGCGATCTCCGACTCGGCCGTTTTCTGAACAACAGGGCGAGGCGGCGGTGTGTACTAGGATTCATTTAACCGCACACTTGACGTAAATGATCACATGCACAAAATTCAGACAAGAATTCAGAAAACGGACGTTGGGAAATATTCATTCGCGAATCGCACTATTAGGGACTGGAACAGTTTGCCTGTGACAATCTTCGATCCCTTTCCTCAAAGCCTGAGCAAATTTAAAAATAAATTAGTTTCTTGAATGTGGTTATGTTATAAATATATTTAATAAAATTCAGTGCAATTACCTATGTCTTCTTTGTAATTAAGTATTATTATTGTTATTATTATTAATGTTATTATTATTAGCATTATTATTATTGTTATTATTATTAGCATTATTATTATTATTATTATTATTATTATTATTATTATTATTATTATTATTATTATTATTATTATTATTATTATTTTTACTATTATTATGTGCAGTGCAGTGGCGTGAAGTGCAGTGACGTTGTGCAACTGAGAGAAACGAGTGAGTAAGAAAGACATTACAGCTCGCTGTATCGCAGTGCGGTGAAGTGTGGTGAAGTGAAGTTTAGTGAAGTGAAGTTTAGTGAAGTGAAGTTTGGTGAAGTGGAGTTCTATGAAAGATTGCACGGTGAGATGTTCATGATATTTGTAACGTTTGTAGAGTTTGTATAGTTGTTAAGTTCTGTAATGTTAAGTTAGTGTATTCTGCCACCAAGTTCTCACACTTAATTGCAGAATTATTAATAAATCTAATCTAAATCAATTGTTCACGGTTTCATCCCATCGACAGCTCGAACGTCCCCATAGTGGCGTCACTGTGGCAACATAGTATTATCTCCCGCTTGGATGAAACCGCAACAGCTTATTTACGTCAAGTGCACGACTAAATAAATCGTACTATAGTGCATTTAAATCTCAGCAGATGGCGGTGATTTTGCTCCAGCTGGAACGTGAGATTCGACGCTGACCTACACTTCGGATAGCGGGGTTTTCTCTCCTCCACGTATCTCCCCCAGCGGGACACCTTCCTAACTGAGGCAGGTTTTAATCTACAGACAGAACTTCCGACATGCAAATTAGTGTAGTACGTGTGTGTTCCCAAGGGAAGACAAGGAGATAAGTATTAAAAAAAATATCCGATCGACGAAATGGCCTTACAAAAGTGAGAAAAACATGTTCACATTAACGAAATGGAAAACTTCCTAATATTATTTCGAGTATTCTTACTCGGCAAGTTATATATACTTTTTTATTTAATATATAAGTATAATAATATTGATTAACGATATAGGGAAGGGGCAGAATAGGTACATTTATCAGTGTTTGGAAGCTTTTAGAAGAGTTTTGAATTTAAGGCGATTTGAAAATGTCCTTGGGGAGTCTGCATTTAATTCTGTTTGAGGTGTTTGCTTGTTGTCCTAGTTGAATATGGGGTGTACCTAGGTAGGATGGTAAGAGAGTGAAAAATTTCGAGGATAAGTTGATCAGATGGTCTGTTATTAAAGGTATTTGAAGTTTATAATGAATTTGTCTATTGGGTATAAACCATGATGCGTTAATGAGTTTTCGGAGAAATTTATTTTGGAATGTTTGTAACAAGTTTATATTACTAGGAGCAAAGTTTATCCAGGCTGGACAGGCATATATCAGCGTGGGTATAATGATACTCTTGTAGAGAAGCACTTTCGTTTCAACTTTTAGAGATAAGGAGTAAGAAGGAAAGATCGCTCTCGGTCCGTGGTCTGTTTGTTAGGGTACTGCTCCGGCATTCACCTTGTACCCGGCGTAACGCGACCGAAGGTTCGAGTTACATACTCTTGACTGTGCGAGGTGCCCACGTTTCGACCATCATATCGTGGTCTTCCTCGGGCCTGGAGTGCACTCCAACACTGTAGCCCTGTGGAAGAGCAGTGATGTTTGAAATGTCGGCATCATTGCCCTCGCCGCCGTGTCACCAGGACAGATTGCACCGCTTTGGCTGAGCTTGCTCGTGATGAAAGGAGATGAGTGTGCTATTGCGCATCGTATCCTGCTTTAGCCAATGAGCTTCAGTGAGCAGTTTGCGACATTAGCGGCATTTCAAATGCAGCCTGATACCAAAATGATCACCTTGTTACAAGTACTGGGAACAGATATATGAAGTATTTTTTGAAATATAGCTTTTTTAAAATTTCAACTACATCCTGATCGTGTAATTTTTGGCTGGTCACAGTTGAAAAATTTCCCTTTAAGCTACTTTCAAAATGCTTCTCAACAGTTCTCGCTCTCGATACAACATGGCGGCTAGTGTCTGGTCTGGCTTTTCGAACAAAGTGCCCGTGTGGTGGTCACGTGGTTCGTGAGGTAATGTGTTGATGCGCAGAAGGGGCAAAAATGGTCGTCCCGGACTAGCTCACCCACGTCTTGTCACCATGGGCTTGCTCACCTTGAGATGATTGATTGATTGTTAATGATTCAGAGCGTGTCAATGGCTAAGGTCATTAGCCCCAAAAGTGTAGTGCACGCTTTTTTCCTCGGGAGGGGAGGCAATCTTCGCTCGCTGGACGGCGAAATCCGGCGCCGACCTTCCATCGGCTGGAGGTTTTCCCCCAAGCAGGTATCTCCACCAGCGGGGCACCATCCCAGCCGGGACAAGCTCTTAGCTCCTGACTATCTTCCGACATGTGTGGTAGTGGAATGCATGTTTGTGTAAATGTAAGAGATGAGGATAGGACAAGGGAGAGGTAGGAAAAATCGCGCGAGGTCCGTTTCTTAGGGTACTGTTCCGGCATTCGCCTGGGGCTTATCGGAGAAACGAAGGAAAAAAAACAGATCAGAGCAGCTGGTCGCTCGAATTCCCCTCCAGGCAGCGACTGAATTCGCCCGTGGCCCGTTTGTTATGGTACTGCTCCAGCATTCGCCTGGTGTTGATCGGAGAAACGAAGGCAAACAACCGATCGGAGCAGCCGGCGGGCGGGGAGCGCACCTTGAGGAAGCGGTCCTTGCAGTGCTGCACCAGCTCCTGCTCGCGGCCGGCGAAGAGGTTGAGGCCGACGGGCAGCAGGCGCTTGAGGCAGGCCACCATGAGGCTGGCCTGCAGCTCCTTGTCCTTGTCGCGCTTCTTGTCGCGGTGCTTCTTCTTCTTCTTGCCGCCGCCGCCCGCCGCCGCGCCGCCCTCGGGCACCGCCGCCGACCGCCGCGTCGCCGTCGGCATGATCAGCGTCATGTTGTCAATCTCGTTCGCCGAGATGAAGTTCTGCTCCTCCTTGATGAAGTACTGCAGCGCGCGAGGCGGCAACAAACAAATCGTGAGGCGCGTGCTCGGCTTCGGGACAACACATGTTTATTACTGACAGCCTACGCAAAAACGCATGAAATGGTCTTCCGAAAGAATACCAACGGAATTACCCTCGTATAGCACCGAAATAAATTAAATATTTTATTAAAAACATTCTTCACTAATACTGCTATAAAATATTGTTCGAGTAGTATTAAGTAGTATTAAGTAGTACAAGTACGAGTAGTACTAGTGAATTCACCCCTCCGAAATCACACCATGAATTCATTTGTATACGTAAGCTTCCGCGGCTTGAATCCATGAATTCTCGGCTATCCGGGAGACGCCGCGTCGTTGGCTGGGGTGCCGAAGTTTCGCCTGACATATCGCAGGCTTCCTCAGGGCAGTGAGGAAGTGAGGCAGTGAGGGCGTTCGTCACTGCCCTGAGGAAGCCTGCGATATGTCAGGCGAAACGTCGGCACCCCAGCCAACGACGCGGCGTCTCCCGGATAGCCGAGAATTCATGAATTCATTTGAGTGATTGAGAACTTTCGTATTCATGAAAAACCGAAAAATTCCGATAGCAAAAATGCTGAATATACTGACGTCATAATTAAAAATTTTCTAAAGAAAATAATGTACCAACAAATGAAATTTCATAATCGATTCATTCAATTACGTACAAAGAACTATTTTCTATTTTTCTATTAATTTATTACGTGTCGCTCAAAAATGTTAAAAATGATACATGGTTATCAAATATTATGCCGATTTTGCAAATTATCAGCTTGGTGATTTCTTACGACGTACCTGAGACTTGGACCAGATGTTGAAGATGTCTGCCACGTTGTTGTACAGATCCTCCGCCTCAGCCACGTTGTTCCGCATCCAGTGGTTACGTTGCAAGTCAACGTATTTGATGAGCAGAGGGTAGAAGGCATAGATGTCTCGCACCAACAGCTGCCAGTCCTCTTGGATCTGCGACTCCACCTACGACAGAAGCCGTTGCGTCAGGTGATAAAAGCTACGCGTTTGCTCGCTGAGCGTTCAGAAGACATGCAGAAAACAACTGACTGCAGTTGCGAGTACCACATCCAGCCTCTATCTTTTTTTGCCTGTAATTTCAGTCAAAAATATATTTCTGTTACTAGGACTATTATTATTATTATTATTATTATTATTATTATTATTATTATTATTATTATTATTACACTACGCTGCAAAAACTTTGTACAAGAACAATTCGATTTCAAATTCGCTGAAGAATTCGATTGACTGCTAAAAAAACGTATTTACGTTTAAATGTAGTTGTTATTTATTCAAAATAGAATACAAATATAAAAAGTGAAATTTGAAGATGTCAGACTAAAATTTATCTTTTATTTATCACTATCCAGTGTGCCTGATATTCAATATCTAAGCGGAGAAGTAGCAATAGCTAGGAAGTATCTTCAGAAGCCTTTCACCCAAATATTATAACAAATAATTCGAAAAATAATTAATACTCTTGTAGTTTTTTTCTAAAGTTAGAAAATAAAACTTTCTTTGAATTATGATTAATTGTTTAGCAGAGTTCACAAACGTCTTGTTTGTTGAATTTCGACAACGCTCATTCACAGTAGTTTAGTGATAATTTGTACATTTTACTTCATGCTGAAATAAAATATCACCGCGCAAACGTATAATTTGAATCTTCAGGGATATTATTTTAATTTTCAAAGAGCTTCATTTGTTGTTTATTATTATTAGAGATGTGCTCCGTCGGTAACAAACACAATCGGAGCATAATATTTATAATAGTAAGAACAGAGTGATATTCATTTTAAATTTCTTCAGCAATAAAGATGTAATACAAGAGTTGAAAGAATCAATAAGGAGTGAATGATGTGTTTTTCGCTACTGCAGTGGAATATAATTCGGAAGTAGCAATAACAGAGCATGGTGGAGAATTCACAGCAAAAAAATGTCATGTGTGACAAGCACTGTTAGTTGCTGACAACCTAGTACACTTTCAAGGCAAAACGGCGTTTCTAGGCATGCCCCCAAAATCTTATCGTAGCTACAACGTCATTCTCATGCATATTTGCGGTCGTAGAAGATATAACAAATTAGTAACAAGTAATAACAAGAATACATACGATTCAATATTTAAAGCTTGATGTATTTTTTTATCGTCATCCATTTTGCTATGAAGCAGATGAAAGCTATAAGCAGAATATTACATGGAACTTGCGTGCACGATTGCATTAGTGAATTGATTTTTGGAGTAATTGAAAGAATTATATTTGAATAATGTCAAATGGCCGCTGTGTATTTATATAAATAAAAAATAAAAATTATCTCTCGTATGGCATAAATCAGTGTATTTTAACATCGCACGTTCGCATTACAGTACACATTTCAAATTCCTTGTAATCCTCACTTTTTCATAAGAAACTTTGGATTTTTGAACGAAATACCCTAATATACATAACTTTAAAACTAATGCAGGATAATTCTGGTCAGAGAAATGAGAATATCAGCGTAGGGGAACCAAAATGTGAGTTTCTACAAGAAATTAGCGCGTAGGATTAAAAATAAAAAATGAAAAATTTAACGCAAGATATATTGAATGATTCGATTTGACGAAGACGTTTTAATGAAAACTGTTTCAAATATGTTATCATTTTACGTATTTCTTTGTACAAAAACGATATTGTAATAATGAACAGAACTCACAAAGAGCTAAACGTGTTTATCTGACATGTTCTACTAGAGAGGTTAAGATAAAAAAACGATACGTAATTTGTACGTTTATTAGAATCATTTAAAAATATATAAAAAATTATGATAACTTCACGCCTCTGCGATTATTCATGACTGATATTGGAATGTTTAGTATTTCGGTTGGTTTACGCATTACCCCACTCCTCCAGAAGTAAAAATTGGTCTTAAAGGCGTATTTGATACTTTGTTTTGGTCTTCCTTCACCCGTACGACGGAAGCCTCCGTCAACATCAACAACACGTAACGACAAAGACATTCTCCATTATAGCGTGCGATTCCTTTTCATGCAAGAGATGCCTGCGAACTCTGTAAAGTTGGAACCAGACTTGGGCTCATTCACAAGAGAACACAAACGTAAGTGGAACGAGAACGCAAAAGTGTGCTGCCGTCTTACTCAGTGGATACGCAATAAGGATGAACGATATCAACCAGATTATATTCCATGCTCTTTAATTTTAAACAATTATTCAGGAAAGTTTCGAGATCAATTTTTCAATATCATCAGTAGCACTAAGAATTTTACATGTGGAGTGAAAACATGAGGAATTTAATTCAATTTAAACACGTCGAGTGAAAACACGTGAAATATAAAACACCTTGCCGCCATCTTGTGTACTACCAAGTACTAAAGTATTTCCACTGCCTCCACGGAATTTACTCAATGGAACCATTTATAATCGCGATCGTAAATGAGAAAGTCGCCAACTGTAGGCTTCGGGTTTCTTGGTAACGTTATCCAAGTACACTACTATGCATGGGATGTACGAACTCCTAACTCCTAGAGTTTAGTGTTTTCTTGAAGCCGAAGCCATTGCAGAATTAAAAGAATATAATGCTCATCATTGCCATCAACATCATTATTGATTAAACGCCCAACGTATACATGATAAAAAGAAGCTATTTATTCTGCAATACTAACGCTCGTTTTACTTACTTTCGTTGGCTTTATAAATCTAATCTCATTATTAGGTTATTACATCGCTAAATGGGCGCCTTCATGTTCACTTTTACATCCACTGTCGATGACTGGGTCGCGATTATTTTAAAACCCACGTTCTCATATGAATCGTTTATTTCAGAAACTCGTCAAACGCCAAAATACAAAACACACCTTCGCGACGGATTATTGTTCCAGGGGGAGAGAGACATCGTTTAATGCATATTTATATGAAAAATATTCTTTTAACAACTTCTTTAATAAAAAGATATTTTGAAATCTGAATAACTGGGAGACTTATTCTCAGTTTTCTCGAAATGAGGAATTTGGCGTGTGACGGGTTTCTGAAATAGACGATTCATACCCACGTGCGCGTTCTCGCTGTGAGTGCGCCTGGAGGGCGAAGCAGCACCGAACACACAGAGCAAGCACCCCGGCCGGGGAGCGCCGTACCTGGAAGTAGGTCCGCTGAGCACAAACCAACACAAGCACACGGGTTAGCGGGCGCAGGCGGGGCAGACAGCGCGCGCGAGCGGGCGGGGACGGGGGCGGGGGCGGAGGGGGTGGAGGCGGGGGTGGAGGCGGGGGCGGAGCGAGGGCGAGCGGGGGTGGAGACGAGCGGGCGCGGGCGCGGGGGCGAGCGGGGGCGAAGGCGAGCGGGCGCGGGCGCGGGGGCGGAGCGGGGGCAGGGCGGGGCGAGGAGGGGTCGGGGCAGGGCGGGGCGGGGCGGGGGCGGGGGCGGGAGCGGAGTGGGGCGGGGGCTGGGGCGAGAGCGGGGGCGGGGTGGGAGCAGGAGCAGGATTGGGAGCGGGGCCGGGGTGGGAGCAGGAGCGAGAGCGTGGACGGGGGCGGGGGCCGGGGCGAAAGCGGGGACGGGGGCGAGCGGGGGCGGGCACCAAGCACGGGGTCCCGTGCGGCTCTCACTCGTCCGCGGACTCTCACTTGCACCCCGAGGGAAAGTGCGCCAGAAGGTGTTTTTACAAGACAGAGGGGTCGTGGTCTTTTGGAAGTTTCGAGACGACGTTTCACAGTGCCACAATTTTATCATCGATAATTTTAATAATCGTTCAATCAAATAGATCTAGATTATTTTCATTTACCCAAAATTGTTTACTGTGCTGAAAGGAAATCGTAATAATACTGGATGAAAGCCTCCAATTTACAATTTTTATAGATTCAAAATTCAGGCAAAACAAGATATCCTAGACTTAAATTTACATTTTCGAAAGTTTAAGAAACAAATAAATAACAATTCTTACGTCATTAACATTCATTATTTCGTTCATATTTCCACGCGTTCCATTAAGCGTCGCCTCGAGTGATCTACACGTTCAAAGCCAAGCGGTGCCACATAACCTCAACAGGCACCGACCTGCGGCCAAGACCCGGGGACGTGCGCCTCCGGGAGCCACTACGCGGGCGCGGGTGCGGCGGGGACGCCGCGTTGCCCTACCTGCGACGTGTCGTCGGTGGCTGACTTGATGAAGCCTCGCAGCGACTCCTCCTTGTGGAACATGTTGTCCGTGCGCTTCTTGACCCGTTCCACCAGCGGCAGGAACGGGTCTTTGAGGAGCTCCTCCGAAGAGTTGATGATGATCTGCTGAGTGTATGCTGAAAAGAGACGATTGAAATATTACATTGGAATGAAAGTATGAAGTATAAAGGTATGAAGTGTGGGTCGTTGTGATTTCTAGATTGATATCTCTCTCTATCTTTAATACTGTCTTCGTTATAAACAAATTTTATCTATTTTAAATCAGTGGGAGAAATTGGCGGGTGTAAGAAATAAGAGAAAACCCTCTTCAAGAGGAATAAACAAAAGAAGGGGGAATGTAAGAATAAGACTAAAAACATTATAGAAAAAGTACCAAAAGGGACGAAGAACAAAAATCATAATCACGGCCAAGTCTTTTCCACAACTCTTCGAATTAGATTTTTTCAATGACTCAAGATTAAACTGTGTTCTTGGCGAGAAAATTCTCTCATATTTTTTTTATGTGATAAAAACTTATAAACAGGCGCAGTATGTTACGGAAAATTGAACATCTTGAATATTTGAAAATACACAAGAGTTTACTGTGCAAGAGAGCTTTGACAGTATTGTTAAATTCAATTAGGTTAGCTCTATTCCAACACAACATTTGAATCAGCTTTTGCCAAAATTTTGGAAATAAGTCTTCACTGCAAAATTGAGTTCGAAATTTAAAAACAGTTCTTTCAAATTGTCTGTGTCTGAAGTTGAACCTGTTATTTTTCTTTAAAAAATAACATTCTATCATGTGTTTTTTAAAAATCTTTTTGATGCTTGGTCATTATTCATTGACTGGCGAGGTGTTGACATTTGAATTTGTCACTAACCATAAAATGTCACCCCCTTAATCATAGTAGTGTGTGGATACCAAAAATAATCCTGTGTTGTTCGTCATTAAATCATCATTTCCTCCCTCTCTAAACTCATTGAATCCTGGCTATGAATGGATCTGTGGTGATCGGTGTTGTGAATTAACTATATATCGTCTTTTTTTAGATTCTGTCTGTGAATGGATCTGACCTAATCCGGTATTGTTTATAGTTGAGCATAAATCATCATTTCACCTCCACCAATGCATTGAATCTGGCTGTGACCCTGTGTTGTGGCTATTTCGTGAATTGAGCGTGGTTCGTGGTGGCCTGTGCATCCTCAACCAACTCTTTGACTCCTGCCAGTGAACGGGTCTGAGTCGATTCATTGCACTGACCGGCGATGCGGGTCATCCAGGGCGCGTTCTCGTTGCCGATGTTCTTCTTGATGAGCTTGAGCACGTTCTTGAGCAGCTGGTTCATGTGGTCCGCCGTGACCATGGACACGTGCGCGCCCTCCTGCGGGCTGACGTTGTCGGGGCCCTGCGACCACCAGAAGGGCAGGTAGGAGCAGAGCAGCGGCAGGATGACGTCGATGATGTGCGGCGCGTCCACGTGCGTCTTGTCCGACTCGGCGAACGCGTCCACCTCGGCCAGCACCGCCTCCAGCGTGGGCATGCTCTGCTCCATGCGCGCCAGCACGTCTGCACCACACAAGATGCACTGCTACACTCATTCACAATAAATGTACAAAATTGCAATTGATATACGATAATTATCCCAACTATGATATGCAAAAAACTAAAATTGCAATTAACATGAATATTTATTACAAATTTACGAATATATATATATATATATATATATATATATATATATATATATATATATATATATATATACACGTTAAATTTATAATACATATTTTTAAATTGCAATTAATATGTATTCTGTCTTAAGCATACCCAAGAGACCTTAGATGGGCCGGACCGGATGGCCGAGATCGCTAAGGCAGTAGTACCGTAGCGATCTAGGACCGAAGGATCGAGTCCCGCCTCGGGCATGGTTGTCTTGTGTTCGTTCTTTCACCCCTTAACATCATATCGTGTCATTCTCATAGTTACCATATCGTTACAATCAGTAGTGGTCGCTAATAACCTAGTAGTTGATGCGACCTTAAATAACAAAAAAAGACCTTAGCTGGACTAGGATATAAAGAAAATTGACTCAAAAATTCACTCCAAAATTTAAAATGAAGTTCTTTAAAATTGTCTTTGTCTGAAGTTGAGCCTGTTATTTTCCTTTAATAATTAACATTCTTTATTATTTATAAAAATATTTTTGATGCTTGGTCATTATTCATCGACTAGCGAGGTGAGTAATAAAACTCTTTCTTTATGAAAATGGAGTTGTGTTGCTAAGGGAGCTATGCATGGGGAAATCTTCAATATACTACATTAAATAATTAAACGTAAAAAACAGTATTTTCCTAGCAATTAGTTTTGTTTTCAAAGTCAAATAAATGCTAAATTATTTATAACAATTAACACATGTTTTTTTGAAATATCAATGCGTTTGCTCCACCCTCTCAGTTTTCTCGTGAAGTTTTCTTTCAGGGCGCGTGATCTACTGAGGTCATTGTACCCGTAAGTGTTGTGAATGTCACGTACTCGGAGGTGGCGATTTTCCGCCTCCTGGTACCTCCCCCCACGGTACCGCAACCTTAAAGCTCCCAATGCGATTCCGCAGTCATGTAAATGTGTGTGCGCAAGTGTAGAGGGGAGTAGGAAAGAAGATCGCCCATGGTCCATACCCGCCTTGTTAAGGTACTGCTCCGGCATTGATGGAAGAAACCAGAGAAAGCTCCGCTACAATTCAACCCAGCTACGTAGCTAGCGTCAGGACCGACAGACTCGAACCCTAGGCCCTACCTGTAGGGTGCCTTCCCACTGGATGGTGAGATTCGGCGCCGACCTATACTCCACTCCTCTCCCCTCCCCCCGACCGGCCTCCCGGCAAGTGTGTAAGTGGTGCATGCAGTGATTGGTGGTGGCCTCACCCTGCGCCTCGAGCGAGTGGTCCGCGATGCGGTTGAGCAGCGAGAACTGGTTGTGCTTGTTGAGGTGCGGCTCGAGGAAGGCCACGGGGAACGTGGAGGAGAAGGCGCCCAGGCACGAACCCAGCGCCGGCCGGTTGCGCTCCAGCTCCGTCTTCAGGTACTTGCGGTCGTGCGTGAGCGTGGCGTCGATGCCCATGGTGTAGAGCGACGCCAGCATGCGGTACGACGCCACCTGGATCTCGTCCACTGCAACATCGCACGCCGTTCGCCGTTCGCCTTGTACGCGACACAGCTGCACCAGCTGTTTAAGATATTTACGTGCTGTTTTGCCAAAGCTAAATGATGTAAATGAGTACAGCTGTGGTGCGTTTATCCACTCAGTTATCGACACCGACCTTGTTATTTTGAATCAAACTATACTACTTTCTTTTGAGATTATTAAAATATATAAAAAAAGTTCAGTGGTGTATTTTAATAAAAGTACAACGCATGTAACGATATAACTGTGATAAGAGCTTATGATCCTATTGGTGACAAAATATTGCACTATTTGTAACACTAATTGTAACACTATTTTGTTTACTCGCTTATTATTTACATTGAAATCACTCTTTTTTATTTACCGGTATGTAACGAAACTACACATAAAATATAACTCGTATAATTTGATTAGTTGGTATTCATGTTCAATTCTATTGAAATATTAATGCTCCTACTTCGGTGTGTGTAGAACTTTTTCCCTCTATCCCTCCCAAATAATTCGACTATCAAATAGAATACGTTGCGATTGATTTTTAATGAATAGATTTTATTAGTTCTACAACCTCAAATGGAAACCTTTCCAAGAATTATTTTGCGAAGCAGCAGAGATAATTTTGTTATGATGAAAGAAAAGGGAAAACAACTACGTTTTCCATATAATCATCTATTTCATCATTCATCTCTTTATAACGATCTAGAAAACGAAGTATCAGTTATAAAATAAGGGAAAAAAGTCATCACCAATTGTAATTGTAAACAATAAGATGACTTAAATTATGATTTCCACATCTATTATAAATTACACGTTTTTTGGAAGGTAACTTTTAAAATATTTACTTTCTTTCTGTTGTAGAACTTGTGTTTCAGGTTTTTTAACAATTTATTTACAATTTTATAACATTGTAGCAAAATACACAGAAGATAAAGTATTGGGAAACTGAATCATCTTGATTAACATTTGAAAGAAAGAAATATTCTCAATTTTAACATTTTGAAAGGATTAGAAATCTATTTTAATATTTGTAATAATTAATATTTTTTTCTAAATGTTTGTAATTTGAATGTTCTTTCTAGATTGTACTGTCATTTAACCAAACATTTTCATTTGGGATTGTTAATCAATTACCTTGTTCTATAAACCTTTCCTTCTCATTTTCAATAAACTTTACAAAAAACAGTGACTTATTCTGTATGTACTCAGAAGCCGACGTAATGTCAAATGCATTGGGGGCAGCTAGAAGATAAGAGGGCCGGGTACTCACGCAGAAGGTCGCTGCCGTACTCGCACGCCGCCAGGTGGTCGAACATGGCGGTGAGCACGGGCAGCACCACGCAGTTCACGTAGAACAGCGACGTGGACGTCTTGAGGTGCGTGCCGCGCAGGTGGCTGTACTTGCCCTGCAACACGCGACCACGACCCCTGCCGCTCAGACCATCTGACGCTCAGGCCTCCTGCCGCTCAGGCCCCCTGCCCTCAGGCCCCCTGCTGCTCAAGCCCCCTGCCGCTCAGGCTCCCTGCCGCTCAGGCCCCCTGCCTCTCACGCCCCCTGCCGCTCAGGCCCCCTGCCGCTCAGGCCCCCTGCCGCTCAGACCCCCTGCCGCTCAGCCCCCTGCCGCTCAGCCCCCTGCCGCTCAGCCCCCTGCCGCTCAGCCCCCTGCCGCTCAGGTCCCCTGCCGCTCAGCCCCCTGCCGCTCTGGCCCCCTGCCGCTCAGACTCCCTGCCTCTCACGCCCCCTGCCGCTCTGCCCCCCTGCCGCTCAGGCCCCCTGCCGCTCAGGCCCCCTGCCGCTCAGGCCCCCTGCCGCTCAGGGCCCCTGCCGCTCAGGCCCCCTGCCGCTCAGGCCCCCTGACGCTCAGGCCCCCTGCCGCTCAAGCCCCCTGACGCTCAGGCCCCCTGTCGCTCAGGCCCCCTGCCTCTCAGGCCCCCTGACGCTCAGGCCCCCTGTCGCTCAGGCCCCCTGCCGCTCAGGCCCCCTGCCGCTCAGGCCACGCGGCGGCGCTCGCCGCCTCCTCCGGCGAGCCGGCGGGCTTGAACTGATGGCACGGCCACTGCTAAACTCTTTAGTCACGTTTGTGTAGCGAATGTTTTGTGTTTGGATGACTCGGGGTACCACCCCATTGGATAGTGAGATTCGGCGCCGCCCTACTTGACGGCTTGCGAGGGAACCCTCATTCTAGGTATCGCCTCCAGCGGGTGACTTCTCCAGCTGGGAATATCTCTCAGCTTCCGACCTGTGGTAGTGTAGTGCATGTACGTGGAAGTGTGTAAGGGATAGGACAAGGAAGAATTCGTGGCACGTTTGGCAGGATATTCCTCCTGCATTCGCCTGGTATTGATAGGAGAAATTAAGGAATAGTACCAATCAGGGCCACCTGTCGCTAGAAGTCTCCTCTGACAGTGACTAAATTCGACCCAGCTGTGTCGGCAGAGCCGAAAGTCCACCACAGACCTGATCGGAATTACTGCAGCTAAAACTCTGAGCTAAACAACCCGTGCGAGAGGGCGGGACCTCACTTATCCAAAACGAGATTCTTTACCTCAGTGGTAGTTAACCTTTTGAAAAATAAAGACCAGTTTCAGAATATTAATACTACTGAAGTGGCGAAATGCCTTCTTCATACGCATCGATTTATTTCACGTAGTTTACTACGAACAATGAAACCTGTTGCCTAGCATATGACGCTCAATAACTGTAACTTCATTAGACATTAATATAATTTACAACTGAGAACTGTCTATAGTTTACGTTGTGATTTCACCAGTTTTGTTCGAAAGACATAATGCGTGAAAATCAGTGACACTTTTCTATGATAATCTTTTTGAGTAAAATTTGTGATTGTGACATAAACGCAACGTAATTGTAAAATAAATTAAATTCCGACTCACCTCTTGCAAATTCTGGATGGTATGGTTAAGATCATCCGCCGTGTTGTTGAAGAATGTAAGCATGGAGGTACGGATGAACTCGGGGCAGTTCTTTACGAGGGACCTGTGGGCGGTAAAAGCTTCATTGAATGTACATTCTTACTGCGAAGACATAACGAAAGAAATTGCAGTGACTAAACTTACACATTGTTGTAAATATCTCTGATGTCAAAGTTTGTGTACATGAAGACAAATTTAGATCATTTTCAAGTTAAAATAATTAAACGCAAATGCAGTAGAACAATGCGACTAAGATTTAAGTGTTATTTACGTAATCAAAAAAATACTGAAATCACGTCGGAATCATCTGTCATTAACTCGTTGCCTGTCAGAGTCATTTTCAGAACCTATATCACTGGCTCCAAGGAAAGCGTGAGACAATGTCTAGTGATACTACACGGTCTCACGGAAGATAGCCTTGGGAGCATGTGGTCTCACATAGCAGTCAACGTTTTAAGATTTATTTATACGTAGTCATGGCCTTGAAAAGCTCTCGGTTGGTTAGCCTGATCGCTTCTCACGGCGCAATCCCGGGCTCGATTCCCAGTCGGGGCAAAAACTAATTTTGCGCTTTGCATGCAATGTCCCAGGATCTGTTGCTGTGTGACGATGAGAAAGCTCACTTCTCAGGGGGACAAGACCAGAATACAGCGTAGCTATGTGCTAACCGCGCGTACCCCTTAACCCATGGCCGCAAAGCCGGGACGCGGCTGGCAGGCGTTAGGTCGTAAAGAGGCGTTGTGTCAAAGAACATACACACACGGCGCGCGCACTTACTTGGCGTCGATGCCCTTCACCAGCACCTGCAAGCAGCGCACCGTGATGCGCACATCCGCGCCGAAGGCGGCCAGGCGGGAGCGCAGCAGGGATGCCAACTTGCAGAACAAACTGCAAACAATCAAGTCATTTCTCATTTGTAAGTACTTCTTTTTAACATTCACGCATTGTTGTTTACAAAAATATTACCATGGGAGAATAATAGTTATGAAAAAATGATTGATATATTTGAAAAATTCCTTGATACTTTCGTCAGACAAAGCGGTCTGAGCTGACACGTTAAGCACCGTGACAATCTAGAACGGAAATTGGATACGGTTTTAAGAGAACAATTTAAAGCCTACAGGTGCGAGCTAATTATGACAATTAAAGTATAATAATAATTAGTGTAAACAACTCTTAAGTATTGTTTTAAATTACAGGGTTTTCGATCATTAGGGCAATTCTGAAAAGTACAGAGGCTTTAGAATGTAGATTTTTAATAAAATCGGGCAGAGCAGTAAACTTATCACTCAATGAATACGTTTTCACACATGTTTGACCAACCATGGAAAAAAAATTGTCATTCATCCAGTAGAAAGGTTGAGAATTTCAAAACTTTCAGTATTCCTAGAATTTTAAAATATTTCGTAATTATTTCCTAGAAAGTATTAATTAGAGATGCCAATTAACGCAATTCCGGTCTGGAGATCGCTCACCTGGCGACCATCTCCTTCTCCTTGAGCGACGCCGCGCCCACATTGTTGGTGGCGGTGGCCACTGCGATGAAGTAGTTGCGGTGCGTGCTGAAGTACTTCTCCATCAGCGGCAGCACCACCTGCGCAACACACAACACACATTTTTGGGCATTAAAAGCGAATACACACATTTGGAATATTACTCAGTTCAATATAATAATAATTCGTAATAATGACTTTCGTAACATGTGCTTGCTTTTGTTATGACCGTTTCTGCGTAGTTTTTTTGTGTAGATGGTAGCTGTTTTGTTAAATAAATATCTGAAGCATTGTTTTAGAAAGTATTAGTTTTTCAGTAATGACTTTTAGTACAATTTCGAATTATAGTAATAACTCAGATCAACGCATGGTTTTTTATTGTTCAAAATAATATTTTCGTAGATTTTAAATACAATCTTAACTAAGAATGTAAATGATTTGCAAGATATTCGGAATATTACATTTAGAGATCGATTTAAAGCCAAACGTTAACGAGATTATGGCACGCATGTGCTTTCACATATGAATTTGTATTGTAATTTTATGTATGGCAAGATTGGAACATTCGGATTTGTGAAATGAGATAAACGCACTAAACAGCATACTTTGTAGATAACATAAAAGGCTTTAGAAATGCAAATAACAGTTTTTGTGATTTAATTCTTGGTCTGCACTCATGTAATCATAACATTTCTGTTAGTAACAAGGCTTTGCCTTGATATGTAGGTAGCGTGAAACGTTACGTATGCAAATGAAGAAATTCATTTGAATTGTATATTTCTCCATTTATCAACTCAGATCTATCTGTGAGAGATCCTAGAGATACTCTCAATTTACCACCAAAAAATACAATTTACAGTATTTTATTGCATGATTCGTGCTAGTAAATTATCTACTTACAGAAAAAATGCAATTTCTGCAGCTGACAATAATGTTTTTATACGGTTATATACTTTGATAATATAACATTTAAACACTTAAAAATTATGCAGATAGATCTTAGGGACAATATGTTTTGAAATACATTTACGGTACAGGGATACAAGGCAGGCAAGGAAACGTGATGAAGCGAAAGCCGACCAGAAGAGATAATGGAAGGCTGAAAAGGAGAATTTCACCTGCTCAGAGGAAGTAAGGGCAGGGCAGGCCACCGAAGTACATGCACTTTTTATATTGATGAAAAAATTGCCCCCTGGCAAAAGGCTCGAAGGATTTAGGCGGATTGACGATCTTCATCTGAAAGGAAGATGAGACAGGTGTCAGAGAATGTGGATAAATTGGAGAGTACAGGCTGTATAGATGACTGTATAAATAAAAATATACAGACGTCAAACTTGAAATTGAACCTTGGTGGCGAGAAATGTTGATGGAGTTATTTCGAAAGAGGTGTAACTTTTAGGTGATACAAAGAAGAAGAAAAGTCGGTAACGAACAGTAAGTGAAAACAGCCGAAGACAATCAAAAGGAAGACAGAAAGTGTTGTGTAAATTTGTGATTATCTTGAGTGAGGTAAGAATGCGTATTGTGGTGGAGGTCTTCAGTGACTTTCCAAAGCCAAATTCTAATGAAACGTAAATAAATATTTAAGTCAAGGAATGACTGGACTAAAGGAGTGGTGATCATGTTACATCTTGTAGAAGAACATTATAGCTTTGATAGGGATTTTGAATGATATGCACCATTGAGATGTCCGAGAGAGGAAATTAATTCAGAAAGTACAAAGAGATAAATAGAGTTCAGAAGGACGAGTCACACGTTGGAGAAAAAGTTGATATCAGGTTTTGGAGAGATGCCTTCTTCTTATGACAGAGAAAAGAGTTTGATCAAGCGAGATGGAAAAGGTAAAGAAAAAAGGAACGATGTAGCATGTGGGAGAAGAACTAGAAGTCAGATCGCGAAGACGTTTTGAAAAATATGAATTTTCAAATCATTGAGAGAATGTTTAGAGAATAGGAGGGAATCGATTCAGAGGTGGAAAATGAAAAAAGAGGTGGTCAGTATATCGTACGTACCTTAGAGAAGATGTTTCTTTGAGGTCATGGAGATGGATCTAAATCTTAACACGAATGGAACAGGAAATCGATTCAGAGAGGAAGACTAAAGAAAGAGGTTGGCGTACCGTACTGTGGACAAGAACTTTGTATAAGTTCTTTGATAGGGATCTTGAATGAAGGCGACAGCAAGGGAATCGATTCAAAAAGGAAGAAACAAAGAAAGAGAATCCCACCGGGTCGCACGCACCTTGAAGCTGGTGGCAGAAGGTGGTGGAGGACTTGAGCAGCTTCATGTTGACGGAGGTGGTGGAGGGATTGAGGAAGGATCACGTACCTTGGAGAAGAACTTGATGTCGCGAGTGCACGTCTTGAAGGAGTTGCGCCGGTTGAAGGTGGTGGAGGGCTTGAGCAGCTTCATGTTGACGGAGGTGTTGGAGGGTTTGGAGAAGGATCACGTACCTTGGAGAAGAACTTGATGTCGCGGGTTCACGTCTTGAAGGAGTTGCGCCGGCTGAAGGTGGTGGAGGGCTTGAGCATCTTCATGTTGATGGAGGTGGTGGAGGGTTTGGAGAAGGATCACGTACCTTGGAGAAGAACTTGATGTCGCGGGTGCACGTCTTGAAGGAGTTGCGCCGGCTGAAGGTGGTGGAGGGCTTGAGCAGCTTCATGTTGACGGAGGTGGTGGAGGGTTTGGAGAAGGATCACGTACCTTGGAGAAGAACTTGATGTCGCGGGTGCACGTCTTGAAGGAGTTGCGCCGGCTGAAGGTGGTGGAGGGCTTGAGCAGCTTCATGTTGACGGAGGTGTTGGAGGGTTTGGAGAAGGATCACGTACCTTGGAGAAGAACTTGATGTCGCGGGTGCACGTCTTGAAGGAGTTGCGCCGGCTGAAGGTGGTGGAGGGCTTGAGCAGCTTCATGTTGACGGAGGTGGTGGAGGGTTTGGAGAGGGATCACGTACCTTGGAGAAGAACTTGATGTCGCGGGTGCACGTCTTGAAGGAGTTGCGCCGGCTGAAGGTGGTGGAGGGCTTGAGCAGCTTCATGTTGACGGAGGTGTTGGAGGGTTTGGAGAAGGATCACGTACCTTGGAGAAGAACTTGATGTCGCGGGTGCACGTCTGGAAGGAGTTGCGCCGGCTGAAGGTGGTGGAGGGCTTGAGCAGCTTCATGTTGACGGAGGTGGTGGAGGGATTGAGGAAGGATCACGTACCTTGGAGAAGAACTTGATGTCGCGGGTGCACGTCTTGAAGGAGTTGCGCCGGCTGAAGGTGGTGGAGGGCTTGAGCATCTTCATGTTGATGGAGGTGGTGGAGGGTTTGGAGAAGGATCACGTACCTTGGAGAAGAACTTGATGTCGCGGGTGCACGTCTTGAAGGAGTTGCGCCGGCTGAAGGTGGTGGAGGGCTTGAGCAGCTTCATGTTAACGGAGGTGGTGGAGGGTTTGGAGAAGGATCACGTACCTTGGAGAAGAACTTGATGTCGCGGGTGCACGTCTTGAAGGAGTTGCGCCGGCTGAAGGTGGTGGAGGGCTTGAGCAGCTTCATGTTGAAGGAGGTGGTGGAGGGTTTGGAGAAGGATCACGTACCTTGGAGAAGAACTTGATGTCGCGGGTGCACGTCTTGAAGGAGTTGCGCCGGCTGAAGGTGGTGGAGGGCTTGAGCAGCTTCATGTTGACGGAGGTGGTGGAGGGTTTGGAGAAGGATCACGTACCTTGGAGAAGAACTTGATGTCGCGGGTGCACGTCTTGAAGGAGTTGCGCCGGCTGAAGGTGGTGGAGGGCTTGAGCAGCTTCATGTTGACGGAGGTGTTGGAGGGTTTGGAGAAGGATCACGTACCTTGGAGAAGAACTTGATGTCGCGGGTGCACGTCTTGAAGGAGTTGCGCCGGCTGAAGGTGGTGGAGGGCTTGAGCAGCTTCATGTTGACGGAGGTGTTGGAGGGTTTGGAGAAGGATCACGTACCTTGGAGAAGAACTTGATGTCGCGGGTGCACGTCTTGAAGGAGTTGCGCCGGCTGAAGGTGGTGGAGGGCTTGAGCAGCTTCATGTTGACGGAGGTGTTGGAGGGTTTGGAGAAGGATCACGTACCTTGGAGAAGAACTTGATGTCGCGGGTGCACGTCTTGAAGGAGTTGCGCCGGCTGAAGGTGGTGGAGGGCTTGAGCAGCTTCATGTTGACGGAGGTGTTGGAGGGTTTGGAGAAGGATCACGTACCTTGGAGAAGAACTTGATGTCGCGGGTGCACGTCTTGAAGGAGTTGCGCCGGCTGAAGGTGGTGGAGGGCTTGAGCAGCTTCATGTTGACGGAGGTGTTGGAGGGTTTGGAGAAGGATCACGTACCTTGGAGAAGAACTTGATGTCGCGGGTGCACGTCTTGAAGGAGTTGCGCCGGCTGAAGGTGGTGGAGGGCTTGAGCAGCTTCATGTTGACGGAGGTGGTGGAGGGTTTGGAGAAGGATCACGTACCTTGGAGAAGAACTTGATGTCGCGGGTGCACGTCTTGAAGGAGTTGCGCCGGCTGAAGGTGGTGGAGGGCTTGAGCAGCTTCATGTTGACGGAGGTGTTGGAGGGTTTGGAGAAGGATCACGTACCTTGGAGAAGAACTTGATGTCGCGGGTGCACGTCTTGAAGGAGTTGCGCCGGCTGAAGGTGGTGGAGGGCTTGAGCAGCTTCATGTTGACGGAGGTGGTGGAGGGTTTGGAGAAGGATCACGTACCTTGGAGAAGAACTTGATGTCGCGGGTGCACGTCTTGAAGGAGTTGCGCCGGCTGAAGGTGGTGGAGGGCTTGAGCATCTTCATGTTGATGGAGGCCGTGTCCAGGTACTGGATGAGCTTCTCCAGCAGCGAGTAGGCGAAGCGCAGCTCCACCGCCGCGGCCTGCGCGCCCTGCTCGGCCTCTGCGCCCGCGGGCCCGCGCGTCGGCCGGTGCAGCTTGAAGCTCTGGTACTGCATGTACTTGAGGAACTCCTGCGAGCGCTCGCGGTCCTTGCGCTTCTCCTTGTCCGTCAGCAGGTCGTAGGGCACCAGCTGGGGGTGGATGGCGCCACCTGCACAGCGCGGCCCACGGTTTACTCACACACTCTTAAGATTAGACCGAGAAGACCGCTTTCTGGAGGTAGGGGAAGGATATGAACGAAACGGAAAATGAAATGCTAATTTTTTGGTTGAACATCGCATCGGACACAAACACAATGCACACCTCTTTAATTTGTCTAACCACGATCTATACAAAACTAAAAACCACAGACACGTTGAATCGTAGAAACTAAACAGTAATCTATTACGTGTTACTTGCGGCCATGGTCAACGACGCCTTGGAGTGCCACCATCTCGGATTTTTTTCTTATTTGTTTTCCTACAGACTATTAACAATGTCGACGTCATTAAACAAACCTCGTAATCGATTCTTTAACCAATAATAATATAATTTTATCTTAGTAACGAACGATTCACTTGTAAAGCAAATGGTGGCTAAAGTTTTATTTAGATTTCAAAGTTCTTAAAAATTATTGTGAAGAATTTCTAATCAGTGAGTTTATAACTTATCAAGTAACTCGGTTTTAGTGGTTTCTACGTTGAACTACAGTGTAAATGCCGGGTTGGTAGCCGATTTGCAAAACCACTCTCCGAAACGTCACGGAAGTTAAGAGGTTTCTGGGTGAGTCTTGGAAATCCGGGGATCTAACAGCACCAGCCACAGTCCGAACAAGTAAAAAAGCAAAGACTGACTACATCTAACGAATGACTAGCTTAATGGAATATTACTCTACGCTCGATGCCAGTAGGAATGGTTAGAAAACATTCTTACGATAAATGTACCATATTTTAAATGTAATGCATTAAACAAGGGTAACATCACAAGCGACTAGATTTTACTCCTGTTTAATTCAATGCTTGTTGATTTTCTCCGAATAACATAAAAGCATCTATGGTGTTTTTATTGATAATGTGCTGTACTTAGTTTCCGTCTTCTAACGTCTTCTTTATCAAAAATGTGTTTGTTATTACAGTTTCGCGACCTTGAGTGCATGATAAAACGTCTTTTCCAATTCCTTTGATGTTTCCATCGCTTCGAGTTACATAATACGTTCCAAATTTTTCATAAAATACTTTTCGCAATTTCAAGAAGAGAAAAGAATAAACGAAAAATAATGTCTCCTGGAAAGGTGGTGCTATTATAGTGTAATGAGGTACAACTAACGTAAAATCAAAATAAACTTTGGACACTACGAGGTAAATGTAAGAAAACGCTGAAGAGTAAAAATATAATATACAAGAATCTTGAGACATTATAAACAGAAATTTAGTGTTATATATAATACAATACAGTGGTTTTATATAGTAGTTAGTATGAGAAAAGACTCATCGGCTTATGTCTATGGAAGATCGAAAAACTCTCTCGGTAACTTTCTTTTTAATCGTTTGCGATGGGGATTTTGCTTACCGATGTGAAAGTGAATAGCTGATGGGATCTTTAATATTTTGGAATAGACTTTTACGGATAAGAGGGAGAAATGGACGGGGATTAGAGTAATGCCAAGTTCATTATGTAACTGCGCATTCGGAATGTACCAGGAAGCATTTGTGGTGGTGCGTAGGAATCTATTTAAAAAAATTGGAATTTGTTAATGTTTGTTTTGGCTGCGGCAGCCCAGACTGGGGATTCATAGGAAAGTATGGGTCGTATCATTGCTTTATAGAGGAGAATAGCAACATGTAGTTGTAGGGGGGATGATTTATTGAGAATGGGATATAATTGATGGACTCTACTAGCCGCTAGCGCTATTCCGTGTTTTATATTTTGCCGCCATGTAAGCCTTTTATCGAATAGTACTCCAAGATATTTGACAGTTTTATTGGGGGGAGCCAGGTGATATTTTGCGATTGGTATGTGAGATTTGGAGGGACTACCAAGGGTAAATATTTTTGCCTGGCTTTTATTTGGATTTATTTCGATGTGCCATTTTTTGGCCCAGTTGGAAAATAATGAGAGGCGATGCTGCAGATCTTTCATGGCAGATTGAAGATTGCTATTGGAGGAATAAAGTACTGTATCATCAGCAAACAGAGCTATTGCGGTATTTTGGGTGATCGGTATATCCGAAGTGTAGACGTTAAATAAAGTGGGGGAGAGGTTCCTTTCTCTAAGAGCGTAGAAGGATGCTCACCGCAGGTGGTGAGCTCCTCCTTCTTCTTCTTGGCCCAGATGTCGTGCGCGTTCTCGGCGAGGCGCTCGGCCATGTTCTGCATCTCCCTGCTCAGCGTCAGGTTGGTCATGTCCACCGGGTGCGGGTGGTAGTTGAAGGGCGTGCCGGTGTCCTGTGTGACAAAAGCAAACATGTATAATGCAGCAGAAAGGCTGGATTGTCAAACTCGTGACCCAAAATTTAGAATCCCCGTTGATAAGATCTTGAACTCCAAACACATTAGCCGATTGAATTAATGAGTGCAAACGTTATTAAAAAGTTGAAGTGTAGCACAACTTACTCTTATCATTGAATTAGCCATAATTGTCTTGCTGTCAATAACATAACATAATATTTTTATTCCTAAACTCTTACATATACAACCAGGAGTACACCGATAAGTAATAATATGTTAAAAAAATTAAAATTTGTAAAAATTATAATAATTATTATTAATATTACATCATTTGGTCACAGTTGTAGGCTTAATCAAATACGTGGGAATGCGTTTCCCGTTTCGCTATTGCCAACTCTTCTTGCACCCCCATAGCTGCTGGCAGAAGTAATATTGCAAATGATGATTGACTGTTCGATGCATATTTTTTGTCTACTTGGCATCTTATAAATCGTATAAAACATCCACCTTCCGTCAGCGAATTATATAAATGGAAGAAACATCATTAAGAGGAACACAGTTTTTCACAACTAAAATGTCTCTTCCTGTTTACGTCAGATTTTATTTAATTTATTCCCGTATTTCTCTTAAATAGTGAGAACCTTTCTAAGTTTAATCTGGGCATACTCTAAAAAGGTATTCTTTTTACTTCTCAAACCTGTGTAGCGCACTCCTCTGTTTATTACAGACCAATCCTTCACAGTAGCACATTTACATGTAGATGTATTTTTGTGTAGATGGCATCTTATAAATTAAGCAAAACAGCCACCAGCACTCAGCCACTAAGATAATTTTATAAAAAGGAGAGATGATATTGAGAAGAACTCAGCCATTTTTTACACCCGAAATGCCTCATCCTGTATATTCCAGATTTCTGCTTGTATTGTATTTTTCTTCAATTGTCTACCTCCGACGCTTTGCCCCCGAGCGCGCAGCCCTGCGCCGTCCCCGCTCCCGACCCTCCTCCCCCGCCGCCAGCGCACTCTGTTGGCCAAGCGATTAATCACGGGTGGCGGCGCCCGCCCATCGACCAGCCCTCGGTTGGCGCCGATAGCTGGCGAAGCCTCCCCGGCAGCGCCGCAATCAATCAAGGCGCCATCTGGGCAACGGCCGCGCAACATTATGTTAATCTCATCTCGACGCTGGGATAGAAAAACCTGTTCATTATCATTTCATAAATTAAAAGTATTTTTAACTACAAGAAAGGAATTAGTTATTTATGATACTGGCACAGAATATCACCATCATCATTACGATTAATTCTGAAGAAATATATCAATTCCTGGGAAATACGATGTACAATTTCATTTACCCTTTATGTACGACTGGTTCATATGACAAAACCGGACTACATGAAATTATTTTTTTAAAATATATCTTTTAAAATAAATTAACAATGTTGATTATTTTAATATTTTATCCATTTATTAAAGTTTTCGAGTAATATCCCTCTTGATGAAAAAAATAATACAAATGAGGTGCACACATATCGTAGCCACAAGGCATTCTAAGAATACGTAATCTGCGTTATCAATCCAATGCCGGGCCTCCCCCGGAATCCAGCGCAAACGTCGAGAGGCAAAAAATAAATAGGAACAGTGAAAAGAAACACGAAAGAGAAAAGCATGAAGAAGAAAAGTTTTCTATTTTTTCTTCCAGAGACTTGTAATTGTTTCAGTTTCCTCCAATCTTCTTTGAGAAGTAAAGTGTAAAGATTAGAGGATTATGTAAATAAACGTAGAGACGTAACGTTGATGGTTACTTATTGCCTAAGGATAAGATCTCTAGCCAAATCAGAAACTCTTAGAGTGTCCCAAAAATATTATCTGTAGTCTATTCACCTTTTTTTAAAATTCAATTTTAAGTAAGGAACTATATATTGAATTTCATTATCAAATATTTCTATTTACTCGTAATACTATTATTTCAATCATCACTTCTTGTAATACAGGCTAACTTTTGCTAAAGATTCTACTGGCTGATTTCTGTCTCTCCTTCTAAAACTAGGTACTCCTCACTTCCCCAACTTACAGTCATGGATAAAGTCATCAATATGATATCGACTTTTGCAAACATTTAGATAAGCGAAATTATTTTGTTTAATTTTTAATTATAGTTAAAATATTAACTGGCTCATCATTTACATATCAAATGACACCATCATCAAGTGACACCAATTAAAACATATCGACATTCAATATTAGGTTATTATAATAATAATAATAATTATTATTATTATTAATATTATTATTATTATCATCATCATCATCATCACTAATATAAAAGCGGCTCCACACATTCGGCATACGCCGAGTAGCAATCTACTGCTCGCACAATTCCGAACAGCTTATGTGTTCGGCGAATGTTCGCTTCCTTGGATGTGTCCTTAAGTACACACGGTGAGTAGGGTGAGCACCGAAGATTCGTTGCTCGGCCAGTAGCAAGCAACTCATTCACACTACTCGAGCGGTTGCTCGCTACTTGCCGAATAACAAATGTGTGGAGCCCCCTAAAGGATAGGTCCGTGTAGAAATATCGCTTTATTTTCCGTTACGTCGGAAAGAAAATAAAATTGTAAATATGTATGAATATGTTTTCGCCCAACTGTAGCGTGAAAACAAAAGGGAGTGTACTTACGGGAACGGCCTTGGAGGCGCGTCGGGTGGAGTTGCGGTTGTTGGACGGCAGGTCCGTCTCGCTGTGCTCCACCGTCCAGCCCAGCGCTATCAGCGCCTTCAGCGACTCCCGCACGGGCTCCTTGTAGCGCTCCTTCTCCTGCGCACGCACGACACTCCACTCAGCCCGCTCCACGACACTCAGTGCAACGATTGAAGGAGGGAGGAAGGGCACGCCATACGCATGACACTCCACTCAGCCCGCTCCACGACACTCAGTGCAACGAATGAAGGAGGGAGGAAGGGCACGCCATACGCATGACACTCCACTCAGCCCGCTCCACGACACTCAGTGCAACGAATGAAGGAGGGAGGAAGGGCACGCCATACGCATGACACTCCACTCAGCCCGCTCCACGACACTCAGTGCAACGAATGAAGGAGGGAGGAAGGGCACGCCATACGCATGACACTCCACTCAGCCCGCTCCACGACACTCAGTGCAACGATTGAAGGAGAGAGGAAGGGCACGCCATACGCATGACACTCCACTCAGCCCGCTCCACGACACTCAGTGCAATGATTGAAGGAGGGAGGAAGGGCACGCCATACGCATGACACTCCACTCAGCCCGCTCCACGACACTCAGTGCAATGATTGAAGGAGGGAGGAAGGGCACGCCATACGCATGACACTCCACTCAGCCCGCTCCACGACACTCAGTGCAATGATTGAAGGAGGGAGGAAGGGCACGCCATACGCATGACACTCCACTCAGCCCGCTCCACGACACTCAGTGCAATGATTGAAGGAGGGAGGAAGGGCACGCCATACGCATGACACTCCACTCAGCCCGCTCCACGACACTCAGTGCAATGATTGAAGGAGGGAGGAAGGGCACGCCATACGCATGACACTCCACTCAGCCCGCTCCACGACACTCAGTGCAACGAATGAAGGAGGGAGGAAGGGCACGCCATACGCATGACACTCCACTCAGCCCACATTTCTTTAAATTGTGAATTCATTCTCATTTCAGAGAGAATACTAGGCATACATTTAGATTACTGAGCAAGAGCACTGCATCTAAACTCCAAATGAATTTTTAAATATTTGTGAATAATTAAGGTCAACGGATAAACCTTTTGTGGTAAAATTAGTTTAATGTGTCAACTAATTTATTCCTACATGTCACATTTCTCCACTTCCGCATATACTCGTTCTTCCATTCTCAATCAGATTATTGCAAGAAAATAATTGAGCACTTTTTCATTA
Organism: Gryllus longicercus; assembly: GCA_038098605.1. Taxonomy (NCBI): domain Eukaryota; kingdom Metazoa; phylum Arthropoda; class Insecta; order Orthoptera; family Gryllidae; genus Gryllus; species Gryllus longicercus. Next base: position 284,341 of record JAZDUA010000574.1, on the reverse strand, counting down.
AATCCATTGCAGAGAAATATTCAAATTTTGTAACTTCATAATTGCGTTTTCGTGCGACAAACAGGTTAAGCGATTTTTTAATGTGAGGTAAAATAATTTAATGGGGATGCAAGATAACTAGAGAACTTCTTGTTCCCCCAACTTCTTCACTTCGCTTTTTCTAAGTTCCAAACAAACACCACTCCAGACTATAGCCCTCCCAGGAATAAAAAGCCTCCTAAGCGCGGACATTACTTATTTTCTCAACGTGCGTCTTTTTAACTCGCAGTTCTTCCTTCTCTTGCCGGGCCGAGTTGGCGCGGAGACGCGAAATGAGACCCGAAGCGAGGCGAGCGCGGCGAGCGCGGCGCCCCGCAGCTGCAGAAGGCGGTGCGGCGCTCTTCAAGGGGACAGCCCCGAAGCGGGCCCGCGCGGGTCCCGCCCCACGGCAGGCGGGGTTACGTTGGAGCTGAGCTTTTACGCAGTTATTTAAACTGGTTTTGTCTTAGCATGCGCAGCTTAATCCATTTTACTTTACAGTTGGTTTAGAGAATAGTCGCAGAAGAACTTCGATCCCTGAAGTACGTTAAGGGATGTTCGTAACGCCCACAAATTAATCGCTCGAATTTATATACATCCAGAATGGTAGTTTCTTTGTCATTATATAATCCATTCTTAATAAATTAGGAAGAGTATTAGCCCTAATAACACGTTCCATTGTTTTTGTATTTCTGAATTCCTTTGTATCTAACGAAACCACATATACCTCTCACACAGCTGTATACTTCATAGTTTAATTTAAGTGTCCACACGCATTAAAAACTAGTAATACTGGGGCGGGCGAGCGAAGTGACTTAGAGCGTAACGCGGTGACTTCGCATTCGGGAGACCCAGGTTTAAATCCCGTGCCGGCCTTCCTGACCGGGGTTTTCGTGGTCCCTCGTTCATCCAGGCGAATGCTGAAAGACCACGACCGCGAAACCGGCGTTGCTGGCCGAATTCGTTAACTACGTGAAGTCATGGAGATTAAGCGAATTCGAGGCATTGCCGGTTCCTGGTTGGGTGACCTACTAGGAACCCTAGGATGTAGTGGCGCTGAGGCTTATTGCCCTTTATGGGACATTTAATGGCTAAATACAAATACAAATACTTGAGGAGGTAATCTAAATACAAATATAAATACTTCAGGGCGTAAGCTAAATACAACTACAAATACTTGAGGGCGTAACCTAAAGCAAATACTTGGGGGGGGGGTAGCTAAATACAAAAACAAAAACTTGAGAGGGTAAGCTAAATACAAATACAAATACGTGAGGGGGTAGGCTCAATACAAATACAAATACTTGAGGAGGTAAGCTAAATACAAATATTTGAGGGGGTACGCTAAATACAAATATTTGAGGGGGTACGCTAAATACAAATATTTGAGGGGGTACGCTAAATACAAATATTTGAGGGGGTAAGCTCAATACAAATACAAATACTTGAGGGGGTACGCTAAATATAAATACTTGAGGGAGTACGCTAAATAGAAATACTTGAGGGAGTGAGCTAAATACACATACATGAGGGGGTACGCTAAATGCAAATTCTTGAGAGGGTACGCTAAATAGAAATACTTGAGGGAGTGAGCTAAATACACATACATGAGGGGGTACGCTAAATGCAAATTCTTGAGAGGGTACGCTAAATAGAAATACTTGAGGGAGTGAGCTAAATACACATACATGAGGGGGTACGCTAAATGCAAATTCTTGAGAGGGTACGCTAAATAGAAATACTTGAGGGAGTGAGCTAAATACACATACATGAGGGGGTACGCTAAATGCAAATTCTTGAGAGGGTACGCTAAATAGAAATACTTGAGGGAGTGAGCTAAATACACATACATGAGGGGGTACGCTAAATGCAAATTCTTGAGAGGGTACGCTAAATAGAAATACTTGAGGGAGTGAGCTAAATACACATACATGAGGGGGTACGCTAAATGCAAATTCTTGAGGCGACTCACGTAGTCGTTGAGCATGCTGTAGGGCTTGAGGCGCGGGTGCGTCTTGTTGGAGTCGGACCACTGCTCGCCGTACGTCCAGCCGCTCTCCAGCTTGCGGCTGGCCCACGCGTCGTGGTAGTGCTCGGAGAACTTCTGCACGATGTTGTTCATGTCGTTGGTCAGCACCACGCTGCAAACGGGGCGTTTGGTTATACGCAAGAAATTCACGACGAAATCTCATGGACGATTTTTTAACCTTCACATTTATAATAGACGTACAAGGGGAAGAAACCTGACGTAGTCTTGGCATTTATTCATCCGTCCCTTTTTGGAAAGGGACTGATAATGAAATGAATTACGTATATAGGCAGGTTGAGTTTAGCTCAGAGACAAGATTGCCGCTCTCTCTGCAGCGACTCTGACTAGGAGATCCTACGAGATCCCGTCGGTGGCGGACAGCTAGGTAGCTACGTCGCATTCAACCATTGTCTGGAGGACAATCATGCCGACAAGCTTCCCTGATCGGCAGTTTTTGGTGTTTTTTTTAAATCAATTACAGGCGAATACCACAGAAGTACTCTGACAAACGGGTCACGGACAGCGCGCGATCTTTTCTTTCCCTTTCTTGCTCGATCATCCCCCTTACACTTATACTAACAAGCAGAACACAACCACACGTGTTGGACGCTAGACCTTGTCCAGTCTGGGGTGGTATTCTGCGGGGGGGGGGGTTACGTGAAAAGCGAATTAGGCACAAGCCAGCGTGCAGGTCACTTAATCCCCATCCAGCGATAGGAACACCGCCTCATCCCGGGATAATACAAATCACTGAACAAACGGAACTACGTAATGGCCACACCAGTTAACGCGCCCGCAAACATACACCAATCTTAAATACTATTTATAGTGTAAAATGCAAGAAACTTTATTCATGTCTTCGCCAAATAACCCGCCCTGTTTCTGGCCGCCCCACCCCTCTTCGTCCTCCCCCCGCCCCACCCACTCTGACCGCTCCTGCACTCGCCCTCCCTTCCCCCCACCGCCCCGCAGAGCCTGCTGGCCTTGGCCGAGCCTTGCCCGCCCAGCTCGCGTGCTCACTCCGCTTCACCGAGGGGTATGCATTCATCGCAATTTTGAATTTTAAAAAAAAGAAAAAAATCTGTGGAATTTAGAGATGAATTAATCAAGTTTAATTATTCAGAGCCAAGACGCATTTATATAGAACATTTCTTGAAAATCGATTGTTGAAAAGTTTTTTAAAACATATAGTCAAGCATTATTAATTTGTATAATATAAGCTAGTACAATGAGTTACATTTTTTACTTGGGATCTTGGTAAATTCATTCATCAGAGGATGGCCATTGCTGAACTGGTCAGACCGTTCACCTCAGGGTAACAGTGTTTAATCGTGGCCACTGCATGAGAAACGTGTGGCAAACAAAACAAAGTTGTCCCGGGGTTTTCCCGTTTTCGCGTTCCACCACTGCCCTGTTTCGCAAACAAAACAGCCCACGAGAGCCAGGCGTGTACTCACTTGCCGGTGTTGATGGGCTTGGGCTGGTACGGCCCGTCGGGGTCCGCCGAGTCGTTGGCGCCGTCCCACATGTCGTCGTAGTTCTTGGACAGCGAGTAGTCGGGCGGCAGCGCGCAGCCGATGGCCGTCAGGCAGGGCAGGGCCTTGCCGAACAGCTCGGGGTCGTAGTCCTGCGGGCAGGCACGAGAGCGGTTGCTATCCCTCCCCTCGACTCGCGTTCCCCCCAGATGGCATTTCGTCTTTTCATTGGTGCATTCTAGTCTTAATGTAGCTAACTTGTAAATGAATGTTTATTTTTATGGTGTTTTTTGTTGGTTGAATTTTTTCTGAATTTACAATGACACATTTAAACATTTTTTATTGTATCGTCAGTTCATGAAAATGTTCACTACTGCAGTGGACTCAAAACGTTTTCGAACTCTCAAAATTACACGGATCTTCGGCACTTATTTCCTTTACCATATAACACAGATCTTCCATAACTTTCAAAACTGTCGATTGAAAGTTCCGAGCTAAGGATTAAAATTCCTCCTAAAATAAAGATTTACATTAAATCTATTTTTATACGATTATAAATAAATGTTATTTAAAATTGTAAAATTCATTGAATAAATAAACATATTCATACGAATTTTTGAGTAATTAGTAAAAAATTAGTAAATTTTACCCTTATTTTGAAGTCATTTTATTGGTCATTTTCTTCATATTTTAAGTCATTTTCAACTAATTTTTAGGTCCTCAGAATCCGGGCTATGTTTATCATCACTGTCATCACGTGATGTATAAATATTCAAAATAATTTATTGTTAATTCATAGAACATCATCAGTAACACACATAGAATTTTACCTGTTTGGTAGACAATCATTTTGTTCTGGTGTTTGACAGGTATACGAAATTTTTTTGACCGCATCAGAACGTATAACTTCCTTACAGGAGATTTCCCTCCGCATGTTGTTTGGCGAAAAGTAGCCACTTCGCGTGTTCTAGAAGTTAGTGAAATTTATTATGAGACATTCTTCACACGTACGAAAATGAAGCCAAAAAATCAGGTTGGTATTATCTTCTATCTGTGCATAATTATAAATCTGAATACGCACAGTGAGAGAAAGCATTAGTACGCTATAAAACAGAATGAAACGAGATTCCGTCTTAAAAGTGGCTTAGGGCAACTTAATTAGAAATTAATAACTTAACCATCAAGTTTCCTCTATTATTATCGTAACGGAGAATAGTCTTAGAGTTATATTTAACAATTAAAATGCACTGATAGGTTCCTTTCCAACGATATTTTCATAACACTATTTTTTCACCTATATATTTTAATGTTAAATAAATAGATGTATTTTGAGATGTTCTGAAAAGAAAATAAAGGTGATAATTTCTTTATTTCGTCTTTTGAAAATGAAATAAAATCGGCAAATCTTTTGTTTTAGAACAACCTCTAACTTACCTTCATCGATACCTTCATATGTGCTACAATAACCTAAATGTCTTGCAAAACAGTTATTAGTGCTTAATGATTTCGTAAAACATCATTATAATTCATGTCTTTTAACATTCAATTTGGAAAAATATTTATAAATCGCAAAAGTAAAACATGTACTATGTAAATTTCAAATGTTCTATTAACAGTATCGATAAAAGGAAGTACTGAATCGATACGTAAGTTAGTGGGTTTGAAACAACCAGTAACTTACCTTCATCAATTTTAAGCATGTATTACAATACCCTAAACAGTTATTACGGCTTAATACAAACATAGCAAAGCAGTTATGAGGGCTTAATGATATCGCATGTCGTAAAATAACATAATACGTTTGCTTCTTACAGTTAAGTTGCAAAACATAAATCACTATCTCAAAAGAAAACGTTTAGTAGGTATATTTCAAAAGTTCTATTAACAGTATTGAAACCGAGCAGCACTGAATCGATACATTTAAAATAGAAGGCATTAAATTGGAAAATCCCAAGACGTTTCTCAATCGAGATTTTCTTTCTGTTATCACGGGAAGAATTCTTCTCACTTTTAAGTCCGAACTTTAACTTCGAGAGGGAGAGACTTGTTGCGGGGCTTTCAAATTAGCTGTTCTTTTCCGAGAACCTCAAAGTTCAACAGCGAAGTCGCTGCTAATTCACACCCTTCCATTTCTCGGAAAACACTGACGATAAAGTACAGATGTGGCAAACGTCCAACTTGAAGTCCGTGCCGCACCCTCAAAGCCCGAGTCCGAGCAAAAAATAAACCTCCATGTTCCAGAATCTTGAAGAGGCGTTATAGTGTGAATTATGAGATTCACTAGCTACTTTAACAAGATATTCTACTCTTCGCGTTTGTGTTTCTGCGGTTCTTGTGTTGAACGGACGTGTCTGAAAAGAGTAATCCTTTTGGAGACATACATTCTTTATATTTCCCTATATTTATTCCTTTTGTATTCGCGAGTGAATCATGTAGAATCCTTTTGGTTTAGTTGTACTTTTCGTTCTAAATTTAAAATTATTATGAATTTAAGTAGTGTGAGACGCGTATTTATTTTCAGTGGTGATTTTTGTAAGAAACTACTTATAACGATAAAGTAAAAAAATATTTATTGTGCAGCGAACACATAGAAAACCACAATTAAACAGTTAAAAATATTCAGCTTTCTTTGAAAACGTATTAATATAATTTGTTTGAAACATTCGGTTTACCTTCATTGTGTTTATAACACGTTTAATACACCAAATAATGTATCTGAATTCCTTCATATTTTCGCCTGTTTATTATACATGAAATACTGGATTTTTATTAGTTAACATGCTGAGTGTTATATATTTAAAGGAAAAGCATTAAAGAGCGATTGATAATTCATGAAATATGTACTACAAAATAATTTTTTTATTACTAGAGAAATAAATTATGATTTCAAATAGTAAATAAGTAAATTTCATTATTTTTCTAGCAGGAAAATTTTAAAGTTTAAATTTTTCAGTTTCAATATTGCTTAAAAGATTGTTCGTTTCCTCATAACTTTCATTTTGGATCGTTACTTTCATATTTCGATTTATTCAAAGTCATGAGTGCTATCGTTACATTAAAAGATCAAAATCAACTTTTATCTATAGACGACTACATTTCAAGCTCTTCAAACGTGAAAGTGTTCCACCACTAAAGTGGCAACGCCTACATCACCACATACTATACACCATGTAGCGGATCCTCGCCACGTGAAATGAGGCGTAAGCAAAGCGATCCCTTTCCCCTAATAATAAGGGAATAATGTGTTTAATACCTAGAATAACGTTATGGTGAGTCTTATTAAGATCATCTAATATGGCAGCTCCTCCTTCTTTAAATTTATTAGCGGAAATTAGATTAATTAATAGAATTATATCATGAAATTGATTAAGAATATTTTTAATTGCTTAAATATCTTTTTTTGGAGCTGCTTATAGATTATTTTTGTTTTCTTATAGTCAACATGGAATGAGCTTTTCTGGTTCATATAGTTATGTGAATGGATATTTTCGTGAATATTTATTATTATTTTTGCATTGATGAATGGTGGGTGAATACCCTTAATCCCTTACCATCTTGGAGAGGGAGTCGAAGATGTTGGAGAAGAGCATCATGGTGAGGCGCTTCTCCTCGTCGCTGGACGACACGAGGCCCGACGACGTGCCGTAGTACTTGGCGCAGCGCTCGTAGTGCAGCATCAGCAGCTGCGGAATACACACACAACATCCGCTTCACACCCTGCCCCACCACACTGCGTGCAGCATTACTCTTTTACTTATTTTTGTAAAACAAATAAGAGGCCGCTTGTGATGTTTATATTAATGATAATGATGTGGTAAATGCGCTTTGTCAAGAAGTGCACAGGGTAACATCTGATCGTAACCTTGGAAGCATTTATGGTAACACGACGATTAAGCACTTTAGAATGGGGCCCTGAATTTATCAAAAAGATATAGACATTTGGATGTGTTGAGAGCGTGGAAATGAATATTAATTATATTCTAATGTTCGTGTATATAAATGCAATTTAACAAACCAAATTGTCGTAAAATGTGATGGAACAAATTTTAAAAGTATAAGAAAATGAATAAAAATAGAGTGAGCCATCTGTTTAGATTATAATAACTATCGCAAGAAACCGATGGTAATACACCATTTTTGGGACACAATTTACATGGCAGTTAAAAGAGGCATAAATTTTACATGGGAGAGGGGCGAGGCATAAATTTTGATTTTAGTTTTCGTGAAAAAGTCGAAAAGTTTATTATTTTATTATCGGATATATAGTTTTTGTCATTAATATTAAATACAAATATTCTTGTGAAAAGTTTCTTCAGCTTGGGGCTAGCCATTTTCAGAAGGAAGCAAAAACATTAAATAATACACATGTTATGTTATTCTGTCCAATTTTTCTGTGTGAATTCACTAATTATAGTCTAAACACTGTTATGACGTGATTACCTTCTTCACCATACAATTTGCTTTGCCTTAACAAACAACTATCATAAGAAAAAATTGCATTTTTGACTTCTTCTCTTTCTCCTCATGCTGATTCAATTATAGAATAAATAGGTTTTCGTTTAAACGAAGATGCATTTATATTAATTGATGAGTCAGTGTATTAATTTAGCAAAATTGTATAATATTTCTTCAGAATCAAAATTTAAGCCATGGGCACCGAATCCCCCCGGTATGCACGTAACCTTCTACCCATGGGTATTGCTAAGGTTAATATTTTTGGACACTTCCGAAGGACTTTTCGCTTTGAGCCTTACGAGCAGAAATTGGCAACGAGTGCTTACTCTGAGGGCGACGGTGGTGTACTCCGTGAGCTTGGACACGTCCACCGTGAGCTTGCGCAGCAGCTTCAGCAACATGCTCGGCTGCATCTGGCTGCAAGGGCAAGCAGATATCCACATGAGATATACCACGCGAAATCTCTTCGTGACAATTTTAATTCTACATTTATTTAGTCTCATTACAAGTCCTGCCGCGCAAATTGTTTCACAATATTTTTAATGTCATATTTTAAGTTGTTTAATTTTATATTCTGGGATAAAACTTATATTTTGAAACTATAATATATTAATATAAATTCAATATTATACAATAATATTTGACACTGTAACATTTTAGCAGTGACTTTTCACTATTCGTCCGCAATATATTGATGAGTTCAAATTTCTTCAATACAATTTTCTAAAATTTTTATTTCTAAAAACGGGCGAGCTTAATGATGAACATCGATAATATGGAATAGACTGTTACAAGAAACTATAATAACCGTTGTCATTAATGGGTTCATACACTGTCGTCAATTGGGCAATATGTTGATTTAGCAATGAACTAGACAGATTCATAAAGCACGCCCTGTCCACACGCTGTTGAAACAAGTTCTGGATAGAGAATTATTTCATCTTAAGTGCTGCAACCTGGTAGATATATCATATAATATATGTTTTTTTGGTGACAGATCAGACGACGAGACATTTCGACTCGCTCGAAGAGGCTGAGCTTTCAAAGCTAGACAACCCGTAAAGTTATCGAGCCACAAAAACGAAAACAAAAAAACTTCTATTGAGAAGTGAGATTATTTTGTCGTGCCGGGTTAAGAGCAAACGAACAAAATGACACTAAAACTATAAAGTAAAAAAGGTTATACTGAAATTTTTTAAATAAAAATTTTTCGAAATGATACAAGGGCAGTTTACTATGCGTACTTACTATACTTTTACTATAGATTAAAAATACGGTATACAACATGTACCATACGTTATACGATATTTTATACTATATATTAAATTATAACTTTAAATGAGCAGACTTTAGGCAACATTGGTATCGTTCAAACGTGTCATCATGCCTTATGTAGTGGAATGCAAGCGCGTGAGGCGAGGGGCAAGGGGCGAGGGGCGAGGGGCGAGGGGCGAGGGGCGAGGGGCGAGGGGCGAGGGGCGAGGGGCGAGGGGCGAGGGGCGAGGGGCGAGGGGCGAGGGGCGAGGGGCGAGGGGCGAGGGGCGAGGGGCGAGGGGCGAGGGGCGAGGGGCGAGGGGCGAGGGGCGAGGGGCGAGGGGCGAGGGGCGAGGGGCGAGGGGCGAGGGGCGAGGGGCGAGGGGCGAGGGGCGAGGGGCGAGGGGCGAGGGGCGAGGGGCGAGGGGCGAGGGGCGAGGGGCGAGGGGCGAGGGGCGAGGGGCGAGGGGCGAGGGGCGAGGGGCGAGGGGCGAAAGGCGAGGGGCGAGGGGCGAGGGGCGAGGGGCGAGGGGCGAGGGGCGAGGGGCGAGGGGCGAGGGGCGAGGGGCGAGGGGCGAGGGGCGAGGGGCGAGGGGCGAAAGGCGAGGGGCGAGGGGCGAGGGGCGAAAGGCGAGGGGCGAGGGGCGAGGGGCGAGGTGCGAGGGACGAGTGGCGAGGGGCGAGTGGCGAGTGGCGAGGGGCGAGGGGCGAGGGGCGAGGGGCGAGGGGCGAGGGGCGAGGGGCGAGGGGCGAGGGGCGAAGGGCGAGGGGCGAGGGGCGAGGGACGAGGATCGAGGGTCGAGGGTCGAGGGTTGAGGGTCCAGGGTCGAGGGCGAAGGGCGGGTGGCGAGGGGCGAGGGGCGATGTGCGAGAGGCGATGGGCGAGGGGCGAGGGGCGAGGTGCGAGGGGCGAGGGGCGAGGGGCGAGGGGCGGGTGGCGAGGGGCGAGGGGCGGCTCACCTGGTGAGGGCGACGAGGAAGTCGGAGACGCACTCGCGCTGGCCCTTGGTGAGCATGCGGTTCTTGGAGAGGCGGTACACCGTGTGCAGCGTGGCGTCCAGCAGCGACGCCCAGGCGTCGGCGTCGCTGTAGAACTTGGCGTGCTTGATGAGCAGCGGCAGGATGGCGTTGCCGATGTAGCGGTTCATGGCCAGCGCCATGTCCGACTCGTACCCGTCGTTCTGGGGGCGTCCATGCGCAACAGAAAGTTAGCCAATATAACACTTTGTAGAAGAACTAGGGATCATTTGGACTACTTGAGAAAATGTAATTAGAGGGTGGGGAGACTGCAATGATAAGTAAAGAAATCAAGACTAGTCAACAAATAGGTGATCACATACTGAGTGGAAATATGCGTGAGTGTGTGTGTGTGTGTGTATGTAGTAAGTAAGCTTGGAAATTGGGATGCGGACGATAAAGATGACGAACTTTGGAAGGGGAAATATGTGACATTAGCGCCTCAATTTAATTTACAACTTTAATTTGTAACAATTATAACTCCGTGATGTACAACGGGGAAAATGCAATAATTCTGCTCTGGGATGCCAGTCATAACATGTACGAGTATTAAGGTGAATTAAGAATATAGGTTGCAACACGTCTTTTTCGCGATCATTGGTATGAAAATATTCCCTGTATGAAATTAAAATTACTTGCAAAGGAAAATTAGGTAGTTTTTAGGCTAGTATCTCTGGTGTTCTAAGACTAAAGAGTCTGAGAATGAGATTAAAGTTGAGCAAATGGTGGCTAGTAGGCGAGGCCGTGCGGGCGTGGGCGCTCACCCGGCCGAGCATGGTGGCGGCGCGCAGGTCGGGCAGGAAGGCCTCCTCCAGCAGGCGGAAGAAGAGCTCCTGCGTCTCGATGCCGTACACGCGCTCCAGGAACAGCACGATGCTCTGCTTGTTGATGGGCAGCAGGCCCGACGGCATGTCGCTCTTGGGCCGGTCCTCGCCCGCCGCCGGCTGCATCAGCGTGAACCGCAGCGACAGCACGCCGTGCAGGTCCTCCAGCGGCACCAGCGAACGCAAGATGGCGCGCGCGCGCAGCGACTCGTTCTTGCCCTGCAACGCCCAACGCCCGCCGCGCATCAGCTCAGCACCGCCAAGCCCAGGCGCCTGTCAGATGTGTAGGCAACCTGCTTGACGTTTGTGTGTTGCAGCTTTCGTTTTACAGTAGCCCCTTCAATTATTATTCAAACATTAAGTTTAGCTGAACACCGAGAAAAAGGAAGGAAATAAGACGGAACATTTTTAAAAAATGAGAAAAATATGAAGAAAAAGAGAGCAAGAAAATAGAAAGAACAAAGAGAGAATATGCAAAGTAGAAGAAGAAAAAGAAGATAAATAAAAAAGAAAACGCATTTGCCCATTTTCCAATTCAGGGTTTTCTGTAATTACTAAATAAAGAAGAAAAGATAAGAAGATGATGAAAAGGAGAAAAAGAAAAGGTAATATAGAAAGCAAGAAGAAAAAAGAAGAGGAAAATATAAGAAGGAAAAGAGAAGAAGAAAAAGACTTTGACTTGATCCAATTCAGCGGTCTGTACTCAGTAACGAATAATGTTTTTCGGACATTATTTGTCGCTGGTGCAGCGGGATTGCGTCAGAGAGACAATATAATACTTGTAGATGCATTTTAAAGGGGCGACAGAATTTTGTCAGATTCCAAAACAATTGAGCAGCCATGAAACCCACATCGCTTAGGGAGTGTAATTTTTCAATACAATATTTTTCAAAGACGGATGTTATAGAGCTGAAAATGCCTCAAAAGGGATAATTGTATACAAAATTCCACTGATCACGTATAAAAAGTAAACATTGTACTGTCAGACTCAATAGTCAGTGCGTTCAAATGAATTAGCTATAATATTTGCAAACTAATGTTAATAGTTATTTAGTTAATTGTAGAATAACTTAATGCAAATAGTAATTTAGAATTAATGGTTATCCAATAAATCGTCAATTATTTTATCTTGACCCATTTATCGTTGGTGCACAAGAAAAATGAATCTAAAATTACCAATCTTCAGAAGAACGATTTCAATACGAGCGAAGCCATTTAATACGCTGCAAAAGACAAAGTATTCTACTTAATGAACGGAATGTTTTATGTTCTATCTATATCAAAATTTTGCTGGGCAAATATAAATGTTTTTTGTATACTAGCATTATAAAGGACCTTTTCTGTTGCCAGAAATAGTTCATAAACGGACAATTTACGACTTATTAACGATGCACAAATGATGGCTTATTAAATCTTATGGCACGAATGATTGCGTCATCACACATTTAGCCAATCGCTGTGAAAGAATCGTGTGGAGGTAGATATAAACGGAACAGCCGACCACAATTATCTTGCACAGATGTCAAATACCCGAGACGTCACAAGAAACGCCACATTAAGTTTGATTCTTTTATACATTTATAATGCTGTTATACAAAACAATGGAGTATGCAACTCGTTTATAATGTTGCTTTATTGTATTCGTAAATATTAACATATTGAATGAGTATAAAATGTACTCATACAATAAAGGTTAACATTATAAACTAAATGCATAAACTACTATGGTAATATATTCCATCACTTTTCCGTGCACCAACGGAACGAGTTTCAAATGCCAAAGCTATTGGCTATTGGCTGCTGGGCGCGCGCACCTGCAGGATGACGGCGAAGTCGGGGGCGCAGCGGCCCAGCAGGTCGACGAGCGTGCAGTAGAAATTGAGGATGGCGGAGCCGGTGTCGATGTAGTCCTCGTCGTCCTCGCTCTCGGGCAGCGGGTGCTCGAAGCCCAGCGCCGCCGTCGTGCCCTCGGCCTCGTCCAGCAGCTTGCGCCGCTCCGCGATGCGCTCCGACATCTTGTTGGCGTCGATGATGGCGCGCAGCAGGCCCTCGCCCTCGCCGCGCAGAGCCGGCCCCAGGCACTCGGGCCGGCGGATGAGCAGGCGGATCACCAGGTTGGCGTTCTCCTCCACGCTCTCGCCTGCGGCCAGCCCCGCACGCCCCGCTCATCCACGCGCTCGCGTCACAGGTATTGGGATTAAGAGAGGTATCTGAAGGCTAGGATGGAGGATGAGCAGGCGGATCACCAGGTTGGCGTTCTCCTCCACGCTCTCGCCTGCGCCCAGCCCCGCACGCCACGCTCACCCTCGCGCTCGCGCCACAGGTATTGGGATTAAGAGAGGTATCTGAAGGCTAGGATGGAGGATGAGCAGGCGGATCACCAGGTTGGCGTTCTCCTCCACGCTCTCGCCTGCGGCCAGCCCCACGCGCCACGCTCACCCTCGCGCACGCTCACAGGTATTGGGATTAAGAGAGGGATTTGAAGGCTAGGATGGAGGATGAGCAGGCGGATCACCAGGTTGGCGTTCTCCTCCACGCTCTCGCCTGCGGCCAGCCCCACAGAGCCACATAGGTATTGGGATTAAGAGAGAGATTTGAAGGCTAGGATGGAGGATGAGCAGGCGGATCACCAGGTTGGCGTTCTCCTCCACGCTCTCGCCTGCGGCCAGCCCCACAGAGCCACATAGGCATTGGGATTAAGAGAGGGATTTGAAGGCTAGGATGGAGGATGAGCAGGCGGATCACCAGGTTGGCGTTCTCCTCCACGCTCTCGCCTGCGCCCAGCCCCACAGAGCCACATAGGTATTGGGATTAAGAGAGGGATTTGAAGGCTAGGATGGAGGATGAGCAGGCGGATCACCAGGTTGGCGTTCTCCTCCACGCTCTCGCCTGCGCCCAGCCCCACAGAGCCACATAGGTATTGGGATTAAGAGAGGGATTTGAAGGCTAGGATGGAGGATGAGCAGGCGGATCACCAGGTTGGCGTTCTCCTCCACGCTCTCGCCTGCGCCCAGCCCCACAGAGCCACATAGGTATTGGGATTAAGAGAGGGATTTGAAGGCTAGGATGGAGGATGAGCAGGCGGATCACCAGGTTGGCGTTCTCCTCCACGCTCTCGCCTGCGGCCAGCCCCGCACGCCACGCTCACCCTCGCGCTCGCGCCACAGCAATTGGGATTAAGAGAGGGATTTGAAGGCTAGGATGGAGGATGAGCAGGCGGATCACCAGGTTGGCGTTCTCCTCCACGCTCTCGCCTGCGGCCAGCCCCGCACGCCACGCTCACCCTCGCGCTCGCGCCACAGCAATTGGGATTAAGAGAGGGATTTGAAGGCTAGGATGGAGGATGAGCAGGCGGATCACCAGGTTGGCGTTCTCCTCCACGCTCTCGCCTGCGCCCAGCCCCACAGAGCCACATAGGCATTGGGATTAAGAGAGGGATTTGAAGGCTAGGATGGAGGATGAGCAGGCGGATCACCAGGTTGGCGTTCTCCTCCACGCTCTCGCCTGCGGCCGGCCCCACAGAGCCACATAGGTATTGGGATTAAGAGAGGGATTTGAAGGCTAGGATGGAGGATGAGCAGGCGGATCACCAGGTTGGCGTTCTCCTCCACGCTCTCGCCTGCGGCCGGCCCCACAGAGCCACATAGGTATTGGGATTAAGAGAGGAATTTGAAGGCTAGGAGGGAGGATGAGCAGGCGGATCACCAGATTGGCGTTCTCCTCCACGCTCTCGCCTGCGCCCAGCCCCACAGAGCCACATAGGTATTGGGATTAAGAGAGGGATTTGAAGGCTAGGAGGGAGGATGAGCAGGCGGATCACCAGGTTGGCGTTCTCCTCCACGCTCTCGCCTGCGGCCGGCCCCACAGAGCCACATAGGTATTGGGATTAAGAGAGGAATTTGAAGGCTAGGAGGGAGGATGAGCAGGCGGATCACCAGGTTGGCGTTCTCCTCCACGCTCTCGCCTGCGGCCGGCCCCACAGAGCCACATAGGTATTGGGATTAAGAGAGGGATTTGAAGGCTAGGATGGAGGATGAGCAGACGGATCACCAGGTTGGCGTTCTCCTCCACGCTCTCGCCTGCGGCCAGCCCCGCACGCCACGCTCACCCTCGCGCTCGCGCCACAGGTATTGGGATTAAGAGAGGGATTTGAAGGCTGGGATGGAGGATGAGCAGGCGGATCACCAGGTTGGCGTCCTCCTCCACGCTCTCGCCTGCGGCCAGCCCCACGCGCCACGCTCACCCTCGCGCTCGCGCACAGGTATTGGGATTAAGAGAGGGATTTGAAGGCTAGGATGGGGGATGAGCAGGCGGATAACCAGGTTGGCTTTCCCCACCACGCTCCTGCCTGCGGCCAGCCCCACAGAGCCACATAGGTATTGGGATTAAGAGAGGGATTTGAAGGCTAGGATGGAGGATGAGCAGGCGGATCACCAGGTTGGCGTTCTCCTCCACGCTCTCGCCTGCGCCCAGCCCCACAGAGCCACATAGGTATTGGGATTAAGAGAGGGATTTGAAGGCTAGGAGGGAGGATGAGCAGGCGGATCACCAGGTTGGCGTTCTCCTCCACGCTCTCGCCTGCGGCCGGCCCCACAGAGCCACATAGGTATTGGGATTAAGAGAGGAATTTGAAGGCTAGGAGGGAGGATGAGCAGGCGGATCACCAGGTTGGCGTTCTCCTCCACGCTCTCGCCTGCGGCCGGCCCCACAGAGCCACATAGGTATTGGGATTAAGAGAGGGATTTGAAGGCTAGGATGGAGGATGAGCAGACGGATCACCAGGGTGGCGTTCTCCTCCACGCTCTCGCCTGCGGCCAGCCCCACAGAGTCACATAGGTATTGGGATTAAGAGAGGGATTTGAAGGCTAGGATGGAGGATGAGCAGGCGGATCACCAGGTTGGCGTTCTCCTCCACGCTCTCGCCTGCGCCCAGCCCCACAGAGCCACATAGGTATTGGGATTAAGAGAGGGATTTGAAGGCTAGGATGGAGGATGAGCAGGCGGATCACCAGGTTGGCGTTCTCCTCCACGCTCTCGCCTGCGCCCAGCCCCACAGAGCCACATAGGTATTGGGATTAAGACAGGGATTTGAAGGCTAGGATGGAGGATGAGCAGGCGGATCACCAGGTTGGCGTTCTCCTCCACGCTCTCGCCTGCGGCCAGCCCCGCACGCCACGCTCACCCTCGCGCTCGCGCCACAGGCATTGGGATTAAGAGAGGGATTTGAAGGCTAGGATGGAGGATGAGCAGGCGGATCACCAGGTTGGCGTTCTCCTCCACGCTCTCGCCTGCGCCCAGCCCCACAGAGCCACATAGGCATTGGGATTAAGAGAGGGATTTGAAGGCTAGGATGGAGGATGAGCAGGCGGATCACCAGGTTGGCGTTCTCCTCCACGCTCTCGCCTGCGGCCGGCCCCACAGAGCCACATAGGTATTGGGATTAAGAGAGGGATTTGAAGGCTAGGATGGAGGATGAGCAGGCGGATCACCAGGTTGGCGTTCTCCTCCACGCTCTCGCCTGCGGCCGGCCCCACAGAGCCACATAGGTATTGGGATTAAGAGAGGAATTTGAAGGCTAGGAGGGAGGATGAGCAGGCGGATCACCAGGTTGGCGTTCTCCTCCACGCTCTCGCCTGCGCCCAGCCCCACAGAGCCACATAGGTATTGGGATTAAGAGAGGGATTTGAAGGCTAGGAGGGAGGATGAGCAGGCGGATCACCAGGTTGGCGTTCTCCTCCACGCTCTCGCCTGCGGCCGGCCCCACAGAGCCACATAGGTATTGGGATTAAGAGAGGAATTTGAAGGCTAGGAGGGAGGATGAGCAGGCGGATCACCAGGTTGGCGTTCTCCTCCACGCTCTCGCCTGCGGCCAGCCCCACAGAGCCACATAGGCATTGGGATTAAGAGAGGGATTTGAAGGCTAGGATGGAGGATGAGCAGGCGGATCACCAGGTTGGCGTTCTCCTCCACGCTCTCGCCTGCGCCCAGCCCCACAGAGCCACATAGGTATTGGGATTAAGAGAGGGATTTGAAGGCTAGGATGGAGGATGAGCAGGCGGATCACCAGGTTGGCGTTCTCCTCCACGCTCTCGCCTGCGCCCAGCCCCACAGAGCCACATAGGTATTGGGATTAAGAGAGGGATTTGAAGGCTAGGATGGAGGATGAGCAGGCGGATCACCAGGTTGGCGTTCTCCTCCACGCTCTCGCCTGCGCCCAGCCCCACAGAGCCACATAGGTATTGGGATTAAGAGAGGGATTTGAAGGCTAGGATGGAGGATGAGCAGGCGGATCACCAGGTTGGCGTTCTCCTCCACGCTCTCGCCTGCGCCCAGCCCCACAGAGCCACATAGGTATTGGGATTAAGAGAGGGATTTGAAGGCTAGGATGGAGGATGAGCAGGCGGATCACCAGGTTGGCGTTCTCCTCCACGCTCTCGCCTGCGGCCAGCCCCGCACGCCACGCTCACCCTCGCGCTCGCGCCACAGCAATTGGGATTAAGAGAGGGATTTGAAGGCTAGGATGGAGGATGAGCAGGCGGATCACCAGGTTGGCGTTCTCCTCCACGCTCTCGCCTGCGGCCAGCCCCGCACGCCACGCTCACCCTCGCGCTCGCGCCACAGCAATTGGGATTAAGAGAGGGATTTGAAGGCTAGGATGGAGGATGAGCAGGCGGATCACCAGGTTGGCGTTCTCCTCCACGCTCTCGCCTGCGCCCAGCCCCACAGAGCCACATAGGCATTGGGATTAAGAGAGGGATTTGAAGGCTAGGATGGAGGATGAGCAGGCGGATCACCAGGTTGGCGTTCTCCTCCACGCTCTCGCCTGCGGCCGGCCCCACAGAGCCACATAGGTATTGGGATTAAGAGAGGGATTTGAAGGCTAGGATGGAGGATGAGCAGGCGGATCACCAGGTTGGCGTTCTCCTCCACGCTCTCGCCTGCGGCCGGCCCCACAGAGCCACATAGGTATTGGGATTAAGAGAGGAATTTGAAGGCTAGGAGGGAGGATGAGCAGGCGGATCACCAGATTGGCGTTCTCCTCCACGCTCTCGCCTGCGCCCAGCCCCACAGAGCCACATAGGTATTGGGATTAAGAGAGGGATTTGAAGGCTAGGAGGGAGGATGAGCAGGCGGATCACCAGGTTGGCGTTCTCCTCCACGCTCTCGCCTGCGGCCGGCCCCACAGAGCCACATAGGTATTGGGATTAAGAGAGGAATTTGAAGGCTAGGAGGGAGGATGAGCAGGCGGATCACCAGGTTGGCGTTCTCCTCCACGCTCTCGCCTGCGGCCGGCCCCACAGAGCCACATAGGTATTGGGATTAAGAGAGGGATTTGAAGGCTAGGATGGAGGATGAGCAGACGGATCACCAGGTTGGCGTTCTCCTCCACGCTCTCGCCTGCGGCCAGCCCCGCACGCCACGCTCACCCTCGCGCTCGCGCCACAGGTATTGGGATTAAGAGAGGGATTTGAAGGCTGGGATGGAGGATGAGCAGGCGGATCACCAGGTTGGCGTCCTCCTCCACGCTCTCGCCTGCGGCCAGCCCCACGCGCCACGCTCACCCTCGCGCTCGCGCACAGGTATTGGGATTAAGAGAGGGATTTGAAGGCTAGGATGGGGGATGAGCAGGCGGATAACCAGGTTGGCTTTCCCCACCACGCTCCTGCCTGCGGCCAGCCCCACAGAGCCACATAGGTATTGGGATTAAGAGAGGGATTTGAAGGCTAGGATGGAGGATGAGCAGGCGGATCACCAGGTTGGCGTTCTCCTCCACGCTCTCGCCTGCGCCCAGCCCCACAGAGCCACATAGGTATTGGGATTAAGAGAGGGATTTGAAGGCTAGGAGGGAGGATGAGCAGGCGGATCACCAGGTTGGCGTTCTCCTCCACGCTCTCGCCTGCGGCCGGCCCCACAGAGCCACATAGGTATTGGGATTAAGAGAGGAATTTGAAGGCTAGGAGGGAGGATGAGCAGGCGGATCACCAGGTTGGCGTTCTCCTCCACGCTCTCGCCTGCGGCCGGCCCCACAGAGCCACATAGGTATTGGGATTAAGAGAGGGATTTGAAGGCTAGGATGGAGGATGAGCAGACGGATCACCAGGGTGGCGTTCTCCTCCACGCTCTCGCCTGCGGCCAGCCCCACAGAGTCACATAGGTATTGGGATTAAGAGAGGGATTTGAAGGCTAGGATGGAGGATGAGCAGGCGGATCACCAGGTTGGCGTTCTCCTCCACGCTCTCGCCTGCGCCCAGCCCCACAGAGCCACATAGGTATTGGGATTAAGAGAGGGATTTGAAGGCTAGGATGGAGGATGAGCAGGCGGATCACCAGGTTGGCGTTCTCCTCCACGCTCTCGCCTGCGCCCAGCCCCACAGAGCCACATAGGTATTGGGATTAAGACAGGGATTTGAAGGCTAGGATGGAGGATGAGCAGGCGGATCACCAGGTTGGCGTTCTCCTCCACGCTCTCGCCTGCGGCCAGCCCCGCACGCCACGCTCACCCTCGCGCTCGCGCCACAGGCATTGGGATTAAGAGAGGGATTTGAAGGCTAGGATGGAGGATGAGCAGGCGGATCACCAGGTTGGCGTTCTCCTCCACGCTCTCGCCTGCGCCCAGCCCCACAGAGCCACATAGGCATTGGGATTAAGAGAGGGATTTGAAGGCTAGGATGGAGGATGAGCAGGCGGATCACCAGGTTGGCGTTCTCCTCCACGCTCTCGCCTGCGGCCGGCCCCACAGAGCCACATAGGTATTGGGATTAAGAGAGGGATTTGAAGGCTAGGATGGAGGATGAGCAGGCGGATCACCAGGTTGGCGTTCTCCTCCACGCTCTCGCCTGCGGCCGGCCCCACAGAGCCACATAGGTATTGGGATTAAGAGAGGAATTTGAAGGCTAGGAGGGAGGATGAGCAGGCGGATCACCAGGTTGGCGTTCTCCTCCACGCTCTCGCCTGCGCCCAGCCCCACAGAGCCACATAGGTATTGGGATTAAGAGAGGGATTTGAAGGCTAGGAGGGAGGATGAGCAGGCGGATCACCAGGTTGGCGTTCTCCTCCACGCTCTCGCCTGCGGCCGGCCCCACAGAGCCACATAGGTATTGGGATTAAGAGAGGAATTTGAAGGCTAGGAGGGAGGATGAGCAGGCGGATCACCAGGTTGGCGTTCTCCTCCACGCTCTCGCCTGCGGCCGGCCCCACAGAGCCACATAGGTATTGGGATTAAGAGAGGGATTTGAAGGCTAGGATGGAGGATGAGCAGACGGATCACCAGGGTGGCGTTCTCCTCCACGCTCTCGCCTGCGGCCAGCCCCACAGAGTCACATAGGTATTGGGATTAAGAGAGGGATTTGAAGGCTAGGATGGAGGATGAGCAGGCGGATCACCAGGTTGGCGTTCTCCTCCACGCTCTCGCCTGCGCCCAGCCCCACAGAGCCACATAGGCATTGGGATTAAGAGAGGGATTTGAAGGCTAGGATGGAGGATGAGCAGGCGGATCACCAGGTTGGCGTTCTCCTCCACGCTCTCGCCTGCGGCCGGCCCCACAGAGCCACATAGGTATTGGGATTAAGAGAGGGATTTGAAGGCTAGGATGGAGGATGAGCAGGCGGATCACCAGGTTGGCGTTCTCCTCCACGCTCTCGCCTGCGGCCGGCCCCACAGAGCCACATAGGTATTGGGATTAAGAGAGGAATTTGAAGGCTAGGAGGGAGGATGAGCAGGCGGATCACCAGGTTGGCGTTCTCCTCCACGCTCTCGCCTGCGCCCAGCCCCACAGAGCCACATAGGTATTGGGATTAAGAGAGGGATTTGACGGCTAGGAGGGAGGATGAGCAGGCGGATCACCAGGTTGGCGTTCTCCTCCACGCTCTCGCCTGCGGCCGGCCCCACAGAGCCACATAGGTATTGGGATTAAGAGAGGAATTTGAAGGCTAGGATGGAGGATGAGCAGGCGGATCACCAGGTTGGCGTTCTCCTCCACGCTCTCGCCTGCGGCCGGCCCCACAGAGCCACATAGGTATTGGGATTAAGAGAGGGATTTGAAGGCTAGGATGGAGGATGAGCAGACGGATCACCAGGGTGGCGTTCTCCTCCACGCTCTCGCCTGCGGCCAGCCCCACAGAGTCACATAGGTATTGGGATTAAGAGAGGGATTTGAAGGCTAGGATGGAGGATGAGCAGGCGGATCACCAGGTTGGCGTTCTCCTCCACGCTCTCGCCTGCGGCCGGCCCCACAGAGCCACATAGGTATTGGGATTAAGAGAGGGATTTGAAGGCTAGGATGGAGGATGAGCAGGCGGATCACCAGGTTGGCGTTCTCCTCCACGCTCTCGCCTGCGGCCGGCCCCACAGAGCCACATAGGTATTGGGATTAAGAGAGGGATTTGAAGGCTAGGATGGAGGATGAGCAGACGGATCAACAGGGTGGCGTTCTCCTCCACGCTCTCGCCTGCGGCCGGCCCCACAGAGCCACATAGGTATTGGGATTAAGAGAGGGATTTGAAGGCTAGGATGGAGGATGAGCAGGCGGATCACCAGGTTGGCGTTCTCCTCCACGCTCTCGCCTGCGGCCGGCCCCACAGAGCCACATAGGTATTGGGATTAAGAGAGGAATTTGAAGGCTAGGAGGGAGGCTGAGCAGGCGGATCACCAGGTTGGCGTTCTCCTCCACGCTCTCGCCTGCGCGCAGCCCCACAGAGCCACATAGGTATTGGGATTAAGAGAGGGATTTGAAGGCTAGGAGGGAGGATGAGCAGGCGGATCACCAGGTTGGCGTTCTCCTCCACGCTCTCGCCTGCGGCCGGCCCCACAGAGCCACATAGGTATTGGGATTAAGAGAGGAATTTGAAGGCTAGGAGGGAGGCTGAGCAGGCGGATCACCAGGTTGGCGTTCTCCTCCACGCTCTCGCCTGCGCGCAGCCCCACAGAGCCACATAGGTATTGGGATTAAGAGAGCGATTTGAAGGCTAGGAGGGAGGATGAGCAGGCGGATCACCAGGTTGGCGTTCTCCTCCACGCTCTCGCCTGCGGCCGGCCCCACAGAGCCACATAGGTATTGGGATTAAGAGAGGAATTTGAAGGCTAGGAGGGAGGCTGAGCAGGCGGATCACCAGGTTGGCGTTCTCCTCCACGCTCTCGCCTGCGGCCGGCCCCACAGAGCCACATAGGTATTGGGATTAAGAGAGGGATTTGAAGGCTAGGATGGAGGATGAGCAGACGGATCACCAGGGTGGCGTTCTCCTCCACGCTCTCGCCTGCGGCCAGCCCCACAGAGCCACATAGGTATTGGGATTAAGAGAGGGATTTGAAGGCTAGGATGGAGGATGAGCAGGCGGATCACCAGGTTGGCGTTCTCCTCCACGCTCTCGCCTGCGGCCAGCCCCACAGAGCCACATAGGTATTGGGATTAAGAGAGGGATTTGAAGGCTAGGATGGAGGATGAGCAGACGGATCACCAGGGTGGCGTTCTCCTCCACGCTCTCGCCTGCGGCCAGCCCCACAGAGCCACATAGGTATTGGGATTAAGAGAGGGATTTGAAGGCTAGGATGGAGGATGAGCAGACGGATCACCAGGGTGGCGTTCTCCTCCACGCTCTCGCCTGCGGCCAGCCCCACAGAGCCACATAGGTATTGGGATTAAGAGAGGGATTTGAAGGCTAGGATGGAGGATGAGCAGGCGGATCACCGGGTTGGCGTTCTCCTCCACGCTCTCGCCTGCGGCCGGCCCCACAGAGCCACATAGGTATTGGGATTAAGAGAGGAATTTGAAGGCTAGGAGGGAGGCTGAGCAGGCGGATCACCAGGTTGGCGTTCTCCTCCACGCTCTCGCCTGCGGCCGGCCCCACAGAGCCACATAGGTATTGGGATTAAGAGAGGAATTTGAAGGCTAGGAGGGAGGCTGAGCAGGCGGATCACCAGGTTGGCGTTCTCCTCCACGCTCTCGCCTGCGCGCAGCCCCACAGAGCCACATAGGTATTGGGATTAAGAGAGGGATTTGAAGGCTAGGATGGAGGATGAGCAGGCGGATCACCAGGTTGGCGTTCTCCTCCACGCTCTCGCCTGCGGCCGGCCCCACAGAGCCACATAGGTATTGGGATTAAGAGAGGAATTTGAAGGCTAGGAGGGAGGCTGAGCAGGCGGATCACCAGGTTGGCGTTCTCCTCCACGCTCTCGCCTGCGCGCAGCCCCACAGAGCCACATAGGTATTGGGATTAAGAGAGGGATTTGAAGGCTAGGAGGGAGGATGAGCAGGCGGATCACCAGGTTGGCGTTCTCCTCCACGCTCTCGCCTGCGGCCGGCCCCACAGAGCCACATAGGTATTGGGATTAAGAGAGGGATTTGAAGGCTAGGATGGAGGATGAGCAGACTGATCACCAGGGTGGCGTTCTCCTCCACGCTCTCGCCTGCGGCCAGCCCCACAGAGTCACATAGGTATTGGGATTAAGAGAGGGATTTGAAGGCTAGGATGGAGGATGAGCAGGCGGATCACCAGGTTGGCGTTCTCCTCCACGCTCTCGCCTGCGGCCGGCCCCACAGAGCCACATAGGTATTGGGATTAAGAGAGGGATTTGAAGGCTAGGATGGAGGATGAGCAGGCGGATCACCGGGTTGGCGTTCTCCTCCACGCTCTCGCCTGCGGCCGGCCCCACAGAGCCACATAGGTATTGGGATTAAGAGAGGGATTTGAAGGCTAGGATGGAGGATGAGCAGACGGATCACCAGGGTGGCGTTCTCCTCCACGCTCTCGCCTGCGGCCAGCCCCACAGAGTCACATAGGTATTGGGATTAAGAGAGGGATTTGAAGGCTAGGATGGAGGATGAGCAGGCGGATCACCAGGTTGGCGTTCTCCTCCACGCTCTCGCCTGCGGCCGGCCCCACAGAGCCACATAGGTATTGGGATTAAGAGAGGGATTTGAAGGCTAGGATTGAGGATGAGCAGACGGATCACCAGGGTGGCGTTCTCCTCCACGCTCTCGCCTGCGGCCAGCCCCACAGAGTCACATAGGTATTGGGATTAAGAGAGGGATTTGAAGGCTAGGATGGAGGATGAGCAGGCGGATCACCAGGTTGGCGTTCTCCTCCACGCTCTCGCCTGCGGCCGGCCCCATAGAGCCACATAGGTATTGGGATTAAGAGAGGGATTTGAAGGCTAGGATGGAGGATGAGCAGACGGATCACCAGGGTGGCGTTCTCCTCCACGCTCTCGCCTGCGGCCAGCCCCACAGAGTCACATAGGTATTGGGATTAAGAGAGGGATTTGAAGGCTAGGATGGAGGATGAGCAGGCGGATCACCAGGTTGGCGTTCTCCTCCACGCTCTCGCCTGCGGCCAGCCCCACAGAGTCACATAGGTATTGGGATTAAGAGAGGGATATGAAGGCTAGGATGGAGGATGAGCAGGCGGATCACCAGGTTGGCGTTCTCCTCCACGCTCTCGCCTGCGCCCAGCCCCACAGAGCCACATAGGTATTGGGATTAAGAGAGGGATTTGAAGGCTAGGATGGAGGATGAGCAGACGGATCACCCGGTTGGCGTTCTCCTCCACGCTCTCGCCTGCGGCCGGCCCCACAGAGCCACATAGGTATTGGGATTAAGAGAGGGATTTGAAGGCTAGGATGGAGGATGAGCAGACGGATCACCAGGGTGGCGTTCTCCTCCACGCTCTCGCCTGCGGCCGGCCCCACAGAGCCACATAGGTATTGGGATTAAGAGAGGGATTTGAAGGCTAGGATGGAGGATGAGCAGGCGGATCACCAGGTTGGCGTTCTCCTCCACGCTCTCGCCTGCGGCCACGTATTAGGAGTAACGAAAAAGTTTCTGAGCGATTCAAAGAAAGATAGGTCTGATGAAGACGAGGATGAGGGGATGATGGGTCGGACGGGTCAGCAGACAAGTCACCAGGTTGGCTTCTCGATGCCTCGTGCCTACCGGAGGCAACTTACAAGCATTGATTACACTCGTGCACGAATTAAAGATTTTGGCGATAAAGAAAATGCTACAAAATTCTACACATTTAAATTTAAAGCTTTCGATGCACTCCAGGGGTTAATCCCAATCCATTCACGCACAGTTATGAGATTTTACGTCACTGGCATTTTTAATAAAACCGTGAATTTGCTTAGTATGTTGTTTACGAAACGGATCATAAAATCCTAATCGTTCTGTACTGCGTCGTGGTTGACGGACTTAATTTAAAGCAGCCGCGATCTTTATTCCTAGAAATATTTAGAAATTCCTAGAATAAACAAAGTATCAGTCTTTAGGAGTGCCTGTACAACGTGTATACCTATAATTAGCCCAGCAGTTTGTTTCCTGATGTGATGTATTGAAAATGGCAAGATATTTAACTTCCGCTCTGAAGTAGAGCCCCTTTTCAAGTCCCGCACTAATCTCTTTACATTTATGACTCTTTCATCTCCTTAAGAACTAACATGCATTTTTTTCAACTTACAACATTCTATAGAATTTAATAAAGAGAAATGCGTTTTAAAAGGTGAAAGGGAAGAACTTTTAAAAAGAGCATCATTTAATAAAATCTTGAACTCTGAGTAGTAATTAATTTCTTCAAGTCCATTCCACTCTCTTTGGTACACGCATTTCTTGAGATATTTTACACTAATGAAAGCAAAAGAAAAATTTACGAGCATCATTTTATCGTGAAGCGAAAAAAGACTCACCTGTAGCATTTTGAACGTCTATTTTATTCTATGTTTACTGACCTTTAGGGAACTGCATTATTACAAATTTTATATTAATGGCGCATCTCGTTCAAACAGAGAATTCAACGCTGCCAACAAGAAAGCCGCCCGTGAAATTACATAGAGTGCGGAGCGACATTTGACATTTCGCGATTCAGAGAAGCTCTCGTCGTTTCGGCGGCTTCCACCCCGCTCCAATCCAATTACGGCGGCCTGGGGCGATAGGTCAGAGGTGACTCACCGTTGACCCAGACGCAGAAGCGCAGGAAGTCGAGGTAGCGCTCGCCCTCCACCGGGTCCCAACCCAGGTCCGGGTAGCCCTTCTCCACCAGCTCCGAGTTGGACTGCAGCCCGCACCGCGACAGGTAGATGGCGATCTTCTCCAGGTAGTGCTCCCTGGGGCGAAATGAAGCGCACGTTACATCAGTTTTGATATGTGGAAAGACGCAGAGGTTGGTATTTAAAGAACGTCACTATAACTCACTATAATATAAACATATTTGAGGAACAATTTTGAACGTTTGAACGGTAAGGGTCCCAGTTATGAACCAAGTTAATGGTATTGAGCATGCATATATCACTTCAATTAATAACTGAAAGCATATTCAGGGTGTCGAACCCACTACACAATATAATGCCATATTTAATGAAATGTACTAAACATCTGCAATGCATATTCCCTCTGTGATACAAGTATAATAATTATTATTGGCAGAAGAGGTGCGTTCTCCACGTAGCTGCTTCATGAATATTGATGACAAATTCGTTGGCGGATAACATAATACGGATTAGGGATGAGTAAGGCTTCTTATGAAATAAAGTTAATTATTAATTTCATTTGTCTTATGACTTCTACGATGTTGACTTCGAATCACTGGTGTTCTCTTCTTCCACGTAAGAAACCGTTATGATTGAAATTTTTATTTTAGTTTTTATCTTAAGAGCTATTTTTTTAAATTTTGTAGAAACTCGATACTTCAAATATGAAGGGAAAAGTATAGAATCTGATCTAATTGGGTCATGTAGATAAATAATAGAACGATATAATTAGATAATATCTAAAAAAATGCCACATGAAGGGTTATTATCGACACAATTATCACAAAGGTTTCAGAATTTTTTCACAGTCAATTATAAAAGCGGAAAACAATTTGTCATTCTCCAAACAACGGAATTTACATACGATACTACTTTTATTACCTTAGTATCATTCTATGAAATTGTTAAGAGAAATTGTGCGCCATTTCTCATTACCCCATGCGGGGAATAAGAGAAACCGATACTATTTTTGGAGTACAAAGTGCAGAGATGTGGATGGAAGGGAGAATGTCCTCCTCACACATTTTCTTATTTTGAGTGTAATTTCTACTAAGTACAATATTTTCTTTGATATAAGAAGGAAAATTATATATCTTAGTTCGTAGTTAACGGAAATGGTCTTCGGTCGAGTTTTGCAGAGGTGAGATGTAGTGTGGTGTGGTGTGTGTGTTGCGTGTTATGCAGTGCACTGAGAGAACTGCTGTAGTAGAATGTATTAAAGATGTTTAGTAAGATATCACGTAGTAAAGACAATTATTCCTGTGGTAAGATTCACTAAACCTGATTTAGTTTCGTTTAGTAAATCAGACAATAGAAACTCGTAATTCAATGAACAAAGAGAATTGTCAGTGGTACTTCACTTGTCTCGATGAGACATATATTTCACGTAATCACACTTCCTAAACACTGCTTAGTAAACGCGCGTTTTCATAAATCTGACCATTTCGAATGGCCTATGTGAATAGGGAGAAATCAATGCTGAATAGTCTTTTACGCTACTTAAATGGTTTGTTCAGTTTTTATTGATTTTAAATAGTCATGTCTTATATTCTCAACTAATGGTTGTTAGCCAAATGTCGTCAGCCAACGTCCGTAACTGCTCTACTTGGCAAGGGGCAGGCCATGCCAGGCCAAGCAGAGCAGTCACGGACGCTTGCTGCCGATGCTTGGCTACCAACGAGTAACGAGATTAATGAAGTACGAGCCCACGAGCCCCTTGGATGGGTGGCCGCTCCGGGGCCGCATTTTCTACCTGCCTAAAGGAGTACTAACAAAGTATTTCCTTTCAGTTTCTGCTCAATAAGACTTAATCAGTAGCGTTTAATTATTTTCACTGCAATGTGTTTGGTGAATATTACTCGACGTATTAGTCGACGCAACGATTCGTTTTGTTATCTCCACTTCATGCCATTCGTCACGGGGTACGACCTTTTTAGTGAATATTACTATACGTGCACTAGTGCATTAACTAAACAGCAGTTTAACTACACAGTTTGTTATTTCAAAATATATTATGCCGTATAGTTCAATCTACTACGTGATTAATTATGTGAACAAAACATTTCTCTCCGTGTGTGGTGTAGTATGGTGGTGTGGTATGATGTTGTGTGTGGTCTGGTGTGGTGTGGCGTTTGATGCGGTGTGGTGTGGTGTGGTGTGGTGTGGTGTAGCGTGGCGTGTGGTGCGGTGTAGTGTGGCGTGAGGTGCAGTGCGGTGCGGTATGGTGAGGTGTTGGGTGTGGTGCAGTGCGTGATGCGGTGTGTGGTGCAGTGTGGCGTGGCGTGTGATGCGGTGCGGTGTGGTGAGGTTTGGTGTAGTGAGGTGTGGTGTGGTGTGGTGAGGTGAGGTGAGGTGAGGTGAGGTGAGGTGAGGTGAGGTGAGGTGAGGTGAGGTGAGGTGAGGTGAGGTGAGGTGAGGTGAGGTGAGGTGAGGTGAGGTGAGGTGAGGTGAGGTGAGGTGAGGTGAGGTGAGGTGAGGTGAGGTGAGGTGTGGTGTGGTGAGGTGAGGTGTGGTGCGGTGTGGTGTGGTGCGGTGTGATGTGGTGTGTGGTGTGATGTGGTGTGCGGTGTGGTGTGGTGCGGTGTGATGTGATGTGGTGTGTGGTGTGATGTGGTGTGCGGTGTGGTGCGGTGTGGGGTTTGATGTGGTGCGGCGCGGTGGGGTACCTGAGAGCCAGCGCCAGCTCCGTGTTCTCCATGAGGGAGGAGTAGGCCACGTCGAGGGGCGTGGAGCCTCGCAGCGACGGCCGAGACAGCAGGATGTTGCTGTTCTCCAGCAGGAAGGAGAAGTGGTCGAACATGGCCTTCTGGTTCTGGCGCGACGTGCGGCAGAAGTAGCACAGGAAGCGGCAGCACGCCACCACCATCTCGTGGGAGGTGTCCTGCGAACACACACACACGCGTTGTACACGGCGCTCTGCGAGACCAAACAAGGGCACTTCTCCGGATAGAAATGAATGAATTTATTTTAAACTTTTACTCATCTGTCAACTAATTATAGTTAAAATGATGGGGAGGGATTCTGAAACTTAAAAAAACGTGCGAAGATGATCTTCTTCCTCATACGTCTCATACAGTTTTTACTGTTTTTCTGACTAAATAAATCTAAATGTAAATCTAAACCGAAATTAAGAATGGTCAAACAAATATAATAGACTAATCTGACGCAGCGCAAACGAAATCTGAACGAGAAATAATTCTAGAATTTATGCTCCTTCTCGTCTCTCTTTACATGTCTTTACGATTTATTCACATGAAACCTTTGTTTATATCAAATATGAATATTCAAATTATTCATATCATTTTTTTCTTTATTATTTTCAACCTGGTTTAAAACGTACTTGATGAATTAGGATAAAAAAGGAAACGAGGTAAAAAGTTTGAAAAAGAGAGAAAATAAAGTGAAGAAATAATTTTAAAAAAAGGAAACAGGTAAGAAGTGAGAATAGAAGCAAGAAAAGGAGAGAGGTAATCTGTGAAGTACCTGGTGAAAGACTAAATTTTCTTCCCAAAAAGCTACTTTCTCATTATGGACTGTATTTACATTCCATAGTTCACATGTACTAAGTACTTACTACCAATCTTATTACAATAATTAAACACTGTCGTGTATATAAAAAGAGCTTGCAAAACCTCAGCATTGACACTACAATTTTACAGCAAGAGCTCTATTACAAGAAAGGCAAATCATTATCATCGCACGACCCTCCTCTCTCTCGATTTGACGAGCTCTTTTTCCCAACTAAATACCCTCATTCCACACCGCACACCCGCACACCCATACATTAGAAATCTCTCATACCCACGTTTTGTAAATTCATGGTAAATAACTGCAGTAAATACAACCTTAAATGCTTACAACTTGTCATTTACGATCAAATAGCGTTAGTAATCTACACAAAAATGCACCACTTTATTGAAAAGGCTCTTTATCAATACTTTCCGTCCATGATACGACCATTGAACGATACGAACATACGAACATACGACCTATCAACTGGTAGAACGATTTACAGAACCACACTCTAACAATAACTCAATTTGGCCAAAAACAGCAGATACGACCTTTGTGCTTATCAAGGCATATTTTTTATGCCGCTTTTAACTTCTGGGGTTTATAGCGCCCACTGTGATTTTTTTAACTGAAGGGCGGATCTGTAGGAACAACACGTAGGGACAACACAAACACTCACAAACACCCATGTGCGAGGCGGGATTCGAACCAACTCAGCTACGACCCTTCAGCCTTAACGACCTCAGCTACATAGGCCGGCCAAGGCACGTCTGTGTCGTCCGGATGGCCGAGATCGTTAAGGCAGTAGTGCCGTAGCGATCTCGAACTGAAGGATCGCGGATTCGTGCCCCGCCTCGGGCATGGTTGTATTCGTTCTTTCACCCCCTATCATCACCATATCATGTGATCTTCACAGTTACCATGCCGTTCAAACCAATAGTGGTCGCTGATGACCTAGATGTTGATACGATCTTAAGTAACAACAAAAGACATCTGTGCCTTCCGATTGGCCGACATCGTTAAGGCAGTAGTGCCGTAGCGATCTCGAACTGGTTCGTGTCCCGCCTCGGGCATGGTTGTATTCGTCCTTTCACCCCCTATCATCACCACAACAAGTCATCTTCAGAGATACCATCAACCCAACAATCCAACCCATACCGTAAGTTACCATTTACCATAACGTAAAAACCCATACCGTAAGTTACCAGTTACCATAACGTAAAAACCCAACTGTGGTGGCTAGTGACCTAGATGTTGAAGAGACCTTGAGTAACAAAAAAGGCACATCTGTGTCTTCCGAATGACCGAGATCGAAGACAGTAGTGGCTTAGCTATCTCGGACGGAAGGATCGCGCGTTCGCGTCCTACCTCGGGCATGGTTGTATTCGTCATCACCACATCACTCCAACGGCGCACACAGGTCGGAATCGGCCAAAAAGTGGACAAAATTAGTAATATTCGTTCAATCTCTTTGAAAATTTGGATTTATATATATTTTGGGACCCTGAATACAGTCCATGTGCCACTTTTTTAAATTTCTAAAATCCAAGGTGGCGCATCCAAGATGGCGGACCATTTTTGTTAAATTTTGATTTATTCTAAAAAATCGTTAACAAAATGATACTTTTATCTAATTTTAATTATTCTTAAGCATTTTTTACAATAAAATGATAAAAAGTAAAATCAAAGAAAACAAAATTCTATGTAATAAAATTAATATTTCATACAAAAAAAATGTTTTCCTTTTAAATTTAAATTTATAAAAATACTATATTTAATTCTGTTTTTTATAGAAAATATTAATATTTAATGAAGCAAAAAACTTTCTACCTGCTATTTTCCAAACAATTGATGATATCTTAAAACAAATATATATATAATATGTCATAAGTATGACAAAACAGAATATTAATATAACAATAAGAATAGTATTTTATTATAAATAAATGCCAAAAATGGTTTTATTTATGAAATATTAATTTTATGATATAAAATTCTGTTTTCTTTGATTTTTCTTTTGAAAACATATGTTTTCATTGTACAAAATACTTAAGAATAATTAAAATTAGTTAAAGGAATCATTTTGTTAATGCTTTTGTAGCATAAATCGAAATTTAACAAAAATGGTCCGCCATCTTGGATGCGCCATCTTGGATTTCAGAAATTTAAAAAAGTGGCACATGGACTGTATTCAGGGACCCAAAACATATATAAATCCAAATTTTCAAAGAGATCGGACAAAAATTACTAATTTTGTCCACTTTTTGGCCGATTCCGACCGGTGTGCGGCGGTCGCTGGCGCCCTAGCTGTCGCAGCTCACCTTCTCCTTGGGCGCGACGGCCTCGCCCTCGGCGCCGCCGGCCTGCGGCTGGTCGCTCTGCGCCTGCGCGCGCCGCCCCAGCGTGTTCATCATCACCGCCATCACGTTCTCGTGCACGCGCAGGATGCGGATCAGGTCCGGGTGCTGGAAGAACGTGTGGTTGTTCACCAGCTTCCTGCGGGCACACACCGACGCGCCGTTGCTTCAGCGCTTAAACTTCCACGACGCGGGAGCGGCTTAAGGGTTAGATTGTTGGGGGTTACCACGCGATCGACGTGAGGTCAAACGCCAGAGAAGCTGGGGGTTTATGAATTAATTAATTAATTAATTAATTAATTAATTTAAGTTTATTAATAAAATTTATTAATTAAATTTAATAATTAAATTTATTAATTAAATTTAATAATTAAATTTATTATTTTATTTATTAATTCCTTAATTTAATTAATTAATTTATTAAATATTTAATTATACTAATTAATTAATTAACGTCAAAAACCGTTAAAAACTGTTTTTGTGTGTGACGTGCTTTGGGGAGAAGTTAATTAGAAGTTACTTTTATGTCCAGAAGCAAAACAAGGGGCCATCTCAGCATTTGCTCCAGGATCAGGGAAACTGAAAGAAAAACTGATCGAGATGGGTGTCATTGACCCAGGAGCTGAAGTACAATACTTGTTACAGGTTTTTTACAATTGTACAATCCAAATGGAATAAAATACATTAAATGTCATTGTTAAAATTAATATTACTTTCCTTTTGGATGCTCTGTATAGTCTCTAATTGTATAGAAACAGTTATGCAGCAGAAAAGATTTTACTTGGGACTTAAACTTTTGTATCGAATTTAATCGTTTAATGTCATCTGGCAAGGTGTTGTAAAATAATGTACATGTATTATATGTGAATTTTTTGTAGTGAGCTGTTGATACTGTCACCTGATGAATATGATTACTACGTCGAGTGTTTCAGTTATAGACAACGGCGTTAGCTGAAAATATATTCCCGCCCTTAAGTAAGTCATTTTTGACAAAAACCACTGATTCATATATGAAGAGACAAGGTAATGGTAAAATACCTAGATGAATGAAGAGAGGCTTACCACAATGACGCGGGTGGGATTTACTTATTATTCGTACAACTCGTATTTTTAGCGTAATGTCCAGTCACGATATCCCTAAGTTAGAATATCCTGAAATGAGTATCACTATTTACTGGGTTGATAAATGGTATTTGTATAAATATCATTAGACGTTTGAGGCTTATCACACCATCTTCTCCCCACTTCCAAAAACACCAAGGTCTAATGAAGACTGTGTGATGGCTTCAATGATGACATTGAGCCGTTTGCATTTTTTGTCGATATTATAACTTCCTTTGAACATTACATAAACATGTACGTAGCTTCAACATTTTAGTTAATAAATGTTGTAATGTACTATAATTTATTTCTAAAAATAACGTATATGTGTATGAGTTTAAATTTATTGCATAATTATCGTCAAGACGCATCAGAAAATTGAAAATATGAACTTATTAGCGAAACCAACAAAATAAATTAGAAACATACTGTACTACATTAACAACTAAATTTAAAAAATTGAATTATAGTCAATTTAAAAAAAAGTATTTCACGCACGTGTTTAACATATCACACAAGTTTTAAACGTGATTATCAAGTTGTTTCTTCCTTCACAGAAGGAGCGGTCTTTTACTGAAAATTATAATAAACAATATTGTCTGATCCCCCCCCCCCAAGTGGAGATACATGCACCTGCTACCGCGATATATGATACTGAGCCACGGTAAATGCAGGATGTATGAACGCGTGGTCCTAGTTGGCCGATTCGCGAGCAAAAAAAAAAGAATATTGTAATAAGTATTCAGTTTTTCAAAAATTTTCCCAATTGTGATCTGAATCAAGTGAAATGAAAATTCTTTACATTTACTGTTACCTTTTTTTAAAATGGTTATTACCAAAGAAGAGCAGGGACGGGTTTGCGGTTGATGAAGCAACTCACCAGAGCCTCTCTCGCATGAGCTCCTCCTCGTCCTGCGACATCTGCACGGGCAGCAGCGCGCGGATCTGGCTGAGCCCCACCCACATGAGCGCCACGTCGCCCTTCGTCTTGCTGTTGATGATGTAGGTCTTCTTGAGCGCGCGGATCAGCTCGCCCACGGTGTCGTACTGGCGCACCAACAACCTGCAAGCGCGACGCGACGTTGTGCTACTACACTCAACACTCGCTTTTTGTTTAGTTGTTTTATTTTAAAAACAGTTATAAACTGTGTGTGGCGTGCTATGGGGAGAAGTGAATTCTGTGCACGTTTTCATAATCCTGTGATCCCTACCCTAAGTCATACTATACTAGTTGAATTTTGAATAAAGAAAGAAACAAGTGTTTTTGCAAGGATTGTTAACAAAATATTTACTCCGATGTGTAATAAAATCTACTTTCAAAGGAAAATCATCTATAAATTTGGGCTTTTACGAGGTCATTCGTGAAGGAATAATACTTCCTGCCGTGACAAAATGGAGAACAATAGCTTGAATAACTTAATTTCCCACTGAATTCCAGACGACTTACACATATAATGAAGTTACATTTAGTTAATGTATCTTCATTAACTTGTCAAATTATTTAGATAATGAATTTACATTCGTTTGAGGATGTTGAGAGAAACAAATACAAGTATTGAATGATTGTTTAATTTTACATTACTTGTGTCGCTGAGCACATTCTAGGAAGGTGCCTTGTTTCCGACATACGTACCCAAACATTTCTCGCACCAGCTTCGAGGTTTCGATCTGAGACTCCTCGGCCCAGCGCACGATGGTTTTGATGAGGACTTTCCTGAAGATCTCTGCGGTAAACAAGAGCGTGAGAATTACACAAGAGATTTTACATCTATCATTTTTACTCTGTCATTACTAGATTACTGAAGTATTAAAATATACTTATCATAGATGTTACGTTTTTGAATTATTAATCCGGACGATTCTTGGGGGCAAAAATGAATAATTTGAGCATTCAAAGAACTCGAAATTATTAATTAACGCGAAAGAACAGTAATTAATGTGACAGAAATAAAATGCTTATTACAGTAAAATGTGTAAAGTGTGTACACTTTAGGATGAACATTTAACATTTCAGAAGTGTCGTAGACTCGTGATTATCTGAGATAGCAGAGACTGAGACTACAGCGAATACAAAACTAAAACAAAACCAAGAAAGATAATCCTGATAAATTTCAAAGGTGAAATTACAAATTACAGAAGACAACGTAAAGGAATAAATATACTTTTTACAGTCCCAACTACAACAGAGCTTTAATGACAAACAACAAACCCAATGTTTGGCCGATAGTGAACCAAGAGGGGTAAATAACATAAGAACTCTGTGTACAAAGAATAATTAATAATTCTAGCAATTCTACAGTTTGTTTTACTAGTACCGTTTCTTGATCAACTCTTCCCATATTTACCATTCAGGTCTTACACATTTGTGTGGATTTGACTATGAACTTCAAGAGACAATATTTGAAGATCTCATGCCCAGTGCAGTGCGATTATATTCAACGGTGTTCCGAATTTGTCCCTCACGTGTTCGGACGTGTGAAATCTATCGGTGAACGTGAATTGAGCAAGTGGTACACCGACGCGTGCCAGTGGTCTGCTTAGAAGCGGTCGCTCACCCTCAGGGGTCTTGCGCGGTGGTTCCTCGGGTGGTTTGGGTTCCTCCTCCAGCTCCTTGACTGCGTTGATGAAGTTGTACAGGCGCTTGATCGGGCCCGGCTTCGCGCCCTCCAGGGCGTTCTCCTGCGATCAAATTCCATTTCATTTCTCTTTTTCAACACCAAAACAGTAAAATATTAACAAATTTAACCTAAAAATATAAATAAATTATAAAATTATAATGTATCAAATGTTACAATAAATGGAAATATTTTTTCGTTAATGACTTCACTTAATCTCTTACATTACGAAGAAAATATTCACAATTTATGGTATATTCTCCAATACAAAATGAATTGATGCAGAAGAATCTTAGGCCCCTGCGTCATCCACAACGACTTGTGCACGGCTTGTTGGAAATTGTCTCGTCTACGTGTCCCTCCTTCACTCAAACATTGTCTCTAATCTTATGTACATATGTATGTTGCGTACAGTCAACATCGCCAACTAATTCTGACTTAAATTATCCTAAATTTTACACAAATAAAATTAACACAAATCGTGATTATTACTTTATAATTTATTTTTAGTTATTGTAAAAGGGGAGGGAATTGTCTTGTCGCAAGCGTTACGTAGTTATTTAGGGAAGTTGAAGCGCGCGTTACTGGTGCGTTGCAAAGAGGAGAGGGGGTATTAAAAACATTTCAAATTGGACGTACGAAATAAGTTCGGTGACCCCTTTGCCCACCAGCCCAAGGCTTTGATTTCATGGTTTAACGGTTAACGCATTTTGCTGCTATTCTCAAGTTTTCCTTAAATATCGTTTAAAAATCGAGTTCAAATCCGTTCGAAAATGTGAATTTTTTAAGTTGAAAGTATCCTTCGTACGTATTTCTTCGGAGAATAAGTAAAGCCGGCTGTCCCGTGTTATAGATTTACTGCATACGAAGCCTAAAAGAAGCCTCTGAACTAAATTTAAAATAGCCTGTTTCGTTGCCCGAGTGATATCTTCTTTCTCTACAAGATAGTGAACGATGCGTAGCGAAATTTACGTGGCCAGACAAGAGCAGGCCTGATGTCCTGAGCCTCGCCACGTAAAATAAGGCATCCGTGAACTGAATCGAATTGAATTGAATTGAATTGCTAGGTCGTGCGTGGCGGGCGCGGCGCGCTCACCTCGGACTCCTCGGGCTCCTGCAGGGCGTTGAGCGACACCTTGCCCAGGAGGTCGCCGTGGAAGGTGGACAGGGCCTCGATGAGCTCCTCGCCGCAGGGCATGTTCTCCTTGTCGTCCTCGGGCAGGTTCTTGAAGCTGAGGATGGCGTTCATCTGCTCGCGCGGCGGACAGCGGAACTCGCGCGTCTTCTTGGCGGCCACCGCCGACGGCAGGTCCGACTGCTTGATCTCCACGTAGCGGCGCAGCTGGTCCTGCGGCAGCCACGCGTCCCTCACTCTTACACCCCCGCCCTCTCAAACGACCGCCTCGGGGCAGCCACGCGTCCGTCACTCTTACACCCCCGCCCTCTCAAACGACCGCCTCGGGGCAGCCACGCGTCCGTCACTCTTACACCCCCGCCCTCTCAAACGACCGCCTCGGGCAGCCACGCGTCCGTCACTCTTACACCCCCGCCCTCTCAAACGACCGCCTCGGGGCAGCCACGCGTCCGTCACTCTTACACCCCCGCCCTCTCAAACGACCGCCTCGGGGCAGCCACGCGTCCGTCACTCTTACACCCCCGCCCTCTCAAACGACCGCCTCGGGGCAGCCACGCGTCCCTCACTCTTACACCCCCGCCCTCTCAAACGACCGCCTCGGGGCAGCCACGCGTCCCTCACTCTTACACCCCCGCCCTCTCAAACGACCGCCTCGGGGCAGCCACGCGTCCGTCACTCTTACACCCCCGCCCTCGCAAACGACCGCCTCGGGGCAGCCACGCGTCCGTCACTCTTACACCCCCGCCCTCTCAAACGACCGCCTCGGGGCAGCCACGCGTCCGTCACTCTTACACCCCCGCCCTCTCAAACGACCGCCTCGGGGCAGCCACGCGTCCGTCACTCTTACACCCCCGCCCTCTCAAACGACCGCCTCGGGGCAGCCACGCGTCCGTCACTCTTACACCCCCGCCCTCTCAAACGACCGCCTCGGGGCAGCCACGCGTCCCTCACTCTTACACCCCCGCCCTCTCAAACGACCGCCTCGGGGCAGCCACGCGTCCCTCACTCTTACACCCCCGCCCTCTCAAACGACCGCCTCGGG
This sequence comes from Gryllus longicercus, assembly GCA_038098605.1. Classification (NCBI taxonomy): domain Eukaryota; kingdom Metazoa; phylum Arthropoda; class Insecta; order Orthoptera; family Gryllidae; genus Gryllus; species Gryllus longicercus. Next base: position 246,491 of record JAZDUA010000574.1, on the reverse strand, counting down.
GCAGCCACGCGTCCGTCACTCTTACACCCCCGCCCTCGCAAACGACCGCCTCGGGGTCGGATATTGGCGGCGCGATTATACTGTTAGATTTTAGATTTAGATTTAGATTTAGTCAGTCAAAAAGAGTAAAATCTGTATGTATGTTTAATCGACGTTTCTTTCATAGAATTAAAATATATTGCTGGACTAGTTTTTAATCAGAAAAAACAAAAACTAAATAGCTTACTTTGTGTTAATGATAAGTAAAATAAAGAAAACGGATCCAGGAAAAACTTGCGTTGTACGAGAAGAAAAAAAAAACACTTGAAACCTGTTACTGCAGACTTCTGTTTTTACAGTAAATAACTGCAGTACGTATATGCACACATTTAATAGGGCAGTACCGTTAAACCTCATGTTTAGTTTAGTACTGAAATGTATTTACAAAAAAAGCTTTAAAGGTAATTGTGAATTTTCTTTTATGTCTTCGCGGCTAGAAACATGTCACAGTAGGTGCGTGAGTCATTATCATACCAAACTGGTGCCGGTAAGTTAAAAGCTGGTCAGTTACGAGGGTATTGAACCTAAAAAAAGGGAGTATTCTCTGCAGCTCGCTTAAGACACAAAGAAATCAATTGAAGACTGAGAATAACTAATGTACCCTCGACTTGTTTCTGCCACATTACAATTTAAGCTGAATAATATTATAAATAGTAATGTGGATTTAAATGAATATAAAAATACGTATGATCACAAATACGTATATGTACATATACGTATATACGTTCTTATTAATTTAATTTGCATAACTTCACGTTTGCTGCTTATTTGAGTATTCCCGAAATATGTTTTCTGAACCCGCTCTGTTTGGTTATGTAGGCATTTGCGCAGATTACATCCGTTTCCCATTTCGGAACGTCTGACGAGGATTTCAGCGCAATGCTCACCGCCTGCAGGTCTCCCACGAAGTCGTGGCTGAAGGCAATGATGGCCTCCACTCGATGGCGCAGCTGGGTGTCGCACAAGTGGTGCAGCAGGTAGCACATCTGCAACTTGGCGCCCTCCGCCATCTTCATCTGCAGCAGGCCCTTCCGGTGCTCGTCCTTGCCATCTGCAAACGAACGGGTTCAAATCGAGTTGTTACCTTACTAGTTGAGTAGTTACCTTACAAATTGAGTAGTTACCTAGAGGCGACGATGGTGTGACGGTTAGCGTACCGAACTGTTATACCCAAGCTCGCGGGTTCAAACCCGATCGAAGCCGTGGATTTTTAGGGTGACAAAATCCTTCGTACGCCTTCCTTCGGAGGTGAAGTAAAGCCGGCTGTCCCATGTTAGTAGATTTACTTGCATGTAAAAGATCCTCAGGCCTAAATGACGCCTCTGAGCTAAATTCAAAATTGCCTGTTTCTCGCCCAAGAAATACCTCCTTTCTCTGCTAGTTGATGAAAGGAGCGTAGCGAAATTTGCGTGGTCAGACGGAAGAGCGGGCCTGATGGCCCGAGTCTCGCCACGTAAAATAAGGCAAATTCGATTAGATTCGATTCGATACTAGTCGCCACAGGGAAGTATTACATTCTAGCAAACGCCTTCCACATCCTCGAGAAATAACGGAAGAGAAGAAGGTGAATACTGGCGAAACTAAAATGCCATATTATACTAATTGAATTCTTTTAAATATTAGTACATTGTTGGCTATCCGGGATGAGCCACGTCTCGACCAATTGGGCTGACGTTTCGGCCATCTTGCTGTGGTCTTCTTCAGAGCTACACTTTTAAATATTAGGTTGTCGATCTCTAGTATTCTGACGAAAATAAAAATAGTTTTCATGACGACACTATTCCTTGCAGGAACTTAGATATACGAACTATTCTGTAGTATACGCTCGTACATATGAACGTAAGCATACGCTGTGATTAAGACGTATTAGATTTGGTGATTAAATTCTCCGAATTGCAATCAATTTTTTTATATTAGTATAAATAATTATATTAAATAATAATTGTTCATTGTATCTATTTCAACGTAAAAATATAATTCGAAATATAAATATATTTTCCATTCTTGCAAAACATTATACTTACTTCACGACTTCGACTTTCGTATTTCGAAACTTTCTGACTGAAACTTTCCTCTATTTGGTATTTCATAACTATAAAATTTAATTGCTTATTTTATTCCTTTGCTCAGGCATGCTAGAATATGTTGAATAGATTCGTATCACTACTTGAAATGTTAGCTCACCCTTTTCAAAGGTCGGGTCCCAGGTCTCAGGATCCACCATGATGAGCAACTTTTCAACATCTTCGTCCGTCAACATGCCTACTAGAAGTAAACGATCAACCAGCTTCAACAGAGGCCTGAAAAGAAAACAACAATGTTTGCTGATTTTTTGACGTGATCATTAGTGAGATTTTCGATATTTTCCAACAGAATACTTGAAAATTAGTCTCCTTGTAAACAAACGTAAAATTGTGAAAAGCTTTTCTCGAAAGGGCCACACTCACAAGAAAAGGTTCTCGTTGGAGCCTCCGATGGGGTCTCTGTTGTGCACCTGGTTGATCTGCACAGCCTCGTCCAGCGCCGCCATCACGTAGTTCTTCACCACGTCCAGCGGGAAGTGCGGGCTGTACAACGTGCGAATGTTCTCGATGTTGTCCCTGGAGAGAGCGACGTCACAATTGAAACATTTTCCAAGAGCGAAGAGGTACATTTTTAGTTTAAGGGCTCTTCTTCCTATTCAGTGGAATCAAAAATGCATACATTGAGTATAATGTTCGACTCAATTAGCACTGAGACCGATGTACAAGAATCCATGATATTGAGAACTTCAGATCGCAATTGCAAATGTGCTAAATATTTTCACGTCGTTATATTCATATTGTAGAGGTTAACATCCACTTTTCACAAAGTACTATTGATCCTGAAATTTATTCATAGATTATTTTAAATGAATTGATAGAGACGTTATTTCTCTACTATCATTTTCATTCTTTGAACAACGATTACCTTGAAGCTCTCGGTTTTCGGGTTCCCGTGGGCGAAGTTTGCAAACGAAACTGCCAGTTGCATTTTTATTCTTTCATTTTTCGCGTGTACGCACATCTGCTAATGCGACAAATGTCTACTCTTTTAGTAACAAATTATAACGAATAAATGTAAAATGGTTGACTGTGTGAATGAATAAGAATGCAAATTTTATTCGTGTCATTTGCTGTTAATTAACTTTTTTTAAGTATTCCTATTAATTTATAAAATTAAACATTCATCCGGAAATTGTTTTAATCATTTGGATGACGTTGGAATCAAACTAAAATTAGCTTATTTGCATTTCTGTATCAGAACAACAATTTTGAGCAGCCACTTCGTAACAGTACCAAGCACTGCCACTATTAAAAAAATAAAAAGTAAAAATTAAAAAAATGAAATCAATTTTTTTAGACGAGTCGCTTGTCTTATCGGCAGCCCTCGCTCTGTGGCCGCCATTGTCTCTTTCGAGTGCGATGTAACACTCACGTGATTTCGGTCATCTTCATCTGCGGCCGCACGCTCTCCGTCTTCAGTGAGCGCAGGCTGTGGCCCATGTCGGGGTCCTCGTACAGCTCCTTCAGCTCGGGCCCCAGCGGGATGATGTACTCGTTCTTGCACACCTCCCTGAGAAACCACACACCCACAACTGACACACATTCTGAAATCTATTAGAAATACCATGCAGAATTTGTAAGCTCCGTCAACACATTGATGGTGATATAGGTGTTGTGGTGCGTTATCGTTGGCATTTTTCATGAAATAATTGTAAACGTTGTCATTGCCAACAAAAGTATTTAATATAATTGTAGCTTTCTATGGCTTAGCCATCATCATCAGTTGTCTGCTGGATGGAAGCCACAAAACGACTAGTCGTTTGATCAACTGATGATGATGGCTAAGCCATCGAAAGCTACTATTATATTAAATACTTTTGTTGGCAATGACAACGTTTACAATTATTTCACATTGATGGTGAACTTGTTGCTACTCGTTGTTGGTCACAAATCTTGTCCTTGATCTCATTAAAAATTGTATACTATTCATAAAATGTTCCATACTGTAACAATATATGATGTATGTTCAAGAGCAAAAATTATTAACGCGAGTAGTGTAACAAATAAATCCGTAAGAAACATCAATGCTGTTCTGTGGCGTGGAACAAGCACAAATTGGAAATGCCAAGTTTCGCAAAAATAAAAACTAAAATAAAATAATAAAAAACTTCAGGCACATTTGTCAAATGTAAAGACATATCAAAGGCAATCTGCGAGTCTTTTGTGATGGTGAGTCAGAAAGCTCTTAGAGAACACACTTGAAGTTTGCCAAACTTCTACCCTTAGTAAGGTTAAGTAATACACAAGATCGATGAATCGACACACAGTTTCTTAAAGGGATTGCCAAGCAGAAAGAAAACAATGAGACTAGCTCGTAGAACTAACCCAACATTCATTAATCACTTATTACTTGCGTAAACGTCATTTCCTTTCTTAGTTTTATCTGTTTTGATTGATACATAAGTTTGCTCATTTTCATTTGAAAATACTTTAATTTGGATGCAACACATTTTGGCTTATTTTTCACAATATTTATCAAATATAATTATTTTATAGAATCAACAATATATTTAATTTATTATTAGATTCAATATTTGGAAAAATGTTTTGTATACGGATGTTACTTCAATTTGGTTAATGGTATTCTGTGCTTACAAAATATTAGAGAAATCTTAACAATTCAGTATCAGAATCACATTCATTCCTAAACATTATTTCAGCCAAGTTAAGACGTTTTAAAATGCTATTTCACAAGAAGAGTACACTAACTAGCGTACGTAGCTCCTGTATTTATATATGTACGCGTTTGTATCTGTACGTTCCCCATGTTATGGATCCCAATGCGGATTCATTTGTTTAGGTCTCATGTTAAGGTGCGACTTTGAGTCAATACTTCACACAAATTTATGCAAAGGACAGTTGATCAGCAACAAACAAAATAGAGCAGCGTAACTATTAGGTATTCGCTTCTCATAAAATGCTGTCATCTAAAACAGACAAATCAAGTTTGTTACCCCTTCTTGGTGAAGTTCCAAATTACTATAGAACGTCCTGATTAGTATTTTCTTTCAGTATCTCTTGCTTCACCGATCCTACCGAACGTTACAAATTGTTTTAATTGATTTAGACGTTTAATAAGTAAATAAAACTAGCTGCACTTTGAAAAAGATGTTTTAAAACTGATAATTGTTTCACAGTAGTATTGTTCCATCTTTGAAAGGCCATCCCTCAAACTGTGCGATACAGGAAATTGCAGTAGGTCCAATACTGTTCGAGATTAACCTTTCGAAATTTGTTACGAGTTGAGATGAAACTGCACTGAAATTGAAATTGACCGCGAGAGAAACGTTTACCGTGAAATTTCTGATTTTTAAAATTCAGCTTAATTTTACATGAATTTCGGGATTCTGTACTTTTCTGACCACCCCATGTTATGGAGTGGAGCATGAAAAGAACTAAATCTCCAAAATGTAATAGAAAATTCAAAAGGATCTCATTTAGTAGAATATTTTGTAGAAATAGTTTTCGAATAATGCGCGATTGTATTATGTGTTGCAATAAATTGTTTTGTACGTTGTAATCTGAAAACTTATATTCTTTTCATGTTAAATATTTTGGATCTGGGCTGAGGAATAATTACATTTCCAGCAGTAACATACAGGGTTTTGTGTGGATGATTTCTTATATTTTGCTAAAAACCATCATCTGTCATTAGCGTATTGGAAAGAGAGAGAGAAATAGAGAGAGAGAGAGAGAAATAGAGAGAGAACTAGAGAGAGAGAATAGCGAGAGAGAGAAATAGAGAAAGATAAATAGAGAGAAATAGTGAGAGAAATAGAGAGAAATAGAGAGAGAAATAGAGAGAGGAATAGAGCGAGAAAGAGAGAGGAGAAAGAAAGAGAGAGAAAGAAACTGAGAGAAAGAGAAGGATGTATTGATTTGTCATTCCAATCGCTTCAACTGCTAAGATCAATAGTCCCGTAAGTATAGTGCATATTTTAATTGTGGGAGGTGGCGGCGATCTTTCTCGTCTAATTCAACCCACCGGTCTGTCGACCAACGTGAGCGTGCAGGCCAGAGCAAGAGAAAGCGAAAGCGCTCACATGGTGTTGGCGTGCGACTCGAGGTGCAGCGCGATGAGGAGGTCGTAGAAGCCCTGGCGCAGGGGGCCCGACAGGTACTCGGAGCAGATGGCGTACAGCAGCTGCTTCTGGTCCACGTGGCGGCACAGCGCGTGCGCCGCGCGGTAGTTGCTCTGGTAGCACAGCGCCGCGTACAGCGTGAGCGTGTGCGCGTGGAAGCTGCCGAGCACACGCACACACGCGCGTCACCCTCCAGTACCAGCTTTCAAATGTACACATTTCTTTGTTACACGGGAAAAACAATTTTACATATTTATTGTTTTTAGTTTGAAAATAAATAAATAAAAGATGGCCAGTTTCCTGAGACCCGTAAAATGACACCTCATTACACCAGACGGTGGCCCGAAGGGGAGTCTAACTAAATGACGGTCGGAGAACCCCAAACCGGGTTACCCGTTTACTATCTAAGGATGTTGGAATGCTTGGCCCAAAACAGATTTTGCATAATATTTATAGTTAAAAAACGTTGATATGAAAATAAGCGAATATTTTATCAAACTTATCATAACCATTTTTGTATATATTAATGTACATCCTATGCAGCCTTTGTCAGTAGCAAAAAATTGTCAATAATAAAATGAGAACATTAAATAACTGACCTTTCGTCAACAAGTATACACTACTTTATACGTTATATCAAATTTATATTCCGACATATCTCTTCCATATATCCGAACAAGAGGAGGGCATTTTAATGGTGCCCACCCTCCCCGAAAACGTGTTCTTTAACCAATAACCGGTTCATTTCGCCAAGAGAAAGCAGGGCGGCCAGTAGTGCGAAGAGCGTCCGCGAGGGGCGCCGCTCCGCACCTGAGCAGGCGCTCCATCTCGATGAGCTCGAGGATGTCCATGCAGCGGTCCTCCTCGGGCAGGTGCAGCGCCAGCATGGAGACCGGGTCCTCGCACAGCATGGACCAGCCGCGCACGTCCGACAGCTTGAGCGCGTGCACCTGCAGCGCCTGGTTGGGCACGCGCGCCCACTGGTGCGGCTTCAGGCACTGCACCTTCAGCCGCGGCGGGAACTGCAACCCCCCAACACACACACAGACACATTAGATTTTTGGGTTTTGCACACATCAAAAACGATTTGGGGACAGAGAGAATTTTTGTGATGAGAAGAAATCGATCGGCCAAGTCCGTAAAAGACACGAAATAATGATCAAATAAGTAAACACTAACTGATACACGTGTTGGCATCACTGCAAACTGATACAACGACGATTACACCTACTGTCTATGGTGAATGAAAGGAACTCTACTTCCTTCTTTCAGATTATTCTCAAATATAATATAATAATATTAAATATAAATAAATTATTTTATATCCAATTCTCACCACTAGAGAACATATTCTTCACGTTCTGCAAATTTAAAGCAAGCGAAAAGAATGCAATTCTTATTTTTCAAGTTTTAAGCTTGAAGTGGACACTACTACTGTCTTACCATAACATATTTCACTACAGTCTATATTTGGGAATCAATATTATATTTTCTGCAGACGATATGATGTATATTATATAGATAATGAATAAATATACAATATTTTACGTTTCTACAATGATAAATTTAGTTGTTTTGGATTCATTTTAATATTTATTTCATATCAGCACGACTTTTGAACAAAAACAGAAGGAATGAAAGCCTCCAGAGGAATAATAAAAAATAGTCTATTGAGTATAATTCAATATTTTCAATAGTAGTAGTAGTTTAACAGTATTGGAGTACGAAAATCGAAGTTTTTTCGTTTATGCCTGTAGGGGGGGTCTTTCATCTTTGTATCTTTACATCTGTGAAACGTATTCCACATGGAAAGGCAAGAGTTACGGGATCTCATTACAAAACCCAAATTTTACAACAAAGCTCAGAAATCTGGTTTCCAAAAACCGTTCTTCAGTTTTTTGGCCTATTTCTCTGACGTAGATCAACTTCAAGAGCTTTTCGCTGCGTTAATGAAGAAGCGTAAGTTATTGTACTCGTAACACATTACCATTTTACTTAAAAAAATAGTTTGTAAAATCCCGATGATCTTTTGTTTAGTTAAATGAGAGAGGAAGAATTTATTTACATCAAAAAACTCATTAAACCATAGGAAAAAGCATTTAGCTAAGGAAAGAAACTTGTTCGAGTGATGTACAGCAGGAGCTGAAAAATTTACGACGGGCGTGTTTGTGGCATGAACGTTTTTCCCGCCTGACGGACAGACGGTTGAGAGGAGTGAGTAATGGCCGACGATCTCTGGGCAACATTTTGCGAGAGGGCGGATGTGGTAAAATACGTGACGTTTCGTTTAAATTTTTTGCTACTGCGATAGCGAGCGATATATCAGAGAAAGGGAGCAGACAACATATTTGCATCTGGGAGATAGAGGGCACTATGTCTCATTTACCTGATTTTTCGGAAGAGTAATTCAAGAGAAGTAGTACTCCTAAGGAAATAAAATTGGCGTTGCTTCGATTGCTTCTTTGTTATTAATGAATATAGTTACTAACACTTCCAGGAAGGGTAATGAAATTGGAACAAGTGTGTTAAAATATCCTGACCTACCCTCCGGAAGGCAGATTTGGAAAGATAGATTCCGCATCCAAGTAAATTCAAAATTCTTAGTGAACTTTGGTAAGAAATCAAAGGAAAAGCGTTCGTGAATAAAACGTATATAATAATTGATCATACATATGCACATCTTCTTCTAAAAATATAAATTAAATATTGGGTTTCTTTTTCAGTTTTCCCAAACATGTAAGTGAAGTCAAGAAATATTTACGTTATTTTATTCATTTCATGTCTGTGAACTACTCACGCACCATGAATGTAGATTATAATTTTTTCCTTTATTAACAATTAAAAAAATATACTAATACAATAGATATAATAATAGACATAATATAGCAATAATGGACCCCAGCAACGTGTCTCTCAAAATTAAAATTAAAATTATTGAAGAAAGGAAGGTCTTGTGAGCATATATTAAGTGTTTTTACGATCGTAGAAACCATCATGTAGATTTAGAGAAACGTCTCAATCTATTATAGATTTCATGCAGCCCTACTTTTCCTGATGAGGTTTGGGATTTACTATTTACGAGATAATTAATTGTGGAAATTATCTCTGTGAGGTTTCGCAACAACCAGTACCTGAAGGAACGAAGACGCCAAAACAAGTATTTCCCCGAGATATTCATTTACCCACCTGTGGGATAACATGGCGTTCTGAGTTCTGCAACACAGCTGCAGACAGAGGCAACGTAGTTGATGTGCGGCCCAACTCAATCTGCAGGATTTCCTTGCTGGTCGCCTCCACGAAAATGGCAGGGAAGAGCTTTGTATCAGGCTCCATCTGCAAACGAGAGATATCTTATATTGTACAGTTTGCCTGTGACAATCTTTGATCCGTTTCCTCAAAGTCTGAGCAAATTTAAAAATAAATTAATTTCCTAAATGTTGATATGTGTATTATAAATATCTTTAATATTATTCAGTGTAGGTAACTATGTCTTCTATGTAATTAAGTATTATTATTATTATTATTATTATTATTATTATTATTATTATTATTATTATTATTATTATTATTATTATTATTATTATTATTATTTATTATTATTATTATTATTATTATTTATTATTATTATTATTATTATTATTTATTATTATTATTATTATTATTAATAATAATAATAATAATAATAATAATACTATTATTATTTGCAGTGCAGTGGCATTGTGAAACTGAGGGAAACGAGTGTGTAAGAAAGATATTACAGCTCAGTGATTCCAGTGCGGTGAAGTGAAGTGTGGAGAAGTGGAGTGCTATCAAAGATTGCACGGTTAAATGTACACGTTAATTTGTAAAGTTGTTAAATTCTGTATTGTTAAGGTAGTGTATTCTGCCACCAAGTTCTCAAACTCAATTGCAGCATTATTAATAAATCTAATCTATACTGACGAAGGCAATCATCTTATTCACGGCAAAGCAAAAATACATATTTTAAAGAGTAATTTGTAGCTTCATTTTTAGTTATAACTGTTGTAATGCTCTGTTCAGTTATAACTGTCATATTATACAATAATTATGATGAATTCCTAAATTTCAGACTACAGATTTTGTTGTTACTTTTAAAATGTCAAATTTCGTTGTCACTATCTATAAAATCAAAATACTCGTATGTAAAAATTAATTTTTGAGAGGTTGTTATATTCCTTTACTGCAAAGAATAACAGGCGAAAGAAAATAAGCTTTTAAGCTTACATTTATGGACATTAAATACTGACAAAACCATAAAATCTTATAACAAATTCATTCTTTCTTTCAACTCATTCGCTCACTCAACTCATTCATTCGATAAATTTATTCAGTGAATGAATCCATCCGTTTTCGATCAGGTTTTTGTCCAGTTTCCCTGATCCATTGAGCAAATGCTGAGATGGCCCCCTTGTTTTGCTTCTGGACGTAAATGTAGCTTCACTATGCGCACGTTTGGTTGAACTCTCCTTTTGCTTGTAATGGTAAGAGTAGAGGTAAGGGCGAGTTGCTATTTTGTTAGCAATGCAGAAAAATCATACTTGCAATTCGTGTACCGATGCAAATAAGTTTTCTATAACTCAGAAACGAAAATGACTATTTTTCAAATATTGCTAACCTTGCGATTTTAAATATTTATTTTTAAAATTTATTTTTATTTATTTGTATTAAACGTTTACTCATTTTTCAACTATTTATAGTTAAAATGGCGGGAAGGGATTCTGGAACTCAAGAAAACGTGCGCAGATAATCTTTTCCCCTACGTCACATACAGTTTTACCGTCTTTTTTGACTGAATAAATGGAATGAGTGGCGTCACCTTGAAGCGGTGGCTGGTCTCCTTGCCCTCGCACGTCCACGAGATGTAGCCCGTGGCGGCGTCCACGAAGCAGCCGATGAACATGCCCTGCGACGCCGCCTTGCCCGACGCGTCATGCGTCACCTCGTTGTACAGCTCGTCCGCGCGCACCATGTAGCAGCTCTGCCGCTCCACGCTGCAACGGCCAGCGCCAGCGCTTGTTACGCGCGCAATTCAGCGCTTTGGATTTTAGTAAATCCCTTTTTGGAAACAAGGCTGTAGCATTGAGATTTAGCATTTTGCAGCTTTTGTTGATTAAATTATTATTAAAGGACTTTTTAAGATAAAAAATAATTGTTTCGTGCTTTTTAGAATACACCATTAAAATCACGAAATAAGGGGATAAATAATTTAATATTTCGCCATTTGTGAACTTCAAATGTAAAATCGTAAGAAGCAATGTGTGCGCTATAGGCGAGTGCTGTCCTCGTCATCCTGTGACCTTCCTACAGCACTGACGAAGCTGAGTACCCTTGAGACGACCCTGAGCGCTCAGGCTCGGTTTTCTAAGTGTTCTTTTTAGTTTACTTCGTTTTGTCAGTTAAATGTTAATTATAAATTAATACACACGGCCACTTTCAAGCCCAATATTTTCAAACATCGATGTGTTGTTGTTGTTGATGACGCATCTCTAGTTAGACAGCGAACACGAAGGAAACCATAAAATACAATTTCTCAATTATATCGCAGATTCACGGCCATTTTGCACTTTGTACGGGATTTCGAATTTTATCACAGATTGAAAACCTTCAGAAAAATTGTATGTTCACTGACCGTCAAACATACAATAACTGATTTTTTCAGCGTTTCGCATTTTTATCAATTGCTAAAATCTACCATCTCTAGTTATGTGGCATAATAATGAATTGCTGAACGTGGGGGGTCTCCCCTTTTCGTAAATTGCCCACCTTCCCTCTGAACATTTCGTATACATTTTCATATGGCTCGAAACAACAACACACTTTTTAAATTATAGTTCAGTTTGATAAAATTTCATATCTTCCACACACATTTCCATTTAGTTGTGTATGAATTTTACACTCTAAAATAATATTAGGCTTTCAGAGAAATGCTTCAGATAGTTTTAAAAAAATGAATTGCATGAAAATATAACAATTATTATTTAATTCTTATAAGTATTTTAACTCGTTAAACCTACGCCTAAGCTAATTGTTTTTACAACATTAACCTCTTTTTTTGTATTGTCTTCAACCATCGTTCGAGAACGTAGTCATGTGCTTCTGGGCAAATTACACCAACAAGTTGGTAACGATCCATGTGTTGCGAAAACATACGTGAGACGACAGGCTCGAGGGCACGTGGAAAGGCAGAAAATCGAAGCAGTGTCACAAAAGGAAAAGAAGAAAGGTCTTTCTAGAGGGATTTCACTGGAGTTATTCACTGAAGTCACCTATGCAGTATTTTACAATCTTGAAATGTATAATATATTCTATAAACGCGTTCTTACACTTCTCAAAACAAATTATTTCTCATAATATAAAATGTCATAGGTTCAGAAGTATTAATTGTTTCTAATGTGATAAGGCACAATTCGTACTAGCGTTTTCAACTATTTAATTGTCTTTAATATGATTTTTCTCGATTTGGAAAAAATCAATAATAAACAATTAAATTATAATTTTGAAGTAATTTACTTTTTTCTATTACAAAAATGTAAATTTAAAATTTTAAAATTTACTCGATATTATTTTAATATGAGAGCGTTTAATTTCCATCACTACCATTAACAAAATCAGTATGCGCATTACTCAAAGCCTCACGATATCGTAGATATATTTTAATTATACCTCAGTATTTTTCGACGTAAGGGTTTTAGAAAAAACAGCAGAGGAAGAACTGCATAAAGTTGTGAAATAACCCTCGTAATTTAATGACCGTTTGTTTCTTAACGAGCGCCTAATGTATTCTAAATAGCGTAATTACGAAAGGTCCGGGGCCCTAAAGGAGAGCAGCGTCACACTGCGCTCTCTTGGCTGCGAGCCAGGCGCTTCGTGCGCGAGCCGTGCCAAGCGGTTGGGAAACGCCTGCCCACTTGCGACGAAATTAGTAACGAAGCAAATGAATCGCTATGGAAAGACCAAACATTTCCTTTTATTATTAAAACATTGAGTATCAAATAACGAGGGTAGGTGTTATTAACATCATCTTATTTTTTTAAATATAAAATATTTTATATAGTATTCGACTGCATTTACGATCTTTCGAGTCCTGTTATCCTGTTGTTCGAAACCAAAAACCAGTCAAAAGGAAAGTTAAGGGTTGGAGTATACGAGTGTTAATATTTTAATTCATCTCAACTTCCTCACGGTCACTGAAGAGGATACGTATTATTATAAAACAAAATGGAAATAAACGAATAATTACAAACACAACGTTGTAATTAAAAACCATGTCATTTTATTCTAGGAATTTACGTTACTTCACCTTTACGTTACTTCAAATGCAATTTACAAAAGTTAATAACTTTTTAATAAGGTTTCTAGAAAGAAATTAAGGAGAAATTAGAGGAGAACGTGGGTGTGAGAAGAATAAGACTTTTATCTTCTTGTAATTCAGTTTAAATTGCCTAATTAAGGAACATCTGGCCGAAAAGTAGAGAGAGTAATGAGGGTCATGCTTGTGACACAGAGATACTACTCGTCACGTTTCTGAACCGTTTTGAAGTAAGATGTGAAATGTATGGAAAATAATTTTAACGCCATTTTCACCCACTAAAGACACATTCTACCATAAAAATTGTTAAACGAGAAGAAAACAAGAAACTTAAAACTGTTCCAATATTCGTACCAGCTAAAAATAAACAAATTAAATTTTATCGTTTTAAGTTTTAGGAAAGTTAGTAATTTGGTTTCAAATTGCATTGAGAATGGAAGTTGTTTCGTTTCAATAGAATTTCTTGAATTTAATGAAGTTAGGAAAACTTAATGTAGGAAAGGATGGATTTAATTTTAAAAATTATTCCGCGATATATACTAACATGGTATTTAAAACTGTCATTGTTCAGTTAAGTCTGAAATTCTTTCCTTTTTTGAATTCAGACCAGCACGAGCTAGAGCGCTAAATGCTAGAGCGCTTGAGCATAGATCTGTTGGATACATCGATCTGTTGGGATCATCCTGCATTTGAGCGACAATTCTGAAGCAGCACTTTCTCGATTGTGTAAAAACAAAAACGTCTTCCTCCGCCCTCGCCTTTTTCCCCGACTTGCTAGTGATGATCTTAGGAAGCCAGGGGCGGGGCGGGGCGATGGGCGTCGAGGGAAGGGGGGGGGCGAAGGTGAAGGGCCTGCGGTCGGAGGGCGGAGTGCTGCGGGGGGGGGGGCGACGTGGGGTCGAGGGGCCGGGCTGGTGGGTGGAGCGTGGCCGGTGCCAAAGGTCGCCTGTCGGGAGACGAAGGCGGCGGCAGAAACCTTGCCAGGGCAGAGGTCAGCGTTTGGGGTTGCAGGGCGGCGGCGGGCCGGAGTATTTCGCGTTCCCGGCCGTGGAAACTATCGATGTCATTATTCCTGTAAATGTAGTGTACGTTTTATCACAGGGATTGAAGAAATCTTCCTTAACTGCATGGTTAGACCCGGCGCCGACCTACACATCGACTTATGGTGTTTTACTGTAACCAGGTACCTCCCACCAGCCGGCACAACCCCAGCCGGGTCCACCTGTAAGCTCCCGACTGGTCTCCCGATATGTGTGGTAATATACTGCTTGGAAGTGTGTGCAAGTAAGTGCTGAGGATAGGACAAAAAAGAAGAAAAGGAAGGAAATTTCGCGCGTGGTCCGTGGCCCGTTTCTTAGGGTTCTACTCCTGCATTAATCAGGTCTTAATCTGAATAAACACGGATAACTGCTAATAAAAGGAGCCGGCCACTAGTCTTCTATTCCAGGCAGCAAGTGAATTCGACATAGATATGCAGTTAGTGTATCACCGTCGAGAGTCGAACTCCAGCACCACCAGAGCTGACTCACTGCAGGAGCAGCTGTAATGAGCGGCGAGCCGAACCCGCCGGCGGAAGGAACATTGGGGTGGGGGCGGCGCCAAGCGGGGGGGGGGGGGGGGGTACGCACCAATCGATGACGCGTCCGTAGTCGTCGGTGACCTCGACGGAGGCGCGGCGCACGTTGGCCTGGCTGAAGGCCTGGCTGTGCAGGTGGTACTGCGTGGTGACCCAGCCCACGTACACGTGCGTGGGGTCCTGGCCGGGGAAGATGCGCACGCCGTAGAAGTACTCGTTGATGAGCTTGAGGCATTCGGCGTCGAACATCTCGTTGCCGACGGCCTCGACGCTGGGGCCCGACAGCCCCGCGCCCATCGTCAGCCCCTTGGGCGCCGACGGCTGCGGCGACGGCGGCTGCGCCTTCAGGTCCACCTGACGGGCAAGCAACGTCTCATTAGGTGTACAAATCGGGTTCGCCTGACTCCTTGCGGGGTCTCTTCGAACAGTGGGTTGTTGTTTAGGGTTTTTTGACTCCTCTCCCCCGTACGGGACGGGGATCGGGAGTCTGGGTTGTTGGCGGAAGGGTTAATTTTTTCTATGGAGAGAGGGGTTGTTTTATTAAGGTTGTGGATGACGGGGGAGGGAAGGGGCAGGACCGGGATGGGAGGGGATTGGGTGGAGTGGGAGGGAAGAGATGGGTAAGGATTTAGTCAAAGGAGGCGGCGGTGTTTTGTTGTCGACAACATCTACAGCGTGTCAGTCATTCTGTCAATTCGTTGTCGGTTTAATTTGTAGTTGTTTGTTTTTGCCCTCTGGCTTAGGTGATAGGAGGGGAAGTTGGAGGATGTCTAAGGGGTGTTTTTTCCGGGTGTGTCGGGGTGGGTTTCTGTGGATGTGGTGGCGAGGGAGGATTAGGTTTCGGAATAGGATTGTTGAGGTATTTTTTGATTTGGGCTATTGCGAAGTTGTGGAGGTGTGAGAGGATGTGGGGTATTTTGTTTTGATGTCGTATGGAGTTGTAAATGGTGTACTTGGGTGGGCGGAAGATGAGGCGGATGTTGTGGTTTTCCACGCGGAGAAGTTTGGTGCGGTTGGTGTGGGAAGTAGTGAACCAAGTGGGATGGGCATATGTTAGGATGGGACGGATGTAGGAGTTGTAAGTTTGGACAGCATAAATGATGCACCAAAATAAAGGAATTTTGTCCCTGCCAGGGGCAAATTAATATTTTCTATCCTCGGCAAAGCTCCCGTCAATTGCACCCTATTATGCGATGAAAATTTATCAGTTTCATTACCATCCATGTCTTCTTTGAAATACAAAATGCAACAATGGGTTTTACACAATTGAATATATAATGTATTCGCGATTGAAGTTGATTGACGTATCGAAAACAAAAAAAGTATTGTCAACAAAACACTGCGTCAATAGTTGTCCCACATTTTCTAGTGAAAGTTTATGAATCATTTTTCATCATCACTTTCAATTACTAGAGTAACACGTCAATCAGAAATTGTTTGTTTGCACAATGGCGCTCCAAGGCGTCCCGACGGTCAACATCGGAACTAACAGGTAACATTTTTAGGCTATTAATTTCTAGGGTCCTATGTTTACTATCGTGTAGGTTTTGCCAAGAGAAATTCAAAAGGGGCACAAATGTTCGGCTATGGTACGTAGTTGAGCTAAAAAAAAGCAATGCACCTTTCATTGTGCTCCTGTGATTCAGTATGTAGACCTATTTCGCAGAAACGTTTCACTCCAAAACTCTACAAGAGTGTGCATGGCAATACAAGAGTAGGAAAACGAAAAAATCAACAAGACGCGTTTTGACAAGAAAAATACAGAAACTCGTAAATGTATTTCGTTCCCAACGAGTAGTTTAGTCAGAAAATAACTGACTACACCGCGACAAAAGATATAATGGTGATTGATTTGATTTTAAAAGGGCAAAGGATCTACGAGCTTGCACGCTTCCGTTCTTTGGTAGATGTAGATTAGAGGTACACCTTTCCTCAAGCCTTCGGTTTTGGATGAAGATAACAGGTTTTAATATGTTGTAGCAAGCACATGCCCTCTCTCCATTATAACTCTAAAAAGCTTTAAACACGACACTAATACTTGGTACTCATTCTCATTTATTTTCTTTATATATCCTAATCCTTCACTAATTCTTTGCCTTAACGATAGCTGTGTGGGTGATCTTTGTGCGATCTCTTTGTATGCGTAATAGGGAACTGTCTCTCTACATCCGCAATAATGGTGCTGCTATCGAGATAGGCCATGGGCTACCTCTGGCTGGATTATAAAGCACTGGATTTTAAAGGTAGGCTTAAAGGCAAAATCGGCTTGATGCTCGAGAAACCGAGGGCTACTCACTGGAAAGGGTTTCCAGGCGGTCGTTAAGTGGCACTCAGAACGATAGATGGCAGCCGGAAGGAGGCCAGGAATCCCTCAGAAGTGATCTCTCAATGAAAAAGGAAATGGAAATCTAATACTGGGTACTCAGTCCTTAGGAGGCTGAGTTTATCTTACAATTATCTTGGATAGGATATTATCAGATAAAAAAACAAACAGTGATGATGGATATAATCTTGTTTAACCTGCGTAAAAAAGCTTCTCATCCATTGGAATAACCTTTAAAATTTTTGTTTTGTTTGGCAAAACTCTTAAGAAGTGTTACTCAGTTGTGAATCACTGCTTTACAGGAAGGTGAAATTGATGAAGTTCGTGCATTTACCAAAAAAAGTTTGCATTTCATTTGAGTTTAAAAGCCGCAATCACGCTAGGCAGGAGCGATTAAGATAAGGCCTTCTCTCTCATAAATACCCACAAAAGTATTCATTTAGCTAAACTTGCATACAAATTACACTATCCCCATTTTTATGAAATTTATTCTCTAAGATTTTCTCTTAAAATTTGCTTAAAAAATCACCGTTTTTAAGAGCTGGTTTGCATAACTTTCATAATAATTGGAAGCGCAATCTTACTTTAGTTATTGACCACAGAACCGTTGCGAAACTTCACTGACGTTGCTTACATATGACGTACGATTACTACACATTTATAATGATTTTATTTACAAGAGGCTTGGACGTTAATAATATGAATTAAGCATTTGGAGTCGTTTATTTTGTAATGGTTGTTAATGTCTACGACTAATGCTGACGCATGCATTTTTGACAGTTAATAAAGAACATGATTGGTACTATTTCACTTTCATGTCTATCACCTTCAACATTTTAATAATCAACTAATAGTTTAATTAATTTAATTGTAGTGATTATTTATTCAATTATTTTTATTTCGTTGAAAACTCTTGCAGGTAGTTTTCTTTTGACATTTGCACAAAGGTGAAGTGAGAAAGAATTGATCTTTTCGAGTTCTTTGTTACCTTTTAACCGTCTACGGGTCACGTAACTTATTCACACGTCAACTCCTTTCTCATTCGAATAGCAAACGCCAATCAACCAAACTGTAAACTACGTCGCCTTCTCAGAAAAAAACACGGCAAAAAACTCGTTTCTAAGTCAACAGTATAAAGAAAATTAAATAAACGAAGAGGATCAATATGAAAGGTGAATTGAAAGTTTCAACAGAGTAAAGTGAATTGAAATTTTCAAGTGTATTGGAAGCCGTCGGAGGGGCAATGGACAGGTTAAGGAGGGGCGTCGGAGGGGCGTCGGAGGGGCGTCGGAGGGGCGTCGGAGGGGCGACGGAGGGGCGACGGAGGGGTAATGGACGGGTTACGGAGGGGAGATGGTGGGGCGTTGGAGAGGCAATGGAGGGGTGATGGAGGGGAGATGGAAGGGCGAGGGAGGGGGAAATGAAGGGGAGCTGGAGGGGAGCTAGAGGGGAGCTGGAGAGGAGCTGGAGGGGAGCTGGAGGGGAGCTGGAGGGGAGCTGGAGAGGAGCTGGAGGGGAGCTGGAGGGGAGCTGGAAGGGAGCTGGAGGGGCGCTGGAGGGGCGCTGGAGGGGAGCTGGAGGGAAGCTGGAGGGGAGCTGGAGGGGAGCTGGAGGGGCGCTGGAGGGGAGCTGGAGGGGAGCTGGAGGGGAGCTGGAGGGGAGCTGGAGGGGCGCTGGAGGGGAGCTGGAGGGGACTGGAGGAGAGCACATCTAGCATCGAGCGGCATCGCATCTGCGTAATCGTCCTTATGGCTGTGCGCATGCTCACCGCGCTGACGCGCAGCTGCGGGGGGCCGCGCGTGGGCGTGCGCACGCCGCCCACCCGCGCGCGCTCGCCCGGCGCCGCCTCCCCGTTGAGCAGCAGCTCGGGCGTGCGCCCCTTGCGCAGCCGGTCGCCGCTCGGCTCGCGCTTGCGGGAGAAGAACCTGCCACACACACAAACTGTTATAGAGCATGTCTCAGAATAAGTGGCTGCGCCGGTGCTTCGAAGCCAAGCTGCGTCACGTCGCGGAGGCAACGCGTGTTCCTGGATGGCGACCGTCTGGGAAACCCGGATATTGACGGTGCCAACGTAGGCAATGACTCACGAGTTGACGTGACATATGACTGATGTATGTTTGAAAAGGATTCTCCTAGCGTTTTAGGCCAAAGAAGTAAAGATGTTACACCAGTAAAAACATTTTTAAAAAGTAAAAAGCTTCTGAATTATATAGAGGGGTCGGCAAATTTTGTTTCTGCATGAATATTTAGTGGAAAATTTTATTTAATGGTGTTGCACATGTGACATTTCCCTGATTTTTAGGGAACTCCTTAATCACAATTCTGCGCCCGGTCACAAACTTTTATTCTGAGACATGTATGCATTCTTCTTTATTTTGTTCTATTATACTGACTTAATGGAACCAGAGAAATGAAAAGCTATTCTTAACGGACAGCGTTCGTCATATTTTTTAACAACCCGCCGTCCAGTACAAACAGTTGAAACGAGTTGTAGGTAAACATGGAGTTTATGCAATAAATTGTATTTCTTATTTATACGATTTTTTCCCTTTAAGAAGATATTACGAAAAATATTGACAAACACACAGACGATAAATCAACTAACAACCTTGATTGAAGGTTTAAAAAATTCAATCAAGATTGTCCTTGTCCAAATCCTCTGGTTTAAAAACCTTGCTTTGGTTTGCAAATATTTGCCGCTATAGTTATTTGATATTTATCGGGTTAATGAAAAATAAAAAGCTTCTCTCTTTGATCAGCGTTCATGAAGAATTTCACAGGCCGCCGTTAGTTGAAAGCACCAGAAAGAAGTGAGGTTTATCAAAAGGCGGTGTATGAGTTTATTTTTTACGGATATTTTGAATATTGACTGTCAAAATATTCTAACTTTTAGGAAAAAACTACTTTCAATGCGTAGTTCATTTATCCAACCAACTACCAAATATTTTCTTATTTTCCTCAAGGTCTCTGCTCTATAAATTTATATTTTCTTAAAAATGATCTGACTTTTTGTACTGTTCTCTTCTAACGCAGATCATCAAACACATAATTGTTAAAATTAAGTTTGTCGTCAGAACATGTCGGTAGAACAAGAAGCTACAGTTATTTATATTAAGTATCTATTTCTACATCATCGCATCCCATGCATGCCTGAATGCAAAGTAATTTGAAATTGCTAGCAGTTTAATACACTTGGAACTAAAGACGTAAGATTTCTGTCTTAAGAGTAAAAGTAATTAATATTTGGTTATATACGGAAGTTTTAAATTGTGTCTATTATCACATATTTCTTATTGTTAGAATTAATTTTATTGCAACGTAAATGGGGCTATGCTTGACAGCCTTAGAAGTTTCCGCAGGTGAGCTTTCAAAACAGTTTACTTCCATATTTTTATTTGTTCCAAGCGCACTCAGGCACGTTGAGTAGCGAGGGTGTGGAGAGGGGGTGGCACCTGAAGGGCGAGCGCCCGCGCTTCTTCTTGTCGTCCTTGGCGGCGTCGCGGCCGGGCGAGCCCTCGCCGTCGAAGCGGTCCAGCCCCAGGTCGGAGGTGGAGCGGTGCACGTTGGCGGAGGCCGGCGACAGCAGGTCGCCCGACGAGGCGAGCGTGTTGGCGTCGTCGAAGGTGGCGTTGCGCGGGATGGAGCCCTTGCGCGACGGCCGCGCGGGGCGCGACGGCGCCCGCGCCCGCGCCTCCGCCTCCGCCAGCAGCTCGTCCGCCTCCACCGCGTCCTCCGAGTAGCCGCGCTGCAGCCCTGCCGCCACACGCGGAGTTCGAGACGCGGCGCTCGAGACGCGGCGCTCGAGACGCGGCGCTCGAGACGCGGTGCTCGAGACGCGGTGCTCGAGACGCGGTGCTCGAGACGCGGTGCTCGGACCCGTCGCTCAGAACGCGTCGCTCGAGACGCGGCGCTCGAGACGCGGCGCTCGAGACGCGGTGCTCGAGACGCGGTGCTCGAGACGCGGTGCTCGAGACGCGGTGCTCGGACCCGTCGCTCAGAACGCGTCGCTCGAGACGCGGCGCTCGAGACGCGGCGCTCGAGACGCGGTGCTCGAGACGCGGTGCTCGAGACGCGGTGCTCGAGACGCGGTGCTCGAGACGCGGTGCTCGGACCCGTCGCTCAGAACGCGTCGCTCGAGACGCGGCGCTCGAGACGCGGCGCTCGAGACGCGTCGCTCAGAAAGCGTCGCTCGAGACGCGGCGCTCGAGACGCGGCGCTCGAGACGCGGCGCTCGAGACGCGGCGCTCGGGACGCGGCGCTCGAGACGCGGCGCTCGAGACGCGGCGCTCGAGACGCGGCGCTCGAGACGCGGCGCTCGAGACGCGGTGCTCGAGACGCGGTGCTCGAGACGCGGTGCTCGAGACGCGGTGCTCGGACCCGTCGCTCAGAACGCGTCGCTCGAGACGCGGCGCTCGAGACGCGGCGCTCGAGACGCGGTGCTCGAGACGCGGTGCTCGAGACGCGGTGCTCGAGACGCGGTGCTCGAGACGCGGTGCTCGAGACGCGGTGCTCGGACCCGTCGCTCAGAACGCGTCGCTCGAGACGCGGCGCTCGAGACGCGGCGCTCGAGACGCGTCGCTCAGAAAGCGTCGCTCGAGACGCGGCGCTCGAGACGCGGCGCTCGAGACGCGGCGCTCGAGACGCGGCGCTCGAGACGCGGCGCTCGGGACGCGGCGCTCGAGACGCGGCGCTCGAGACGCGGCGCTCGAGACGCGGCGCTCGAGACGCGGCGCTCGAGACGCGGCGCTCGAGACGCGGTGCTCGAGACGCGGTGCTCGAGACCCGTCGCTCAGAACGCGTCGCTCGAGACGCGGCGCTCGAGACGCGGCGCTCGAGACGCGACGCTCGAGACGCGGCGCTCGAGACGCGGCACTCGAGACGCGGTACTCGAGACGAGGCTCTCGAGTCGTAGCGTTCGGGACGCGGCGCTCGGAACGTGGCGCTCGGAACGTGGCGCTCGGGACGCAGCTCTCGAAACGTGTTGCTCGAGACGCATCGCTCGAGACGCGTCGTTCAGAACGCGTCGCTCGAGATGCGTCGCTCGGGACGCGGTGCTCGAGACGCGGTGCTCGAGACGCGGCGCTCGAGACGCGGTGCTCGAGACGCTGTGCTCGAGACGCGGTGCTCGAGACGCGGTGCTCGGACCCGTCGCTCAGAACGCGTCGCTCGAGACGCGGCGCTCGAGACGCGGCGCTCGAGACGCGGTGCTCGAGACGCGGTGCTCGAGACGCGGTGCTCGAGACGCGGTGCTCGAGACGCGGTGCTCGGACCCGTCGCTCAGAACGCGTCGCTCGAGACGCGGCGCTCGAGACGCGGCGCTCAGAAAGCGTCGCTCGAGACGCGGCGCTCGAGACGCGGCGCTCGAGACGCGGCGCTCGAGACGCGGCGCTCGAGACGCGGCGCTCGAGACGCGTCGCTCAGAAAGCGTCGCTCGAGACGCGGCGCTCGAGACGCGGCGCTCGAGACGCGGCGCTCGAGACGCGGCGCTCGAGACGCGGTGCTCGAGACGCGGTGCTCGAGACCCGTCGCTCAGAACGCGTCGCTCGAGACGCGGCGCTCGAGACGCGGCGCTCGAGACGCGGCGCTCGAGACGCGGCGCTCGAGACGCGGCGCTCGAGACGCGACGCTCGAGACGCGGCGCTCGAGACGCGGCACTCGAGACGCGGTACTCGAGACGAGGCTCTCGAGTCGTAGCGTTCGGGACGCGGCGCTCGGAACGTGGCGCTCGGAACGTGGCGCTCGGGACGCAGCTCTCGAGACGTGTTGCTCGAGACGCATCGCTCGAGACGCGTCGTTCAGAACGCGTCGCTCGAGATGCGTCGCTCGGGACGCGGTGCTCGAGACGCGGTGCTCGAGACGCGGTGCTCGAGACGCGGTGCTCGAGACGCGGTGCTCGAGACGCGGTGCTCGAGACGCGGTGCTCGAGACGCGGTGCTCGAGACGCGGTGCTCGAGACGCGGTGCTCGAGACGCGTCGCTCGAGACGCGTCGCTCGAGACGCGTCGCTCGAGACGCGGTGCTCGAGACGCGGTGCTCGAGACGCGGTGCTCGAGACGCGGTGCTCGAGACGCGGTGCTCGAGACGCGGTGCTCGAGACGCGGTGCTCGAGACGCGGTGCTCGAGACGCGGTGCTCGAGACGCGGTGTTCGAGACGCGGTGCTCGAGACGCGGTGCTCGAGACGCGGTGCTCGGGACGTGCCGCTCAAATTCAACGCCCACACCGCTCAAACTCATGCACGCTCAAAAATTGTACGGATCGATTGACCTAACGAAGCAAAGGAGTCACATTCTCACTTCACGCGGCAAGTTTGGTGTCAGAAATCCAAATTAGTTGTGCAACCGCTCAAGGCAGTGTGAAACGATGTAATCCAGCAACAAAGACAGGTCAACCGCAATTCACCGTGGCTATTTGTATGACTGAGCATTCCGTAGTCTCATTGTTCATCCGAGCGCCCACTCCAAAATGTTCAGCTCGAACACAAACGCATGCCTGCTCTAATTTAGCGATACAGATGTCCTTTAATTCTCGATTGTACGTTCGAAAACTTGAAACATGGTTTGGCATCGCAATTTCCCCAAAATCGAGCATTCTTTCTCAAGGTGTCTACTTCAAAGCTTGGTACATAAGCGGACCCAGCACCCTTTTGTTATCTCATTTAATTAGTCATAGAATCACTGATTTTTCATTGGTCATTTTACTCGCTAATACAGACAAGGACAGAAAAGCACATGGTTTTTTCTATTTTGATGTTTTATAACATTTTCCATTTGAAAAGATGCTTCAACTCGTACACATCAGAACAGCGTAGACTTGGTAAATAAATCTAGTTTTTAATATTGTATGCGAGTACATGGTTCGTCTTTTGATGTGCTCATTCGTATCTATGAAACGTTATTTAAAATATAGATTCAGTCTATTTAAGAAGCAGAAAATGTTTCATTTTGTAAATTAAAAATAAAATTGACTAATTTTTCGCACAATCATAAAAAACCTGTGTATGAGTTTAGTTCGTTTCACTGAATGAATCAATCCGAATTTGGTACTATTATTTTTTTAAATTCTGTTTAATATATCTCTTCCCAATTTGAAGAACATGTACACATAAGATTAAAAATGAAAGCAGTGTAATATAACAGTAAAAATGAAAGAAATATAATACAGCAGCTGAATGCCTCATACTTTACCAACCATTATAACATCTACATTGTTCTTTAATAAAGTCAGAGTTTCTTACTCTCGAGGAAATGCAACAAAGTTTCAAGAAGCGTTGTATCTCGAAAATGTACTTGAAGATAAATTACTAGTGACATGCAGTATGCCAACAACTTTACATCGAAATCCAACGAAGTTCTCCAAGTAGCAGAACATGACATCGAAACTGTTGAAAAGGTTGGGGCAACATTGTTTGCAAAATTTGCTAGGTTTTACTTCTGAAATAATTACCATTTGCGAATATTCTTGTGTAATGGTATAAACTTTATATCGTTCTTTTAAAACTAACATTTTACTCTTAATATCTGGGATAAATCCAGTATTGCATTTATTTATACAGTGTCAAAATGTGTTCATCTTTTTAAACCTGTTTCTAAATAAATTAAGTAAAACACTTTCGTAGAAACACTTTTATATCAACACAAACTAATAAAAAGTTACTTAATAACTTTTTGTAACAAATTTTGTAAAGAAAATAGGCAGAAGACATCAGTCTATAAATGGGCCGTAAAATCGTCAAAATCGAACAGATCCGGGATCTCCAAAGTTTTATTACACAACTACAAAGGCCGTCACTTGACTAACAATTTAAAATCATGGTTATTCTAAGTTCATGAATTCGGATATAAATTAAGCTATTGCGCTCAATTCATGTTTTAAATGATATTTTCGTCCGTGAACTGTTTTGTAAATAAATAGAAAATGTATAATGTATTTATGATTGGAGTCGTTGAAAATCCTACAATACTGATTCGACCATTTACGACAACTTATATACAACTACTTACTCTCTTTCCCTTTCCCTCATTTTCTCTATCTGTTTCATTCTCTTTCTTTCTCTCTGAATTTGAAAATAAAGACATTGATTATCCGAAAATTCACAGCTGCAAAATTCTACATTAACAAAATGCCACTGACCTGACCCTCCTTCCGTGGCGTGTTGTCCCGCCCTGCGAGTGTATTTCGGGTCTCAAAGAACGGGTGCCCCTTTGATCAGGGAAGTTGAGAAGCGCTTGAATGCCCCGCGCATGTAAAGGCATGTCACACACATCGGAGCATGTGAACCATAGTGCCAGTTCAGCAGGGCGTCGATGACCAAATATTGAGCTCTCAAAATGACCCATAATCATGATTTGGAAGTGAAATCATTTAGTTTTTTGTATCAAAAACAGTTTCAATCTTCGATTGACGTATAGGGAAGAAATGCGACATGTGCACGTTTTCTTGAACTTCAAATTTCTTAACGTTTCTCTTATGCTATACTAACCTGAATTAATACTAATGGTATTAATGAGAGGTTTGAACACAACTTTATTAAGAAATATTCATTCCTGTGCGCTAAAACTCATTGTATCGAGAATGGAGCTACGGATTTTATCGCTTTTCCCTCATCGAGGTTATTTTTCTCACTACCTCAAGAAAATGGAGAACGATCATTTGATGGTACTGTTCAAACCACAACCCCTACAAAGAATTCATAGAGATCAAGAAAACGTGCGCAGATAGTAAAGCTATGTTTGCGTAAGCAAAAAATAAGCAAAAAAGTACTGGGGTGATTTGCTCAGGAGGGGAAGACCAATCCTCTTTACAGCGATATTTAGTCTTTTATATTTATACCATAAAATGGGAACTAAAGTGTTAATATCATTTTCAAATAATTATTTTCGTTTCAGTTTCAATTTCTAATTTTATACAGATGTTTTAAATGCATATGAGGGAGAGAATATGATTACTTTGTACCAATAAATATGTGGTAAACAATTATGTTACACATGTGACAATTGCTTCTGACAAGTAGACAACTCAGCATATCCTCATGTTTGGAAGATCAGTTTCTCAGGTTCTAGAAAAGGTTCTGTCGCAGTAAAAACAACTTCGTGCGACACGAATGCACTACTAGTTACCTACCAATCAAGGGATGTCACATGTATAACTTTGTGATATGAAACGTCCTGCCATATGTATTGCCAAAAAGTGATCATATTTGCTCCCCGCTCTACATGTCCAAAATGTGTAAAATTTATTCTCGAGCGTACAAGAGGATTGAGTGAGAAGGTGAAACAAATTTAAACGAGATTTATCATTCTCCGCGCCTAACTTCTAATGCAGTGTGGCCTCCACTAGGGAGTTGTGATGGGGATGCGATGATTAAGGAGCGCAAGCTGTGACGTGCTCAGACTTGTTCAGTGGTCGAGGTGATGACGTCGGAGCAACCGGTGCACCCTTCTACTGCGCAACGCATTATCATAACTTTTCTCACTCAGGAAAGCGTCAAACCAGTAAACATTTTGTAACGATTGACTCTACAGTTCGGCAATAAAAATAATTCACAGGATAGCGTGTTTGCTTAGCAAAAGTAGTGAAAGATAGGACGTGAATGTGTCGGAAATGAGGAATATTTCCGGCTTGTACAGGTTCTGGTTTAGACAGATTTTACTGTATTGTTTATAGTTTAATTTAGAATATAAAAAAGTAATATCGTTTTTTACTCAACGGTGTCGCACACATTTATGACTTTAGCAACTAAAATAAGAAACATACGCTCAGACCATCTTCATCTGCATTTTGTGAAGCACTTTTGCACATTGCACATTTTATTCGAGAGTTATTAATTTTCCGTTCGTTACACGTGACTGATTTGACCTAAGATATAACTTGTTATTTTCCAATTGTCAATTGAAATATTTCGTCATGAACTTCAAAAACTGTGCTAAATACAGTCAATATTTTATTTATTTCGAAATAACTTTCACCAACTGTTATAAATATTTCTGAAGCATTATGTATGAACAATGGAGGTTATGTACGGTAGAGTTTAATCTTTATATGAAACATTTAAGACGAATAAATTATATTTATTGTTTTTAAACTCACTTTAAAATGTATGCTTATTTAAATAACTATTATTTACACTCCGTGTATTCCCGTCCACATTCGTGTTATCCACTTCCAATTGTCAGTAGAGCTTGGGGTCGAAAAGGACCCCGGGTACAGTACTTGATTGCGGATGCGGTTCGAGGGTTCAAGGAGTTGGAGAGGCAGCCACTCACCCTTGATGTCGCTCATGGAGAAGCCCGAGCGCATGATCTGCTCGAGGTGCGCGGGCGTGGTCTGGTCGGCCTCCGCCAGGAGGCGGTGCTGTCGGATGCGGATCTCCTGCCAGCGCCGCAGCTTCTCCCCCTCACTGCGAGCACGCACGCACGCGCGCACGCAGGCGTTGTCAGCAACTCACAAATGGACTAAAACATTTCTATTACAGTTGTGTAGCATAACCCTACCATGTGTTAACGGCCAGGGTTGCCAGATCGGGCGGATGGACGCTTGTTGGACTGGAAAACGGCTCTCTCTCGCAGGACAAAAATTGATTTCGTGCAATACCGCCCAACAGGCCGAAATGTACCAAAACATGTGGCATTATGGAAAGGTTTTCAGATGACGAAATTTTTCAAAACAACCTCAACGACGGTGACAGTGAGTTTGATTTTTTTTTTACTTTATACATGATTTTTCAATAATAATTTGTTAATTCGTTCAAATTTCCTTTGAGAAGTGAGTAATGTTGGTTTTTAGACCTCTAGTTTTGCGTGTGTTTCAAACGTCACACTCATTTGTCGTGCACAACATGAGTATATAATATATCACATTAGCAGTACTTGCAGTTAATTTTAGAACACGCCTTTGAAAGTACAGTTTCACTGCCACCATTTTTCGTTAAGCCCCAGGGAATAAGCATGCATATGTAAGCATTTCTGTGGAAATATTTTTAAGCCCGGATATTTAAGAGGAGCAAGGAGAGTAAAAATTGGAAAAATGGGCAAATTCTTTTATCCCTTAATGTATTCCTCTCACCTGCTGTAGTCATAAGAATAGTCATAACTAATTTTTAAATATTAAGAAATAACTGATTATTCAAAAACGTATAAGTTTTACATAAATATTATTATTAATTACAATGTTCACGAAGAAAAATAAAACTAATAAAGTATTTCATAGGGTAACTATATCGAAAAAACTTCTAATAAAATTATTTTAATGCAAATTCAATTTTTTCACGTGGAATGTTGAATTTTTCTTTGTGGGCGGATGTTTGTACGAAGCATCTGGCAACCCTGCTAACGACCTTAGGCGGAAGAACGATATTTTTTTCATTTACTAACATCCGGGCCCATTGCGGCACACCCCACACAATATAAATATTTGCATCATATCACTCAATCATGTACTAACGACATGGAGAGGTAAGAGCAATCACGAAGTTAGAGTTGCTAAGACCTGAGGCGACATTAATGTAGAGCGTCACCCATCCATCCCAATTCTATATATAAAAAATGTGCAATAGAATACACGTGTTTTCTTCTTCCAAAAAGAAAAATCACCCAACGATCGATCGCCCTTCCATCCCCATCGTGGGAATGCGAAACATCACAAATATTGTCTTTTTCTTATTTAACAACTACTTGTAAATTCCCGTAAAGATAATTCGTAAGATAACCTCGATATGGAATAACAACTGTGATTTTGACAAATAAAAGAGTCCTCTCAGATAATAACGATCCAGAGAGAAAATATTTTTCAGTAGTGCCATATTCCTTGTGGGCTGATTATGTCATTTCAAATAATTTGGTACTTACAATAATAAGGAACTTAAAATGGTAAAACCAATGATAGGAAAATATAGCAGTACTATAATTTATAGAAAAACGTTATTTAATTAAGGTAGGTGCACACTTGAATATGTTTAAATAATTAAAATCCTTCAATTCAATACGTTATTTGAAACTAAAATTATCAGAAATCACATCTGCCTTGGTTTGACTATGCGAGAACCAACCTTTTCTCCATGTAGTCTCGAAACTCGGGAAGGGCCACAGTTATCAATTACCAGATCACTGTATTTTACCTACAGCCTAAAATCAAGAGCAATGATTCCCGTCTGTAGCTATTCTGAGCTCAACGACCACGAAATAGAATGAAAGTTTTGAATCAATGAAAATAAATGTTCGTTTCATGCGAAACCCAAGAAACTAGAGAAGACTGTTTTTGTTTCGTTCGGGCACTCACTCGACGAAGGAGGCGTGGCAGGTGACGGGCAGCGAGAGGCGCAGGAACTCCCAGTTGGCCTTCTCCATGGTCTCGAAGGTGTTGTGCGAGATCTTGAGGCAGGGCGGCGAGTCGGAGCCCGCCGGGATGCGCGTCACGTCAATGCGCGTGTCCGCCATGTCGTCGGTGTTCTCGAACACGGGCTGGTCCTTGGTGTACCAATACGTCACAGCGCGCTTCATGTTCCTGCGCACGAGAGACAAGACAATAGAAAGAGACAGTGACAAGATTATAGAGAACGAACAAGGTGATAGAGCATGTGCGGGAAGAGAACGAGAGGATAAAGATCAATGAGAAGATAGAGGACGATGATTTAACAAAGAAATGTGAGGTTATAGAAGACGTTAAGATGATGGAGACTGGTGACATATGAAAGAGAATGGCGAAATGATAAAGAAAGCGAAATGATAGAGAATGGCTAGATGATAGTAACTGATGAGATCATAGATAGGTACCAGTGATATTTATTTAGGGAAAGTCGGATTTTTTCGATCTCATATTGTAAAAATGAAAAAAAAGAGTGTTATAAATTTTCAGAGCGATTAAAACAACATTAACTCGACCACTGAGTACTTGCAATTTAGACGGAAAAAGTCATGGACGATACCTTTACAGATGTATGTCACACTATTACTATTTGCAACAGAACGCGGGAGTATCGTCAATTTGAGTCCTACACAGTGCTGGCAACCAAGTCTGGCTATAAGTGATCGCGACATTTAAGGGATTTTTTTCGGTTACATCCAGCTTTTCCCATGGAGAGAAGTGAGACTCGCTCATTATTTGTTTCGTACGATAACGAAAATAATACTGAGAACATTCTAATTAGTATTAATTGTACTTACAGCGAGTGCTTAGAGCGAGTTCTTTCGAGTGCCAATTGTTATGAGTACAGTGATCTGTTCCCTCAGATTTGAACATTCGAGTAGGCGTGATCTGCAAGCGTAGGAAACAGGAAGTTGAGGACTAACATTCAGATGTGACGACGAATTCATCTCCTCTCTTCTGCTAATCATTTCATCTCTGATATGATTGGGATGACTTGACGGATAAAAAATGTATTCAAATTTGTTGTTTCAATTTGTTAGCGATGACATCATGCCATACATAAAATCCATTAATCACTGAAGTACAGAATGAGATATGTGGATGAAAAAATTTAGTGTGCACTGATTTTGTGTATCGTATGTTGAGGAATTAATTCACGTGGTAATTGATAACGCATATCTGACTTCTTGATAGTATTTTTCATTCTTTCCCCGCGTATAGGCCAACTCGGACCACGCGTGCATCCAGCTTTAGCAGGCGCAAATACTTTTTTGGGGAGGATCAGCGTTTTAGCTGAATCCAGATTTCTATCCCTCAAGGTTGTTAGCCCTGAAGAAATGAGATGATGATGGTGATGATAGAGATGAAAGGACAACACACATACAGACATACATAAATATACCCATCCCCATGCAGGGTCTCGAATCCACAGTCCGAGATCGCTATGGCTTTACTGCCCTAATGACCTCGGCCATCTGACCGGCGTATTTTTCATTTATTCATTCGAAATTATGTACGAAGACCTGAGATCTTTCCCAAAAGATATTTGAATTTCACCGCCAAGAAGAGGGTTGCCCAAGGCCGGTGCGGGGCCGGGGTGGGGCGGGGACTTACACGCAGAAAGGCTCGTAGCCCTCCTGGAGGCCGCACGTGGTGAAGAACTTGAGGGTGTTGACGTCCTGGCCGAAGGTGAGCTTGGCCTTCTGGCCGACGCCCAGCGTCCACGCGGGCACGAACGCCTCGCCTTGCACGTCGGAGAAGGATGTCTCGCCGCCCAGGGCGTCCATCAGCAGCTCGCCGTTGAGCGAGAAACCTGCGCAGCGGGGGCTCAGCGCGGGGCGGGGCGGCGGGGGGCGCGCGGGCGCGGGGCGGGGCCAAGCGGTGGGGCGAGGGCGGCTGGGCGAGGGCGGCTGGGCGAGGGCGGCTGGGCGAGGGCGGCTGGGCGAGGGAGGCTGGGCGAGGGCGGCTGGGCGAGGGCGGCTGGGCGAGGGCGGCTGGGCGAGGGCGGCTGGGCGAGGGCGGCTGGGCGAGGGCGGCTGGGCGAGGGCGGCTGGGCGGGGCGCTGGGCGAGGGCGGCTGGGCGAGGGCGGCTGGGCGAGGGCGGCTGGGCGAGGGCGGCTGGGCGAAAGCGGCTGGGCGAAAGCGGATGGGCGAGAGCGGTTGGGCGAGGGCGGCTGGGTAAGGGCGGCTGGGCGAAGGCTTGCAGGGCGAGGGCGGCTGGGCGAGGGTGGCGGGGCGAGGGCGGCTGGGCGGGGCGGCTGGGCGACGACGGCGGGGCGAGGGCGGCTGGGAGAGGGCGGCTGGGCGAGGGCGGCTGGGCGAGGGAGGCTGGGCGAGGGCGGGCCTGGGCGAGGGCGGCTGGGCGAGGGCGGCTGGGCGAGGGCGGCTGGGCGAGGGCGGCTGGGCGAGGGCGGCTGGGCGGAGGGCGGCTGGGCGAGGGCGGCTGGGCGAGGGAGGCTGGGCGAGGGCGGCTGGGCGAGGGGCGGCTGGGCGAGGGCGGCTGGGCGAGGGCGGCTGGGCGAGGGCGGCTGGGCGAGGGCGGCTGGGCGAGGGGCGGCTGGGCGAGGGCGGCTGGGCGAGGGCGGCTGGGCGAAAGCGGCTGGGCGAAAGCGGATGGGCGAGAGCGGTTGGGCGAGGGCGGCTGGGTGAGGGCGGCTGGGCGAAGGCTGCAGGGCGAGGGGCGGCTGGGCGAGGGTGGCGGGGCGAGGGCGGGCTGGGCGGGGGCGGCTGGGCGACGACGGCGGGGCGAGGGCGGCTGGGAGAGGACGGCTGGGTGAGGGCGGCTGGGTGAGGGCGGCTGGGCGAGGGCGGCTGGGCGAGGGCGGCTGGGCGAGGGCGGCTGGGCGAGGGCGGCTGGGCGAGGGCGGCTGGGCGAAAGCGGCTGGGCGAAAGCGGATGGGCGAGAGCGGTTGGGCGAGGGCGGCTGGGTGAGGGCGGCTGGGCGAAGGCTGCAGGGCGAGGGCGGCTGGGCGAGGGTGGCGGGGCGAGGGCGGCTGGGCGGGGCGGCTGGGCGACGACGGCGGGGCGAGGGCGGCTGGGAGAGGACGGCTGGGTGAGGGCGGCTGGGTGAGGGCGGCTGGGCGAGGGCGGCTGGGCGAGGGCGGCTGGGCGAGGGCGGCTGGGCGAGGGCGGCTGGGTGAGGGCGGCTGGGCGAGGGCGGCTGGGCGAGGGCGGCTGGGCGAGGGCGGCTGGGCGAAGGCTGCAGGGCGAGGGCAGCTGGGCGAGGGCGGCGGGGCGAGGGCGGCTGGGCGGGGCGGCTGGGCGACGACGGCGGGGCGAGGGCGGCTGGGCGATGGGTGGCTGCGCGAGGGCGGCGTGGTGAGAGTGTCAAGAGTGGCAAGTGTCGAGCAAGACGTACGGGGATGCAAGGTAAGGGGCGCGAGCGGGAAGAGAGCGGGGGGGGCGTGGGCGGGGCGAGGGCGGGGCGAGTGCGGGGCGAGGGCGGGGCGAGGGCGGGGCGAGTGCGGGGCGTGGGCGGGGCGTGGGCGGGGCGTGGGCGGGGCGTGGGCGGGGGTGAGGGCGGGGCGAGGGCGTGAAGAAGAGTACGGAACAAAGCCGGGTGGGGGCAGAGGGCTGGATGGAAAGACGGGAAGAGCTTGGAACTGGGTTGACGGTGCCAGATTCGTGTCGGCGGAAGGGAGCAGGAGGGTGGGGAAGTTGTGGGTCAAGGTTCGTGGAGACAACGGGCCGGTGAAGAGGACGAGGGTTAGATCGGGATGGGCCAGTGATTCATGGCGGCAGAGGAAAGGCTAGGTTACAAGGGTGGACAGCAGGCTGCGCAAGATGATATGCTGGAGGCTGGGCAGGAGGCTGGGCGGGAGGCTGGGCAGGAGGCTGGGCAGGAGGCTGGGCAGGAGGCTGGAGAGGAGGCTGGGCTGGAGGCTGGGCAGGAGGCTGGGCAGGAGGCTGGGCAGGAGGCTAGGCAGGAGGCTGGGCAGGAGGGCTGGGCAGGAGGCTGGGCAGGAGGCTGGGCAGGAGGCTGGGCAGGGGGCTGGGCTGAAGGCTGGGATGGAGGCTGGATAGGAGGCTGGGCAGGAGGCTGGGCAGGAGGCTGGGCAGGAGGCTGGGCAGGAGGCTGGACAGGAGGCTGGGCAGGAGGTTGGGCAGGAGGCTGGGCAGGGAGCTGGGCTGGAGGCTGGGCTGGAGGCTGGATAGGAGGCTGGGCAGGAGGCTGGGCAGGAGGCTGGGCAGGAGGCTGGGCAGGAGGCTGGGCAGGAGGCTGGGCAGGAGGCTGGGCAGGGGGCTGGGCTGGGGGGCTGGGCTGGAGGCTGGGCTGGAGGCTGGACAGGAGGCTGGGCAGGAGGCTGGGCAGGAGGCTGGGCAGGAGGCTGGGCAGGAGGCTGGACAGGAGGCTGGGCAGGAGGCTGAGCTGGAGGCTGGGCAGGAGGCTGGGCAGGAGGCTGGGCAGGAGGCTGGGCAGGAGGCTGGGCAGGAGGCTGGGCAGGAGGCTGGGCAGGAGGCTGGGCAGGAGGCTGGGCAGGAGGCTGGGCAGGAGGCTGGGCAGGGGGCTGGGCTGGAGGCTGGGATGGAGGCTGGATAGGAGGCTGGGCAGGAGGCTGGGCAGGAGGCTGGGCAGGAGGGCTGGGGCAGGAGGCTGGGCAGGAGGCTGGGGCAGAGGGTGTAGCAGGGGTCGTAACCGGGGGTCCTAGCGGCGAGGTATGGGAAGTGACATGTGTTGGGAAAGGGCGATGCGGAATGGGTGCGGGGCGGTATGTGGGGATGGAGAGCGTGGACGTAGGCGCGGTGCGGGGCGGGGCGTGGGCGCCGAGGAGGCTGACAGTGCGTGAGCTTAGTGGGTCAGAGGGGAAGAGAGCGTCTGAACTGCATGGAAAGGGATGGGAGTAAAGGATTTCTATTAAGTTACAGACAGGAGCTGTAGGTCGAATAGCTGGAATAGAGGAATGTTATTTTATGCTTGAAGGAAAGTAGAAACATTGAACGTCTCCAACTTTTGAGGTTGAGGTGTGGAAAATAAACGAAATAGTTTGAATGTAAATGAAGCTAAATGATTGGTTGTAATTTGAGCGTGAAATTGATTTGGACACAGGATTGGAAATATAGAAAAATGAGAAAAAGTTGTAAGGCTTGTAGGTTATTCGAGGGATAGAACTGGAGAGTGGAAAAGTGGAATTCTTTAGGAAGAAGTGTGAAAAATAATTATGGTGGAAATGTAAAAGAGGACTGGAATTCTACTAATGGATAATAGAGATAAAAATGAGATATATTGAAAAAGTAAAATAGGTAGACAATTAGTATAATGACTTGGGTACGTAGAAAAACAAAAATTAACATAAGTGAAACGAAATAAATTAATAAAAGATAGAGTAGAAGGAAACCTTGGATCTGAGGATGCCACTATTGTCTGTTGGCAATATGCTGAGCTGAAGCAAATATATTTGATAGAGCAAACACGATTTTTCCGAAACTGTCGAGAATACTTCTATGCCTTAAATGAAAATTAGAAGCTTGTGCCTATTAAGATTACAATCAATGATAATTATTTAGAAATGGTTTCAGGCACGTGCATTCTTAAAGACACCAAACATTACTGTATGTTTTCTTTTCTATTCTCGACAGTTCCCAAACAAGCAATGAGAAGAAGGAGGGAGTTGCAGAGGTTTTCTAAACCAGAGCAGTGATGGTTGGTTTGAATGATGTGAAGAAGCGAATGGAAAATGCAACTACAGTGACACAATAACGTGCTTTGCGATCAACTAAACATTTTTGTAGGTTTAGACAAAAGATTGTATTGTCGTTATTTTTTTGGTTCAAGAAAGAAATATGCATTCAGATAAACAATCATGACACATTTATAATAACTGAACAAAATATAAAATATACAAATTAATAAAAAAGTTACTTTAGTAATTTAAATCAAAACGCATGTCTCAAAATGGCAATTGATTTCGTAAAGAATCACTGATAAAACATGGAGCTCTTCATTATCACTATTAAATCAATTTATCTGGTTTAAATATTTTTTGACAAATTTTCAAAATGAGTAAAGATTTAGTTTTTAAATGTCCAAATAGATCTGTGGGGATTTATTTTTTAAAAACTTGAAAGACTTGTTGGAAGAATTACAGGGTTTTTTAATACAGTATGGATTTCAAAAAGTATTTATCCAGTTTTACAGGAGCTGAATTATAAGTGAGTTTGAAAAATCCTAAGAGTCTTAAAACGCATCTTCGTACACTTTAAAACCAACGGACCAAGTCAAGAAGTGAATAACTTCGCAGCGGCAAGAAGACTGCCATTGAAGCTAGTAATGGATTTAACTGATCTCATAAAGTTCCGTTCTCAAGTTGCGAAGGGAGGTCAGAGGTGCAAACTTCGACTCTTCAGAAGCGGAGAAAGTTTGGAAGAGGGAAGGAAGAACATTTGAAGGATATAAAGAGAAGAATGGAAAGTGAAGGTATAAGGAAAAATTATAACTGCACATAATAGACTTTACACTCAATAGTCAGTTACACCCAATACCACAGTCAAAAACACCCAATATCACGCAGCTAGAAACAACAAAAACTACAATAAGCATATCACTAGATCTGCACAGCACACAACCTGCAAGCTGTAAGTGAAATCATTTGAACACAGCGGTGGAGGACGTGAAACTGAAGAACAGATTGCATGCAGAGGTTTCAAAATTGCGTCTTTCCTGAGCATTTCATCATACAATCTGCGTTTTCAGAAACAACTATAAGCTTAAAAATGGAATGCGTAGCGAAATTGTAAGTTGTGCACAGAGTAACAAAAATATTGATTTTACTTCACGTAAATTTGTACTATTTTGGCAGAGTCGAATATAAAAAGTATTTTTTGATACGAGCTGACGCGCAGTTCGTAACTGATAGTGACAGACGATGTGCGAATGAATTATCTCTGAAATCAATCGGCGAGAGCGTTCCGTTTTCCAAAGACTAATAGGAAATGAAAGCAACGATTGCGTTTTAAATGGCCCCATTCATTCAATGGAATCAGAAAATACGTTGCACAGGATCAGTTCCCACAGTTCCTGATTCAGCTGTTTCATTGCTTGACTTGTGTATAGTATATCCATGCAATTATACAATCGGAAATGCTCATTTACTTTAGAATAATCAATATTCAGCCGAAACAATACAAATTATAGGTAATTAAAACATTAATTGTTTAAAAAGTGTCTCTGCTTACGCAGAAACGGAAAAATTTGCGAGAATAATAAATGAAAATGTACTAATATGTTTACTGACGAATACTGCAATTTTGAAATTGTTGCCTACTTCATCTCAAGAACTACGCTCAACCATGCACACAAAACAAAGGACTATTTAGAAAACAAAATTCTCGGATTCTGAGAAAAGCTCCAGCACAAACATACACAGCATACAGGGAGAAAACACACGGGACAAAGTCACAGCCCACGCGTCACACCCAAGTTCACAGAGAGGAGTAAGGATCTGAGGTGGGAATTCTACGGCTACTACTGGTGCCGCCAAAATGAACACAGGCCTCCTACGGCCTCAACTCAAACACACGCTGTGCAGCATGACGCCGAGTCTGCGATTCAGAGACAGATTCAGACGAAACGTCGCGTGTGTTTCAAGTGAGACGCTCAAGCAGACAATGCGCGAATGCCTCGATTCTCCTAACTACGCCAACACAGCCCTCTATAATGCGCTAAGGCGCTATCTACTACGTGAACATCGTACGATGTGTATACTACTTTACAGCACTATTCTAGTCTACATAGCTCTACGCAATACAACGTAGCTCTAATCTTGGGTCCTTGAAAGCACATTTCGCCAGCTCAGGAAATAGAGAAAGGGCGTAATTAGCACTGGAGACGAGTGTATCGCTGCATAACCCTACTATTTTAAACAATTTTAAACATTCGTAAATATTAAAATTTAATAAGCCTTTGAGAATTATAAGTGACAATTGACCGTAACGTTTTTTGTTACATTATAATCATTACTCATACTTCTTTACACACTTGTTACATTAGAGTCACAATATTAGATATGTATCATGTACTTTTTAAAAGAACATAACATTATGATAATTCTGTGTGACGAATATTTGTTTCTTAGTACGAATTTAGTAATCATTGAATCTATTCAGAAATTCTTTTTCTTATTAGCAATACATACTACGTCGAGAAGCCAACATTGGATCATATATTACGATCATTTCTAAAATTTCTAAAATTTCCTTTGATTCTGTTGAAATTTTTGTGATAACTACTTAGGTTTTAATTAATGAATTTCACTATTATTATTTTCATGGAGATTATAGATGTACAAAAGTATTTTAGATACATTCCTATTATGCTTTGACGCATCACGAATATGAAAAGAGTTTCGTGTAAATGAACATCAGAACGTGTTTTCGATGTGTTTTGAATGGCTACACTGAAATAGACTTCTTACATTTTAAAGCTATTGTTGAAAACGAACTGAAAGACTACGGCAATAAGTACAGCAATATAAATTTGAATGTAACTGAACTTTTAAACTTACTCACCACTTCAGGATTTCATGAATTAAGCAAAGAATAATCACATGTCATAAAACAGTATCATATTAATTTTGTATAGAGATATCACATTTATATTTTTGATCAACTTTTGTACTTGGAGGACATGACCAATTGCTGTCCCAGAAAAATAACATCACAAGTCGGAAAAGGTTTTTCACGAGAGACATTGAAATTTGATCAACTAGGACCTTTCAGCATCAACAGCAAAAAACTCTTGCAAATCCCAACTGGGAATCATAAATTATACTTATATTTCAATCCCACAAGTAGTCCAAATTTACGATTAATGGCGCAACAACCTACGAAATATAAAGTTGAACTTGTGACAATTTTCTTTTGAAACAGCTAAACGTTTTCACTGTGAATTATAAAAGGAAAAAATGTTGCCATTTTTGAAATCACATCAGATATTTTAAGAAAAAAATACAAAATAAGAATAAATTGTGTTGAATCGAAATCAGAACAATGATAAATAATCAAACTGAAGCAAATGGCAAATGAAAACAGGTTTTATCAAAAAATACTAAATGCAAAAAATAAAAAATAATCGGCGCCTATGAAACAATATTTTTTCTGAAAAGTTTTCGTAAAAAGGAAAAAAAAATGAATATCTAGAATCAAAATTATAATTTCTTAAACATAGAAACAAAACGAACGAATTGCAGCTCGTCTCTGTAATGGTACGCAGTGCACCGATGCCCCACGCCCTGAGCTGGCGAGAGGCTTTTCAAAGGACTGTCTAGGCGGCTTCGGCGGCGGCGGCGGCGACTGCAGCTGCGTTGGCGGCGGCGGCGGCGGGTCGGGTGCTACACTCTACGCTGGTCGCTACTCTCGGCCTCGCCCCGTCCGGCGGCGCCCGTCAGCGCCCTGGGCGCCCGCCCCGCCACGCCCCGCCTCGCGCCCCGTCACGCCCCGCTCCAACGGGCCGCTGTCCGATGGAAAGCAGCATGCGTCCGCCCTCGCTCGCTCCTCATCGCGTGGAGCTCTGCGATTGGTCGCACCCCAGGGGCGACCGCGGCGTTCCGCAAGGGCCAGTCGCAAGCTTCTTTCTATCGGGGACGTGTAATAGACGCAGGTGTGACAAACGCTGAGTGATTTTTATTGGTTCTGCCAGGAACGGATCGATCACTTGGTCAACGATTTCATTGAACATTTGGTAAACTGGATATGATTCTTACACTACGTAATTTAACAGTCGTCGATTTAATTACTCTTTCTAAATGTATGCTTCGCCTTAAAATGAAAGCAAGAAACCAAAAGACTGGTCTACTTCGAAAGTTTTTACATTAAAAAGGCAGTTTTCTAAAACCAACATACGTGAAGTCAGCACATGTATCACGTGGGTCGTCAAGTCGAAAGAATACGTACAATAAGGCGACATCTTTCTCAACAAAATAATTGAAAATGGGCATTTTTCGGCGGATTAGATGTCGTTACAAATGAAATGACACTTGGAATAATTTCATTTTTTCCATCGCTTATCCTCAAGGGTCCTAACACTTCTTTAATGACTTATGAATATAACAACCTTGCAGAAGTAGATCGTTAAGTTTTTCAATTGAATAACATGACTTTAATACTCAATTCCATTTAATATCATTGTTCCAAATATCCAAATTAATATAAATATCGATAATAATGTTACTCGCCGTAGGAAGTATATGGATTTTCATTCCTAACATCAAGAAGTTTGAATTGCTCAAAGTGAATACTTTTTTAACAATTATTCAAGTAAAAATGACTTTCTTGAAACAGAAACATTGATCAAATTACATTTTATAAATGAGAAATACATACAGAGGATGTTCATTGTTATATTTATAATTTTCCGAACGTCATTATAAAATGAGGAAACATATTTTTGTTTAAAAGACTTGCTGGCAGAACAAATAACGATCTATGGTGAGAGGTATCTCGTCATCACAGCGCTTGCACATCTGGCATCATGTACACGGAGAACCACCCCTTCTGGTTGTCATCAGTACACGCAATCTGATTTTATTCTAACTGATTTTCTTACGGTGCTATTTTTCTTCTCATTCCCTAAATTAGCTATTTTTTCAGTGCGACATTGACAATACTGTCGGAAGTAGTTATTGAAAGATCAAGATACAGATAATAATTGAAAGAACGTACGGAAACAAAATTGTTTTTCCCCGCATTGATTTTCTGTCACTAGGGTTTGAGCTTCCTCCATTGCTGATTTTGCTTTTATTTCAACTTCACTTCATCGAAATCTTTGAGGTAAAATAAGACCAACTGATTTCCGAAGTGGCAAGGCAGAAGTAGCGTCAGTCAATAGCCTTTGAGGGAAACTTGAAAAAAAGTTTCAGCGAGTTCACTTTAGAAACTGAAGAATCGGCGTTCGAATGTTTCTAGACTCAAAATGGTCGTGGGCTCTGTTGTAAATGCAGTGAACTTTTTGTGCAAACTTTTTGAAGGCAGAAAATTATGGTCTTTCAAGACCAAAGTAACTTTCGACGGTAAAAATTTCATTGCATTAATTTGGTCATATATTTAATTAAGATCATTTTTTTAGTGCAAATAAGTTACGCTGAATAATATTAAATATAATACCTATTTTAATACATAATTCTCCACTATTTTGTGATACTATGGTGAAAACGATTCATAAACGAATATACATCAGAGAGAAATAGAGAATTGTCACTTTAAAGTTACTGTAATTGCACTTTTTATATGACCAATTATTGTTTTGTCTTACAATATACGAGTATGTCGAGTCTTTACGTTAACAATTGATGAATTATACACCAATATCAACTACTTCTATTGAACGATAAAACGCAAAACAATAAAAGAAGAAAGCTATGCACTAAATTGCTAACAATTTCCCCATTCCCTTCTATCGTAGAATTTACGAGAGGGGACCAGATATCATTATTCAATTTGAGAAACTCAGACCGCCAGAGAAGAAAAAACACAACTAAGTCATTGCTAGTCGAAATACTAGTAATTTCAATAACTACTCGAGTATAGCAATAATCAACAAAACACTTCTCAGACCATCTGAAAGGAACATGTCGTAAGCAAATCCTATCCATCATTTTTGAAGATAGTAATTATGCACTAAGAAACGCTTCTTAGCAAGCAATTTAAGAGTTAATTTGAATCATTTCAGTTGCAAACGCAGTGTCGAATCGACTTTTATGCAAGTGCCCCCCTACGCAGAGAAGCTCGCCGTCGAAGAGCGACAACCAGACGGGGCGGTTGGGCAGCGGCTGCGGGGCGGGGCGGGGCGTGGGCGGGGCGGGGGCGTGGGCGGGGGCGGGGGCGGGGGCGCGGGCGGGCGGCGCAGGCCGGGGCGGGCGCGCGGTGCGCGGGCGGGAGTCAGCCTCGCGAGGGCGCCGGCCCGCCGGCCGGACTTACTGATGGTCCGGTCGGCGAGGTCGAGGAACGCTCCCACCACGTCCCCCACCTGCCAGTGGCGGCCGAACGTGTCCGCGGCCCCGGCGAACACTTTCTCTTCCTTGAAGCAGACACAAGACACAGGCTATGAGGCGCGCGGCGCCACGCGCCGCGGCAACCAACCCGGCACGCGCTCGTGCACGGGCACGCGCCCCTCCCTCGCGCGGAGTGGCGGTGGTGGTGGTGCGACGGACAGACAGACAGACAAGGGAGCGAGCGTGCGTGCGTGCACGGGACACGTGCGCACACACACTCAACACAAGCACGTGACATGGTGGTGGTGGTGGTGGTGATGCAGCCAGTGCACGTGCTTCGATCCGGGCGCTGCACACGTGCACTAAGCTACGCTTAAACGTTTCGCTTTCTCTCGCTCTCTCCCTCTCTCCCACTCTCTTGCTCGCTTGCGCTCTCTTTCCCTCATGGCACGTTGTTCTCGCGCGAGCTGCACGTGCGAAAGAGAGGGAGAGAGGGAGAGAGCCAGTGCTGCGAAAGGGCACATGGAGGACACGTGCCGGGGCAGACACGGAGAGAAAGAAACGAAGAGTATAGAAAAATGTAAAGTAAGAGAGACAAAAAGAAGAAAAAAATAGAAACACTTATACTCCATAACAGCATGCTCTGAATCCTAGAAACTAAATTATTGATTATACAGAAAATGATCATGAAATAGAATGCATTTTTGTGTTATGTATAGAGTTTACAGTATATGTTAATTTTCATGTTATTACACGTTTTCTGCACTGGTAATAATGAATGAATTGGATTGGCTCTTGATTGTCAAAGGATTGCCAATTAGTCTTCATATCCCTTCAATTTGATAAAATGTAGTGGTTCTGTCCCTGTCGAAAGGACTAGTGAAGGGTTGTAAGAATTCAGTCGTTCTTTCATTATTACTACAGCACAGGGAGACGAATACACCATCAAACTTGTAACTGCTAATCAAGTTTAGTAGATGTAAGAAACACGACTTCCTCCTGTTTCATTAATTTATATCTGTGTAGTACATACGTGCAGTGGTTGGTCAGTTTCTCGGGAATAGCAGCCCTGGCATGCCCGCTAATTTCTGCCTTTTTTATTGCTCACAAATAACCTGTATGGTCTGGTTAAAATAAGAATGTGATTGACCTTTATACGGCTCACTCAACCACAGTTCTAAATCCTAGAAACTAAATTATTATTTATACAGAAAAAGATCACGAAATAGAATACATTTTTATGTGGTTGACTAGTTGATTACACGCTAAGATGTGTGGTTTCCATGGCTCCGGCCCGCAAGTAACAACCGCATGCTTACTTCAACCAGCCACGACGCTGTTATGGAGTACAGAGAGTGCCAACACAAGAGAACAGAGAGGCAGAGTGTTGCGAGCAGATGCGGTGAGCACCACATGGAGCGTGCGCAAGCAGACAGGCTGCAGGCTCAGGCCGCGACGGGCGGGCGGGCGGGCAGGCGGGCGGGCGGCGACGGCCGGCCGTGGGAGGGGTCTCCTGTCGGCTACTTACTGATGGTGCGATCGAACAAGTCTAGGAAACAGCCCACTATGTCGCCTACTTGGTACTGGCGGCCGAACGGATCGCTGCTACCGAAGTGGTACTTGACGGCCTGGTCCAACAGCAGCGGGTGAGCGCGGGCGGCAGGGGCCCTTCTCCCCCCTCCTGATCACCCCCATAACCCCCCTTCCCCTCCCCAACAGACACACGCCTGCGCTCGTCTGGTGCTGCTCTGGGATGAGCATTTCTCTGGCAGCCATTCTCTCTTTGGATAAACGCGGACTGATCTAGGGAGACAGTCTCCACTCAAAAAGAATATTCAACGGGAGCTCTTTTGATAACGTAAGTACTATTCCGTTAGATTCCGTTCCATAATTTCGACAAAGTTGGCATTTATTTGATCTTCCTTCATATTATTTATAAAATGTAAAAAAGAGAGACAATTTTTCAAAGCGACCCAATACCAAATAAAAATGTACCATCGAGCTTTTAAAGTTTTATATACAAACAATTGTCACATTTCTTCGTACTTGATCTAATTTATTTGTCGGTGTGAAAAAAATGTTTTATTTACTCATATAATCTGGAAAATTTCGCCATACGGCTTTAATTTCGATGACATTTGGAATTCGTGAAACAAAATAGGTACTTTGAGTACTAAATTAATACACACCTAATGAAATAATTGAAAGTATCTGTTTATATATGAAATACCGTTTTCCTCCCTGGAAGACATTGTACCAAACTCTAGAGAAATTATGAGTATGAGTATGACTTGAATTAAGTTTAAGTAATATTGCTCAAAAAGTATAAATAATTATATTTCACATTTAGTTACTTTTTAAATATTATTAGAACAGTATATTAAAAATCACTGATTAACGAAAAGAGCACACTAATTAACACATTAAATATCTAAAAATTAAAAAAAAATCAACTTTCTGTTGGAGACTGCTTCCCAGTTCACTTTGCAGCGATTTACAGCAAAAAGAGCAAATTGAATTAAAATACTAGTATTAATTTAAACAAATCAAATTTTAGGAACTCTTATTTTACAATTTGTTTCCTCATTCGAAAAAAAAACATTTAAATGGTATGGATAGTTGATAAATTGATGACAATATCTATTGTTGTATGAATATTAAAGATTATTTTGTAGGCATTCATACTAATACATTTACATGTATTCAACTATTACATGTAAAATGT
Source organism: Gryllus longicercus (assembly GCA_038098605.1). Lineage (NCBI taxonomy): Eukaryota > Metazoa > Arthropoda > Insecta > Orthoptera > Gryllidae > Gryllus > Gryllus longicercus. Next base: position 202,048 of record JAZDUA010000574.1, on the reverse strand, counting down.
TGGATAATACGAAAAGTTAAAAATAAAAACAAATCCACCAGTGAAATGTTCACCTCAGAGCTTGGAGTGTTTTGAATTGTTTTCAGTTGTTTTATTTTAATGAGAGAGTGTTCGCAAGTATTCATAAGTCACTGAGTATCTTTTCTGTGGTGAATATTCCTAAATGAGTGTGGGTGTTTGGCTCTAATTTTCATTGTAATTTTGTAAGAAATTTTGTAGTATATTACAAAATTCCAGGTGTTTATTCCACTGTTTTTTAACGGAGATTAAAAATAACGGAAATTAAGAAAAAAGAGATTTTTAGTTTCCAAATATTTATTTTCAAATAAAGGCCATTAATCCAAATGTGAACTGTATTTCGGTTCACGATATGTGGAAGACGGAATGTGTAGAATGGATGGTGAAAAAAAATAGCAGCTCGGGAGATAACAGGTGTCGCATTTATTTTCCAAAGCAAAGAAAACAAAATGTGAATATGAGAAAAGATAAAAAAATTGGAGGAAGAAGAAAATAAAATATGTAGAAGTACCTTGGAATTTTGGAAAATGCCGATTATAATAAAATAGTGTGTTCTTTTAAGTAGCGATTAAGGAAGTAATTTAATTGAATATAGATTTATAGAACTAGTATTTGCTTTTTGAAGATTGTTTAATAATGTGTGTTTTGAAGGCTGTGTAGCATTTATGGTATTTTGAGCGACAGCAGGTGTCTTAATCTAACACTCAAAGGTATTTTTCATCAGTTTTATATTATTATATTAAGAGAAAAATTACTGCGATTTCTATTTTAGTTTGATTAAATTTCATCCCTTAATTTATGTAAAACATGCATTGTATTTATTGCTTTACTATGCTAGTTGCTACATGCCCAAAATATGGAAAAAAATAAAGAAAATAAAAAATAACATCTTTTCGATTAATGCAAAAATAAAAATATTTAAAATTATATTATGTACCTAAAAGTATTCTCTCCCAGAAATACTTGGTTTCTCGGCTTCCATTCTGTAGACTAAAATTCTGTTTTTCGTATGCAATTTCTATTTAACGTCCCCCCACTTGATCAAGCTAGATGATGAAAATATGAATAAAAAAATTATGAAAAATGTTTTCTCTAATATTTCCATTACAACATAATTAAATCTTACCCATCGTTTTAACACTAAGCAAACACGATCCGCGTTTTCAATCCAATAGGGCTGTTAAATCCCTGAAACCTGTCACCTTAGGCAGCCAATCAGTTTCCGACACGATCCATGCCAATTGTCAATTTTAATCGATTAAAACGAAACATTCTGGACTAGCAGACAATTAATATTCCAGTTTTGGAGTTTATTGACACATTAATTTACTATAGTGAAAATATAAGATTTATTACCTCATCCTTCTTTAATGTGTAATTTTTCTTAATTCAACCAGTGAACTCTCAGAGAAAGAAGACTGAATCAAAAGGTAGCGGTAGTGTTGGAATTAAAACAAAGCTGTAAAGTGCATTTCTTTTTTGTTTCATATCAAAAATGATAATAAAATTTTAACTTTTATCGGGAACTTCAAAGATTTCTTTTTTTAGTGTTCTAAATATGAGAGACACACTGTGTAATTTCAAAACATCTTTTATGAACATGAAATAATAGTTCAATATTTTTCTCTTTCTTCTAAATTCCTTCAACCATTACTTAAACTATGATGACAGTATGTCTGTGACAATCACTCCAAAACTGAAATGTAATAGTAACAAAATATAATTAATTGACGTAGTTTGTTGGCTTTCAACTCGATAAAGATTGATGAAAATGTTTATAATTAAACTGAAACACATCGAGTAATATGTATGTATTCATCATTGCAGCAGCAAAATTTATGAAGCACCTAAAAGACAAGGATTTTGCGTAACATTTTATTAAGCGTTATACTAACTGCAAAATAATAATGGGAGATGGTTAGTTTTGTTAGAGTTTTCAAACTAAAGTGCTTGGTGTTCAAGAAGATAAAAAACAACTCACAAAATGTACGTAAAATATCTTCTGAAAAATGAGTATTTAAATATTAATATTTTGAGTTTTTGAAATATTAAAATTTGTGCAGTACACTAAAAAAATCAATTATCTGTTAATGTACATAAATGTGAGTTGTTTGAAGAGCACCAGCACATAGTTTGAAGAACCTTACATGTTCCTAGGGAAGCCGAGATATATTTCATTTTATTGAGTCTTTTGTATTTATGTCCCGTCGTAAAAAGTTTTAAGTATCTCCTGTTTATCTCGCTACTTCTACTCTGCTTTATGCCTTCAGTATTAAATTTTATGCTAAAAGCAAGGATTTATCGCATTAATAAGCATATTAAAAGCATAACAGAAATTATATTATTTACATAATTTTATTTTAATTTTCTCTTATGTTTAATATTCTTAACGCAAAACAAACTATCTGCGCTATTTTAAAATTTTTGTGTTACAACAATGAGCAGACACTGTCTCAGACAATGTACACTCATTATCTTACTACAAAAAACTAAACTGAAGAACGATGAAAAATGAAAATATAAAAATAATACAAAAAATATGTAAAAGAAGAAACTGGAGGAAAGATGTTGCACTTATCAACAAAAGAAAAATAGATAAATTACATAGCAAAGAAGTAGACCTTATTAACTAGACATCATACTCAAGCAGCATTTGGAAAGCAAGACTCATAGTCGCAGAAATTTAAATATTGAAAGTAGCAATCGATCAGCAGTAAAAATTGGTAAAATATTCCAAAAATAATATTATTTTCAAGAAGATTAATTTTGCTCAAGGTAATCATGATACGTCTTTAACACTGGTATACACTTTGTATACTGATGATCGATATCTCGGCAGCATGAGCGGTGAAATCAGAGGAAAATGAAATAAATGTAACTTGTTTATCACAATGCAGTGCAAACAATGGAAAATGATTGTTTTAGAAATAGTTGTTGTGATTACCATCTCGTAACGAAATGTCACATCAACTATTATATTTAATATTAAGTTTGATAATGGAAACAAAACATACACCACTTGTTTCTGACGCCTTGAATACCACATTTTTATATACTACATATTTTTAATAACCTATATATGAGTTAGGCCCAAGAAGATGTAACTAGCAGATAATAAAACATCAGTAAACACTACATTTACAAAAAAATTCATTCTAATTTAAGAAGCACATTTTCCGAATAGTGAAAGGAGTACGGAAGTTGAATATTTTGGTGAATTAATCTCAAATTGTTGATTTGTTTCTCCACATCGTTGACACACATAGTAAACATACTGACAACTGTTAGCTAGAATAAGATTCTAAAAATATTGAATATAATCTGAACGTCAAGTGACACTACAAGACATCAAGAAAGATCAAAACTACTACCCTTTCCAGGCCAAAACAATGAGTTTCTTTAGAATTTTATATTACAATGTTATTATTATATGTCAAGAGGGAGTGCTTTTTTACAAAATATATACTTCGAGCTTTCTGAAGACTGACTAAATTTCTAATGATTTCCACGCAATATGATGAGCTTTATTTTGTATTAATTTCGATTTGTTCTTTAGTTTTCTTTAAGTTCTTATGTATTCAGTTTTACGTTTGACTAATACGTAATGACAAAATCACAATAGTTGTAATTTTAATTTCAGCCAACTAGACATTTTTCATATGAATGATTCAATCAACTATTTGAATGAAGCAACGTCTGCAACACAAAACAACATTGCAAGGGTTTTCCCTTCTTTTTCTAACGACTTGATTTTATAAATAAAACGGAAACATTTATATCGATAATACTGTATACTTGTAAAGTTATCAAAACATTTTGAAAAATTATCATTAAAATATCGATTTCTAAAGGATAGTGTTAAGGATATATAAACCATCATTTCTTGAGACATTAAACGCAAAACGGTTAATGAGACCAACTTTTCTTAAAACTTCTTTTGAATTCTCCAAATATGCAATCTCCTTTTTAGGCTAGTTACACCTTTTATTCTCTGGGTTACGAAGACGCCAAATAACTGTGAGCTCGAGAGTAGCAACATGCATGCAGCACTTTCCAAGAGATGCTACTATTCGGATATTCATCTTATACTCCCATTTCAGAATAGTGTTCCCTCAAGGCCACAAGCTAGAAGGAGAGGGGGACACTGTTATTCAATCGGGACCTTTAATACCAACAAATTAAGCCGTGACGAAGCTCCTGACTGGATGACAGCGCCCCCCTCTCTTCTAGTTCGTGGCCTTAAAGGAATAATATGTTTCCATCAAAATATATCTCAGCAGCGTTGGCAGCAGTGTTCCATAGATGTGTTCACAGAAAAATAACTCATCTCCGCGGGCCGTCGTTAGAAGAGACAGGCAGGTTGGAAAATTATGGAACAATTTTGTCCATTTACGTACACTTTTGAAATGTTGTAGCTGAAAGGTGTCATATTCATACGAAAGTGATTGGACTAGGAGATACAGGAGCAGCTGTCCCATATGAAGTAAATATAACTTCACCTCCAAGATACTTATCAAGGGGCTTTTCCTCCGAGGTACGAGATTCTTAGAAAGCGTCCCGAAGAATGCATTTTCCCGTGCAGTTGCACTTCACCGGTCTGAGTTATGTGGCGTCTCGCGTCGGGTGCGTGGCGGGGGCGGGGGCGGGGGCGGGGGCGGGGGGGGAGGGCGCCGGCCGGGCACTCACGTTGTAGCCGTCGAAGGCCCAGGAGCTGTCGTCGCTGCCCAGCTGCGAGCCCGGCCCGTAGTCGGCGCGCGCCCAGCCCACGCGCATGGGGCCCGCCGTCATGATCTCGAACTCAAAGTACCTGCGGACACAGGCTCACCTCGTGTCGGCTCGACCAGCCTTCACTCTCCATTGGTGCGAATAAGAACACGATGCCTCATACATTTTGTTCTTGACTTTAGTTACCTCACTATATATATATATATATATATATATATATATATATATATATATATATATATATATATATATATATAGTGAGGCAACTTTTTAGCAAAAGTTAGCAAACTGCTCTTTTGAAATGTATAAACAAATTCTGATATGTGAAATTCATACAATCATTGTTTGGAAAAGAAAGTACTTTGACGACACGAACAAGCCGTGTAAACATTTAAGGCATTTTAATTAAATTAATAATTTGAAAGTAAACTATAATTTTTTTTCAAAATAGATTAAAAATATTATTTTTGCGTGTTATTGCGTTAACACTGTTTTGTGTTTAGCTATTATGCCCTGGAGATCTGCGCGGCTTCTGACGTCTGAAATCGGCTGAGCAAGGTCAGAAGAGATGCGCTACTCACCACTTGCCCGTGCTCACCGCGTACGTCTTCTCGACGCGGTATGTGCGGAAGATGGACTGCCTGATGCGACTCGCCTCCGCCAGCAGAGCTACGGAAGGGCGTTAACCAGGTTAGCTAGCTTTGGTGTTCCCCGGTCTGTATATCCGTCTGTCTGTCTGTATATCTGCCTGTATATCTGTCTGTCTGTCTGTCTGTCTGTCTCTCTCTCTCTCTCTCTCTCTCGCTCTCGTGTTTCTATCTCTCATTCACTCTACTTCATTCCTTTCTCCCTTTCGAGATCTCTCCCTCTCTGTCTCTCTCTTCCTCTGTCTCACGTGTCATCATTCTGTATTTTTCATAGCATTGGAATATTTTATTAAATATTCTGTAATTTCTACATTTCCATTTACTGAGCAATACAGTATAAAATAATTTTCACGGTCATTTTCTTTTGGCAATTGAAGTTCGCTTCATATAGTAGGAAGTAACACATTTATAAGAATCACTTGTTATTTTTTTTCAAACTTACAATGAGTTTCAAAAATCAAAGCAATTTATATTTTTCAAACGAATTAATTTCTAATGATATATAATTATATATTATCTCTCTTCAAGATAAATAATGGTATTTTACAACTTTTATCAACGTAACAATTTACCAGTTGATTCCATACGTCTCTGTAGAAAGTGATAGTAAGACAAATGAGTAAGACATACTATTAAATTAATAACACGCAAGTCCTATATTTTTCATTGATCCTCAAAAAATTAACGTGTAAAACACTGTAATTGGTACATCTTGATAAAAAGTAAATAAAAATACGATTCATGTTATACAAAGAATCTTAGAGAGAAAGTCAGGGAGCACCGACAATAGGAACAAGACAGGAATATTCATGAGCACTAATATTCGAAGTCATGCGAGGTCAGATAAGAACAGACTAAAAAAATAATTTATATGTGTTCTTTCCTAACTTTAAGTTGATTGCGACTTGAATTCTGTTTTACTTTCGTTTTTATGTTTATTTTTGTATTTAAAATAACATATAAATCTTTCATAAATTGGTATCGCAATGTAATATAATAATTAAAAATTGACCACAATATCCTACCTACTTTTAATCGCATTCCTTATATTTTGGTACTGAAAAGAAGTCAATTAGCAATTTTAAATTAACATTATTCATGTCAAGGGCCGTAGGTACTACGTTCTAGATCATAAGGGGCAAAGACCATTTTTTGCCAACTAATATCTTTTAACGAAAAAGTTAGAATATTACAAAAAAATTAATTAAGTAATATTTAATTTTTTAGGCTTAACAAATATTCTACGTTAATTATTGTTTGGTGCGTTGTATACATTTCTCAAAATAAAAATCTCTGAAAATTAAAAAGAAATCGGGAAAAATTCATAAATATGCTCCGATAGAGCAAATGTAATTTATAATACCTTAATTACAAGCTAAAAAAATATTAATATGGTCGTAAGCTTCTCGGGTGAAAACAATAACAATGCGCCATTGATTTTTCGCCAGTCCTTCGCAGCAGTTGGCAGAGGTGGAAACAAAAGAACAACGATGCGCTTTGCACAATACGAACCGGGAATCTACAAAAGAGTTATGGTTAGTCGAAGCGCCAGAGTTATGACTGTGCTGTTTCGATTAGATTACATTTGCGCAACCAACCCCTTTCATCATTTTTCCCAGGGTGTTTTTCATTCCTTTCTCGACCCTACACGCTTCTAGTTGCTAAACCCCGACTCTGCATTGCCTCGCTTTTTTTCCTCATTGAATGCAAGTACTCTTTGCCGTCGGATGTGTCGGGAAATAAGAAAATGATAAATGTACCGGAAGAAATGTAGGTTTTAAATGATTGTTTTCAAGACATACAAACTTGCAGAACAATGCTTGGACTTGTGTACTGATTTGTAGGTACATATCTTTTTAAAATTATTTTTTTATTGTCGCTTCAACTTGAAGGTTATTAGCAAGTAAATAATTTAATATGCTGTAATAATAAGTATAATTTAAAATTTATGTACTTTGGAATAATGAAAACATAACCGTAAAATAAACAGAAAAAATAATGTGTGTTTTTAACTAACAATTTCAAAGTCTCGTCAGGCGTAGGACTCGGTCAAGGGGGTGAGAAATAACAGAAGGGTTACTGGTGATTTTTTTTTCTTTTGCATTTACAGTAAATTATAGGGTTAGGTGCGTATATTAATTTTCTTCGTCCTGTAAATTTTAACAAGAAACTTAAATCATGACTTCGTTGGCCTCACCGGTTGGTGGATCTAAGTTGTAACCATAAACAAGCAATGTCCGTACAGTTTCACTGGCCGTATCTCTGAAATGAAGTAAAAAGACACGATCTTCTAAATCTGAACGTCTTCATTATTCTGATGATCTAATCACAAGATCGTAAAAATCAAAGAAATAAAGAATAGAAATAAAAAGAAAGTGTATCTCAAAGAAAATATATTTCTTACAAAATTTGCAGACATAATGTTACGTTTTTTTAACCATGCAACAATTTTACGAACAATCTATCCTGCACTGTTTAGCTTTTTCCTCCTTTTTTTGCCATTTGTAACTGCCCTTAACACCGCCTCAGTCAATCGCCTTTCTACTCCATCTTCCACCCCCACCCCCTCCACAACCCCACACACCCTCTCCTCGATGACCTCTTTCGCCCCAGTGCTTCCCGAGAAGTTCAAAGAAACAGTTGAAGTAGTAAAATCTGTCTTCTCGGACAGAGAGTTTATTGCTATTCACACGAAGCAAAAGACCTCGTTAAAGTAGTGCTCTACACTATCGGCCGCGCCGCGCCCCCCTCCTCCACTTCCGGGGCGGCGCGGGGTGGCACGCCATCGATCGCCTTGCGCCCCAGTGACCCTGCCCCCCCCCGCCCCCCGCCCCCCCCCCGCGCTCACCTGTTGGCCTTCTTGATGGCGTCGTCCACCTTCGGGTAGGGCACCAGGTGCGGGCTGCGCCGCATGTCCGGGTCCTGCACACGGACGCACAGCATTAGAGAGCAATGCCCGAGCGCAGAGAGCAGGTGTTCGCAGTGTTGGCGAACAGCTGCTTTCCGTTAGAGAGCAGATGTGGGCAGTTAGAGAGCAGGTGCTCTCCGGTAGAGCGCGCTGGCAGCTGCTCTTTAATATGCGGCCCTCCCTCGTGGAAGGACCTAACTTTAGGGGGGGTGGAACCAATTCAAACTCCGCCGTGCCTCTGGTTATTACTCGTGTCCCCCGGCTATAACTAGTTAGAGCCTTGCGGGTGTTGAAACGATATGGGTTTAACACAATGACTAGGGGGGAGTTCAAGAGAATGACGGTGTGGACGGGAAGAACATGGAATCTGTCTTGCCAATTAATAGGCTAAATAAAGCCGTAAACAATATATTATTTAGCCAATATTCTAATAAAATATGCCACATAATGATACCCCATAAAACATTTTCTACCATTATTCTGAGAAAAGAGTTATTCAAGATACATCACAGTGTCTATGGAATTTACAAACAAAACTTACAATTTCCATTTCGACAATATTGAGAATGTTGGTGGAACTTAAAATTATTCTTTAACACAATAATATTCTTGAAGACAAAAACACTAAGTGGGTGTATGGAGGGGAATTATTATTGGCGAGTACGTAATGAATTACATTATGAGCGTAATATAATTCATAATCTCTAAACTTTTCTATGACCTACATGTTTGACATATATTTACATTGATCCTTGGCTTCGTGTTGTGTGGCTGAAGGCGGACCCAGCCACCTCACTGGAAACTGACGCAATCACGTGAACTATATCTCACACTGACGCCCACGACCCACAAAACCTAAACTCGCACTCATATGCAGTTTCTACTTTGGGCTGTTTTATTCCTACAACGAAGCTCTAAAGAGGACGATAGAAAGGAAGACAAAGAGAAAAGACGACAGAAAGGAGACAAAGCGATGAAGAATGAAGCAAATAACATAATGGGAAGGGAGAGAGAGGGAGGATATAGATAAACATTCATAAAAATAATAAAATATAGAGAAAGAATGAATGAAGATGAAGTAAAAATGATCAATAGCAGAAAGAAAGGAAGGATAAAAATTGCTGAAAGAATGAGCGAGGTTGAGAGCGACGTTCAGAGTAATATAAAAAAGGAACGGAAGTTAGAATAAGGGAATAAGATAAAATAATGAGAGAGGGGGAGAGAAATTTGGAAAGAGAGGAAGAAGGAAGAGAGAGATTAAGTAAGGAAATATTAAGACCGGAAAAGTGACATTCAATTGTGACACAAAAAAGAAATGGCATCAGGAATCAAAGAGAAAGGAAGAAAACAAGAAATAAATTGGAGGTAAATGTAAAAGATCGGAAGAGCAAGTGAAAATTGAAGGAGTTTGGACAAAGAGAAAGAAAAATCTGCTAAATTCGCAACATTAGAGAAGAAAATGGATGCAAAAGGGAGTAAAAGAGAACTATCGAGAAAGACACCAAAAATGGAATTTAGAGATTACGCGGGAGAGAAAGTAGGCAAGCGATAGCCCTCGTAAGGAAGCGAGGGCAGGAGACAGTGGCAGGGTTCAGGAAAGGCAGAAAGAGGAATCAACACATTTGGCATATTCATTTGTAGCCGTGTTCAATTTATTCAAAATAATTTCCACATGCTGCACAAGTCACATTCCTAAGGAATATTCCCAACTTTCTCATAACACTTTCAATCTGACAATTCTGATATTTTTCATTTATTAAAAATGTCTATTGAACATTCCAACTGAAATTGTACTCCCCACCCCCGAAATTCTGATTCTGACCCTGCCACAGATCCATCCCTACTGAACGACTGAAAGTCGTAGATTAAATTATAGTTGTAATTAAAATTTACAGCTGCCAAAATTGAGTAAATGCCTGCTGGTTGAAGGGGGAAGATGGCTAAATCAACTGATGCTCCTGCGTGTGCGATTTCTGTTGATAAAAATGCATCAATAGTTCGTCTTGACCCTGCGCTATTTTTAAGTGTTCTTCAGGTCAACTCAAGAGTTATTGATGAAGATAAAAGTCAAAATATTATATATTTATTTGGGAAAATACTATGTCAGATATTCCTTATATTAGTGACTCATCAATTTTCAAATTCTTCAATTTTAAGTGGTATTACATTAAGAAATGTGTGTGCATTTCTTGCTGATCTCCAACATGCTGATCTCCAACATGCTGATCTCCAATTAAGGATATTGGAGGATCTATTACTATTCTAATTAAGATTCCAAGAACGCTCCCCCCCCCCGAAATTCTGTTTCCTCCACCTGAGCGATGTACCTGGTTGGGTGATTGATCAACTGTTTCCGGGTACGTTAAGAGCTATGGTCATTAATCCCGAAATTGTAGTGTATGTTTTATCAATGGCGGTGGCGGTGATTCCTTCCTGTCTGAAATGTCAGATCAGGCGCCGACCTACACGTCGGCTAGTAGTCCTCACCTGCAGGTATCACCTTCAAGGCCTGGTGCAAGCTCTGTGCTCCGAACGCGTGTATGGCTCGTAAGTGTAGTGTATGTTTTATCAATGGCGGTGGCGGTGATTCCTTCCTGTCTGAAATGTCAGATCAGGCGCCGACCTACACGTCGGCTAGTAGTCCTCACCTGCAGGTATCACCTTCAAGGCCTGGTGCAAGCTCTGTGCTCCGAACGCGTGTATGGCTCGTAAGTGTAGTGTATGTTTTATCAATGGCGGTGGCGGTGATTCCTTCCTGTCTGAAATGTCAGATCAGGCGCCGACCTACACGTCGGCTAGTAGTCCTCACCTGCAGGTATCACCTTCAAGGCCTGGTGCAAGCTCTGTGCTCCGGACGCGTGTATGGCTCGTAAGTGTAGTGTATGTTTTATCAATGGCGGTGGCGGTGATTCCTTCCTGTCTGAAATGTCATATAAGGCTCCAACCTACACGTCGGCTAGTAGGCCCCTCCTCCAGGTATCCCCTCCGGGGCCTGTGTGACGCGTGAAGGGCGGCGCGGCGCGGCGCGGCGCACGTACCTCGTTGAGGCCGTAGGTCCAGCCCTGCTGGATGCGCTCCTTGGCCCAGAGGTTGTGCGTGTTCTCCGCCAGCTGGTCCACCAGCTCCTCCATCTTGGCGGTGAGCGTGACGGCGCTGAGGTCGAGCGGCGCGGGCTTGTACCCGTTGGGCTGCAGGAAGGGCTCGTTGGGCAGGCGCACGTTGCGGATGCGCGCCGGCGGCTTGTCCATGCTGATGTGGTAGCCCAGCGCCAGGATGGTCCTGCCACGCACGCACGCACGCATTGCATTGCATTGCATTGCATTGCATTGCATTGCATTGCATTGCATTGCATCGCATTGCATCGCATTGCATTGCATCGCATTGCATCGCATTGCATTGCATCGCATTGCATCGCATTGCATTGCATTGCATCGCATTGCATTGCATCGCATTGCATCGCATTGCATCGCATTGCATTGCATCGCATTGCATCGCATTGCATTGCATTGCATCGCATCGCGCCGCTCACACGGCAACCGCTCAGCAGGGGCCGTCCAGAAATTACGTAACGGACATTTCGAATACCCCCTCCCCTCCTGTCATGTGCACTTGAACCCCCCTCTAACAACTATGTAACGCTTGCGAAAAGACACCCCCCCATAAGTAAACATCAATTATAAAGCAGAAACGAGTTGTGTTAATGGTTTATTAAAAAAAATATGATAATTAACTCGAGAAAAACTTGGTAGTGCTGACCGCACATAACAATAAGATTGGCGACTTTTTTTTTTAATTAATGGAGAAAGCGTAGGCGAGAATATTTCTGACAAGCCGTGCACACGCCGTCATGAATGGCGCATGGGCTCCGAGTTTACTGAGCCAACTCAATTGTATTCTAGGAAACAATAGATAATATATCAGTTTCGAATATTTTCTTTGTAATCAGATAGGTTTAATGAATATGTAAGTGATGGAAAATATTTTCATTTATTGTAATATTATAGAATATTACTTCTTTAATTTACATTTTTAATTGAATTTGTTAATATGGTAATGTTTTAGTACAAGAGTGAATAAAAGGAAGTCTTTCAGCAAATATTGAAATATAAAAAAAATAATTATCAGTGTTACGTAGTACTACACTATGACCCCCTACCTCTATGTAACGCAGAGTAACGATGTCTTAAACCCATCTCCCCTCTTCAGCGTTACGTAATATGTGGACAACCCCTAACCCATAACTCGGAGTGAGAGAATGAATACAGATAACGCGTGGGTCAACTACGTAGGTTATCATTCCCGTAAGTGTAGTGCATGCCATGGGATGGTGGAGGTGTTCTGCACAAGCTGGGAAGTGAGATCCGGCGCCGACTTCAGCTCTCGTGGCATTTGCTCCCTCCAGGTATCTCCTCCAGCGGGGCACCTCCCCAGCCGGAGCAACGTGGAGAGGTGCCCACAAACCCTCCCCTCCGGCCTCCCAACATTTGGGGTATATAAGTGCAATTGTGTGTGTGTGTGTGTGCGTGTGTGTGTGTGTGCGTGCGTGTGTGTGTGTGTGCGTGTGTGTGTGCGTGTGCGTGTGTGTGCGCGTGTGTGTGTGCGTGTGTGTGTGTGTGCGTGTGTGCGCGCGCGTGTGTGTGTGTGTGCGTGTGCGTGTGCGTGTGCGTGTGTGTGTGTGAGTGTGAGTAAAGGGGCGGGGACAAGGATGAGGTAGAAAATATTGCGGGCAGTCCGTGACCCGTTTGTTAAGGCAATCCTCCGGCAATCGCTTTGTATCGATCGGAGAAACTACGGAAAACTGCCAATCAGAGCAGATAGCATTCTCCTCCAGGCAATGGTTGAATTTGACGAGCGTATGCAGCTAGTGTTGAAAATACGCCACCGTCGGGATTCGAACCCTAGGTTCCCCCAGTCAACAAGACTACAAAAACAAGTGCGTTGTCACTGAGCTATTACAACTGATCAATTGTAAATTTCGTTATTCACACAACACAACGCAACAAAACTTCACAGTCACGTTATAGAAATAATATTTCATTTTAAAGGAAGGAACAATTTCATGTCTGGAGATATCATAACCAGTAATAGGAAAGGAAAAGATAAATCAAGTTTCTTATTGACCGTAAAAGTATAGCTACTCGTACGTTGTTCGTGAATTTTAAATCAATAGTAAAATATATTGTTAATTTTTCTCAGACTATAAATACTGTTTTAAAAAACCGAAACCTTCATTAATTTTATCATTTAATAGATCGCTGTTATTTTACAAGTAATGTATGTGGTCTGGAGGAATACGTACAGTTACTACTCGTACTGCAGCCAGTTCAATTTCTGCTGCATGCCATTACCAACGTTGGTGGACGTTATTCCCATATTTGTTGCTATCGCAGTCTCCCCTTACTCTCTCTTTATGCGTATTTGCTCTTCGCAGGCACGTCGACATTGCTATGCACGCACAGTTTTTGAGCCCTCTCTTTCCCCCTCATGTGCAATGTGAGATATCTGGCAGGAAATTCAACCCCTTTCCTGCGATAAAAAAAGAAAGAATAAACTTTCTCTGAAAAGGAGTGCACTCGCTCTGGGTGGACTGACAAAAATCACCCTAAATTGTCTAGCGCGAACCCCAGTCGGGAATTTCTATCGGTAATAAAAAAGGAATACAACGAGAGGGACATGAAAAATACTGGACGGGAGGAAAAAGGAAAAATGAAATGAATGTCTGTCCACCTTTTCCCTTTCCAAATAAATTACGAATAATTGCATATGGTTGACACGAGATACTATTTCAATTCTGATTCTAACTTAAGCACGTCTGTATATTCATTTTCTACCTGTGAGCCGAAAAGTTACAAATGTAAAATACTTCTTAATGTTTTGAATATCATTTATTCACAATCTAGAAAGAAAATATTCCGTAAAGTCACGAAACTAACGTTAAATACTTAATTTTACTTTACTTAATTTTGATTCTCAAATCGATTTAGTTCAAAGGTTTATTCGATCGATGTAAACACTGGCAAGCAAGCCAAATATACACACAACATAAGACCCAAAATGATCCCTTTTCGTGGATCTGTAGTGAGCTGCTGCGGCCATTAGTTCCGTTTGTGTAGTGTATGTTGTAGCCATGGAGGTGCCGCTGTTCCTCCCTCAATGGATGATGGGATCTGACTCCGACCTACTCTTCCCCTCCAGCTATCTCCGCAGCGGGCACCTCCCGACTGGCCTTCCGACACGTGTGATAATGTAGTGCACGTAAGTGGGTGTGAATGTACGTATGTGTGTACGTGTAAAGGGAGAGAGCGGATAGGACAAGGGCGTGGAAGGAAAATCGCGCGTGGTCCGTGGTACGTTTGTTAGGATACTGCTCCGGCATTCGCCTGGAGTTGATCGGAGAAACCATGGATAACTACTGATCAGAGCATCCTTCAACTAGAATTCTCCTCCAGACAGCGACTGAATTCGACGTAGCTGACTAGCTAGTGTCGAAAATGCTGTCGCCGTCTGGACGACAGCATTGGTATCTCAGACACTGTCAGACACTGTCAGACACTGTCAGACATTGTCACTCAGACACTGCAGTGACATGCACCGATGCCGAGAGATGGACAACCCTGTTATGGCCGTGTGCGTGCGTGTGTGTGCGTGCGCGTGTGTGCGCGTGCGTGCATGTGCGTGCGTGTGCGTGCGTGTGTGTGCGTGTGCGTGCGTGCGTGCGTGTGCGCGCGCGTATGCGTGCGTGCTCGTGCGTGCTCGTGCGCGCGCGTGCGTGCGCCTGCGTGTGCGTGCCTGCGTGTGTGTGCGTGTGCGTGCGCGTGCGCATGCGTGTGGGTGCGGGTGCGGGCGCGGGCGGGAGCACTGACTTGAGCGTCTGCACGGCCAGCTGCGAGTCGTAGCGCTTCTCGGCGGGCGGCAGGCGCTCGAATGGCACGAGGCACGGGTGCACGCGCCGCACGTCGTCGCGCCGCTCGCCGAACATCCAGCCGGCCTCGATCTTGTTCATGGCCCACATCTCGTGGATGTTCTCCGCCAGGCGGTCGCGCACGCTCTCCACGTAGCTGGGCAGCGTCACCTGCGCAGCGACAACAAGCAACACACACACACCTTAGCAATTCACAAAACATTCAAAGATACAGAAATGTTTTTCTTTTAAATCCGCCCCTCGGGGGACTCCTGGTCAGCGTGGTAGCATTCCGTGGTTACGGTACCGGGTTCGATTTCCGGACGGAGCAAAAATTGAGTTGTAGCTTTCCGTAACAATCGTCTCTGTTTCTATTGCTGGGGAATTGGCTCGGCTTAGATCCCGATGTTCCTAGTCTGTCACCCAACCAGGAAACCGCGATATTTCCATTTCTCTTAACCTTCGTGACTTCACGTAGCCAACGAGTCGGCCAGCGACGCCGGTTTTGTGGTCGTGGCCTTCAGGTAGAACCATCCCGGCATTCGCCTGGATGGCCGAGAGAAACCACGAAAACCTCGGTCAGGATGGCCGGCACGGGGATTGAACCCGGGACTCCCCAATGCGAAATCGGTGCGCTACTCTCAGAGCCCTTTTCTTCGGTACATACATACAAAAATTTAGTTCAACTCGTGAGAAACTCTGCACTTAAAAATGACCTTTGGCCGAATAACGATCTATGCTAGAATATTCGCTAAAATGTTTAATGTGGAATATATTATTTAGTCATGTGTAGCTCGTGTACCTGTGTGTGTACGTACCATAGGCGTGCGCACATGAGGGAGGAGGTCTGTTGACCCTGTGAAATTTTCAATGGCCCCGGATCCATATGTAATATAACATATTCTATTCGTATGATACTTTCCTAATTTCCCTTTTTTCAAGCTGATAATTTAGCAACTTTGCACCCCATTTCGGGGAAGAGTCTCTCTAAAATATCTGGCAACTCCGTATATTGTTAAACATAAAACAATTGTATGTGTCAATTGGATGATCAAAGTTATAATGCCAATATCGTGGTATAAATACGTCATATGTCAATAAAAACGTTTAAAACAAAAAGCGTCTCAAAGGGGTCCAGAGATGTAGTTAGTCCCCTATCGTTTTCGGCTGCGCACGCCAATGGTATGATACCAAGCAAAACATATTCATTCGATAACGGTCTGCTACCAATTTGCTACTAAAATTCATGGTCATGCAGAAACGTAAAGCGTTTTGCTTGTTCTGTAAAATTAAAAAATCCTAACATTGACCGTTATTCAGCCCAACGCTTCAGATTATTATTTGAAATTGTTTTTGTGTATTTATATTGTTTTGAAAGTGAAAAATAGCTTAAAAGTCTTGAGCCCATTCAATTAAATTGCATAGAATATAAAAGTATCATATACAAGGGACGAATTTCTCATTTTATAGATAACGGCCTAAGAAACGGAACTCGTTACATTCTTGACGGTCTGAGAGCCGGATTTCACGATCTATCACGATGCGACAAGAGTTATAAGAAATTGGTGTTGCCGGAACAACGATGCATCTGCTGATTTATTCACAGCACAATTCACTAAATTTTAAAGTTTTGGTCTTAAATCGTGATCACCCTTGAGGGATAATTCCCTATTCAGCGGTAGCACACTTTCGGAGGTGATGGCGTATAAAACAGTCGTATTGCTCAATAGATTTACACAAGGGATCGATAAATGGAGAGACAGACACTGAAGCAGTTGTTTTCGTAAAAAATCTTAACTGTGAATTAAATCTTTTTACTTTGAATGAGCAATGGTATCCATAACCACTCGTGACTCAGTCTCTTGAGATGTTTGCTTGCGTTGTCCAAGCACACTTAAGCAGCCTTATATTCGCAGTTTGTGAATTGAATTGAATTAATGCCTTATTTTACGTGGCGAGACTCAGGCCATTAGGCCTGCTCTTCCGTCTGACCACGCAAATTTCGCTACGCTCCTTTCACCAACTAGCAGAGAAAGGAGGTATTTCTTGGGCGAGAAACAGGCGATTTGAATTTAGCTCAGAGGCGTCATTTAGGCTTGAGGATCTTTCAAGTAAATCTACTAACATGGGACAGCCGGCTTTACTTCCCCTCCGAAGGAAGGCGTACGAAGGATTTTGTCGCCCTAAAATTCCACGGCTTCGATCGGGTAGTGGGTTTGTGGGAGTTCATTGTCCCTAAACTTTTGTGCACTAACGCGTTTCTGCTCTACTAGCTTAGTTATCGTTACATTGTCTCTTTATATGTCGCGCCATACGAAAATATTAGAAAATTTTGCTGCTTTTTCAAATTCTCGGACTTGTATCTTAAAGAGATTTCCACATACATACATAAAGCTCAACATGCGATATAAGAAATACGCTCGTCCGGATGATTAATCCCTTAAATCGGATTCCGATTATAGGCACGCGTAGAATCCAGAAAGTCGAAAATCACACTTCCCGTGCACCGAAACTGCCGGGGAGTTTCTTGCTCACGCCGTCATCCTTTCCCTTTAAGAGGAGACTGATTGCGCTACCACATGATTCTTTAGCCGAGTTATTGAAGTTTGAAATTACTTCGACAGAAACTGTCTTTCATTAGAGCGAGATTGCTTCCCCACCCCCTGCAGCGAATAAACGACGTAGAAAAATAAAAAGAAAGAAGGGAAAGAAATTGTAGTATTATTTGTGAACCCACAGAGAAAAGTTAATATGGTGGCTTGTGCCATACGATTCAAACCACGCAACCCTAAGCTACGCTCGGCCAGTCCTTCCCACGCTTCCAAATGATGCGGCTCGTTGAGATTAGGCTGCTATTGTGTTACGAAAATTTCAGGCTGGCGGCGTTTGAGGTATTTGTATTTAGCCGTGATAATCAATGCAATTGGTCTCGACGCCGTTAGATCCCGGGTATTCATAGTCAGTCACCACACACCTTCGTGTCTTCACGATGTTAACGAATTCGGCTAGCGACATCGGTTTCGCTTTCAGTAGAACCATCCCAGCATTCGCCTGGATGCCTTATTGTGCACCAACTATACATTTCAAGTTAGTATCATCTTTACCAACATTCATCTAGAACATTCAAAATGTTGGTAAAATCAATATCAAGTTTCATACCGATTCGTATTACTTCATTAAAATTCGCATCTTTTCATATTCAACAATTAACCCAAAAGATTTGTGTTAAAGTGAAGTTTAAATTCTGAGTAATTCGACTTTTCGAGTTGGAAATCCCCAGAGCCCTTTGTTCACCGGCATCAAGTACTGTGCTTGAGTGCGCGCGTGTGCGAGCGTGCGTGCGTGCGTGCTCACCATGGAGGTGTCGACGGGCTGCGGCACGAAGGCCGTGTCGTCCTCCACCAGCCAGGGCCCCGACAGCACGCACTTGGGCAGGTTGCCGAAGTAGAAGCAGGGGTCGATGCTGAGCGTCTGCTGCGGCAGCAGCGACTCCACCAGCGCCGAGAACTCCTCGGGCGGCGCGTAGCGGAGGCGGCCGTGGTCCCCGCCCAGCAGGAAGCGGCAGCTGCGCGCACACACAAGCCCGCTTCCTAAGCACATCCTTGCATTACATAATAAAGCGACGAAAAGACACTCTTAACAGCGGGGGTACGTTAAGGACTTCACAGTTCGCCGTCCGTTTAGAATAGGCCCGCACAACATTTTGCACTTTCAGTGATTGTCCGATTTTCTTTAGAATGGGATGATTTGACAGCTAGTGCTGGCAACAAAACTGACGATTCTGTGGTCGTTGTGTCCTTGAACTTATTAGACTCTCCTTCCTCTATTCGTTTGTTTGCGGTTGGCTAACTTGTAAACAGTTCCCTGGCTGTGATGTGCTCGTCCGACGAAAATATAGTGCGCCACGAAAAATAATTGAAATTAGGAAGTGCAGAGCTTTGTGCTCTTCTGTAAAAATTCTTTCTTTTTATAAAAATTACATTGAATTTAGTTTCTATGTGATAAGTATTATGTTTGTTTTAAAACCGAGTCTTGAATGTGAGATGCGTACTCGTGACGGTGGACGTGTTTACTTCTCTGAAGTACTCGTGATGTTCACTTGTTTCGCGAACTGTCACTTTATCCCATTCTTAAGAAAATCGTTCTAGACCTCGGGTGCCGCGCGCCAACCATTCGACTGCATATACAGGCGGCGAGAAGGGGGGAAGTGAGACTCAGGCTAGGAGTGGGGACCACCACTGACAATGCGTAATTCAAATGGAAACTGAAAGAGCAATCGGCGAGATCGGGAAGGACTGTTACTTACAGTTCAAGTAATGTTGCCTTTTGCATTGTATTAGAAATGTTTGTTGTCGATTGATGAAATAATGTGAAATACCAACCTAAAACGAATTAGGCATACATTTTGATTTGAACACCAAGTTATATATTTGCTTGTAGGGCAAATGATTTTGCTTTGCTACGAAGTAATCAGAAATTGAGTGTGGTGCTTACAAGAAAATTGAAATATTGAATTGTTTTTGTTTAATAATGGTAGCAATATATTATTTTTCATTAACTATGTTGAATTTAATAAGACTGTTCTATCAAAACTAAAAAAATCTTATTTTTAAACAATCATAATTACTTTCTGCTCTGACGAGCGTACATAATAGTACATTTCTAATATCAACAAACATTATTTATTCATAATCATTTACGGCGTTGTATAAAAAAGTTAAGCCCTTTTCATTATGTTTATCAAGGCCTATGATAATTCATGAATGCCCGTAAAGTATGATCAGATAGGTTTGGTATCTCTTTATGAGATTCATAATGGGGAAAGTGGTCACACATAGGATCCATGTGCTGCCGAATACTACCCTTCTTGGAATCGCCTTCGACGATTTCCCTGTAGTTGTTCGGTAGCGAACGACCGATTTTTCGGCCGCACCGTGACCGTAGCCTAAAGCGTCGCCTTATGCTCGCCTTCGCAGTGATGACAGAAAGTGTGTGCCTTACTAGGATTCCAAGGTCCCAAAGTAACTTAATGGATTGACTAAAATTATCAATTAAACCCTTAAATAGGAATGTTTAAACATTGTTAAGTTAATGATTATAACGTTCATTGTTCTCATTTGAGAGACAAATTCTGCTTTCTTCTATTTGTTGCATTTCCTTTTCATTCAGACGCATTAATAATGCAATAGTACATAAATATAGAAAGCTTTCTTTCTTAATTTTCTTGCCAATCACCAAAGAGCACTTTCAGGATTTGTTTCATAACTACAAGAACTAGAGAAAGGCGCGTTATTGACAAATTCGTATACGTGTTGCCAAAAGCGATGAAATAAACATTCTGATAAAATGAGGAAACATTTCTCAGTTATTCAAATCCTTTGATATTCAAAATATCGAATCGGAATATTGAAGGTTTCCATGAATAAATTGAAGAGTCCGCATTCGTAATGATTGAGGTTGACGTGAGAGGCATACAATACGCGCCACATCGAGACGACTCGCTCCCCCCTGCTTGCCTTCGTCCCAAAGGGCCCAAACGACGCAGAAAGACCTTTGTGTTATGCATTCTTTATTTCGTTAGTATCCGCAGAGAATTCGCTCATAAAGCCCCCTCCAGCGATCGATAAACAGCATCTTATGAATTCCATTATTTTTTACTATTTCCTACTATGTGTTTTCTTCATTATTTATTGTTTCGCTGACCTAAAAATGATCAATGATGAAAATGTTTTAGAGAGAGGGTAGTGAGATAAGAAATATCACGCTACCATAGTTTTAATTCGAACGTTTAAATACAATACTTTCATGTTTAAAAAAATATTATTCAGTATCGTTTTCAAAGCAATTCGCTTCAATCTCGTAAGGTTACTTGTAATAGGTATTGGTTATTTGAATCTCATCTTGTTTTCAATATCAATCATTTCTTTTTTTAAACAGATGGCTAAAGTTATGTTTAAAGGCAAACGAAATTATAATGAAAACAATAAAAATGTCTTTATTTTTGGAAACGCTTGAGAAATAAAGCCTATTCTTTATGCTAATTACGTAATTAAAATTGCGTCGTTTGAGCGAAAATATAGTTAAATGACATTTCTCGTTTCATAGGTTTTGCATCTTATTTGATAGTTTACACTAAGATTTATTATAATGGTTCGAGCTGTGCGGTTCGCGTACCTATCTATTTTATTTATCATATTTAAATATTACGAGGAAATGGCCTCAAGTTTACAAGCGGGCCACAATTTTACAACGCCGCAGTCATGCGCTTTGATAAGATGCCGCCGACTCGGATGTAATGTCACGTGATAAATATACTTTCATACGGATTTTGTGATGTCACGGAGGGAGGATGAATGTGAGATGTGCAGCGAACCCATCTCAAAACTCTGAGGAAGGACAGAGGTTGAAGCGCAGCAATCTGATGTGGGGACGTAAAGCACTGTAACACCGGTCACTGTGCAGCAGGTAGTTCTACGCATATATCAGAAGTGCCTACAGGTTGTTTCGCTTCGCACAAACACTCTACCATCAAAATCCAAACTAGATGTCAAATAAAATATTATTTGACAGTTTTTCTCTTGGATTCACAGTTCCATTTACAAATTCTTCGAATGTTTAATTACGACCAGCCTAAGTTAGGCTTCCCGCTTAGCACCACTGTTATCGCGTTTAAAAACCGTTGTGCCTGCAGCAGAGGACACCGGACGGTGTAGTTACGGAGCCCGCAATTTTCTGACACCCGTTGAAACAATTAAAAATTGGGCTGATAGCCGAATGATTAAATTGACGTAGAAAGACTATGATGTTGATAATGGCGCATTTATGCCAGAGTTTTCCTTCGGGGTGGCTATCCCCCCTAGGGGGTGGCGATAGAATTTTAAAGAGGGTCAGTGATGATCAAGAGGTCGGTTGAGTGTCGATAGACGAATACGTACCGATAACTGATCTGTATAATCAAGAGCCTATTGATTACAAAAAAAACATAAATGAAGTTAATTGTTTTCTTTTATGAAGGTTCAAAACATCTAATAATATTAATTTATACTGAAAATTACAATGGTACAAAAACTAATAAAACCTTAACTTAATAAATCATTTTTTCAAACCTTTTATTCATACTCTTTGTCTGATTGTTGTCAAGTCATGTATGCTCAAATGCTTGCGTGTGCACATGAGAGAAGAGTGTGCTGACCTGAGCTTGGAGGAGGCGCTGATGACGGGGAAGAACATGCCGTCGAGGTTGAAGTTGACGAAGGAGCCCTTGACGGGGCGCCCGTTGAAGGAGAAGGTGATGATGGGCACGGTGAGGTCGAGCGCGCAGCCCACCACGTCGCCCTTGCGGATGAACGGCTCCTTGGCGTCGGCCACCACCTGCGTGCGGCGCCCGCCTGCGCACGCGCACGCGCACGCATATGCTCAAACGTGCATGCGCTCACGCACCCATGTGCTTACGCTCGCGCGTACTCACGCACGGATGCGCTCACGCGCGCATCTACTCAAACGTGCATGCGCTCACGCACGCATGTGCTCACGCATGCGCTCACGCACCCATGAGCTTATGCACGCACGCACTCACGCACGGATGTGCTCCCGCACGCACGCGCTCACGCACGCACGCGCTCACGCACGCACGCGCTCACGCACGCACGCGCTCACGCACGCACGCGCTCACGCACGCACGCGCTCACGCACGCACGTGCTCACATACGCACGCCCACGTGCACGCATGTGCTCGCGTGCACACACACGCGCTCACACACCGCTCATGCGCGCATGCACGCACGCACGCATGCATGCGATTAACTTAATAAGTTATTTATAGAAACGGATATTTTTCCACATATGATTGTGACGTTGATTGTGACGTGGGCGCGCGCCGTGCCCTACCTGTCCACAGGCAGGCGCCGTCGAAGCCGAAGGAGTAGAGGTCGTCGCCGACGCCGTTGCCGCCCCACTTCTCTCCGCCTCCGGGGTAAGGCACGTACCTGCAGGGGGAGAAAAACTTCTCACAGGGCTTACAACGCTACACTTTCTTCGTCTCTGTGCGGGAACACTAGACTTTTTTGTTACTCGACATCGAGTCAGGCTGTCGAGTTCCGATGCATCTCCCGACTGCCCAACCCTGCCAGATCTCGCGAGAGTCCTCTGGATTCTGCCTGATCTTTGCCGGTTCCGCCCGTTATTTACCGGCCTCGTTCGATGCTGCTCGACCCCGCAAATCGCGTGACTGCCCATCCGATAGCAGCTCTCTTAAAATCTTGGTCGGTCATGCACTCGAACCAAATCGATATTGAGAGTGACCTGGGTGGTTGATTCACCCGTATGACTAGCATTATCCCAGACCAACCTGAGTATTCACTATTAAATTTTGTAAAATATTATGAATGTTAACTTAAGTAGCATCCACAATTTGCCCTAATGAAGTTTTTCTAAATTTATATTCTGTTAATCATTAGGACAATTTACACTCGTTTACAAATACGTAAACGAAGACGTTATTTGGAGCAATAAATCCCAAATATTCTAATTCAATGTCAAATCCAGTGCTTCATTTTAGAAGTACAACCATTAGCAAACACCAGGCTTATAATAATTTATCCCTAATACTGCATTCTCCTGTATTAATACAATTCATGAACTGATTTTGATGAAACATGTTTGGAGAAATTACGCTAAATCGTAATAAAAATTATATTATACTCAAACTGAAATCTATTTTAGTGAATCATGCTTCTGACTTAAAAATCAAAGAGGATTCATTAACACAACAATCATGAAAACAGTTTGAACACACTTGAATAACTCTTTTCACAAACGCGTTGCTTGACTCAACGAAATATTAGCCTTCACGTGATGTTGACTATTCCATTCGTGAAATTAAAACCAATATAATGTTTAGCTATACATACAAATCGGTGTATGTATAGTTACATACGTATGTACGATAACAAAACCTCTTTCATTTTAACATAGCTTTCAGTCATTTTAAATTTTTGGTGCATTTTGGAACTCTGTTGGAGATAATTTCATTTGTGGAATAGTCCTATTAAGTAGATACCACTGGAAATTCCCAGATAAATCGCCTCCTCGCTTCGCGCGTCGGGAATTTATCGCCAATCTCCAGAGCACTGGAGGCGTTCCGTGTGGCAGCGCCGCTCACCCAGTGGTGTTGGCCCAGCCGATGCGCAGGTGAGGCATCATGTGCGTTGTCTGCTCGATGTGGTCGAGCGTCACCTCGAAGTACCACTTCTGGTACACCGCCGAGCCCTCCACTCGCCCCACGAAGATGTTGGGCCGCACACTGCAACACCGCGCCGTCCAGCACCACCTCACCACCGCGCTCAGGATAAACCCCGGTAATGAAGCACCGCCAATCGCCGGCGCCTGACAATTTTTATTAGGCAACCCGCTTGACGTTTGCTACGAGTCGCAGCTATCTAGGGCGTTGTCACATTCATATTGGCGGGGAGCCAAGGAGGAAGAAGAGGACATGAAGAAGAAGAAGAAGAAGAAGAAGAAGAAGAAGAAGAAGAAGAAGAAAAGGGAGAAGGAAGACAAGGAGGAGGAGGAGCAGAAGGAGGAGGAGGATGAAAATAATAAGACAAAAGAGCTAATGGTAAGTAAAGTTAAAAAGTAAAAAGTACAAATGAAAAAGTACAATGCGATGAAAAATTATGAATAATAATAATAATGGAAAATGATGAACAAACAAGATTATCTTTCAACTAGAAAACAAGACATAACAACCTCTAAGACCTGTCGAGAGAAATGCACGCCAATTCTAATATCAAAGACCAATTTCGATTGTGTTCTTTACTACTCTCCGGTGTTTCGTCTAAGATAAAAAATACTTACGCAATAAATGAGTGTTGAAAAATATCGAAATAAATCAGTCAGCAGAATGAAAAATCGAAAAAAAGAACATTCCCAGAAAAAATTGGTCTCTAGCAATTTATCGAATAATCGTGTAACAATCCTGACAACAAGAATTAGGATTAGAATTGATTCTATATGATAAAGTAAATAAGGTTTATCAGTATACACTTAGACAAAGAAAATGTATTACATTCACAACCCTTTGGTTTGCTTACAACCTTTATAACATACGAAATCGTTAAGACATTCAAAATAATATTTAAAAAATGATAATGGAATTGACTAACTTTTCTACGAAATCTACTCGAAATATTCAGAACACAAGTTGTTAAAAATCGCCAATAATACTAATATCGGTAAATCATACCATCGAAGAAAAGTAGAGAGCAGAGAATGAAAAGTGACCCAAGAGGAAAGTTTCAATGGCAGCTAATTTCAGCGAGTTAAAGGAGACGATAAAGAGCTGTGTCGCGCCTTGGGTAATTCTCTGGGCAGGAATTTCATTCAATACCCTCTAAGAGATATTCGTCACACAGTGTTCTTTTGTTTTTTGCTTTCGCCGACCGGGCGTTGAACTCTGGAAACGGGATTTCTTCATTCTTTCCCGGGGGAAGTGCAGTAGACTGAAAACGGGCAGAGAAACCGCTATAGAAAGTTGGCGACTCTCCAGACGCGAAGAAGGGGACCGGAAAGAAATCCATTCCGCCGCCTGCAAACTGCAGGGAAAAGGAAAGAGAGCGACATTCCCTGGAGTGGAGCGTCAGATGCGCGGCTTTCCACGACTGGAAATGACAGCCCTCACATATTCCCTAGCACACATTTAAGGCTAACGTATTGTCCACTGGTGGTCCAAAGAAACTTCCACCCTTTCGTTTTTATTTCATGAACTAATTTTGTCACTTTCGGTTAGCTGTAGACCTGCTACCCTACATCTCCAAACTTTCCAAGAGATACAAAAGTATTCTTCTAAACTTAGAAATTCAATATTTTCAGTTTCCTACTTCTTTCACATTCAACTAATTGAAGAAGATACCCTCATATTTTCAATTTTGATTATTTTTTTCACACGCGTCTATTACTTAGGTTATCACTGTAAGTGTAGTGTAAGTTATATCTCAAGATGTGGAGATGATCCTCCCAAGCTGGAACGCGAGATCCGTCGCCGACCTACACAATCAACTTGCATGTGTTTTCCTGTCAAGGTATTTCCATCAGTAGGCAGAAAACGATGGAGACTTCTGAAGACGTTTCAAGAGAAGCGTACTGATCATAACGATGATGTCTAGAACATACATCGGCGTCATCACACACTCAATGCATTCAAATCAGAATGCCACAAAACTCGTGTATTCTGATTTCTGTATGAGTAACCTACGGCGCACCCTGGCGTGGATGAAATGAACAAATGGGCGGGCGGCGACGAAACGAAGAGTGCTGGATAGTGGCGTGAAAGACAAGGGAAACAGAAGGGGGATTGATGCCCTGAGCCGTCTCTCCAGACGTGTGTATTCTATAAAATGGGCTGATAAGAGGAAGTGATAACGCAACCAACAGTAATTTATTTCAATACAAAAATCGTGAAATTTACTTCATTAGAAAGCTTCTTATTAAACGAAAATCCCTAGTATTGTTAAATGACTAGATAACAACGATGATGATACCCATCCAGATGGCCGAGATCGCTAAGGCAGTAGTGTCGAAGCGATCTCGAACTGAAGGATCGCGGGTTTGAATCCCGCCTCGGGCATGGTTATATTCGTCCTTTTACCCCCTACCATCACCATACCATGTCATATTCATAGTTACCATAACGTAAAAAGCAACAGTGGTCGCTGATGACCTACATGTTGATGCGATCTTAAGTAACAAAAAAAGGTACATCTGTGTCTTCCGAATGATCGAGATCGAAGATAGTAGTGCCGCAGCGATCTCGGACGGAAGCATCGAGGGATCGAGTCCCGCCTCGGGCAAGGTTGTATTGTGTTCGTCCTTTCACCCCCTGCCATCACTATATCGTGTCGTCTTTACAGTCACCATACCGTTAAATGCAATAGTGGTCGCTAATGACCTAGAGGTTGATGCGCCCTTGAATAGGAAAAGAAAAGGGTGGTGGAGGAGGGCTCACCTGGCCACGTGGTCCACGAGCTGTGTCTGCAGCAGCAGGTTCTTGCCCGGCAGCAGGAAGTCGCAGATGTTGTTCTGCGAGGAGCGCACGGCCACGCCGTTGCCCACGCACAGCGAGCACAGCACGTCCAGCACCTTGGGGTCGCGGCCGTGCTTCTCCAGCAGCGAGATGATCACCTTGATGTGCTCGTCCTGCGGCAGAGGACCGGGGATCGATGCCAGCGCCAGCGGAATGCCGCTGCAGCCCTCGCGCAGCAGCCTTTGATGGGTCGTAGGCGCAGTTTATCACGCAATACACGGCGCGGCGCTGGCTAAGTGACTGACGCTGTGGTACAGGAATACTATAAGCAGTGACGTGTGAAACGTCTAGAATTCGGGTCGACGACGTATGTTGTCACATCGTTCTTTGATAATAATAAT
The DNA here is from genome assembly GCA_038098605.1 of Gryllus longicercus. Lineage (NCBI taxonomy): Eukaryota > Metazoa > Arthropoda > Insecta > Orthoptera > Gryllidae > Gryllus > Gryllus longicercus. Next base: position 174,429 of record JAZDUA010000574.1, on the reverse strand, counting down.
AATAATAATAATAATAATAATAATAATAATAATAATAATAATAATTACGGCTGCCGTCGTCTGCGCCGAGGAGGCTGAAGGTTCCAGTCATGCGAAGGCATGGTCGTATTTGTGATTGTCCCTTCACCCATCATTATCATCCTATCACCTCATTCTTCGTAAATCAAGGAATAACAACCTCTGTCTTATGGACGGATACAGCCGTAAAAAGACGATCCCACATTAATTACACACGTCAATCTCTCCGGGGCCTCGAAAGATTACGTCTAGAGTTGTGATTAATGGTCGATACGCTAATAATAATAATAATAATAATAATAATAATAATAATAATAATAATAATAATAATAATACCACTATTATTACGAACGGATCTTTTGAAATATATGTATATAGTGTAAATGTATGTATATAGTAAATATATGTAAAAAGTGTTGAATTTCTATTTAACAGATCCTAATGTGGAATCTAGTCGGTAATATTTATTTTTTGTTTTTGTGTGATTTAAATAAATTTTATGTTTGTGGACCCCTCTTTCATGGTATTGTCATAGATGGTCTGCATTATCTCCCTTTTCTGTATAATACGTTATGAAAAAGGTTGAGACGTTAGGAAAAAGGAACCGCAAAAGTATGTCAAATATTAAATTTCTCATTGTTTTATTGACACGCCTTTTCAGTTTTTTCCTTATTTCGTATGATTTTAGTATATTGTATTGTATTTTCTGAAAGAAAATGTGGTATTATGAAATTACGTTTTAAACAGAGAAAGTATTAGAATTCGATATTTGAACAGCATAAGTGTGCGATAAAAATTTATAGGATATTATTTCTGAAAGGTCAGTGCCGTTACTGTTTTATAGATGAACTACCGATTACGAGTATTATAAAAAGTTCTCGAGCTCCTGTAGTGCGTACTAAAGTAATATGCATCTCCCCCTGGGAAAGCAAGCTGAAAAAGGAATACTTTTCATAGTCATTAATAAGCAACTTTGCACCTTCGTATTTTGAACAGATTAGAATTTATGTATCAAAATATAGAACGACTCCAGTTCATTGTAATTTACTAAAAATCGATCTTCATAATAATAAATTGATCTCTGTATGTAATCTTTAGAAGCTAAAATACAAGCTTTGGAATAATTACAGAGATTTTTGTGAATCTCGTTAATGATCATCACATAATTATTATTAAATAACACGAATCCCTTCGTAACTATCTCTTAAATGTTCGCGATGAAAATCAGACAGCCGCGATTATAAATGACACCAAAGAATTATAACGATCATTCCTGACAGTAATATTACTATAAATATGACTAAAAAAGATAATCTAATTCAACTCTTCAGTTGCTACTTAAGTTAAAGAATAGGACATGTAAAACAATATCAAATGTGTAAATATAATAAAATGAAAATGTTGAAGCATTATTGAACTTTTATCATTCAGTACATACAATGATATTAATGCTATTAATTTTTTTCCAATACCTTTTTAATAAAAAAAAAATGATGTGGATCCGGAAAAGAACCGGAGGCGACGTGATTTTGCAAACCAACTCCTGGCATTAACCGCACGCCCTAAGCCTCCGATCGCCGGCGGGCGCAAGCCGATGTCCGATAGCCCTGGAGCAGCGGACGCGTGAAGCTTCCATCCGATGCGCACTCCGTATTCCCAGCGCCGCGGGAGGAGGGGAGGGGGAGGGGAGGGGAGGGGAGGGGAGGGGAGGCTTCCGCCCTCCCTCCGCGCGCGATCGAAGGCACCTGCCGCGCCGCCCACGCGCCGCCCCGCCCCGCCTCTAAGCGCTTCCGCCCGATAGGAGACGGCGCCGCGCCGGAGACGGAGGCGGAGGCGGAGACGGAGGCAGAGGCGGCGGCGGCGGAGGCGGAGGCGGAGGCCGAGGCGGAGACGGAGGCCGAGGCGGAGGCGGAGACGGAGGCGGCGGCGGCGGCGGCGGTGGCGGCGGAGGCGGAGGCGGCTGCGGAGGCGGAGGCGGAGGAGGAGGCGAAGGCGAAGGCGAAGGCGAAGGCGGAGGCGGAGGCGGAGGCGGAAGCGGAGGCGGAGGCGGCGGCGGTGACGGTGGCGAAGTTGGTTAGGCGAAGGTGTCAGCGACGGGGGAGGAGGAGGAGCAGATGAAGGGGGTGGCAGTGTAGGCGGAGGAGGAGGAGGTAGAGAAGGTGGAGTGACGATATTGTCTGAGGAGGCGGTTGCGTCGTTGGCGGAAGAGGAGGAGTTAGATGGGGTGGAGGGGGTGGCGTCGTTGGCGGAAGAGGAGGAGTTAGATGGGGTGGAGGGGGTGGCGTCGTTGGCGGAAGAGGAGGAGTTAGATGGGGTGGAGGGGGTGGAGGGGGTGGCGTCGTTGGCGATGGACGGGGAAGGGGACGCGGCGGCGACATTGGCGGAGGAGGCGGAGACTGAGAAGATGTTGGCGAAGGAGGAAGTGGAGGAGGGGGGCGGCGATAGAGGAGAAGGCGGGCGTGGTAGGGCGTTGCTGAATGGCGGAGGAGGCAGTATGGAGGAGGTGCCGAAGGGACTGGCGGAGTTGGAGGAGGTAACGGCGGAGGAGGCGTGGGTGCAGGCGTTGGAGGGGAAGGGGATGTCGCTCTGGCTGGAGGAGGCGGCACAACTCGCAGAGGGGCCGAGGCGATTTTGGCAGTGGAAGGGTGGGTGGGGGTGCCTGCGGTGGCGGAAGGGCGGCAAGGTTCAGACGTTGGTGACGATACACAGTGCTGCGAGGGTACAGTGATAAATTTGTTTCCTTGTACATGTTGACAGATGGACTCTCTAAGAGTTCTTTCGAATATCGAATACAGCTTGGTGTGTGCATTGAATTACATATATATTTGAATTATAATTGAAATGAGTTGTTACCACTATATAGCAGTGGTATAAAATTACAATTAAAATAAAGAAGAGATGTTTGTAATGTAGAATGGACCTTTTTGTTCAATCGTGGTGTATCTTACGCAAGAAGGGGATAGAGGAGGAGTTTATATTAAACTTCTTACGTAAGGAGAGGTGGTATCGATTTTCCTGAAATTCGTCTTATGTAATTAATACACCGCCCCTTAAGCCAGAACCAGTTTGGGGGGTGGTGACGAAGTTCGATGTGAGAGTAGCGGGGAAGGCGGCATGAAGGAGAGCCTGCGGAGGAGTGGAACAGATAGGGAGAAATGAAGGGGGCCAAGGCAGGGATGATAGAGGATGCTGTGTCAATGACATTCGCATTGTGGGTTGCAAGGATTCGGAGCCAGTGGGAAAGTGCTGGAGTTGGCGGAGGCGGGGGCGGGGGCGGGGGCGGGGGCGTTGGCGGCGGGGGTGGGGGCGGGGACGGGGGCATCAGTGGGGCGGTCAGTTTGGAATTGGTGGCGGCCATGAATACTAAAACCTCGAGCGGATGCTTAAATGGAAGGCGGTCTATTTCTCGTTCGTGGGAGTTCTATTGGTATTTCTTTTCAGAAAGCAGGGTGGTTCAGGCGCTGGCGGCGGTAGTTTGTGTGAAGCGGTGTCTAATGGTTTTGTGTGAACCTGTTCTAACTGCCACCGCGATTAAGCAGACAGCTCCCTTCACGAACATTTTTTTCGTGAAATATATTTTTCCACAAGACACGTGTAAAAATGTTCCTCCTTTAACCAGTCATTTCTCCCCGTTGCGGGGGCAATTACTACAAATTTAATATCTTCCTGTGACAGAACGCAGTCATATTACTTAGTTAAATGACATCCAGAACTGCTTATCTTCCGAAGGGATTCATTTCTATTTCAGATAATACATTTTAAGAGAGGATTCACTGTATTCAAAAATGAAAATTATAATACTGAATTAAAATAGTATTGGCAAACTTTTTACTCCATTAAGCAAAAATATTATAATAAAGGATTCCTTAACTGATTCGTGCATTAGAAGAAATTCTTGATTTACTTGGAAAACTTCTTTCATGTATCAGTATAACGAATAAATAGAAACACATTTCCATTACTGATAGATCGCAACATGCTAAATAGTGGTAACAACATTACACAGATCCGAAAATCATTGTTTCTCTTTCGGCTCCTTCCCTTTGCTTTCACCGATTTCCTGATTAAGATAAATCGGAATCAGGCAATAAAAAATATATATATTGATCGGGAGTCAGTATTTTAAATCTAAAACGACATTGCTTAACGTTTCAAACATGGCTCTCGTACAACAATTACTGCTCAATTTTTTTACTCTAAATGACGCACAAATTTTAGTTAACTGTCTAAACACAAAATTATTTTTTTACCACTTGAATACGTTATCTTAAAGTTTGAGGAATAATACTTCATTATTTTAAATTTTATCATATACCATTTTGATGTGTATATTTCAACAATGAGTAACAAAACGTGTTTTTCATACTTTTAAGACACGCGCTAAATAAAAGTAACGCAAGTGATGAGTACAAGATAGTCACAAGCCACAATTTTAAGTTTTTGGAATAGGTATACCTAATTCTTCTCTGAGTAATCTTCTTCCCATTCAGTATTTTAGTTTTTATCTTCAGGTGGTAGAATAACATCCAACATTCATTGTTCTTCATTCATTTAAAGGTTTTCACCAGACATAATACTCTTACACGGGAATCGAGTAACCTGTGTCCGTCCATCTGTTCGTCCTTCCATCCATGCGCCCGCCACCCACGTTTAGACCACTTCCAGTTCACCAATCGAGACAAATGAACGTCATTCGACGCGACGGTCTCCTGTTGGGGGAACATATCATTTTTTCCAGATCCAACCACAAAGTTCCAATGAATATCTCTAAAAACGCGTTTTGAGATGATTAGTAATTCGTTCTATTCTTTTTAACCCGACAAATCGATTATCGTACATTTTTACGTACGATAATCGTATATTGTTAGCCGATTCTCTCCTGAAAATTCTGGAAGAAATGTATAAAAAAGACGAGTTTTCAGAATACATCTACGATTACAATGAGCACACTCTGTTATAATATTTGCTATTTATTATATTATATACTATGCTCTTTACGGTATTTGCGTGAATCGTTTCGGCTTGAGTCACCAGACTGACGATAATTAAATCTAATTTTGTAAGAATAAAAGTATTTGCAAGTATTTTAATAGATACCTTTCCATGTACGCTTATACACGCGAAATAAACGAGCCATGCAAGTACAAAATGTGTAAACTATATTTTTATAATGAATTTGCAAAGCCTAAATAAAACTCTTCAGTATGAAAAATACCCCAGAGTCGCCACGCTAAATTAGTTAACTCAGCCCCGTGACTTGCCATTATCTCTCACTGCCCCTCCGAGTGTCAAACAATGCGAATTTCGCATTCACGCAGAAGCCATCGGACTGCGCACGCGCCCGTGTTAGTAGAGCCGCGAGGCGCCGGCCACGTACCCGCATCATGTTGAGCGCCTCGGGGGAGTCGATGAGCACGCAGTGCAGCACGTCCAGCATGCCCGAGCCCTCGCCGCTCGCCTGCGAGCCCAGCCGCGAGAACAGCCAGTTGAGCCGGTTCGAGTTGGCGAACTGCGCGCAGTTGGTGTGGTTGCCCATGATGATGGCGGCTGAAACACGAAAGCGCTCGTTCGTCTTTCGTTCAAAGAGGTGTTTGTTGATTTGGAGCAACAAAATTAACAGCTCTATGCGATGTTTGGTGAGGAAGAAAGAGTCGTTTTATAGCTCAGAAACAGGGCCAGGGACCATATCAGCATTTTCTCTGTGGATCGAGCCATACTGGACAAGAAGAAAGGATCGAGACGAAACTTATTCACCATATTTTACAATTATTAGTAAAATAGCATCAATATTAAAAACTGCACAAAAGCATTTAATGTGACAAGTTATACGTATTTAGAATATTTTGGGCTTGGTAGCTTAGTTGAGGCTGGGAAATTTCCGTTCATAGTGTTTTCAGAATAATTAACACAAACATTTGACGGAGCGTATCATTTAATTGGGGATAATTCTAAGAGATTTGGTACATTAAAGCATTCTGTATTTTATTGCCTTGACCACCCGATTTTTATGAAATCAGTCTTTTTGTAAAATTGGTGTTTCAGTAGAAAATCCATCACGTTATTAAAAGTATCCAATAGAGTAAAGAGCTTGAGATCTTTAAAGAGTCAACAGTTTATCTATTTTGAATATTTTTGTAAAAAATGTGGTCTTTTGTTAATCATTGATGCTGCTGTAATAATAATTGAAGTGGCAGTAAAATTATAGTTTGAAAGGAAGAAAAATTATTGTTATAAAAATTTAGTCGATTCACGGTTTACCAAAATTCACTTTTTTCGCAGAAAAATGTATTGTCCCACTCCTGATTATTCCCACCTAAAATGTAACATAAAAACATGTAAAATGTAAACAACATAGAGGTATACCATTTGTACCAAACATCATCTGAACTCGAGTATATTGTAAAATTTTCGCAAATCGAATGAATGGTTCATATAACAAATGTTGCATTTCTTGGTAGGGTAGCTTTTGAATTTATATTTTGAAGCCGTGTAAAGATCACAAATGTGAACCCAATTTACTATTTTTTTTTACAAATGAAAAGAAATGGTGACTTTTTTGAGAAATGCAAGATAAGTTTCGCTTTCACTTTTTTCATTTTCATTAGTATAACTTGCATATGTTTGATTTGTAAATAGTAATCCAATTTAAGGCAATTTTTCAGATTTTATTTCATTTTAAAATTAGACCTTCATTAAATTAAACTCCCAAATAACAATGAGAATACGCTAATGAGGGGCTATAACTCAGAATTAAAAGTTACATGTTTACCATGAATATAAAAATTCTCTGAATAGGGATATACATTGTATTGTGTTCAGAGTCAATCAAGCTGCAGCCGTCCTCGAACCGCGAGGCAGTGCCCCTCTGCAGCTGTGAGGAAAGAAGTGTCCTCGTCATCGACCCTTCCGCGCCGTCGTGTCTTTCATTGTCTTTGAGGGAGGTGGCATTTGACGCTGCGCTTTGCGGCCGCGCGACCGATTCGCAAAGGAGAAAAGGTTATCCACAAATACCGCACGCGCATAGCCGGGGCCTCGGCTGCCCCTCCGGCTGCCCCTCCGGCTGCCCCTCCGGCTGCCCCTCCGGCTGCCCCTCCGGCTGCCCCTCCGGCTGCCCCTCCGGCTGCCCCTCCGGCTGCCCCTCCGGCTGCCCCTCCGGCTGCCCCTCCGGCTGCCCCTCCGGCTGCCCCTCCGGCTGCCCCTCCGGCTGCCCCTCCGGCTGCCCCTCCGGCTGCCCCTCCGGCTGCCCCTCCGGCTGCCCCTCCGGCTGCCCCTCCGGCTGCCCCTCCGGCTGCCCCTCCGGCTGCCCCTCCGGCTGCCCCTCCGGCTGCCCCTCCGGCTGCCCCTCCGGCTGCCCCTCCGGCTGCCCCTCCGGCTGCCCCTCCGGCTGCCCCTCCGGCTGCCCCTCCGGCTGCCCCTCCGGCTGCCCCTCCGGCTGCCCCTCCGGCTGCCCCTCCGGCTGCCCCTCCGGCTGCCCCTCCGGCTGCCCCTCCGGCTGCCCCTCCGGCTGCCCCTCCGGCTGCCCCTCCGGCTGCCCCTCCGGCTGCCCCTCCGGCTGCCCCTCCGGCTGCCTCTCCGGCTGCCCCTCCGGCTGCCCCTCCGGCTGCCCCTCCGGCTGCCCCTCCGGCTGCCCCTCCGGCTGCCCCTCCGGCTGCCCCTCCGGCTGCCCCTCCGGCTGCCCCTCCGGCTGCCCCTCCGGCTGCCCCTCCGGCTGCCCCTCCGGCTGCCCCTCCGGCTGCCCCTCCGGCTGCCCCTCCGGCTGCCCCTCCGGCTGCCCCTCCGGCTGCCCCTCCGGCTGCCCCTCCGGCTGCCCCTCCGGCTGCCCCTCCGGCTGCCCCTCCGGCTGCCCCTCCGGCTGCCCCTCCGGCTGCCCCTCCGGCTGCCCCTCCGGCTTCCCCTCCGGCTGCCCCTCCGGCTGCCCCTCCGGCGCACGGGGCGGCGCTCTGGGCGGGCGCGCGTCGGAATTCGGCGCTGACGAAGGCGAGCGAAACGACTACGGCTACGGCGCTGGCAGCTGTTCCGACTGCACAATGCACGTCTTCATCCGTTGCGGTTACTATTGCAAACTGACTTACTTCTTTTGAATTTTCGTACCACACACTAGTCCATTTGAGAGATGAAGTTTAGAGCACAATTCAATGTTCAATCTCGTCACAAAACTCGGAATAATAAGCCCAATATTATTCTGTACAGAAATGTCTCATTCATACGCTATTGAATGTCTCGTGAAAGTAAATGACAGACAATATTACAACTAAGAAATAAAATATATGTTTTATTACATATATAATGTAATAAATAATATATTAATTAAATTCAATGCATTAAGTAGTTAGAGTTTTGAAAAAAGTTATTTACACTAATAAAGGCAATTGTAAATTTTATTACATTTTATTTAGATTTTATTATTTTAAAATTAAGGAAATTAATATTGTGAAATTGTAGCTCAATGTTATGTAGCATAAATTTAAGCTAACAATTCTGCATTAAAAAATCCGGTTGCACAATTTTTGCAACGAAATTGATGAAAGACTTTCAAATGCTTATAACAGAAAAATACCGTATATTTATATATCCTTACTCAATAAATAAATAAATAAATAAATAAATAAATAAATAAATAAATAAATAAATAAATAAATAAATAAATAAATAAATAAATAAATAAATAAATAAATAAATAAATAAATAAATAAATAAATAAATAAATAAATAAATAAATAAATAAATAAATAAATAAATAAATAAATAAATAAATAAATAAATAAATAAATAAATAAATAAATAAATAAATAAATAAATAAATAAAATAAATAAATAAATAAATAAATCCACAACCTCGTTATAATAGAACGTGAGGGGGGAGAGAACGTGGAGGAGGGGGGGGTGCACGCACCGAGCAGCTGGTAGAGGTAGCCGGAGATGATGTCCCAGCTCTGGCCCGACTCGTCGCCCGCCAGCGCCACCAGGAAGCCCTGCGACATGATCACGTTGATCTTGTCGATGTTCTCCAGGATGAGGTTGAGGATGCCCTCCTCCTGGAAGAGGTCCTGCCGGTTGCGCAGCGCCCGCAGCCGGTTCTGCTTCTCCTCGTGCTCTGCGCAGAAAACGCTTGTTGAAGTTCGCTTCTGCGGTGCACTCGTTTACAAAAGAGCAGAAACTAACATAGAGGAGTTACTCCAAGAAGGAACCACTTTGACAGATCGGGAAGCAACGTGATGCAGGCCGATGACATTGCAAGGGATAGTGACGAAGCCAGTAACGTACGCATTGACAATATAAGTGAGTGGATGAACCCTGTGGATGTTTCCAAGCAATAGCTGTCAAAGCGGCCACTTCTTACAGTAACCTCTCTATATCACGTTGGCTGACTGACATCAAGGCAAACAGAAGCTCAAATCCAGAATTTGGAATCGAACTTCTTATGACATTATACGTAGCCGCTAAGAAAAGGCTTGTAAAAATTAATATCTGAAGAAGTGGATTCGCTGTTTGTTTAACGCCATCCGCGGAAGAGTAGGGTTGTGGAGGAGGGCAGAAACGGGGCAAGGAAAAGGGCGAGGGCGAATTGACACAATGAATGGAACAAGAGGGGGGGGGCTGGGATGCGACGCGGCTGGGGATGGAGTGCGCGGGCACGTAGTTCAGACACGGACGGAGGTGGGGACGGAGACGAACTCCGGGTGGAGACGGAGATGGGGTCGAGGCGGAGGCAAGGTCGAGACGGGGACGATGGCAGAGACGCGGTCGGGGTGGAACAGAGACGATTGTGATAAATAACCGCGATTATTTCTGGTAGTAAAAACATTTGGAAAACTGTTCGAATGGTAAACATTTAAATTAAATATATAGAATTTGGTGAAACGGAATACATCTTTCACTGATTTGTAGTTGTTGTTCACGAAACGTTGACGTATTTTTCCATTTCAATGTACAGTTAATTGTAATATGAAGAAAAATTCTTAGAACTGAATTAAAGATTTGAAGCCGTAGGCTTCCGCGGCCAGAGTCATGTGGGTGATCCCCGAATTAAAGATTTGTCTCACTAGAGCTTAAAATCGTTGTTTATACTCAAGACAATGGAATAAGTTCTTCGAAGGCGAGACGAAACACTTAAGTCACACCATACGTCATACTGTAATTCTGCCATGAATTTTAAATGGGGATGATGTAGATATTTAATTTTAGATGACATTGCAGAGCATCGTTTGCGTAATATTTTCTTAAGGAGGTAGCATTTACGTTCACGACGGTATTAAGACTAAACATGTTTAAGTTGCGATGATATGAACAAGCACGAACATATACTGAGGCATTATAGAAAACGAAGATGCAATGGTACGCATATTCAAAGAAATTATATTTCAGAGCATGAGAGTGTGATGAGGCGAAGTTTGAATGTGAGAAGTGTCTTGAAGATTCATGGAAACGCCGCTAGCATATGTAAAGAAAATAAAATGTTGTGAAGACAGACAGTATCTTTCGGGCACGACAATTTTCATAACTTGGATCAGAGACAACTTGGCCGGGATGTTTCTGGCGCAAGCGAGAATAATGAGGAGATGCATTCGCGCCGCACATGCAGTAATGTACAGACGTTTATTTGTTTTAGAACGCCTTGAGGTTCGTTTGCGGAGTGAAAATGGCGCTCAAGGAGACAATAAATAAAGTATCTTATGAAAAAGGTCATTTAAGCTTCTTTACAGTAGTTGTTATTGAGAAATGCGCTTCGAAAAAAACATTTTTATGGAATTAAGTTTTATAAAGGTCTTTATTATTTGCCAGCGACAGTGTTCTTCTTCTTTTGGCCAAAAGATGCAAAAGATGGAGAATTGCAAAATTTTTTGTGCGACTTTAGACTACTATTTAAAAAAAATTCAGTTGCATTTTTCGTAAAGCACTGAACTAATACAATAAGACACATAAATGTAGGTTTAGGTAACAATTTCTTCTTTTTGAGAAAGGAAAGTGTTAGGAACGATATTGCAGGCCATAAATTCACACTTCAATTATTGTTTGATTACTTTTACAAACTTTACTTCCAATTGAAGTTGTTTACTAGACACCTAATGCTATACCCTTTAAAAACGAATATTATTCTAGCCTGCATGAAAGAAGAAACATTTTTTTCAAATATTAGGCAAACACTATAACCTAAAAAAGAATTATTTGTGTCTATTATAATTTTCTTACATTATTGCGTGAGTTTGAAAAGAGAAAATGGTAATTAACAGCATACCCATATCTTCGGCAGGTTGCGCAAAGTAGTTGATCAAGTCCTCCAGGCACATGACCATCTCGTTCAAGTTGACAGACATGAAGAAGAGAGAGGGCCGACGGTTCCTTTGCAACGACTCCAGCCCCCTGCAACAAAAGAGAACTCTCATTATTTTGTTCACGCATTTCGTTGTGATATCAATTCACGATCTTGTCGGTCAGGCAGCAACAAAAGATGATATATTTATCGAAATGGTAGTGGAACATAAATGTCTGTTACGACTCATAAGTTTTTTCTGAGCTTCCAATAAGGCAAAGAAAATAACCCTGTGATTTATTCATTAAATTAGTTTGGGATTTCTCCATAGATCACTGATAATTGTTTCTACTAAAATGCTTTCTCTATACGTCGCAGATAAAGTGAATGATACTAAAATAATTTCGATAAATATTTTGTTTCATTTACTATTCTTGTGACCTCTCTCATTCAACATGAAAGGGTCTATTGTTCAAAGGTTACTGAATTTTCTGTAGAAGTAACTCGAAATGTAACTGAATTAAGGTCACCGATTGAAAGTGAATTAAATATAAGTACATCATATAAATTTGAAGGATACTATACCATTTTATGTTTAATGACACAAGCATAAGCTTATTCGAAGATGCCCACAGAATTATTTCAAAGTAGGATTTCCTCAAAGTGGGATATGATGAAAAAAGTTTAAAATAATTTTAACATTTAATATTTAAATATTCAATAAAATTTTCAGTCGAATTTGAAAAGATACATTCGTTTTATTAACACTATCCCCATCAACACATCGATTTTGCTTTGTGGCATTGATAGCGTACACAAACATTGCAACTAAATGTAGGTGATGCATAGAGATTAAGTGTACTAGATTTTACTTATAATAATATCTAATTTTATAAACGACTTAAGTTGTATTAAGCATATACGTGTCTGTTATGTCAATATCTCATTACTTCATTAAATATTTCGTAACTTTAAAGTTGTACATGTAAAATACGAACATTTCTCATGTAAAAATTTTGCTCTGGTTAATATTTTGTAACGTAATTTTCTTGTGCCGGTTCGTAATAAATTCTATCATGGAACGAACACGACCGAACGGGGTCGACGTCATAAAATGCTCTACATTTTCTCATCTTGTATGCAATATTTCATGCGGAGCGTTGGGGGGCGGCGAAAACGTGTTACCGTTCATTCGGAGACCGCAACATTAATGCTAATTGATTTTAGCATCAGTTCCGGGAGTAGTTAGAGGCTACTCCACTGTATTCATTACAAATTTCATGAACTGTCGAATGCTCGCAATACACTATTAATCAATATTTTTATATGCAAAAACTAACTACGAGTACAACGAAATATAGAGCAATGGAATGATGGGAATACTGCAAAGTACGACCTATCAGACTGATATTATAGTCCCAGTCGATATCTGGTATTCTCATTTCAAAAACATGTACGATCATGTAATGCAAAACGATATTTTATCTTTCTCGTTTTTATATTATTATTATTATTATTATTATTATTATTATTATTATTATTATTATTATTATTATTATTATTAATATAATTATTATTGTACAACATAACTCACGACACTTAATAACTTTAATCCATTATTACTGAACACTTAGTAAGAAGCATTAATCACATGTGCAGCGTGGATTTTAAATTTCTACGTGATTTTTATGATTTTGAGTGCACATCACCCTTAATATTTGCTTTATTTTTCATACATTATATGTGTTCAATTGACAAGAGGCATTTAAGCGCAAAGCATTTTAGCATTGGAATTGTGCCAAGCCAATGTTTCGCGAATTGTTTCGTAGTTGTTTCCTCTCGTTGCGAAAACATCCGTACCAAGCGGCGCACTCAACCCCAACTTCCCTTCACTGAGGCAGCCCGGCCCTCCGCCTGGCGGCGTTCGCTTTAAATAGACTGCGTTATCGCGTTCCCTCCCATTTCCTTATCTCGCGCATCCACCACGCCGCCGGCGCCCGCCCGCCCGCCCGCCCGCACGCACGCCCGCCCGCCCGCACGCACGCACGCCCCGCGCGTTGAATCAATCGGCGGCAACCAGCCGCTTCCGGCCACGGGTCGCGCTTCCGGCGCACCGCGGCACGCGCCACCGCTCTACTGCGCTTCCTTCCGCCACGGCCCCCCGCCCCCACGCCCCACTGCCCCGACCCGCCCAAGTCCCTTCTCCATGCCCCCTCCCCAAAGCAATTCCCCTATGCCTCCCACACCTCACCAAGCCCTCTCCCTCAAGCCCCCCCCCGCTCCTGCTCAAGTTCCTACCCCCATGCCCCCTCACATCCCCACGGCCCCTCTCCCTCATCCCCTCCCCCATGCCCCCTCCCAATGCCCACTCCCCCACTTTCCACCCTCCATGCCTTTCTGATGCCCCTCCCATGTCCTCTCCCCCACGCTCCTCCCCCAAGCCCCATCACCTATTTGTCCTCCCCCACGCACCTCCCCCCATGCTCCTCCCGCATGTCCCCTCCCATGCCCCCATTCCCCCTCTCTCATTCCCTCATGCCCCATCACCTCCCCCATCCCCTATGCCCCCTTCCTCATTCCTCACACCCTCCCCACGCCCCTTCCCCCTTGCCCCCACGCTCCCTCTCCTGCCCCCTGCCCTATATCCACCATTCCCCCTATGCCGCCTTCCCCATACCCCTCCCCCATTCCCCCTCCCCCACGCGCGTACGCCCTTCGAAGCGGAAATCAGGCGCAAGTGTATTGTAGGCTGTTTCACTCATGTCTCCCGTGACGTAAGTAACCAATGCCACGTACTAGTTGTTGATCATAGACAGCCTCCTTTGTTAAATGAACAAAGTTTTTCAGAAGCATGAGAAACGCTTTCTGATGATAATAATGTGCAGTTGGCTTTTTACACTTTCTATATAATAGTATTAAATATTTATTTATTGTAATATTTTTCTGAAAGCACCTTACGAACATCCCCCATGTGGCTCTTACCACATACGAGGTATTCTAACATCAGTAAATTGTAAAGGTAACGTAGGAGGTTTTTTGTTGTCTATTTTAAGACCACAATTTCTAGTTTTCTTTGGAAATTTCTTATTAAACTAAAGAACAAGCAACTTCTGAATCATTGATAGCAAAATGTAAAAATCGTCAATTCCATCGCATTGTTCATCATGAACGACGATATTCAAATTAAACCAATCCCAGATGCACATCACCATATGATTATCAATTGTGCTCTCCGCTGTAATAAAGTTTGTTTATCTAATTGTTGTTATCGATAACAATTGTTTTATGTCCATTATATATTGTCAGCATCATTATAATATTAAAATGAGTCATTTTAATAATGGTTCAAATTCTGAAATAGAAACTACTTTTAAAGATTCACTGCCAAAAACAGCAAAAGAAACCGATAAAGTGTGTGGAAGCAATTTCAAGAATTTTCTGAATAAAGAGAATACAAATTGACAGTACAAAAGTAAGTACACATGTTTGTAAGATTGGGCAATTAATATGCGAAGAGTATATGGTGAAAAGTACAAAAATAAGTGCTCTCAAAACTATCTTAATAATTGTGTATTTAAGAAACGTTCTTGTAAGAAAATTTGTTATAATTATTCATTGAAACTTTTGATTAATATTTTTCTTTTTCGTAATTTCTCTGACTTCAATTATCCATTCGATTTATGTAATAGTGAAATAGTCACACTAAATATCCCTCGAAGTGCTGTGATATTACTTACGATAAATGGCTTGAGCAAATGGGTAACTGGAACACGTGCGGAGTTCCTTGACTAATGGGTGGCGATTAAAAAAGTTGTACGTGGTGAGGTAATGGGGTTAAGTTAGCTCAGTGAAACAATTACCAATTTCATGCAGCTAATGTGTCTCGCTGCGCACGTGTATTTCCAAGTCAACGGCGAGGCTCCGCGTTTAAGATAAAATATCCTTGAATCAAGACCGTTCAACCCTTCCGACGCATTTTTTCACGGTTCATATACGAATGAATATGAGTCACTTTCCTCATGTAACTACTCCTAAAGAACAGTTTATCTACTTAATTAAATATGAATTTCACACATGATTACTTTATCGGTAGCTTTGGCTGTTTGTCAAGAAACGCATCGCTTTCCAGGGATTCCAGAATCTAATTCGTCGGCGAAGCTGCATGAACATTTCCATGTTTTTCTGTTTCAAATTTTACATGTTCTAATTCAATTTCTTTCACTTTTCTTGTAGTATTAAATGACCTAACACCCCACCTTTTCTTTCTTTCAGTTCTTAAAATGTTAAATATATTTTCTAAAAATTGTAAATTATTAGTAATTTTTTATTATAATTTTGTTGACAAATCAAAAAAATATTCACGTTTTAATGTTTTTTGTTTTCTTCTTCTATTAGAAAACTGATGATGGCTAAGCAATCGAACGCTATTTTAATAAAGAATATTGTTGGCAATGACGACTCATATAATTATTTCATGACCTTTTCAAGCTGTGAGAGGGCACTATAAGGCTGATGGTCTTATTGATAATAGATGATATAAGAAAAAATGTATATTTTATAAACTTTTAATATCTCCATGAGAAAATTTGTTCCAATGACATGTATGGCGATGATTAAATTACAGTTGAGTTTGTTTAATTCTGCAGTCTATCAATTTTCGAATATTTTGCGTCTTTTAAACTTAACGACAATGTCGGTTACAGAATGACAAAGCAGATATTCACCATTTTAATTTCGCAAGCTTCACAAAATAATTTTTCCTTTTAGAGAAAATAATTTTGCAAACTTTAATTTATTTCGGAAGCGGAAACTTATCTCTGATCAAAGCTTGCTTGGGACTGAGTACGTTGACAAGTTAAACACTGCGATGTATCAGAACCACTCAAAAAACCATTCGACGTCAATTCGATGTCAGTCTATGTGCAAATATTAAGCGTCTGATACAAAGTCATGTAAATACTAAACGTATTTCCCAAATGTGACAAAAAATTAAAATTACCAGAAATTGAATAATTTCACGACGCCCTTTCGCGTTGAAAGCGCATTTTATGTTTGGAATGTTAATGGAGAAATGATGCAATCTCTGTTCTCCCACCGAAAAATCAATTTTATTCCGTTCGCCTACACCCTTGACTGGTACGTCATGATCATTGAGATATGATGTTATGGCAGTTGAGATGAGTGTAAGAGTAGAAGACTGGAATGGAGGACAGACGAAATGGACGAATCGTGAGAATACTTCCCGCGAAGCAAGTTGTACTCCACAAATCTGACAGGAATTGATCGGGAGTTCAACATTACCATATGGTTCTCACTCCACGAAACATAAATTTCATTTCGCGGAAATGAAACGTTTCGCCAACACCAGTGGATCAATAGCAGCTTCCGGTTCGGAACCTCTCTGCCCCCCCCCCCCCCGCCGGCCCGGCAGCGCGTAAATTGTGCCACGCATCCATTCACGGGGTGCGATTGCGTAGTTGTGAGTCCGTGACTGAAACTTTATAGACCGGAAAGACCGATGTTCGAGTACAAACTGTGACGTTTTTGGGACACCATCCAAGACCTTCAGGCGGGCAACACCGCTGCCTAGATGATGCATTTAGAGGTGGACTCTCTGTACGGTAAGTTATGGTGTTTCTTCAATAACTTCCAGGTGAATACTGTATCATTATCTTAAATAACGGACCACAGTTTGCGCACGAATCCCTTCCCCATTCTCTCCCCGGTCCCATTGTCTTGAGTACCATTTAACCCATATTCCACGTCACTAATATTGATATTATTATATTGTTATTATTACTATTATTAAAATTATTAAACAATGAATTAACATCTCAAGAAGTTTGAGGATGGTTAAATATAAAATCTACCTCAGGGTGAAACCAACTTCGTAGTAGTAGATTTTGTGAATGTGGAACTTTTACAGTATTTTGCGCAAAAAATGGTCTGCCCCAAGCTTTATTGGCTTAAACTTCTTAGTCTTTTTATTGACTTAGGAGTATGGACAAGTTCGTACATATATTTTTCTGAAGGAAGTGACAAATCCCAGAGCTTTATACCCATTGGCAACACCACTGTTTTTGCGCCGCACATACGGCTGATCTCGATTTTCTATGTGCAATGAAAGACGTTTCGAGAAGGCACGATTTTTTCTCCAAATCTCGGAAAAAGATATCCGTCTTGTTTGCTGCTATCGTTCGATCAGTTTGGAGTTTGGAGTCTCACAGTTCAGCAACACCGACCTCTTCTCTACATCTTCCCTACTTTGTCTGGTAGGTTCTCAGAGTCTACCACAGCGAAATCTACAAACCGGAACTTGCTGGTTATTATTATTATTATTATTATTATTATTATTATTATTATTATTACATTTTATCACAACTTATTGGTTTTAAACAGCTACCACGCAGATACAACATCAAAGAATGGTAACTGATTTGTTTTACCTTTACAACATTCTATAATTAATATCAAACTTAAAATTTCAAAATAACAGTTCATTTTAAATGCTTCAGAATCTCACATGTCGTTCCATTAACCTCCTGACCAATGAGCACGTACTGGTGATACTGATTTTTGAAGAGCGATGATAATTCTCTTGTCCATACCTAGGACCATTAACGATGTGCTAAGAAGTTTTGGTACGACTCCGGTTGCTGATACGACAAGTGGAGCAGTTTTAACGAATCCAACTTACCACTGTTCTCTCACTGCACATGCGTATTCTATTTATTATTATTATTATTATTATTATTATTATTATTATTATTATTATTATTATTATTACTATTATTATTATTATAATTCGGAATGCACATGTTAGATAGAGTGGCTGCCCGCGCCGCAGCAGCCCAGCAGCAGAGGGCACATAACCCAGCAGGGGCTACGCGCGGTCGGCGGGCGCCAGCCATTCACCTCCCCCACCCCCACCCCACCCCCGCCCCTCTCCCTTCCCCCTGCCCCTCCCCCTCGCCGGAGGGGCCTCCGACTGCAATTGCGAATTGAGGGGATCAATATTTAAGGGAGACTGACCTGAGTGGAAATCAAAGGCAACGATACCAGCTAGTATTTGTTATCCTGTGTAATTGTCCTTGTTTAATTGATTATATTTGATTGGAAGGTGTGAGAAATGAAATAATAAAAATTCCCTTTGCCAGACTTTTTACATTTAAATTAATATTCATGTCCTTTTTTTTTCAGATGCATCTCCGTACTAGCTTTGGATGTAATTGCTCGGTGTCTCGGGAACGTTTGAGGATACCTCATATTCAAAATCGAACGTCGCACTTACGTACTGTCTTTCTTCATATTTATAGTTCTAATTTCAGCATTATTAATATTTATTGTTCCTCATATGCTTTCATCGAAAGTGATGGTTTGCACTTTATATTGTTCCTCTAACGCGCAATATTGTAAATAGTTATTTACAAATAATTTGCAAGTTTTATGAAACTTGTTCCCGTATCCATCAATTTTTATATTATATTTTTTTATGCTCATTAACTTTTTAATTAAACATGACAGAGAACACGGAGTATTCTTACAAGCAATTATTTCCCTATTCAGAGTACCTCTTAAAAAATAAAGATTTTTGTATTCATCACTCCCCTTTCCTCTCACTTCTCTTGAATGGGACATGTACTAAACATTGAAAATAATATTTAAGGCTTCCTATGAAACAAATCTCCCACGCTACAAAAATTTAGTATCCTCTAACGAATTTGTTAACTCTTCTTCTTTGTTTTATGAAGATTCCCTTAACTGGAGGTTGTTGTGAAGTATGAAAAGTATTTTGACAAAACTACGGTACATTTTGTTTGAGAAAAGAAATGTTGTTGTTTGATTGTTTATGTTGAAAATAATATTTATATCAACTGAAAAACGAAGGATGGTATTTGCGAAGCTATTTTCCACATTAGGCGCAAAATTATAGAAAAATATTGACCTACAGATATAGTGCTACTTTGTTAATATCTTCTTCTTGTCTGTTTCTTAACCGCTACTTCGGTCTTCCGGCTTTTAATCTTCTCCAGTCTTCTCTGTTCTTCCAGGAATCAGGAGGTAATTTCCACTTCTCGATTATCTTTCTGATCTGCTCATACCATTCTGGAATTGGTCTTCCTCGTTTTCTCCTTTCACTTGGTTGCCATTCTAAGGATCTTCTGGGAAGTCTTTTCTTGTACATTTGCTGTACATGTCCAAACCAAGTGAGTTGTTTCATTTCAATTTCCTCTATAATATCATGTTGCAGATTCATTATTTCCTTAACCCGTTTATTTCTAATCCTTTTCTTTCTGAATATTGCTGCAGCTCTTTGGAGGAAATCCATTTCCAGAGCTCACAATATTCTTTTCTGTTGTTTTCTGTTGGAAATTGCCATATTTCTACTCCATACAATGTAACACATTCAATCATACAATTGTATATTCTAATTTTCGTTTCCTTTCTTATTTTTTTATCCTAGATCACTGGATTCAAAGCTCCTAAAATGTTTCTTCTTTAATGTGTCGGGTTTCACATTCCTTTCCATAAAAACCTTGTTTCTCTATTGTTGTTCCCAAGTACTTTATGTCCTGTCTTGTTCTTTTTATTTCTCCAGTTTCCATAGTCTATACTTCATGTGTACTGCCTAGAGTCCAGTATAGTTTTTTCTAGTATCAGGCTTAGTCCCCACTTCTCATAATCATCTTTTATCTTCCTAGTTGTATATTCAAAATCTTCCTGTTCTTGCGCCACCAGTACCTCAGCATCAGCGAATTGTAGGGTATAGAGTGTTGTATTATCATAAAGTTGTATTCCCATCTTATTAACATTTTATTTACATTATGTTTATTCATAACTTCCCATAACTTTGTGACTGGCACAATATCATAGGCCTTTGCTATATCAAGCAAGACCATGTGAAGTTTTCTCCCTGTTTGCCATTTCTTTTGCATCACCTGGGACAGAGCAAACAGGCTATCTAAGCAAGATCGACCCGCCCTAAAACCACTTTGTTTTTGTTCTTCGTATTCCTTGTATCCTTCTTCTATTAATTCTCTTAACAATCTTCCGTATACCTTACTGAACGTGTTTGTCACTGCTATTCCTCTATAATTTTCACACATGTTTTTCCTTCTTTTTATGTATTTTTGTAATATAGGCTATTTTCCAATCTTCTGATATATCGCCTTTATTTATGCACCTATTCATTAGCTTCAACATTTGCACTAGCTTTGGTGTTCCATTATTCGTCAATTCGCTTTGAACCTCTTCTGGACCTCGAGCTTTACCGCCTTTCTTTTCTTTGATACATCTCTTAACCCACACTTCAGTTCCTGTAATTTCTCTGGCCGATGATATCTTTTCCCGTTCTGTAGTTCCAAGAAAATACGATCTTCCTTCATCAAATAAATTGTCTAAAGTCATAGTTTTTGTTAATAATATGAAGAGCAATATTTCAATACCATTTTCGACTTTTCGGCAGTCCCCAAAACAAGTTGGGGCCCACAACAACCTCCAATTGCCGTTCAAATAACGAAGCGACGGAACACTGCTACAAGCATTGCTCGAGGAGCACCTTGAACCGCAAGTGACCAAAACAATAATTTCTACCAGCTGCTACCGTTATCGACCACACCCTCCTCTCGGGTTCCCAGCGCCGGGTGTGAAACAATCGCCGCCCGCCACGCGCTTAATAGACTCGTCCCCTCGATTTAGGCCGCGGGCGCCCCGCCCCCGCGCCGTTGGCGCGTTCCGGCTCGCGCGGCGTCCCCGCCGCCCCCGCCGCCCCCGCTGCCCTCGCCGCCCCCGCCGCCCCCCACGCCCCACGCCCCCCGCCGCCCCCACGCCCCGCCGCCCCCGCCGCCCCCGCCGCCCCTCCCCCCGCCGCCCCCGCCGCCCCCGCCGCCCCCGCCGCCCCCGCCGCCCCCGCCGCCCCCGCCGCCCCCGCCGCCCCCGCCGCCCCGCCGCCCCCGCCGCCCCCGCCGCCCCCCACGCCCCACGCCGCACCCGCCGCCCCCACGCCCCCCACGCCCCGCCGCCCCCGCCGCCCCCCGCCGCCCCCCGCCGCCCCCCACGTCCCCCGCCGCCCCCCACGCCCCACGCCGCACCCGCCGCCCCCACGCCCCCCACGCCCCGCCGCCCCCGCCGCCCCCCGCCGCCCCCCGCCGCCCCCCACGTCCCCCGCCGCCCCCCGCCGCCCCCCACGCCTCCCACGCCTCCCACGCCACGCCGCCCCCGCCGCCCCCGCCGCCCCCCACGCCCCACGCCGCACCCGCCGCCCCCACGCCCCCCACGCCCCGCCGCCCCCGCCGCCCCCCGCCGCCCCCCGCCGCCCCCCACGTCCCCCGCCGCCCCCCGCCGCCCCCCACGCCTCCCACGCCTCCCACGCCACGCCGCCCCCGCCGCCCCCGCCGCCCCCCGCCGCCCCCGCCGCCCCCGCCGCCCCCACGCCCCCCACGCCCCGCCGCCCCCGCCGCCCCCCGCCGCCCCCCGCCGCCCCCCACGTCCCCCGCCGCCCCCCCGCCGCCCCCCACGCCTCCCACGCCTCCCACGCCACGCCGCCCCCGCCGCCCCCGACGCCCCCGCCGCCCCCGCCGCCCCCGCCGCCCCCGCCGCCCCCGACGCCCCCGCCGCCCCCGCCGCCCCCGCCGCCCCCGCCGCCCCCCGCCGCCCCCGACGCCCCCGCCGCCCCCACGCCCCCCACGCCCCGCCGCCCCCGCCGCCCCCCGCCGCCCCCCACGTCCCCCGCCGCCCCCCGCCGCCCCCCACGCCTCCCACGCCTCCCACGCCACGCCGCCCCCGCCGCCCCCGCCGCCCCCGCCGCCCCCGCCGCCCCCGCCGCTCCCGCCGCCCCCGCCGCCCCCGCCGCCCCCGCCGCCCCCGCCGCCCCCGACGCCCCCGCCGCCCCCGCCGCCCCCGCCGCCCCCGACGCCCCCGACGCCCCCGCCGCTCCCGCCGCCCCCGCCGCCCCCGACGCCGGGCCGACGCCGCCCAACCGCCCGGAGCCTTCCTCCCCCGGCGGCGCGGAGGGCGGCCTAGCGCTTCGCCAATTAAAATGCCGGCAGCGCGCTCTGTGGCACGGCACCGAACCGACGCGCCCCCAGCGCCCAAGAGTTGGCAGTGCCTCCGACCGGGAGCTCCTAGGGTTCGAGCCAGGACGTCGGAGGGTTTTCAACGCTTGCTCGACAGCTAGAGCGAGTTTAGCCGCTGTCCGGCAGATATTCAAATCAGTGGTTTTGCGTGGTTTTTCCGATCAACATGAGGTGAATGCCGGAGCAGTACTTAACATTGGACACGGAACGCGCGCGATCTTTCCTTCCTTTTCCCTGTCCTTTCCTCATCCCTTACTTATACACACCCTTACATGCACTACATTATCAAACGCAAGTCTGGAGTTTAGAACTTGTCCCAGCTCGGGCGTTGCTCTGCTGTGGGGAGAGAGCTGGAGGTGGAAACCCGGAAGTCGACGTGTAGGTGGCAGCGTAGAAGAATCTCACACCATATGACATGCACTTCGTTTATGGGTCTAATGACCATAACAGTTGACGTCCCCGGATGTACCAATCAATCAGTCGATTACTCCCCTCCGCACAACGCCGCGCCGTGCCGCGTCGGACGTCGGCCTGAACCACTTCCAACCCTTCGATGCGGACCTGCTTCCAACCTTTCGCTTTACTCGGACCTCTGCTTCCGACTTGACTGCAAACTCACAGCAGCGAAGTGCGATTTTCAAAGATGAGATCTGTCACAAGTGATGCAAATTCCCTAGCTAATAATGTACTACGTTTCTAATGCACTCACTAATAATCTACTAATGCACAATGTTTAAGCTATCTCGGCGAAATACGTACATGGTATTGAAAATTTTAGGATGTAAATTTCTGTTAATTCACAACAAAACATTATAAGAAAAAATAAAAGAAAGTTGAAATTGGATGCCAATTTTCGGGGTAATGAAAATCTGTCGAACTGTTAAGATTGAACAATCTTTTGTACTGTACAGTGGGATAAAGAAATGATATCGCATTCGTATTTATTTTTACTTTGACATGCGTTTGTGGAAGACTGCACATTGGGTGAAATTTCAAAAATAGAGAGCTCAACATGGCCATCGTCGGGTCTTCACAATTGGGCGTTTGTGTTGAGCAGTTGCGACTCATGCCAGTTGTAGCATGTTTAGGCTACAACCATATTTTCGTCATATCTTTACATACTTTTAAGGACATTTGTGTCATTCATTATTACTCTCCGAAGTAATAATCGCATTACAATTTTCTTGCATTAACTGCAAATTACAAACAAGAAATTGAACCGCCCGTTTTCAGCGAGCGTGAGCGTTTACACAGCTTGCTACACCTTAGACGTCAACGTTGGAATACAGGCGAAGATAAACCAGAGGCTGTCAGGGTCGCGGAGGTGGGGTTCGCCGGGGGAATGTCTTCGTGATGTTAGTCAACGCCAACAGACGCTGCGACAAGGCTCTCAACGCGCTCGACAGATAGCTAAAGCTCCCAGTGAGTTCAAAGTTTGTAGTTCCAGCCTCTCCGTAAGATGTTTCTGAATCTTTCCTGCAGGTACTACAAACTGTGATGATATTATATCAGATGATAATTGTATTTTAGTTTTCTTGTAAGTTTACACGTTTTTATATATAATTTTAAATAATGATAACTGATGTTGTGGAATGTTTTGAAGGAAAACGTCAAATTTTAGGCACAGGGTACATTTCTAAATCCTACATGTTAATTCATTATATACTCCGCATCCAAGATCCCCCCTTAATGGCATTACTTGGTAAACCACCAACTTTTGAGAACACGAGCCACCACGGGTGTTGAGATGTAATGAGGATTTTTTTGGATGAGTAATGAGCGAGAAGATAAGACGACAGAAAGATAGGCCAGGGAAAGGGCAAAACTTCGAGGCAAGCTGCTACAAACTCGCTCGACAAATGACTGGACTGGGACTTATGCAGTTTTGCTTAATGCGGTCGGGTACAAAATAGATGCTTCGTGCGCTCTTTTAAGACCACTATATATCTCACTCGCCATTCGTGTGAGTATTTTTCTGATAAACAACTAAAACACTCGAATAAATAGAGCACGTGTGAATTTCTCTGTATAAATGGTGATTCAAAACGTTGTACGCGTTAAGGTAGTTGGATTAAGTTAGCTTGGTGAGAAAATCGCCCATATCATCCAGCTAACGTGATTCGATTCCCTTGGGCATTTCCAAGTCGACGGCAAGATTCCGGGATCTTGGCTTCCACGACTGATATAAAACATCGTTCAATTCAACACGCGCAACACTATCAACAAAAGCAACAATCAATTTTATACCAAAATATAAATAAAGAAGTTGATGACCCACTTCCTTAGTCTAACTACTAAGGAAGTATATCTAATTAATTAAATGCGTGCATCCCACAAGAGTTCTACTGATCCTTATGCTTAAGATGTTTGTCAAAAGTCTCCTCGCGCCCCGCCCCGCCCCGCCCCGCTCCGCCCCGCCCTGCTCCGCCGCGCTCCGCCCCGTCCCGCTCCGCCCCTCTCCGCCCCTCCCCGTCCCGCTCCGCCCCGTCCCGCCCCGTCCCGCTCCGCCCCGTCCCGCCCCGCCCCGTCCCGCCCCGTCCCGCCCCGTCCCGCCCCGTCCCGCCCCGTCCCGCCCCGTCCCGCCCCGTCCCGCCCCGTCCCGCCCCGTCCCGCCCCGTCCCGCCCCGCCCCGTCCCGCCCCGTCCCGCCCCGTCCCGCCCCGTCCCGCCCCGTCCCGCCCCGTCCCGCCCCGTCCCGCCCCGTCCCGCCCCGTCCCGCCCCGTCCCGCCCCGTCCCGCCCAGTCCCGCCCCGTCCCACCCCGTCCCGCTCCGCCCCGCTCCGCCCCGCTCCGCCCCGCCCCGCCCCGTCCCGTCCCGTCCCGCTCCGCCCCGCTCCACCCCGCTCCGTCCCGCTCCGCCCCGCCCCGTCCCGCCCCGTCCCGCCCCGCCCCGCCCCGTCCCGCCCCGCCCCGCCCCGTCCCGCCCCGTCCCGCCCCGTCCCGCCCCGTCCCACCCCGTCCCGCCCCGTCCCGTCCCGCCCCGTCCCGCCCCGTCCCGCCCCGTCCCGTCCCGCCCCGTCCCGCTCCGCCCCTCCCCGCCCCGCTCCGTCCCGCTCCGCCCCTCTCCGCCCCGCCCCGTCCCGGTCCGCCCCGCCCCGCTCCGCCCCTCTCCGTCCCGCTCCGTCCCGCCCCGCTCCGCGAATGCCAGCTCCTCGTCTGTCGTAAATCAGGGGAGCAGGGACGGCCTCGCGATCTGGCCGGGAACCAGCGCTATTCTTAGCGAAGCGCGCGCTCTCAGGCGGTCGAGCGCGGAACAATGGATTTTTAATTTCACCTCCCGAGGCGACGTCCGCCATGATGAACGGTGGGCCGCTTCGTCGAAACGAAAGGTCGCAGGTTTTCGTTTAAATAAAAAATCTGGCTGCGTCCTCGGAGAGGTGGTTTGTGAGGAAGCAGTCATTATATGTGGAGCCAAAGGTTGGTATTTGTGATCGATTTTTCGTCATGTACTTCGGTGAAGATAGCACGTGAATCATTTTCACATCGACCTGATTACGTTATTCTCATGAACTTCAATCCTTACTGCCAAGACAAAGCATGATAGTTATTTGGTAAGGAACATATATTGTAGTTTTTATGACATTTATTTTTAATATAAGTTTATTTTATTTAAAAATCGCCGTAATACTCATGAGTGACTGTCACATTTATACATTTTGAGTCATCAGAAACATTTTTGTTCATGATTGAGCTAAAGACAGGTATTGCGTCATTGAGATTCATCACAGTATTTTGCTTGCAAATTATTTCGATGGTAGACATTTAATGATCTTAAACTCATCAAAGGAAGACAAATTCATGATGTTTCCAATCATGTTGATAACAAGTTCGTTCCAGCTTTAGTACCACTACGTTGAGAATCAGATGTCGGAATACAGATATTTCCGTCTGCAGTAACCGGAGTTAGGCAAAGTGCATGCTTCAGTAATCTTCATCCACGTGTGTGTAAGTTTTCGTTAATATGTACCACCTTGAAGGTACTTCTCCCATATAGCCATATAGCCATGTGGCTCCGGACATCAACTGATGTCACTGCAGTGCCTACGACCGGGAGGTCGTAGATTTCGACTCCCGCGGCGGCTGCAGGATTTTCGACACTAACTATACAGCTAGGTCGAATTCAGTCACATCCGAAGAAGAATTCTAGTCGCCGGCAGCTCTAATCGGTAGTTTTCCCTGCTTTCCCCGATCAATACCAGGTCAACGGCGGAGTAGTTTGTGCTCTAAGAAACGGCCACAGACCGCGCGCGATATTTCCTTCCTCTTCCTTGTCCTTTCCTCACCCCTTGGTTACACACACTTACTTTTACAATCACTACTCTACCACACATTCCGGGAGACCGGTCGGGAGCTTAGAGCGTGTCCCGGCTGGGGCGGTGCCCCGCTGGTGGGAGATACGTGGTGGGCGACAGGTAGGTCTGCATCGAAGCTCGACAGCCAGCAGGGGAAGATAATTACCAGCTTCCGCGTGCACTACACTTACCGGACTAATGACCTTAGCAGTCGAAGCGCACTGTACCCTTTATCTATCAACATTGCCATGTAAAAGCACTTTATTACAAGCGGTTCTTCGATGAGACAAAATTATTATTGTAAAATTAACGTAGTTGAATACATTTCATTAAAGAAAATGATATGAATGTTTAAGTTAATACTGTCAGATCAATAGCTGGTTAGTTTTGAGGCATCCTTTATGGTGGTATTGTGAAAATAATAAACAGTTTGAAAATATTGTTTGATGTCATGCTTGGCACTTGTATTTATTTTGTACAATTCGAACTAAAAACCGTCTAGACTACAAAAATCACGGAAATCGAACAATACGGAGATATGTTTGAGAAATAACTAACAGAGAAAGTTCTTTTCAATTCATATCATCTCTGTGTTTGCCGTCAGGGGTGTCACTGGCGGACATACAAGAGCCACAACCATGATGTCAAAAATTGTCACGTCGGTGCAAACCGTTAGAACTTTTTAAAATGATTTCATTCCCTCAAGTCTCCGTCATTCGTTTTCAGCTTTTATTTTTAGAATTCAAGTACATTACTATCCAACTCCTTTGCTTGTGGTAGGTGACTTGTTAATGAGTTCTGAATTTTTATTTGTCCTGCGCTACATTTCCCTCTGTGCGACGACTCTTGAGTCCTAAGGCAGTGATTTTCGATAGATAATTCCCTCCGCCGATCTCACCCCCCGCAACTGCCATCAAATTTAATGTATGGCAACAATCATATGACCTTTTTAACCTCTGTTTGCACTGAGGTGAAATAAACGTTTACACTTTTTATCAGAAGTGAGCATACTATTTCTCCCTGGAAAATGTATCTCACATTATATTTCACGAACTAGCGTAGAGACACAGAGTGTCTCAGGCAGACAGTGAAATGAGAGGAACTTGTCTGAATTTCTCTCCCTCTCTCCCTCTCCCTCTCTCCCTCTGTCTCTCCCTCACTGTTTCTCTCTCTCTCACTCTTTCTCTCTCCCTCACTCTTTCTCTCTCTCTCACTCTTTCTCTCTCCCTCACTCTTTCTCTCTCCCTCACTCTTTCTCTCTCTCTCACTCTTTCTCTCTCTCACTCTTTCTCTCTCTCACTCTTTCTCTCTCTCACTCTTTCTCTCTCTCACTCTTTCTCTCTCTCACTCTTTCTCTCTCTCTCACTCTTTCTCTCTCTCTCACTCTTTCTCTCTCTGTGTGTGTCTCTCTCTGTCTTTCTACATATATATCTTTATGCTAATTAGCAACCCTTGTAACTCTACATTCACTCTATTTTCTGTTTTTTCCTTGATAAAATATAATTACGAAAGAAAAGTAATACAGGTAAAAACAAATCGAGCATCTTAAATAATTGAGTTTCCGAGTCTTAATAAGGTAAACAAGAAAATAAACTAAAATTCTGCTTCCCGGCTATGTTTATTCTTTGCATTGCGAAAGTATCGAATATGCAATTACGAGATATGCTAATTACATATATGTATATATATACACATATATATACATATATACATATATATACATATATATATACATATATATATATATACATATATATATACATATATATACATATATATACATATATATACATATATTACATATATATACATATATACAGATATATACATATACATATACATATATATACATATATACATATATATACATATATATAGAGAGAAAGAGAGAGAAGGGGGGAGAGAGTTGGGAGAGGGGGAGAGGGGGAAAGAAGGGGAGAGAGGGGGAGAGGGGGGAGAGAGGGGGAGAGGGGGAGAGAGGGGAGAGAAGGGGGGAGAGGGGGGAGAGGGGGGAGAGAGGGGAGAGAGGGGGGAGAGGGGGAGAGAGGGGGGAGAGAGGGGAGAGAGGGGGAGAGAGGGAGAGAGAGGGGGAGAGAGGGGGAGAGAGGGGGAGAGAAGGGGAGAGAAGGGGAGAGAGGGGGAGGGAGAATGAAACAACCGCCCAAACTCAATTGGCTCTCCGAGCGCCCCTTGGCGAGCAGGGAATTCATCTGAGCCTCAAGTTCTTTCCTCTCGGACGGACGATTCCGCCAGCCCAACCACGGCCCAGCCACAGCCCAACCGCAGCGCACCGGCATCGGCCGCCAACCGGGTAGTCCCCGGAGGGCGCGGGCCGCCACACGACGCGACGCGACGCAGGATTATAAAAAAAACAACGCGGCGGCGGCGCCGGGGCCAGAGACCTCGCTGCAAAACGCGCGCGCCAGCCAGGCGAAGCCCGTTGCGGAGTTATCGAGCGCTGCAGCGCGGCGCTGCAGTCCGACTCGAGGGGCGTGCGTTGCGACACAGGAGCAACTTGAGCGCAGGGCAACGCAGGTTTGGCAACGCAGGCTCTCCCCTACCTAATAATTTCAACTCAGAAATTTCGATTGCAATACGCTAAACACTGCATTAATCAACGATTTTGCTTCGAAATATGGAGCGAAGTTGATATTTTTGGTGACTATTTTGTCGACTGTACAACCGAAGCTTTACATTATGCAGCGTCTTTGGAATAGGATTGTACGCCCTTATTTGCGTGTTTACAATGAACCAAAATAAGCGAATAATGGTTCCATCACGCTGACTTTGTACTTCTTAAAATAAAAACAACAACAACAACAACAATAATAATAATAATAATAATAATAATAATAATAATAACCCCCAGCTAACCACCCTAGGGTGTAAAAATGGAATCAGTGCAAAAATGCTGATCCCCCAATACAAAATAATGCCCCCCTACCCCAATAATCATAACTGAGCGGTGGGATCGCGTGGTCCCATGATGGGCGATTCGCAAAAAAGAACAAAAACAACGACAATAATAATGATAATAATAATACATTTAATATATTTTTCAAAATTACATTAATTTTTTTAAATATGTGGTAATATAAAGTTTAATAAATTTTAATGTATTTGTATTTCTCAAATAAGAGGCTAATACATAAGTGAAAATGTACGAAGTATGTAAAAAATATTATAAAATAATAATACGAAAGAATTCACCATTCCATCCTAATAAAATATCGTTCTCCATTTCCCGGAGTCTGAAAACGCACTGGAGGAACGAGAGAATCGCCGCTGCGGTAGAACCAATCAGCGTCTTGTTGCATTCACAGATTTATCTGAACACTTGAGCACCCTCTTATTTTTAGCACTAGGGCTAAAAATTGTTTGCACGTTGAACGCAATTGAAGGCACGTTGAAAGAAATGACCTGAAAGATTCGCATTTAGTAGTGGCCGTCTAAAAAGGTATTTCTTATTTATAATATTTTTCTTGTGAGAAGGGCATGTCCGGAGGCCAATGGGGTGCTTACAGCTTGTCTCGGATGGGCGGTGCCGCTGGTACATGCGTAGCAATTGCCGTGGAGAGTCCGGACCCGATGATTTGCACCCTGGCGCGACGGTCGCGTGACGGATAGAAATTGTGATGGACGAGCGGGTTTTGAAGAGTAACATGTTTGCTTCTGCGGGCAATTTGTGAGATGTTTACCCGCATAAACGTGCAGAGAGTGATGGTTGGAATTATACTAATTTAGCTTTCGAGATATGTCACAAATTGTTTTCATTTAGCACTCTTTATTGATATTTGTGTTTTCGCACGCAGTGGAAATATGAAAGATGCTTCTACATAAAAGAACTGAAGATGTAGTCCTTTGAGTTAGAGAAATTTGAGAAGCAAATGTTTCGGTTTTTCGTTCGTTTATCTGTTAAACTGCACAGCCGTTAAAATATCCTCCTTATCCCTTGCACTTTTGTATTTTTGTTGTTTTAACAAAATCACTTACTAATTCGTTCGGTTTATCTTTATAGCTTAAAAATATAATTATTATTATTTACAGAATAAGCAATTCAATTTTATCTTGTCCGTCTTATTGCCAGAACATTCATAAGATTCAAGGCAAAATATTCTGAACATCAATAAAATATACAATAACCTGGAGAAACTACGAAAGTTACATAAATGTTCTGAGAAATAAAGTATTGATAATATCAAAGACTTTTAACAATGAAAAGTCACTACACAATTTAACAAAACATTGTATAACTCTTGTATTTATAATCAACAATAATTCCATTGTTATTTTCGTACATACCCCTCTTCGTAACCTGTTTTCTGACAATGTGCCATGAATTATACGGATTGCATTATTTTTATTTTTTGAACAACTACTAGTACTAACAAAAACTCTTTTCCCAAATCAACACAATATAAAGTCTTAATTATCTTTATTTCATATAAAAAGTTAAATACTTAATCATATGAAAGTTAATTAACTAGAGATATATGGTTTTAATAGTTTTCATACTCTAAATCTGGTTCTCGATTTTCACTGTTGTGTCTTACTACGTATGTAATGACGAGAAAGTATTGTAATTGTGGTGAGAAAATTGGAAATTTTGCGACAGAAAAACTCTTATTGTCAGGCCCTGGTAATGGAAAAGTGGATAAATCTTCCGTCCACCCGTCCGTCCCTTCGCCCATCCGGCTGTGGTCAACGCTAACGCCTAAACCGTTGACACGAGTTTCTCCAAAATCGAAATTCCTGAATCGATCTGAACGAACTCACGACCCTGCGGGTTTGAAATAGATATTTCGATTTTTGGGAGTACTTCACATGGAGCATCAATTCGATGACAAAATTTTCACAAAAATATCTCTAATCTTTTATCACAAGCAATTTTTAAACAAGTTTTTTCTAAAAAAACGGCTTCAACATTTTCTATAAATTTTTCTTCGTATGTAGCAAAGGACAATAAAAAGTGGTATCAATCTCGTTTTCGGTGAACTTTCGTGTTTTCGAAAATTCAACAAAAAACGTTGCAAAAGCACAATATTTATGATGCAGGTTTTTTCTGAAATAAAATTTTCTGAAACATTTCGTAAATAAAAAGGTCATGTACATATTTGTTTGAAGAAAACTAGTAGTGTCGATGTAATTATTGATTGAAATTAATGCAATTTACAAAAAAAATTCACAAAACGTACTTCATTTGTTTATTTAAATTCTTTGCACGGATAGACGAAAAGCCGCTTCAAGAATGACGCAATTCTCACTTTCATTGAACTCTGAATGTTTGAAAATAGCAATAATGCATGAAAGTGTGTGTTGTTGTAGAACCACTAGTTATAATAGTAATTTTACATTTATAAAATCATATATGTTAACATTTTTAGTAGGTTAATCATTTATTGTTTGTTCCATTTGATCAAAATTGTTGTATGACAAGTAAACAATTGTTGGTTACTGTTTCCTGAACCATCTCTTGCTATTCCCAACATTTTTATTTACCTCTGTTTAGCCTTTCATACGCTTTTCCTGTAACCCCCATCTTTTGCATACCCAATTATGAAACTTAATTTACATTACACAGATACATAATTAACTTGCTGGAAGCAACGCCTGGCTAAGATTATGTCCACGTCGCTCGCCACGCCCAAGCAGAAACAAATGACCAAGGAGAACGCCTTACGTATGCAAAGCACTTTCTTGCAACAAGGAATCTTCTCTCTACTGAAATTACGTTCTGCGAACTTGGCTGAGGGCCTCTTGCATCGTATTTCATCAAGTCTATTGAATAATTTAGGCTTCGGAGCGAACGGGCAGATGGTTGCAAAAGCGGTCGTGAATATCTTAAATAATGGCCGCGATCCTCCCTATAAAAGTTTTATGCTCTTTGTCGAAAAATCCGCGTTTACCACTACCTCACACCCATTGTGGCATTGCGGTTCCTGGATTGCTATGTATTGTAAGCGACCAAGCATGATATACATATTGCATGTATGTTTTATTGTGCGTAGCATGGTATCCGTTCAATAAATCCCACGGATCCAAATGACAAATTCTCTGAAAATTTTGTTAGTTTGATCCCCACCAATTACACCTTCTTTTAATGCACTTGCATTTCTGTCTGCAATAACATGATACTCGTGTGGCAACAGAGATACAATGCAACTTCTACGTACTATATCATTAAAATGTAGAAAACCAATAAAGAAATTTATACGTATAAACTCCTTTTCTAAGATATTTCAATACAGTTTGAAATAAAATCACGTTTATTTCACTGTTTGTGATGACAAAGATTAATGTCCAACTTATCGACAAAATTTGAATTCGCATTTGAATTCTGCTTGTTTTGTTTCCTCACTTGGCTCCTTTCCTTTTCACTTCTGACTTTTTCGCGTTTTGTACTTCTTTTTAAGTGCAGAATGAAGAGTTATATGTCGTGAACATAAAAAAACTAATTCGAAAAGACTTTTCCTAGAACGAAATCATTATAAAATGCATTGAAATAACAAAATAAAGCTTGACAGAAAGCATTAAATACACTCTCTATGAATGTGCCTTAAGAATACATTTAATAATGACTCGAAGTATTGTAGAAGGCCTTTGGGACGCGCCCAAGCCAGTCACAATTCACGCGTGATGAGTACTATTGTTTCCGGCCTTGGTTTTGTGTCACAGTGATAATCACTAAACTTTGGACATTCACTCATTATAATACCCAAGATGCGTTCCCGCTAATAAATGTAGACAAACGTTCACTCCATTTAACACCATCTTACTTAGGTCATATTCTCTTAATAACACCATATTAGACTTGAACGAGGATGGAAATTTATTAGATCATAACACTGCCTAGGGCCCATGAAACGATGAGAGTTCTGACAGACCGAAGTAAAGACTTTTTATCAAGTGAATAAAGAGCAGCGAAGTTTTACGCACTAATTTTCGTATGAGGTGGGGTGTAGTCAGAAAATTTAGAGGTTGGTCACTTTTAGATGTTAATATTCTTCAACTTTCGAGGAACACGATTACGTCCCTCGTACGATTAACTTACACAATTTTTTAAATTCAGCAAGCAAGTCGGAAAATTAATCAAAAAACACCCTAAGAACTAAAATTCTCATCCGCCTTGTTTTACCGAGATTCATATTCATTCCTAATTCGCGTGTCATTTTTACCACAGTTATTAAAGCAATTTCTGAGATACACAAATATTATGGAATAAAATAAATTTGAAAATGCTAGACTGGAATATTTGTAAATGAGAGAAGAACATATTGAAGAAATATGTTAAACATGTTTGTAGATCTCACTAAGAACATTTCTTTTACATTGGCTGTTATCACTTTGAAATAAAGGAACCTAATTTCCATGAACATATCACAGCTTGAGGCTAAGGACTTTTAAACTGATACAGAAAGTTCAAAGCATATATTAGGTTAAATAGCTAAATGACTTTTGAATAACCTTATTTTTTATAGAAATGGGTGAATTCAATTTAAGAAAATCAATTAATGATAGCGTACTTGTAAACAATCCTTCCTGGTAGAAATGTGGTTTATGAGTAACGTCATAACGGAATATAAATGTTTCCGTAACGTGACTTCAACAACCAATATATTCTACTTGATCCAAAACAAAGTTAAGCATCCGCTTTAAAGATCATACGCTGCTGTAGCCGATCTGAAAGCAATCTCTTTCATTAATGGAAATGGAGTTGCTGCAAATGCATTCGCCATTCGGCTGGCTTCCCTCTTCCCACCTGCGATTATTTTTTGAAAGCGGCGGCGGCGCGTGGCGAAGCCCGGCGGCACCCGGACAAGCGTTGCGTCGTTAACCCCGACCTCCCCGGAGTCAATCGATTGCTGCTCCGCCCCCGCAGACGCCGCGCAGCGATACGCCATGTCGGCAGGCGAGGCCCGACCCTACCCTCCGCGCTCTACCCTCCGCGCTCTACCCTCCGCGCTCTACCCTCCGCGCTCTACCCTCCGCGCTCTACCCTCCGCGCTCTACCCTCCGCGCTCTACCCTCCGCGCTCTACCCTCCGCGCTCTACCCTCCGCGCTCTACCCTCCGCGCTCTACCCTCCGCGCTCTACCCTCCGCGCTCTACCCTCCGCGCTCTACCCTCCGCGCTCTACCCTCCGCGCTCTACCCTCCGCGCTCTACCCTCCGCGCTCTACCCTCCGCGCTCTACCCTCCGCGCTCTACCCTCCGCGCTCTACCCTCCGCGCTCTACCCTCCGCGCTCTACCCTCCGCGCTCTACCCTCCGCGCTCTACCCTCCGCGCTCTGCCCTCCGCGCTCTGCCCTCCGCGCTCTGCCCTCCGCGCTCTGCCCTACGCGCTCTACCCTCCGCGCTCTGCCCTCCGCGCACTGCCCTCCGCGCACTGCCCTCCGCGCTCTGCCCTACGCGCTCTACCCTCCGCGCTCTACCCTCCGCGCTCTACCTTCCGCGCTCTACCCTCCGCGCTCTACCCTCCGCGCTCTACCCTCCGCGCTCTACCCTCCGCACTCTACCCTCCGCACTCTACCCTCCGCACTCTACCCTCCGCACTCTACCCTCCGCACTCTACCCTCCGCACTCTACCCTCCGCACTCTACCCTCCGCACTCCATCCCCATTCCCTGTACCTCCCCGCCTAGACCCCACACCTATATCTCCCCCTCACATCCCATCTCCATATTTCACCTCCCTGACCCACCAGCTATCCTGGCCTATCACATCACCGCCTCACTACCCCCGAATTTCCCTCCTCCTGCTTTGTATCCTCATTCCTTGCCACTGAGTTTTATCCCTGCCGCCTTGCCCTCCCCCTCCCCGCCGCCCCCCCCCCTGCACCCCGGCCTGGACGCTGGAGCGATGCCAAGTGGCGCGATCATTCACAGCGGTGAAATGAAAGTCGGCGGCCGATTGACAGCCGGGCGGCGCGCGTCGGCGGCGCTTTTAATTCCCGGAGGCCCGAGACCCGAGACGCGGCGAGGTCCCAGCGCGACGGGGCAGCCGCAGGGGGCGGGGGCGAGGCGGGGTGGTTGGAGGCCTGTCGGGGCTGTCGATGATTGTGAGGCGGTGTCAGAAGCGACGGTCGGTCGCAGTTGATGGGGAAGAGCGTAGGCAGAGAGTGGAAGGAGAACGGGGGAGAGCCAACGGGTACCATGAGCCAACGTGGGCGGCAGTGCGAGACGCGGGGGCGTGGGAGGAGGTGGGGCAGTGGAGCGACGAAGGGGGGCAGAAGCGGTGGGGTGACTGAGGCCTTGGGGTGCATAGGAATGGTGACGGGGCGGCGGGCGCAGCGCAGCGACGTGAGGACGAGGGTGATGAGCGCACTCTCCTGGGCGCCTGCGGGGCGAGCGGTCCGAGGGGAACGACGGAGGCGTCAACTTTAACCGACGTAGCGCCTGAGACGAGGACAACGTTGACGAAGGCGATGGGGCGACGATTATGAGGATGGGCGCCGTGAGGACGGTCCGAGAGGGCAGAAGATTTACGCGGTGAGGTGGTCGGAGACGAAGGGAAGCAATGGGGACGGTGGCAGCGGGGACAGCGGCATGGAAGTCAGGGGCGGCGGGGACGGCGGCGGGGACGAGAGCATCGGGGCCGGTGTCAGTGGGGTTGGAAACGAGGTTAGCAGGAGGCCGGAGGGAGCGGCAATGGCCTGGACGCAGCGCCGGAGGGAGAAAGCGAGCCCACAGCGGCAGCGGGGGTGTCACAAGGGCGAGGGCGGGCGAGGGCGGGCGAGGGCGGGCGAGGGCGGGCGAGGGCGGGCGAGGGCGGGCACTGGGGCTGCGCCCCTTTAAGCGAGGTCAGCAGCGAGGCCTGCGCGCGGCGGCGCAGCGCGGCGGCTGGCGGCTTAGAGCTCTCCCCTCCTCCTGCAATCCGGCCGCACTTGACTCGGGGCTGCGAGGGCGCTGGGAGCGCTCGCCCCGGCTCCTTACGCGCTCGCGTGGCCCTTCCCTACAGCGTCGCCTTCAGGCTTCAGTTGATGCGTTCAACTCCGGTTAAGTTTAATACAGCAAATAAAATTGTTTGCTTTTCGCTTTTAGACAGCCGTTAGATTAACGACGTTTCCTATTTTGATCTCTCCTTTCAAGAAACTATTTTATTAAATAACAAGCGCTCATACAGATAAAACAAATGTTTATTTGATCCCGACTGGGTTTTCCCTCATATTTTAAAGACGTAGTTCTAATAATCCCGTTTTTTCGCTTGTAGGCCAACTAGAACCCCGCGTGTATCCTGCTTCAGCAGGTGCAAGTACCTTCCTTAGGGCATCAGCATTTTAGCTGAATGGCGATTTTTATCCCCTGGGTTAACCCTGGGGGTATGGACGATGAGATATGATGATGACGGTATAAAAGAACGGCATACACATATTGACGTACACAAATACACTCATACACGAGGCGGGACTCAACTGTTACCTTAACGATTTCGGCCATCTGAGAGACAATTTCTCATTTATTAATCGAAAAGGTTTTTCACCTTCATTTTAGTTTTGCATTGCATTTTATTAGAGTTAACATAATACTTCTACTCTATCAATTCTGTAGCATGGAACCATAATTCTCAATTTATATCTTCTATTTTATATTTCTATGGGAACTCATTGGTTTTTTTAAAATATTCAAAAGATCGTGTTTTTAATTGTTGGATTGATATTTTGCCGAGTTGAAATTTTTTCGCTAAATCGTCTTCTTTGGAAGTGAATAATTTCAGAAATTAAATGTTGAT
Source organism: Gryllus longicercus (assembly GCA_038098605.1). NCBI lineage: Eukaryota > Metazoa > Arthropoda > Insecta > Orthoptera > Gryllidae > Gryllus > Gryllus longicercus. The sequence goes on along the minus strand of JAZDUA010000574.1, from coordinate 137,069 downwards.
CTTTCCATTTGTACTAACCCTGCCTTCCATTTACCAACTGTTAGACTGTCCTTATTGATTCAATTCTGTTTGCTAAGTATCAACTTTAAACCTTGAACCCTTGCAATTATTTCGCATAAAAGGGAGCATACTTGTTGCAACAGAAAAGGTATACATACGCACTATACGGAAAATCAAACACCCCCAAAATGCTGTTTCACTTGAACCTCATTGTCCACTCTGCATTCTATGGCATTGATTGCTTTCGTCAGAACGATTGTAACTCACAAAACTCACAAAAAAAAACGACCAAGGAAAACTACAAGTGTATTCTAGTTGACCTTGAAAATGACGTAGAGCAAAATGAACAAATGACTGTGAATCGTTCATCCTATTAATTTTAATATACTATTAAATTTATGTAATTATTTCAATTACTACATATATAACGAGCCAATAAGATGATAACACATGTAGGGTACACTATCTTTAATTTATAGAAAATATGAAATTTCGTTGTTTATTAAAGCTCAGAATTGTTCCTAATCGAATACCTCAGTTTTAAATATATAATAATGATCTACACAATGAAATTTACGTTAATTGACAGAAATGAAGTTGAAGCAAAATATTCATAGACGTCGTTCGCTGTACCTAATACACTATCCCATCTTCGTTAAAGGCTCCTTTTTCCTTCTATGACATACATGCGTTATCAGGAAATTGGCAAAGATACTGAAAAAATATTTGGAAGTCCAATAACTGTGCTTATGGAGTCTGAATAAAAGCACATTGCACTACATGTATGAAATGGAAACATCAACTGTGAATGAATAATAGTTATTTTAATTACGAATATTTATTCACTAATACGAATTGCTCTAATTACATTTTCACCTCCATTCAAAATCGCGGTTATCTCTTCAGTGCCCTGAGTATCGCACTCGTGAAATATTCATTGCCTTGGTCATTTAAAATGGAATTAAAATGGAATGGTTAACGGAATTGGAAGTGCAAGAGTGTTAATTGGATTGTACTTCATTTGGCCATTCATTCACACTCATTAATTTATGAGAATAAACTAATTAATATACGTTTTTCTCTCTTACTAATTTTTATTGCAGGCACTTTCACGAATTTAAAAATAATAAGAGGGTGAATGGATAAATTACAGATTATAGCGATTTTTTTTAAGCTCGAAAATTGAGTATTTTAAGTGCATTTGTAAAGCGTACAAGTAAATTCAATACCACGCAATCGTCTAATATGATAACCTTTACTAAAATTTATAAATTGAGCATTACAATTTTAAATTAGATAAATAATCGTAATATTATTGAAACTTCCCTTTGTTGTAAGTCACTAAGGTAATCTTGAATTATTTTATGACAATTATCAATAATAGTTGTAAGAATATTCCTTGACAAACTTTATTAAGCTACGAGTAACGAAAGGAAATATTTCATGAACACGAAGTAATGACGCAAAGAGCAAATTTGGCTTTTTTCGTGAACAAAAGTTACGTAAGTTCTTTACAGACGTAACTAAGTACAGATACTCGACGTACGCATCAAACATCTGAGCGACCGAAGTGCGTCGCCCGGTGGCCGAGCGAAGGCAGCGCGCGGACGGGGCGTGGGCCGCGAAAGGAAGCCTGCAAACCTACTGCAACACGTCCGCCGTTGCCTCCCTCGCAGCCCCAATCAATTACCGCCTCGCGGCAGAGCAAACGCGGAGAATAGGGGATCGGGCATTAGGCATTAGGCGCCAGACGTCAGTGGCTCCGCATGCAAATGGGCGGCAGAGGCGGTCCGCGCGCACGCATGCCGTTGCGTAGCGCCCCTTTAATGCGTCGCCGCCCTCGCCGCCCACGCCGCGCCGGCGCCGCCCCCCGCGGAGCGCTGGAGGGGAGGTGGAGGCGATGGCGCTTGGGGGAGGGAGGGTGGACGTGTGGGTGCGGGGGATAGTGATGTTGTAGAGATGGTGATGGTGAAAGTTGTAGCGATGGTAGTGGCAATGGTCCAGATAATAGTCGTAGCGTTGGTCGTAGCGATGGTCGTGGTAATGGTCGTGATGATGGTAACGGTGATGGCCGTTACGATGGTCATGGTGATGGTTGAAGCGATGGTCGTAGCATTGATCGTGGTGATGGTCGTGATCATAATCGCAGTGATGACCGTAGCAATGTTCGTGACCATGGACATGGTGAAGGTCGTAGCGATGATCATAGTAATGGTTTTAGCAATGGTCATGGTGATGGTCGTAGCTGTATCTTAAGCGATAGTCGTGGCAATGGTCGTGAACATAGACGTGGTGAAGGTCGTAGCAAAGGTCGTAGCGATGGTCATAGCAATGGTTTTAGCGATGATGATCGCGATGGTCGTAGCGATCGTCGTGGCGATGGTCGTGATCATGGACGTTGTGAAGATCGTAGCAACGGTCTTAGCGATGGTCATGGTGACGGTCGAGGAATGGTCGAGGCGATGGTCGCAGTGATGATTCTAGGGATGATTGTGGTCATGGTCAGGGTCATGATTGTAATCGTGGTGATGGTTGTGGTGACGTTAATAGTGTCAACAATGAAAGAGATAGTTGCAACGAGTCGATAGCAATGGTACTGAAGGAATAGCGAAGGTGGCGATGTAATTTTGAGAGAGGAATTGGTTGTGGGAGCGGTGGAGATGATAAAGGAGGTTGAAAGAGGTGAGTCGTTGGCAACGGACACGGAGGCAATGATGTACACGCTGTTGATAGTGGTTACTGTGAGTTTGGTTGTGACGTATATAGGAATGGTGATGGTGGTGATGGCGGTTGAGATTGTGATAGTAGTGATGACGGTAGTTGCAGTAGCTGTGGTTGTGGTCGTAGTAACGTTGAAGGATGCGTTTTTTTATTTGTTGATCGACAAAAGATACTAAAGAAAAAACTATGAGGTTCGTGGGAGAAGTACAATCTGTTGACGTTTTCTTTATCTCTAGAATCCCACTTAGTTTACTGTACATACAAAGTGGAATTATAAATGAAGTTAGCAACGGTTGTTTAATATTAGATTACACATGTACCCTCCAAAAAGAAACCGTTCGTTTCCGTGTAATAGAAACTGGCCACACACGGAGAGTGGAGCAGCGAGCGGAGGCTCAGATGGAGCGGCCGGGCGAGAGGGTGAAGGGAGGGCGAGGGGCGGAAACCGTGCGGCACGGGGCGGTCGGGGCGGCAGGGGCAGCAAAAGGGGCGTGCGCGACGCGGAGCAACGGGAGCGGCGTGGGTGATGGGGCAGGGTTAGGCGGGGTGGAGGAGGCAGGGCCGTGGAGGTGAGGCAGGCGGGGGGTGGCGTCGGGGGCGTCGGAGGCGTCGGGGGCGACGAGGTGGCGGGGACGGCGGGGCAGCAGGGGCGGTGGGAGCTGAAAGGGCGGCGGGGGGCGGCGGGGGCGGCGGGGGCGGCGGGGGCGGCGGGGGCGGCGGGGGCGGCGGGTACATTGCTTTTGCTTCAGTGGAGTCTCACCTGTGTGAACTTTGCGGAAACTCATCGTTTCCTGACCCTTCCATCTGTCTCTGACAACGGACCTCTTAAACCTAGCTTTTTGCTCGTTCTACTAGTTTTTCCTCAACCGTAACCACAGTCGCCGTTGTTGCAACCGCTGTCAGTCCTTGCTGACCACTAACCGCGAAGCAGCGACAGCTTTGTGTCCTCGCCACCGCAACAGTTCGTCGCCATTCTGGTGAATCTGCCACGTTTTCCGTTATTTTCTCTCATTTTTTTCTTCGCCTACTGTCTTCAATCGTCATCATGGACATAGATTTCTTTCTTTCCCTTCCAAACTGTCTATAACACGTGCTAGAGCATCATCAAATAAGTTTTATGACATAAATCTCTTCGCCAATTAAAGGCCATTATCTCGTTCGCTCGTTCTTGCATTTCATTTTTAGATTCTTCCGTCTACGATTCATCTTTCCGTCGCTTGCTTCCTGAAAGAAGTTATGATTTCTTTCGTCTTTGTGACTTCTCTCATATCATTTTTCTGTTATCTCCATTTTCTGTTTCGTCTGTCAACTTCTCATCGTGTCATAGTTCTGTGTTCTTAAGTTGACCCCCGTAACGTATAAGCCGTATTTTCAGTGAGCAGTCATTTCAAACATCTCTCCTTCCCTCAATAGTATATCTCGTGCTGACTACCCCCTCAAGTTTGTTAAACCATATTAAATGCATTTTGCGAAGCTGATGTTGCTCCATTTCGCAGAATCAATATTTATTTTTGACTTTAGAAATTCTAACCCCCTACATTTGTTTTCAAGTACTGAGTCTGAACAACAAAATAATTATAAGAATGCCAATTTAATTTTTCTAAATTCTACCAGAGATTTTTTTTCTTTTTGCACACATTGAAATGATAAGTATATCTAATTATCACATGAAATGATTATTAATCATAATCCAATGAACTTCGCATTAATTATAAGTATATGATGAAAAGAGAAACATTAAAAATAGAGAACTACTATTGAGCTTCTATCTCTCCCTCTCCGTTCCAATCCATATTCATCACACTCTCGAAAGTCCACCACTACTGCCTTAGATGCTATTCATCGCGACCTAAAAGTCATTATTTCCATTGTCTATGACCATCATTCTCGATTGCCTTCCCCCAACGTGTCTAATCGGGCCTTACTCCTTGCTTATTCCTTCTCTCGCCGTGGATTCGCGGATGTTCCTCCACCAGACGCCACCTGTTCTCCTTCGCCGTCACAGCTTCCTCGATATCCGCTCGCGCAGCGTCGCCCCTCGCGCCTTTGTGACCGCCGCCGCGTCAAAGCCTCTCCAGCGGCCCTCCAGCGCGTCCCTTCAGGGCGGCCCTCCAGCGCGGCCCTCCAGCGCGTCCCTCCAACGCGACCCTCCAACGCGACCCTCCAGCGCGTCCCTCCAGCGCGTCCCTCCAGCGCGTCCCTCCAGCGCGTCCCTCCAGCGCGTCCCTCCAGCGCGTCCCTCCAGCGCGTCCCTCCAGCGCGTCCCTCCAGCGCGTCCCTCCAGCGCGTCCCTCCAGCGCGACCCACCAGCGCGTCCCTCCAGCGCGCCCCTCCAGCGCGCCCCTCCAGCGCGCCCCTCCAGCGCGACCCACCAGCGCGTCCCTCCAGCGCGCCCCTCCAGCGCGCCCCTCCAGCGCGCCCCTCCAGCGCGCCCCTCCAGCGCGCCCCTCCAGCGCGCCCCTCCAGCGCGCCCCTCCAGCGCGCCCCTCCAGCGCGCCCCTCCAGCGCGTCCCTCCAGCGCGTCCCTCCAGCGCGTCCCTCCAGCGCGTCCCTCCAGCGCGTCCCTCCAGCGCGTCCCTCCAGCGCGTCCCTCCAGCGCGTCCCTCCAGCGCGTCCCTCCAGCGCGTCCCTCCAGCGCGTCCCTCCAGCGCGTCCCTCCAGCGCGTCCCTCCAGCGCGTCCCTCCCCGCTGCGGTGGCCGCCTCCGCCGCCTGCGCTGGCAGAGCGCCGTGCGCCGCCAGATGGCCCAGCACCCTCTGCACCCGTCCCGCGCTATCGCCTCCGCTCCGCCCGTCTCGGCTCGCGGGTCGCCCCCTGCGCTGCCTCACCCCGACACTTCGTCTTCGTTGTATTTCCGTCCGGGTCCATACGGCATCCTGCGGGCCTATTTTTTTGGCATTCAGCGTAGTTTATTTCCGCCGCCATCTCAAGTCCTCACCAACGATGTCATCTATCTTGACGATTCTCTGCATCGCTCGGAAAATCAACACTTTTTCTTTGTTATATTTTCGCCACGGTCTATAAGATTTCCTATGTTCCTTCTTTTTCGGCATTCGGTATAGTTTGTTTCTGTCATTATATCACTTTTCAGTTGTAACCCAAAACCGTCGACTATCTTGACAGTTCTTCGAAAAATCAACTTTTTCGTAATATTTTCGCCCGACACTTTTAAAGTTCCTGCGTTTCTTCTTCTTTGCCTTTCAGTTTAGTTTATACCCGTCATCAACCCATTCTTAGGGCCAAATAATAAACGATATCGATACCATCCCGTCACCTTGTTGGACGCAATTACGCTTTGAGAATATATTCTGCAGTCGTAAAGGAATTCAAATTGTGACTACGTTACTGAGCATCAATGCATTTTAATAATTAAATTTGTTCAAAGAATTGGTTAATTATTAAGTTTAATTATTAAAAGTAATTTTGAATCAATCGTCGTATGGAGTTTGATGCCACCAAAATCAAATCCATCTTCAGATAGAGAGTTATATATGTTTTTAAAAGCCGCATAAAATAAATTTTAACGCATTTTTATTTAATCCACATGTTACCATTTTTTGACTGTAAATAATAAACGGAGGGTAACAGTTTTGGCGTACCATGAACATCTTTTACGAAAGATGTATGTAATCTATGAATATCCACATTGCATCCATATGTTTACAGATGTACCTTGTCTCTTCACGTCTAAGATATTCCACCTCAAGATTTCTTGCCTTCGTTCCCAGCCTTATCGAAGCCATGCTATCTCTTTTTGCTTCCCTGTCCTTTCGCTTCTTTCTTTCCCCGCTTCTTCAACAACATCCTTGCAACATTATTCGTAAGGTTCATTTTGTTTTTTATTACTACCCTCGACGCTGTTAACCCTGCCTTTGTCTTTAATCTTCTTTGTCTTTAATCTTCTCTTCGTTTCACCCACTCTGCCATTATCTCATTCAGGCTCTCCGGAGCTCTCAACGACTCCATTAATTCTGCTTTAATAGGTGCAGAACCATCCCTGACATCGGTCCTAAACATGATCATAAATACCACGTAGCACATTAATAGCGAGTGTCAATAATCTTATGACCAGTAACACAATTATATTCGATTTATCACTTGGTATTATTGTTCTTCTCCACCCCCATCACCACCGCAAACAGTTACTTCTATGAGGCCTCAGATATCTTATACATGTTTATATATAGACTTTGGGTTGGAGCCATGCAAATATTCCGAACTTTGCAAATGATTGTTTTAAAAGTGAAAAGTACTGCTTATTGGAACCGAACTTAAAACGTCCAGGCCCTGAACTGTACGTTACATCATTCAGCGCTGCTACTGCGTGTGGATCAACATTTAAACTCTCGCTAGTAAAGTTCGTGGATCTGTGAATATGAATTTATAGCCGATCTTTAATGTATAAAAACAAAGAAGAAGATCATTAATTAATGAATCTGTTATTTATGATAGAATAGACCCCACGATAGTTCACGTTCTCATTTATATATCCTCACGGAACGTTCATATTTTACAGTAATTCTTTCGACGATGAATCCATTTCTCTTAATAGAATTATGGCGATGATAGTGAACGTTACTGTCGAATCTTAACGTTTTCATTATCCCTGACACCCATGAAAATACTACCAGAATTCCAAAATGCGAAGTCGGTCAATGACCTCACCATGCAATGAGGGTACGAGAAAGAATTCCAATACCAATTTAGGGTAATCTCCGCTTAAATGAACTTACAATGTATTCCCGAATGCAGGATGATCGTTCCCTGAAACAGACGGCAGGCGGGAAGTTAGAAGCCCCATTATACGAGTACAACCAGGAATATCGACGGGAATTCTAGGTCATAAAAAAGAAACGCGGTATAAAGACGAAGTTTACCAATGTTTCTGCCATTAAAGGATAAAACCCCCGTTGGTAGCTTTAATTCAGTTTAAACGTAAACCATTCGCCCGTAGATCTCATAGTCAATTCTCGTGAATAAAATTGGCCCATGATCGATGTTGCCAAGTTCCTCCATTTCCCACTGATCACCACAGCACATTCAGCATCATCATTCATCATTCGCCGTAGGCTGTCGACACGCACCGTCCCATCCCACTGGCAGTGTTACGGTCTTATCATCCCCCATAAAGTCACTTCAAATGAAATGGAAATTACGCCCCGTAAAGGGCGGCGGCCGTTGCAGTGGCAAGCCTGTGCCGAGGCCGTGCGGGGTGTGCGTGCCTCACAGACACTCACGCAACGCGCTTGTTGGATCACCACTGTCACCGCCCCCGGCCTCGCCAATCTATCTTTCCGCCACCGCCGCCCCCGAGGCAGCGAAATGGGATCCCACTTCTTTGGCTACTAAGGAAATGGCATCTGACCTTCATCAGTCGGGGCGATTCAGTTACACCTGTGTACGTTTGACCCGAGAGAAATTTGACAGACACTCTGAAACCCCAAGGTGATGTATGGAGTGAAGGGATTATGGAATGAAGAGGTGAACAAAACGAGAATGAAAATTCCACGCTTTTCACTTTCTTACCTTTCTTTACGAGAAGACAAAGTAATGTAATCGTACGCCGGATAACGGCGAATTTCCTACAGGAAAACTCTTATTGGTAGGTTCTAGTTACGAAAAAGTAGATAAATCTTGTTCCCATATATTGTAAATTATTTCTTCTACTACTTTGTGTATTCACGAATTCACGAATTCACGTTTTCAGGGTCGTTTAATAAGTATATCAATGTTATTCATTTCCAAAGTCAGTGCAGATTTCCTCGCCGCCACCGATGCAAAATGCGGCAGCCTTAATTATTAAATCATTAACATTAACGTATCTACATTAAAATAAGTATTCGATCGGTAGATTCAGTATAACTATCAGCAGCGCTTTAAACTTTGGCATACACACGTTTATTCGATATTTTTAATGAATGTTTCACAATGACATATCTGGAAATGTACTACATATACCAAACACATGCTCATTTTTTCAGACCACAATAGAAGAGGAAGCCTGTAACATGGAGCATCTCCCGGAAGCACTACAAAGAAACCCTCATAGTTCATTTCTAGAGGCAGCGATGACACCACACTTTCATTTTGGGAGAGGATCGATAAAAGAACATCTGCTACAATAACATTCAAGACTGAATTGACGGAGATATATGTACCTAACTTTACATAACGCCTCAAGTGCTAAAGCATTGACATATTACGTATCAATGATGCATAAGTCTGTAAGTAATGACTTGATATTGTTCACTTAAAGAGTTAGTTTTTTAATGTAAAATTAATACCATTTAGTAATTGCAACTCACAAGACACAGGACTACGAAATGATTGCACAACGCCAACAGTGATTGCACTACTTTTCCATTTGGAAGGGTCTTAAGCCCAACCCCTTCAAGGCGTTTCCTTACCTCCGTGCTTGTCGAGTCTTTTGAAAATGGCCAGAGACGATATCCACGAATTAGACGAACACGAGTTGTTATAAGTATTATTGTTTCTTTATATGTCTTACACTGCCCCCTCTTGCTAAATAGTTGATCTGCAGCAGCTCTTTTACATTCTCACCAATCAGCCATTTTTGTTAGGTTACTGGCGGTCTATTTGTTCCCGTCAGGGCCAGGTGAATATTCACCCACAAAAAGCTCGAAGTCGGAAACAAAGGCTAGGCCGCGCATCGCAAAATATAGAGAAGGAGAAGGTTACTTCCACCCAATTTCTTTGCCTGGGCGGTTGTATCTCCGCCACAACGGGCCGAGAACGGGAGAGCGGTGGTGAATGGAGCGGAGCGGCCCTACTCTTTCCCCGTGGGAGTTGATGGCTAAGAAATTAAGAGCAGAGTGAAACCGACACTGACGACTCCCTTCACGCCGCCGTCAAACGCTTTTACGCGAACGAGGGAGCGAATCTGTTCCCCTAGCGAAGTTCTTTGGAACTAATAATGCCCCGTTCAGGAAATAGTGGGTGAGGGAGCAGCGTCACCACGCCTCCTGAGGTAAGCCTCCTCCGCGACTGTTTTCAAAGTCGTTGAGTTGCAGAACACCCTCTACAGTCCAATTCAAATGTCTTAGGTACTAACAGCTACTGAGCTACGAAAGAGGGAGAACTCTATTTTCAGTCGGAAGCATCAATTTCTATGATGTTACAAACGCGGCTCTTGAACACACACTCATACAAAACTCACAAAAACATGCACTGCGAATTTTTCTACACAATGTGTAAAATTTCTACATAATATGTATTTCTACACAATATGTAATTCAAAATGTTAGAGATACTGTGATTAAAATATGTATGCTGAACGTGAAAAAATAAAAAAATAAAAAGCACAAAACAAAACAACAAACTAACAGTTGTCAAAACTCATTGAAAGAATTTGTCTTCTGAACTACGTGGGTCAGTTATAGACTAAAGTCACCTGTACCACTCCTCTTGTAAAAGTCTTTAATATTTTAATGTCATTGTAACTTTATTGTATGTTATTTGTGATGTGATCACTGTAAATAGTTTTGTACGTTTCTTTGGCGGATGATTGTGCCTTTTTACTGCTACCACTAGTGTAAGCCGTGATTCACGTGTTACTTTAGTCATGTAAGTTATATGAAAAAAGAAAATATACCGTGATCGTAAGTAATATTTACATATCAGTATGAAATCGTTCAATTCTGTCAAAGAGCAACACGTTTGCCATAACTAAAAGTCTAGGTGCGCATGACTGGGATCTGAGCTGGGCTACCTCAACCGTGCCCGTCGCGGGAGTGTATGATGAAATCGTGTTCCCCCTCTCAACTGCCAATCTCCAAGAAATGTCCATCGGAGAGTATTGTACAGACCAGAGACTTACGAGTGCTCTTGGCTATGCGGGTGAGGCCGCTTCGAAGGCCCCTGATTGGCCGGCTGGTTCAACCAATGACACCCGTTCGTGAACCCGAGCCCCGACCACTCCGGCGCAGACCAGCCCTGAGGAAGGCCACGGCAAGAGGTCGAAACGTCCGCGTCACCCGGACAGCCAAGAGCGCGGTGTGTGGTGCCGGCGGGAGCCGCGTGGAGCGCTAACATTCGTACGAAAAGCGGAGCGCCGATCATTCCGGCGCAGACCAGCCCTGAGGAAGGCCATGGCAAGAAGTCGAAACGTTCGCGCCACCCGGACAGCCAAGAGCGCGGCGTGTAGTGCCGGCGGGAGCCGCGCGCGGCGCTGGCGCGGGCGCCGATGACTCACGCGATGAACTTGTTGAAGAGTGAGGAGCACTTGCGGATGACGCGCGCCGTGCGCGACTCCTCCTCCTGGCTGCGGCTGAAGTCCAGCCCGTCGTCCATCTTGCCCTCCTCGTGCAGCACGGCCTGCTTCTCCTCCACCTTGCCCACGCCCTTCTTCTTCGTCTCGTACGACTGCAAGCAGCGCACAGGCCAAGCGTCAAACACAGTCCCACACAAAGACGCCTACTAAATATCATTGTTCTGTTAACAAAACACTTTGGCATACTAATTAGCACACCTCGTAACTCCAGATTGGCAATGAAAAGAATAAACATAGTCGGGAAGCAGAATTTGAGTTTCTTTTCTTGTTGAACTTATAAATACTGAGGAACTCAATTGCTTAAGATGCTCGATTTTTTTTATTCACTTCTATTTATTTCTCTTCTTTCATAATTATATTTTATCTTGAAGTAAACAGAAAATAGAGGAGGGAATATAGAGTTACGAGGTGTGCTATTAGGCATGACGGCTTATTGTCTGAAAGGTATTTGTGAATGAGTGAGTGAGTATATATTGTTTTCTGGCGTTTCCACTATTAGGTCATTATTCCAGTAAGAATAGTGCTAGTTATTTATAGGTATGTGGCGGGGTTCCTCTCCTGCTAGAATGAGAGATCCTGCGCCGATCTACTTGTCAGTGTGCTTGTTTTCCTCTTCCGAGTATCTCTACAAGCGAGGCAACACACCAGTGGGGATAATCGTTAAGTTTATCGTAATGTGTTGTAGTTCGTATGTAAATGTGCGCGTGTGTGTGTATGTATATGTATAAAATGAGGGAAAGAGATAAGAAAAATGAGGCTGAAATAAATATCACACGCGGTCTGTGAGCCTTTGACTTTAATTAATGATGTAAAATTGCTGGACATTGATAAATTAATGTGAACTGACTCTCACTTTTACGGTCGCAGTTATAGAAAAATCTTCTCGGGAATGCGAAAGAGGCGTAACAAAACGCGAGAATCAACCGAGCGAATCTACGTGAGGGCTGGCCCCTGTGGAAACTTATGACAGCCATAAAACGATATAACGTGGGTCATTTGAGAAGGAGGAAGAAATCTCACTCAAAGAATGTTCGAATAGGCCACCGGATTAGTATGAAAGAAAATGACTGGCTTCATATGTTTTTCCTCTCGTACTTTGCAGTTTGATAGTGGAGAATGAGAGGAGAAAGATGCGTGAGCAGGCAACAGAAGCCCCGAGTCCGCAGCCCTCTAACTATCTTTCGAGCTCTCTGGGATATCTCAGTAACGCACCGACGAACATTATTTCAAGCGGATCGTCTCCATTGCGAAGAAATTAATGAATGAATTCATTGGGAATCATTCCCTCCGATCCTTTATCCCAATTGGAGGAGGCCCTATTTATCAGGAGAATTAATTTTGAAGTAAGGTAGAAAGTAGTCTGCATGGCCTTCGTTTTCACATCGCCGAATGTGTGAATGAGATGGTAAAAATGCAATTACACGTTTTATTTCAGATTATATTTGTATTTAGTTTACCTATTTTTAATAACTTTTTTTGTTTTGGTCAATTTTTATTGGTTTATTTTTAGACGTGTAAACAGATGAATTAAACAAATGAAAGTTTCTCGCGATAATTGTTCGTGTATATTGTTTACCACGTAGTTTAACGAATGCTGTCACATTTAAACAACTAATATCTGGCTTTAATTGCACAAATACGCTCCTTTATCTTAAGAGTGTGTTGGATGCAAGTTAGTGAATGTTGATTGATGTATTGAGTCAAAAGTACAGCCATATCATGAAACTCGTAATTTTGCTACATTTTGAATGATGTTGAAAGTTTATAACATCTTATAGTAACTCTAAACGCAGGCCACTTTCGAAATTCAGCACCAACCCTATGGTGAGATACGAAGAATGAGGAGGAGAAAAAAGACGTGGACAATGATCTGGGTGAAGAAAGGTAGACGAAAAAAGAAGGACGAAGGAGAGGAAGGTTCGAAACAATTTCCATACGTCGACATTAATATTCCGTTATCTAGTGGAAGGCGACGGTTGTCCCATGTTCTCTTTTGCCTTTCAAAGTTGAAGCCTTTAGCCAGTCCCGAGCTCCAGGCAGTGGCCTACATTTCTCTTCCTTCTAGGTTTCTATTGTCAGACATTCAGGAGAACCTTTTGGGACCTTATATCCGAGTCCCTTTGTAGTATTTTCTTGAATAAAAACCGAAAAAATCTCTGCAGTTAAGATTCTGTAGGTTATTTGGAATTCTTTTTGTGAAGAAAACGTACATAAGATAGAGATGTTCTTTGCTTTCCGAAAGTCTGTCGACCGCATACCTTTGCATAAAATGAAAAGTAATACGCGATGTACGAAAAATTGAGCCGAGAGCGAATCTTAACAGTTTTGAAGGGGGAATCATTCTATGCTAAAATCAGCACCCCCCTGCCCCCAGCGGGTGGGGCGGAGGGCAACATTGAAATCTTAAATAGGACCCCCCATTTTTTTATTTCAGATTCGGATTCTACGGACAAAAATACATAAGTTTGTTCGGACGTACACGACTTTTTACACGACTGAAATTACATTTCCGATATAATTTCAGGCAAAACCAAGATAAATCGTAGAAAATCTCGTTTAAAACCTTTCACGTTATTCTAAGTATTTACGATTAATGTGACCCAGTAATCACATTAGCATAAATCCTGTATTTATAATTTCATCCAATTGTGTTTCCATTTTCCAGAATAAACATTTCTCAGGGTACATTTTCAAAATGATAATTTGAGTGAAAAGGCAAATGCAAAGGTGGGGTTGCTTACCTTGTACGAGAGCCATAATGATGATTCCGAGTGTTGAACGATGACAGTGCTGTCACCGTACTTGATGATGGGCGCGCCGATAACCTCGAGGTCTTTGTCCTCGAGGACCACCTTCTGGTCGTCCTTCTCCTGGCGCAAACAGAACGTACTGCTTGCCAAGGATGCGTCTTCCCTGCGAACAAAAGAGCGCGACGTGGTGTACAATGAGACACGAGAAGTTTCTCAAAATATTTCTCAAAGGAATGCATACTTTCTTATAAACTAATCAAACATAAGGATTATAAATAATTTACGCCCTTTATCAAGTACCTACATGAACTATAACCACACTCATTTTGTATTATATTTCTAACGATTGTATCGAATATTTTTTATACTTTTAATTAATTCATTATTTGTGTCACAAAACTGTTGTTCTTAGTTTCGTAAAGAGCACCATGGAAATTTCAGAAATTATGTTCGTGGTCTAGGATTAAGAATTGTTCTTATTACACCAATGAAAATAAATTTCATTTGTATCATTAGTACCGAACAATGCAATCGTACCAATCTTCGAATTGACAAGTGGTTGAAGTTTTAGTGAAAGTTAATATTTTAAAATATCTACCTTGTTTCGTATCACTTCCAGTTTCCTGCTGTAATCGCTATGTTTTTAGAAAAGTATAAAGGAAGAAAATCTGGGCCTTCTCAGTGCATACCAATGTATTGTTATTTTACCCTGGGCACGAATATTGCCGAAAAGCTTTGAAGAAATTAATTATTCCTAAAATCTACTTTAGTGGCCATGTGGTTAAAGTACACACTGAATTAACAAAGACGTTTAATAGTAGCGTATTATAATGTTCTGTTCAATGCAAGAACATTAGATCAGAAATAGGCACGAGGAGTGGGCATCAACATCCCGGATGTTTTCCTTCGTAAAATCGTCTCAGAATTTTTCGGCTTTGTAGGTTCGAGCCGCTATTAAAAGACGAGCAGTGTTGCCAAGTGCCCAACAGGTGACGGCTGCACGTGAGGGGGCCCGACGCCCCCGACGCAAGCGCTAAAAAGCACGCGCAACACGTCACTCCCCTCGCCCGCGCCCCCCCGCCACGGCTATTTTCAGGCGCTCTCGAAACGCGCTTGTTTCCGGACGCACTCCGGCCTCCTCCGCCCAAGCACTCACTCACACACAAAAATATATTTCATCGCACTCGTTCTCTCACTCTCCCTCCCCCTCGTTCTCTCACTCTCCCTCCCCCTCGTTCTCTCACTCTCCCTCCCCCTCGTTCTCTCACTCTCCCTCTTTCTTTCTCTCTCTTTTCTCTCTCTCCCTCTTTCTCTCTCCCTCTTTTTCTCTCCCTCTTTTTCTCTCCCTCTTTTTCTCTCTCCCCCTCTTTCTCCCTCTCCCCCTCTTTCTCCCTCTCCCCCTCTTTCTCCCTCTCCCCCTCTTTCTCCCTCTCCCCCTCTTTCTCCCTCTCCCCCTCTTTCTCCCTCTCCCCCTCTTTCTCCTTCTCCCCCTTTCTCCCTCTCCCCCCTCTTTCTCCCACTCCCCCTCTTTCTCCTTCTCCCCCTCTGTCTCCCTCTCCCCCTCTTTCTCCCTCTCCCCCTCTTTCTCCCTCTCCCCCTCTTTCTCCCTCTCCCCCTCTTTCTCCCTCTCCCCCCTCCCTCTTTTTCTTACTGTGTTTCTCTCGCTCTCTTTCTCTCTGCCTTTCTTTCTCTTCCTCTCCTCTCTCTCAATCTCTCTCCCACACATACACATAAACTAGAGTTCATATATTTGTAAACAAAAATACGGGACATTAATTTT
This sequence comes from Gryllus longicercus, assembly GCA_038098605.1. NCBI lineage: Eukaryota > Metazoa > Arthropoda > Insecta > Orthoptera > Gryllidae > Gryllus > Gryllus longicercus. Next base: position 121,529 of record JAZDUA010000574.1, on the reverse strand, counting down.
TTCAAGGGATTACGAAATAACAAAAGTTACGCGTCATGTACCACTGATTGAAGGGAGTTGTGTCCTTGAGATCTAACCTGTACTTTTCGATCCGGGTGAACACTAATGGAAAACGAGCTGTAATACTCCCAAACTTCATCTTTGCTGAACAGAAACGTAATCGAAGCTGTCCTAACTTTTTAAATTCTATAACGTTGTACTTCGACGTTAAACGAGCAATTATTAACTCATTTCGAACTAAATTTAATTCTCTATTTCCTCTGTTAGGATATTCCTTGAAAACTAAGGGCTGATGTGCTAGAGGGCAAAGGATGTCGAAAGACGTGAGGCGTTTTTTGAAAATTTTTAGCTTTCGATAAAAAGCCATTGTAAATAGGGAAAGCATATAAACAATCGCGTAAGTAATTGTGTCAGCGTTCTTTTTGAATGCAGGAAATTTTTTGATATTTAATTAAAAAAACATTATTTTACTTAAGAGATGAATTTGTAGTGGCCCCCGGATTCGAGAAGCGGGGTCAAGAAGAGAAAATCACAGGCCTTTATTATTTTTGTTTTTTGCGTATTTTTAAAAAGAAGAATACTACATTTTTTGCTCTGGAGGAGAATAGAAAAACTAGCGAGATTCCGTGAAACATCGGAACTCTTTCTCCTCTTAGAAATACTAGTAATTACTCAACAACTACATATATTTTGGAAGTGCATATCATTTACAAAAACAAACCCCCAATTTTAAATTATTAAATTCAGGAATAAACTGCGTTGGGAAATAAATCTCTGACTACAGTATTGGAGGTGTAGGGCACATTTGAAAATACATTTGAATTCATTTTTTTTTTAATTTCTTAGGTTTTAATGAAAATAGCATCTAAACTTTTTTTTATAAATCCACTCTTGAATTCCAGAAAAAATCAAATCATTACAGTCGTTTTCCAGAAAATTATGAATATGATATAGGGACTTCATGTAACGTACACCCCTAAACATTAAAAAATATTAAGGGACTTCAAAACGGCACATCTATATCTTACTCCTGGCGTATTTGCCATGTTTCATATTAAAGCTTCCAATCTGACAGAGTTCTGCCTGATACTTACATCCATACATCCACATCCACATCACGATTTTCGAATATGCAATTGCTTGCATCTCCTCGCAACTTTCAGAAACATTAACCATCTTTGGAACAGCACCAAAAAACCTAAGTCCTAACGAATGGTCGAAATTACAGCACAAAAGTCCCTTAAAAACGAATTTTAACCAAAAATTCGAAATCGTATTGTGCAGGTAATTGGAATACTTACACTACCTCCTATGCTATACGTGATATGAATAGTAAAAATGGGACGAAGGAAAACCCTGCCCATTTTGGCAACCCGAAGTTTTTCGGAACAACGGGACAGAAGTCGGAAAAGCGGGGCAATCCCGTATTTCGCGGAACATATACAAACCCTGACACACATTCACGCACGCTCGCATCTCTCCCCTCCCTGCCCCCCCCCCCCCCGCGCCCCCCCACCCGCGCGTTCTTGCGGCCGTGCCTGCTTGCGTCCATTCTCGTCGGATCCCATTACTGCTGCCGCGTTCTTCACAGGATGGTTTGTGTGCCCGCGCGTGGAATCTTGTTATGCTCTACAGAATCTCGACGTGGATTGCATTAGTGTATGCTAAATGGTAGACGCCGCGATTCGAGACTACATATCACCCACGAATGACACGTCGATGCTTATGGCTGATTTACATACTTCGCACTCGACTCCATTAAACATTGAAATATCCGAGTATATCTGGATATATTTTAACAACACTTATGACCGTAACATGTTATTGAACTTGAAATGAGCGAGTTTCCCTTTTATGTGTATCATTTAATATCATCAATGATTTAGTAGGATGTTTCAAGCGATTACGCAAACATTGCAATACGAAAGTGAAATGAAATGCAAGTTTAATTTGTTTTAGAGTCATAATTGTTTTCTCGCTTTTATTAATTCATTTCTCAGTTCTTGGCCTTATTCGTGTACGGTCTCTTTCCCGTTTTTCTATTAATCAAACTTCCTTTTCTTCACTTTTTCTTTCGCTAAATAAATTAACAGTACTAGACTTCAATGTCAGCATACCGACACACTTTCGGTGCATTTCTGTAAATTTGTGTTAAAATATTTTCGGTGTTTTGAGATGTAGCAAATCCATGTACTTAACCCCTTACCTAACTTAAACCCTTCAATGTACTTAAACCCATGTACAACAAATCCATGTACTTAAACTCTTGCGATCCTATTCGTGTATGTACATATCGCCTTTTCGTGTTTTTTTTTAAGTTTAGCTATTTGTTAAGCTTTTATGTAGATAATATTTGTTGGCGATACTTCTTGAGGAGATAGCCGCTTTGAAAGACTAAACAGTCACTAAGGGTTCAGAATGTTACTAATAAAATTAATTTTTAGACATGAAACAGTTACCATTACTTTAAAAAAATAAGTTAAGAAAACTGAGACCATCGTTGTCTCCCCATTGGTATGTGTCTTAACATTTTTTTATCTGTTAATTTCAATTTCAACTCACGTAAAATAATCATCTGAATACTTTGGTCTTGCACTCAACATTCCCATAGTCGAAAATCATCCCTCTTCTTATCCCATTTAACTCTTTATCCCTTTTAACATATCCCATATCGTCTAGCCGAATTTTTTTTGTACCTTTATCATCAATCTTTATTATCTCTAGGTCCGGTGTCTCTCTGTTTATTTGCCCTATTGCTCCCCTCGTCTATCCTCTTTCCCAACACGTGCAAACAAGCTGGGGAGCGGTGAGTGGTGCGTAATGCAGCCCCTTCGCCCTCCACAACGCCCGCCCAACCCCACCCCGCGAAGCCCCGATGGGGGGGGGGGGCGCTGACGAGGCGAAGCTCGGGGCAACGACCCGGAGGGGGTGCGCGGGTAGGGAGAGGGCGATGGCCACCACACGGAACTAGCTGAATTAAATCGGCGTTGCCCGGTTACAGACTTTAACTCACTCCTGTGTTGGACGGTTTAGGAAAGAATTATATCTGTAGAGTTAAATGGAAGTGATTTTTTTCCGGCCAGCCTACATGTCCTTCCCGCCATTCCCGGGACACCCTCTACTCTGAGAATAAGCTTCACGGAGAATATTTATTCATTTACTCATTTATATCAATTTATATCAATTTATATCAATTTATATCAATTTATATCCATTTATATCAATTTATATCCATTTATATCAATTTATATCAATTTATATCAATTTACATCAATTTATATCAATTATATCAATTATATCAATTATATCAATTATATCAATTATATCAATTATATCAATTATATCAATTATATCAATTATATCAATTATATCAATTTATATCACTTTATGTCAATTTATATCAATTTAAATCAAATCAATTTATATCCATTTAAATCCCTTTATATCCATTTAAATCCCTTTGTATCCATTTATTATCATTTATATCCATTTATATTCATTTATATATTTATTCACTTATTCGTTTATTTTCCTATATACTCCATTTGCCCGTACTACGCTTCCGCACACCAAATCGCGAGCGCAGGCCATCGCGCAAAGGCCGAGGGCGGGACGCACCTGGCGACGAGGCAGAGCTCGTTGTTCTCGTTGATGGAGAGGTAGCGGCCCGTGGTGAGGTGGCGGATGCGCATGGGGTGGTACCAGTTGATGAAGCCGCCCGCCCACTTGGTGCGCGCCAGCTCCAGCCGCCAGAGCGAGCGCGCCTGCGACATGACGCTGCCGCCCTCGTAGATGACGATGCTGCAACACAGCGCGGCACTTCGCTAACCCCTTGGCGGCTCTCGGTATTTCGATAGCCGAACTGCTTAACCCCGTTCCGTGAAGCCACGGGATTAAGCACTCGAGCCACCGAGGCCTCCTGGATGGGTGACCGTCTGGGAACTCGGGAAACTAGCGGCGCTGAGGCCCGCTGATAGTGATGAAAAGGCAAAGACATTATGACAAAATGACTTCGTTCAAGGAGAATTGCTCAGTGGTCAATGCCGATTAAAGGTTTGGAACATCGTTACGAGAGTAACAGAATTAAAGCTTTCTTCATGGTTTTATTCTCCATTTTCCTTCCCTAGACATTCCTGGATCTATGGATCTCCTTACCCTGGCTGAGCCGTAGCACTATAAGTAATATTTTGATTGCTTACGGTGACAGAAATTGGGAAGAGTAAATATATGGTTGCTTATCCACTCTTGCCAATGTTAACACTTAAGTGTCTCGTAAGTCCATGTCAGTCCAAGTTCATACTTTTTGCGGAACGTTGTCACTTAATTTTATCACTGTTCAGGCAACTGAAAGCCGAAGGAGAAAAATTAAGGATAAGATATTAATTTCGAGGGGGGATACATGGGGTGCTAGGAGGGCACACTACCCCCAACACACGTAACCCATGCATTACGCGGGGTTCAAACTCCCAGCCCGGATGCAACGCGCACTTGCGAAGAAATTCCGCACGTTCTTGCGTTACCCAGGCCGGCCAGGAATGGTAGGGAGAGAGTTAAAAGGGCGTGCTTGGTGGTTGGGAGACCTCCGAAATGCCACAACACTCAAGCAAACATCTAGCCTTGGCGGGACTCAAACTCACGTCCCTCCGAAAGGAGATTGTAAACGTGCGTCCACGTGAGCGATCTTGGCTAGACAATGTCGGCATTCTGAATTTTGGACTGACAAGGTTTTAACTAACATTTCAGTCGTTTTCAGCAAACGGATATCAAAAGTTCGTTAATTCATTGTTCAGTCACCTCTCCATCTACGGTTGTGATTTTTACAGTATCTACACGTCCACAGATGTCACCAAGAGTATATCCTCCTTGTAACAAACGTCAGGTAGAACTTTATCACCCTAAAAATGTAATTTTTAACACGCCGTGCGATAAACGCGGTTTCTCTTGCTTGCTTTCAATGTGCAAAACAGCTATTTTTTCTCATTGTGTGAAACAAAACGAAACATCGTTTAACGTGTGCAAAAAACACTAACCTTGTACAATATATCTGTAATGATTCGCAACTGCCTTTCGCCTTGACGATGTCTTTGTTTATTATTTACAAACAATGGTGTTACGACACTGACTGCAATCCATTTACTTTTGTATAAGTAAGGTTATTTGATGTTTAAGTTATATCGCTTTACTTGACGCATTGCTCACGGCGTGTTAAAACTAGCACATGCAACACGGGCCCGAGGTGATTCGTCGCTGCGCTCGGACGATAACCTCGACTCGTGCGTGAATCACCTGTTTGGCGCCCATGTTCCGTGAGCAGGACCCGAAGGGCCGCTCTGCTGGTGCTGGTACTCACTTGTGCGCGGGGTCCGCCGTCCACGTGGACGGGATGGTGAGGCACTCGTCGCCCCCGTGGAAGAAGCGCAGCACGTCGCCGCCGAACACGTACCCTGCAACGCAGCGCAGCCACGCCCCCTCAGTCAGCGCGCGCCCGCACGCGCCCGCACGCGCACGCACGCGCACGCCACCTGCGCCTCGGCGGAGCCAATTATGCACGTCCCAGTGGAATGGGTGACTGATTGATTGATTTTGTGAATTCGGGAACGTCAACCAACGGGGGGGGAGAAGTAGCTAGTCCCGTAAGTGTAGTGCATGTTTTGGCGTGAGCAGTGGCTGTGCTTTCCCTCGCTGTATGGTGAGATCCGTCGCCGACCTACCGTCGGCTAGCGGGGTTTTCCCCAACCAGATATCTCCCATCAGTGGGGCACCGCCCCAGCTGGGATCTATGCTCCCTACTGGTCTCCCGGCATGAGTGCTTGTGTAGCGGGTGTTAGTGTATGTGGGTGTAAGGGGAAAGGATAGGACAAGGAAGAGGTAGGAAAGATAGCGCGCGCTCCGTTGCCTATTTGTTAGGGAACTGCTCCGGCATTCGCCTGATGTTGTTCGGAGGAACCACGGAAAACTCCCGATCAGAGCAGCCGGACGCTAGAATTCTCCTCCAGACAGCGGCTGAATTCGACGTAGCTGACAAGCTAGTGTCGAAAATCCTGCCCCCGCCGGGACTCAAACCTAGGACCTCCCGGTCAAAGGGACTGCAGTGACATAAGCCGATGCCCTTAGCCATCTCTCCCGGTGGAGTGCAATGTGGAATGCAGAGGTTTTGCATAGGGTGACGTAAACCTTATGAGGCAACCACTCGACCAGTAGCACGTGGATAATAAAGAGAGTTCCTTCTCAACGTTTCCATGTAAATTGGAGGTGTTCCGAACTACGACAACGCAGTGCGCGCTAAACGTCTACGAAGCCACATCTCTTGATTCGCATTTGCTCGAATGTAGATCTGCTCGCCGTTCACTCATCAGTATAATATATAATTATTCTATTATATCATTTTTATATTATTAAATAAATATAATTATTCTTATGCATACAAATTAATCCCCATGAGATAAAAGGGAACAAGCCAATGAGGCAATGTTTTCTTTTGTTGTAAAGTTGTTTCTTAAGACAAGGAAAACTGTACTGTGAAGAACGTAATCACACCATAAAAGTGTTTAGACTATCATAGTAAATTTACATAGAAAAAATGGGCAGGATAATATAGCGTGCGTGAGTATTATTTCATGTTTCCTTCCTCCTGAAAAGTGGCAAGAAATGACTTGTTGCCTTTCTTCTCAGCCCGATTCAATTGCATATACTGATCAGTTCTACAAACTTGGTATTGCATTATGGAACTATAGGGTTATCAGCACACTCTGCCGTCACAGTCAGAAAGAAATTCCATATAGCGTGATCATGTGAATAGTTTAGGATGGGACAAGAATTATGTGATTACACTCGCTAATTCTGGTAGGGGAGCGTTTTCCAATCTCCTTTTAGCGTAAAGGAATTTGCTCAAAAGGCAGAGGCTCAAAAGTGAATTCATAGCATATGCTAAGGTGTTTCACACAGTGCAGCATGACACTGAATGAAAATTCCCTTGTATAACCTGACGTGGCTTTGACTTGAATTACATTTACCCTAACTTTAACTTTTGAATTTCCTTCGCATTTTATGGTGGCGGTGACGGATAATGATAAGGTAAACTGATGTAGGTTTAGAGACACAGCTCTTTTAATGTTTGGGCCACACATTTAAATATATAGGGCCAAGACAATCTACCATATATTACTTTCCATGTCGCCAGAAAATGAACTACAATACCGGATATTTCGAGAGAATAATGAACGGGTTATGCCCATTTGCAGTTCAAATAAATTTATCCTTATATTATCTTCATCTTTATATAATCAACTTGAGAATATTATCATACGGTCAACTTGAAAACTGAAAATTGTGGCTTATGATTATCTCTACCAATTCAAATGACCAATTCTTTCTGGTACAGCCTAACAGCATGTCTAAACGTGCTAATACAAATGTGACTAATTCTTCAAAATACGTGTATTTGTTTCCTAACTCTCATTTTCTTAAATATCGGTTTCAAGTATTTATTAAACAATTTGATGTGGATAGGTTACTACTTGCAAATTCGGAAGTTTCAAACATGAAACAACAATTTTTGAAATTACAATCTGAAAGTGTGGCCACTGTTACGATATTTTTAAACTAATGTCTGCAGAGAAATATATCTTAAAAATGCAAACTCATTAAGGTATTAGTTATTATATAATAAGTTTTCAGAGTATTGTCACAATAAGAGAGTATAAAGTACTCATTATCTTATTGTACTGATATATCATTTCAGTTCATAAGAAAGCATCCAATAGTTTGTAAATCATATGAAAATATTATTTTCTAATGAAATAGAGTAACTAAATATATCACTGAATTGTACACAATTATCTACACTTCTACAGTGACTTTTGAATGAATGCCAGGCGATAATCAAAAGTACACGATGAAACAAGTGAATACTTATTCCTGTATACCCATCCTATTTCCTACCCAGAGAGAGATGTATTTGATGATAAGATAAGGCTCGTTGTTGCTTTGTTTAACGAAAGGAAATGTGTTTTCCTAATTTCCGGTCTCCAGCTAAGCACAGGATAATACAACATTAATCAGCGCGAGTCTTCTCGCAAAGGACATTTCCAAAACTGTCGCCTCTCACCCACGCACGTGTTTACAAATTTGGTACTAAGCACACGTTAACAATTTGGCCTCTCGCCGAGGATGCGCCTCGCAGCCGCCCTGAAGCCGCCCTGACCCGCAGCAGCGACCGCAGAGCTACCAACCCCTCGGCGCTGTGTGCGCAGCCAGTGCGGGGTGCAGTTGCATCCCCGAGTCCCGCGCGTGCGCGTGGAGAGAAAGGCAAAAAGCAGGAGGAAATGCTGAAGAGAAAAGGAAGACAGGAATAATTGTCCCTGGAATGGAATAGAATGTTTCTTAGAAATTAACACCGCCGGGGCAAAGATATTGTCTGTAGGAAATGTAGTGAGGACGAAGTTAAAAACAGGAATCGCATCAGAATAAAATAGGAAAGATATCGGAAGAAAATAGGATAAATAGGAAATAAAAAAATCGAGAAATTGGGACGGAAACGGGACGGGAAGAGAGAAATAGAGATAAGGAATGAAGGAAGCTTACATAAGACGAGAGGAAAGAGCGGCGAGAGAAGAGGGGGTGAAAGTGCGGACAGAGAAAAGAGGAGAGACACGAGGAATGAGATAAGTAGACATTATAAAGAGACATACGTGAGAGACAGAAAGGGTGGGACGGAATTGATAGAAATGGTGGAAAGGAGTAGATGATGGGAACAGCACAGAGGGAGTGAAATGAGAAATGGTAAATAAATGAAAGAGAAAGAGAGAGAGAAAAGGGTAGAGTACGAAATGAGAACGGAAGAGACAGCAATGACAGGCAGACAGAGATAGCGAGATTTCGGAGAGAACAACGAGAGAGAAAGGAAAAATGAGAGAGGAAGAGATCGATAAGAGAGATAGATGAGAGAGGGGGAGAAAGATGACAGAGGTAGAGAAGGATGGGAGAGAGAGAAAGATGAGAGACTGTAAGATGATAGATAAAGATGAAAAAGAGAAATACAAGGGAGGAAGAGAAAGGTGGGAGAGGGAAAGAGAAAGAATATACTGAGGTAGAGTTTGGGTAATGCGAGAATCCAGTGGGCTCTTGCAAAGAAAGTGATACAACTGGACTGAAGTATTTTCCCGGCTGGCACTTTGCCAGGCCATTGCAAAAAGCATTTCGAATGAAGATGTGTAACTCTATGTGACGTCGGAAAGAGAAAAAAAGACTCCTAGGAACACAAAAGGGTACAATAATCCGGTCGCTGACCGATGGTTGGCAAGGAGAAAACTTTCCAAGTGAAGTATCTGCGAAGAGTGCTGTCTGGGCCATGGATTTAAAGAAACATCACGTAATCACAGAGCAAAAGAAATATTGACGTTATGGGTCAATATATAACGATGGAGAGACAAATTGAAAGTCATGAATAAAGAAAATGTTATTCTCCAAAGAAATTAAACACGTAATATTTTTCTACAATGAAATGAATATTTATATTATAAATATTAATTAAAATTTTAAATAGATTATCATTCATAAAGTAATAAGTGAACTCAATTGTCAAAATAATTCGATATTTTTACTAATTTATAATATTTTTTTATTATTTTATCATTTTCCTTCATAAATGATCTGACCTAGAGAGTGCTGTAACTTAGACCATATACGCCCGTGTACCTATTAATGTGGACGTGGAAAGGATATCTTACGATCAGTTTAATGAAGATTACATAAAAAACAATTGTTACAAGTTCATTGGATCACTGCTTACGTGCCATATGAGAACATGCTAACTTATCAATGTTATGTGTATTCGTTTTTCACTTATTTGGTAAAGAATATATTTTATGCAAATTGCTTCGTGTTTTATAATACCCACAAGAACGTAGTAAAAAATCATGGAAATTGTTAAAGTCAATCGTACCTGCACGTTACTGAACTTTGCATGGTATCCTAAAACAAACTTGTCAAAGAACTAGTGTTTGGTATTTGCAACCTAAGGTCCTAAACCTTTGAATAGCTGCCAAGTGAATACAAAGGATCGCTGCAAGATATTCTGGAGACAATGGAACAATGGACTTTGACTTTTCCTCAACCGTCTCACAATTGCGCACCGCATGAGAAAAACATCTTAGATCTTCGTTGGAAAAGAACTGACAATTGAGTAAAAACTCTAAGCTTTAATTTTATATTGCTCTCAGATTAAATTATTTTCTCTTTAGTTTTCTGTCATGAAGATCATAGCAGTAGTCAGAGGTACGTTAATAATTACGTGAATGACGTTTGGTTACGACCAAACAGGATTTGGTTTCCAATAAAATGTTATCAATGAACAAAGTTCAATTCAAATTTTGGGGAGAGAAAAAACATTTGTAACCTACCAAACGCAACAGTTTACATTATGAGTAGCGTCTTGAGAGGACCAGGATTTCCTCAGTGAAAATAAGAGTCAAGATCCAATGCTGTTACGTACTTTCGAAGTATTGGGTTACACAAATTTAATTAATTGATTCATTAGTATTTCCGTCGCGTACACTATTCTGTTGATTAGTCCAGTAAGTGCAGTACATGTTTTATCAAGGGATGTAACGCTTATCTCCCCCCCCCGCTTGATGGCGAGACAAGGCGTCGGCCTGCGGGACTTTTGTACGAGCAGGTATCTCCCACCAGCGAGGCACCATTCCCAGCAGCAAGAAGCTAGTGCGTGCCAGGACAACCCTACATGTATGGTAATGTAGTGCATGTAAGTGTGGTTTAACTGTGTGTATTTAGGGGTGAGGATAGGACAAAGTAGAGGGAAGAAAGATTGCGCACGGTCCTTGGCCCGTTTTTTAGGGTACTTCTGAGGCTTTTTACAATGAAAGCACGTAAAACTACTGATCGCAGGTGCCGGCCGGAATTCTCCTTCAATCCAGCCTAGCAAGTGTCGAAAATCCTGCCACCGTCGGGTCTCGACCCTTACGACCTCCCGGTGAGAGGCATTGCAGTGACATCAAGTGATACTCCAAACCACCTAAACTGTTCTCACATTTAACGCAGCAGGAGGTTGTTTAAAATGATGCACTCACCTACATACTTCATTCTGCTGATGCCTGTGCCGTAGGGTTGAACAGACCAATGGGTCACGTGGAATGATGCGTTCACTACAGATACATCGTTTTCCTTTGCGGTGTGCTGCAAAAGGGGAATTACACAACATCAATAAGCAGTTAACGGAAGTGCAACTCAAGTTCAAACTATAATTATTAGTAGTTTCTTGGCTGAAGTTTTATTATTTTTCCAGTGTTTTTCTTTCTTTCATTAAAATTGTTATGCATTTGTAAATGAGTTTGATAGCAAAGTAGATGGACATTTGCCATAAACATGTTCTGTAAAAATACACTCCTAGCTAAGAACCCTAAGACAATATTTAATCTACATCTAGTTCATGCTTTATTAGTGCCCTATTATGTTTTAAAATATGTTCCCTAATGAATTTTCATGCAAAGAACAAATCGAGTTTGAGTAGAATGTGATCTACTCTTTATTTTTCAGTAGAGCTACAGCGTATATCAGTCCTCACATTTCAGAAAGACTTTACAAAATACGGAAATATTTGAACTCTAATTTCAGCATCTCATGTCATTTTATTACAGTTAAAAAAGTAAATACCAATTTTACTACTATCCGTTGACATATTTTTGAGTATTTATTGTATGCACTAATTGTTGCTATAAGGATATTTTTACCAATCATACGAAATATTTTTTTAGGTCACATGCTAATCACATATCGATTTGTTTCTCTTTGAATAAATGTGTATTTGAAAATGGTTGTTAATACATAACATATAAATTATCTGTCATATTTTTTACTTTTGAATTTGTCCTCCAATGTCTTGGACGTTTAAAAGACACTAAAAGAACCTTATTCGATAATTATAACGTTTTTGGAGAAACTAGACCATGTAAGGAATAAGTTTTGCGCGGAATGAAAAGAGTTCCATGGAAAGTTTAACTGCGTTATAATAGCCCATTTATTGTTAAAAAAGATCTTGTGATATAGGTGTTGTGGTGCGTTATCGTTGGCATTTCTAATGAAATAATAGTAGTCGTTTTTGTGGCTTCCAATCAGCAGACAACTGATGATGATGATGGCTAAGCCATCGAAAGCTCCTCTTGCAATAAATACTATTGTTGGCAATGACAACGTTTAGATCTTGTTATATCAAAAACAAAGCTATGTACATGTACATAAATTAATAAATAGATAAATATTGAATAGAAATTACTATTCTCCTACAGTGGTAACAATTTATAGCACGGACGAATAATGGAATATCGGTATAATCTATCTCAAATATTGCGAATTCAATCTTTCTCTGAAATCGTTCTGAAGTACGTCACGCAGAACTACATAAACTACACAAAAACATCGTACGTTCGTAAAATATGTACAAGAATAAAGTGGGTAATATTCGACAGATTTTGTCGAAAATCAAACGAAATAATGTACCGGATTGCCTATTTGAAATCAGCTAGCAAAGAATCTAGAAGAATCCGCATCCTTCAAATAAAATTCGAATAAAAAGTTAATAATTTCGTCTACAATACACGTCTGAAAATACATCTCTGTTAAAACACACCGAACCGCCTGAACGTGAATTTAAGGTAGCATTAAATAAACCTTTTTTTCTTTCGAAAGTTACGAATTTCGACTTCTCACTTTAAACAGCAACTTTAATCAGGAACACACAGTTAGAGTAAACGTGATAAAAGTATGATAAAAAAGAATAATACTATTATAAATATTATAAAAAATAACTCACCAGGTATCTCTCTGTGGCCACAGACACCAAGATGAGGTCATCACCCACTCGCACCTTCTCACCTTCCGAGCGCTGCTTGGAGGCTGGATGCACCGTCCACCAGCACGCCTCGCCTGCGGGAGCGACAGCGCAGGCCGGAACGATACGTGATTCAATGAAGAGAGGACACGGTTGAGCATGGAATGGATGGGGATGGAGTACTAGCGCCGTGAGAGCCAGGTAAACGGATAAAGTCTGAGAGAAGACACCGTTTTGTCCGACGCGAGTCCCATGACGATGGATCAATGAGTTTAATGAATAAATTATGCTGATGAAGAGGAAATGGATGGTGATGGAGCAGGAGAAGCAGGTGAAATAGCAGAAGTCGAAGAGGACTTTGGTCCAACGCAAGTTCCACATCGATGGATCGGGATTTCTTGACCAATGCCTGAATGAGTAAGTGGTACTGATGACCGCATAAATGTGGATAGGTAATTACATCTCCCATGCCTGGGCACAACAGATTTGGCAGAGAAACAGTAAAAGTTCGCAGATTAAGAAATATGGCAAAAAGCTGGTGTACAAACAGCTTGTAACACACAGTAGTGACACCACACGTTAGTTTTACAGTGAAACTAGGAAACCATGCCACGAATCCACTTCGTCTACCACAAATTTCATATTCAGTTACAAAAATTATGGTTTGACTTCACATTTTTATTAATGATTCAAAATATAATACACGCGATCTTTAGTTTAGCAGCAGCTTACAAAATCAGCAGTTTACAAAATTCATTTTAGCAATTAATTACTTCATTTTATGCTGACTAAACTAACGTACAATTTAAATTAAATTAATATCGCGGTTCGATGTGATACTCAGTGATGGTATTACACATAAGTCCCATTGTACTTAATCCTTGGCTATGATTTTAAATCTTTTTCGGAAAGCAGTTAATGGAGTTGAATAATTATTTTGGCACTCTTTGCCGTCTTGATTTCCTTCACACCACTTTCTGTGATGAAGTATGTGCGTCAAACACGAAGGAATTAAACAATTTCGACAAGAATAAGATTTATTAAATCAACAACCAAAGTCACTCTCCGTAAATTACATATCAGTTTCGCTCACAAACAACGATCCCGGTAATTACAAACTATTTATTTTTAAATTCGCTGTAATATTCAATGAAATGCAATTAATTTCTCTAGATATTCCGCAACATTTTATTCACTCAACATTTAAAGTTCTTTCCCTCTTCTTCATAGAAAAACTGTTCTCTTTAAAATAACTCTAAAAAAAAATATAACTTTTATACTAAAAACCCAGAATCACTTAAGAAATACAAGCGTAATCTGAATACCGCCAAACTCAGAAATTTCATTCCCGTAGTAACCTCCCAAAAATTATACTAGTTTCATGGGTTGTAATTTGTACTTTATGTAATTATTGATCTCCTACGAATTGTAAATTTGCGAGCCAACATCCTTTTAATTAGCTGAAGCTCAACTCCCACAATTGGGGATTTCAATTCCTTCACATTGTCACTTCCTTCTCACAGCTTATTTCACAGCTAATCAAGAGTTGCATTGATACATGGGATCGTGGCACGCAAAGACATGAAGCTTATGTAAGAAATCAATACTTTGGGACAGCTATAGATCGTTCTGAAGTCAATTTAGGAAGAATGCATCTTCCAAAAGGAAGCGATTGGCAGTTATACAGTGGCTACTGCTCTGAATCTCAGATAAGTATGGATTTCTTCGAAACGTCTTTCGAAATAGAAGGCCTTCGAGAAACGTGGATATCCGCAAGCAGATTCCTCGGAACAATACCTTGAGAGTGTTCTTGCAGACCGACGTCGAAAGCTAGCTTGTCGTTGGACGAACTGGTGGACAGGCAAGCCAAGTACTGGAAAAGGAAAATCCCTCTGTTAGAATTTTTGGGATTAGTGTAATAAGATAGTTGTCTTTGAACCTCCTAACAAGTTATTATTAAATGAGTGGTTTAGTAGAGGACATACTAAACAAAACACACTGAGGCACAAATTTACATTTTCTCGATATATATTTTAAGTTTTTAAATTGAATACACTACAGGTATTGTGTTGCACGAAACGTTTGAGATTTTTATTTTTATATAAATAGCAAGCATCCATTTAGTGCGAGCAACTACCGTTGTAATTCAAAACATTTGCGATACTTCTATTTATATTAAGTATTCATAGTGTAATAAATACTTCATTATAATTCGTGTTTTTTACAATTTTTGTATAAATATTTCAGAACACAGGAATGTAACTAGTGTGCACGGTTTTTCTTACTTCATGACAGCTGACTTCAAGAGTGAACCGTATCCTAATCCGGCGAAGTTATGCAATACGCAATACACTAATGTATTTCCGTTTGTTTCAGTGCCCCTGGAATAAAACTATGGGGCTCTTGAAGGTGGTAAAATAATTTGTCTCATTGTTTTCAAACGATGTTACGAGTATTCAGAAAAACATCACACGAATATTATATAGTTTTAAATCAACAAATTCATTGAGAGAAAATACCAGCATCAGACGTAAGAGTAAATAGCTTTCATCGATTGCGAATTCGAGTTTAAGACATTCCTGCGAAGACAAGCGTGAATTGTTGGCAGCACAGGACACTTGCGGAAACACAACGCGACGTCTCCCGGGCAGCTAACAATCAAATTACTCCAGCCACGGAAGTCGAAATTTTAAAGAAAAGCATGAGTTCTCGAGAGAGAAGAATGTTGACTGAGAAGGTGAGTCTGAGAATTTATTGTGAATGCCACTGTCAATTCGACTATATTTGAAACAGCATACATTGTACTCTTAAGAATATTGTGTTAGTCAATAAAAAATATGAAGAAAAAATAGAAATAGATACTGAAAACAACGAAAATAACTAAAATAAATTCAATAACTATCACGCACTTACACGCTAATCATAATTTTTATCAATAACTCGAATACAACTTTTACACTATATTAAGAGAATATTAATAAGATTTCGATTGTAATACCACGTTAATCGAAGAAAAAACAGTGAAAAGCGATATTTGAAGCTGAATAATATTTTTTCCCCAAAATGTAAAATTTCTACAACGTTTTTTGAACTGTTTCATGTTTTGTTTCAAAAGCCGTGTTTGCACGACTTTAGAAGCCCGAGCTTCAAAACGCTGACGTCATTCGCAGTAGCTTGCGTCCGTTGCTGTTGCATAAGAGCTGCTTATGAAGCTGTTATGGGAAGTAGCATATAATATAAATTATTACCGCAGGGTATTTTTCTCGTTTATCTTGACAATAATAGCTTACATTTGTTAACTTTTAAATATCAATTTATCTCGAGTTGATATTTTTCGAATACGTGTAGCAAGGGATTTAGTTAATCGTGCGTGCAATCTGCCTGCTGATTTTGAAGAAAAATCAAAGAACGGACAGATTGATCGACGTACGAAAGCCAGGAGAACGGACGGTTACAGAACAAAACCCCTTTTGACTCTCCAAAATATGTCCTCCCAATAAAATCTCAAAAGTTATTTTTTCGCGATAAATAACTCTCCCAAATCTACGTTCACGACAAATTAGAAAATATAGCAAGAATAGTGAATTATTATTAATAACTACTTTATTATCATTACATGATCTAGCATTCAGTAATAATGTGTATAATTAGATTGCAATAAATTGTATTTCTCGCCAGTTCATGTTGTGTCCAACGATTTACGACTTATAAACTAATAATATTGTAATGCATGCCCATGTTATGTTATTTGTTCTATGTGTGGACATTTATTTGACTATGCATTTTATCATATTAAATAAATAATTATGATACAAACTCAACTTGTATGTTACCTTTTATCATATAACCTTGTGTAATTTTTACTGTTTCACTGTTTTAATATGTAATGAACGAATAAATAAATAAATAAATATTTATTGAATTTTATAAACTGTAATTTTATGAACAGACGTAAGTAAATAACTATTTTTTAGGATTCACTAATAGTTACTTCTAGAGCAAGCATAGCTTGTTGAAAATCTTATTTTTAGCACTTGTGCTTAAAGTGAGACAATCCTCAAACGATAATATAAAACAATGGATACCACGAAGAAAACACACCACTGTCATTGTATTAGCTACAAATGATCTTAATGTAATATGGCACCCAGTTAAGTGTTTTGTATACTTGAATTAAAATAAAAGGAAAGTCAGTAAGTCTGTCTAAAAAACAGTGTATCACACACGTGGTAAGAGTGCTTTTATTTTGCTCGTAGGAATGCGCCACTCGACTTTTGCATCCTTTCCTACTCGCAAAATAAAATGCCACTTTATCACTCTTATCATAAATACAGTAGTGCTAAAAAACCGCATCACCTTTCTCACAATTTTCATCTTCAATATAATCCTAAAAATGCACAATTTGCTGTGCAAAAATGGAGCGAGTTATGAAGTAAATGGAATCAGAAACATCAAATAATCCACATACAATATATTAATTACAAATTTCTATTCATAATTGTTTAAATTTTTTTGAGAGCAGATTGGATAAGAAAGTCCATTTTGTTTGGGTGAGTCGGTTTTTTAGCTGCGCCTGCCGGCCACTCACCATGTCGCTGTTCTGGTGGCGCAGCAGGATGGCGTTGCCGTAGAGCAGCGTGCGGTGGCCCGAGCCCGTGCCCTTGCCCTGCAACACACGTGCTCTGTGCAGCCCCGGGGCCACGGCGCGGCGCCAGGCCGGGCACACACACGCCTCCACTCCCGCCATTCACCCCGGGCGGGCGTCTTGTCAGGAGGGTTAGCCACGACTCGCTTCTGTTTCCTAAGTACCCGTACTGTCATCATTGTTGCAGGAAATTCGTTTCGGTGTATGGCAATACACCAAAGAAATTTAGCGGTTTGAAAAACGGTTGTTTTTCTTTTAGTAAAGTCCATTTTATGCTCATGTTATAATTGTTGAGATTACTAAGAATAAATGTAAATAAATAATAGAACAGCTATTTTTTGTCGGAAAGTGGGTATTTCATGAGGCTCACCCGTTATAAATGTATAAACCGGCGCCAGACTCGTGTTAGTCTACATTATGTATTTCAAAATATGGAAACCGTTGGCTTATTACGCATTTGTCATGCTTGCGTTGTTCCTGTACATCCAAATATCCATATATTTTATACACAAGATACTGCACCTTGGTTTTGACAATTCAATAATTCTTTCGATATAAAGATGTCTCAGAATAAATGTTACAAATTTCTAGAGTAAGTAGATGGTCGTTGTTAATCAATTTTTGCCAATACGTATGTGATAAGAGTTCTAAACGCGACAAAGTTCTAAATGCGTAATTTGCCCTTGATTGGTAGGGCACTCGTCTCACACTGAAGGTCAGCGGGTACACGAATGTATTCGACTGCAACATAACCTGTACTTGTAAAACGCCAGATCTACCAGTCAAAGGAAAACGTCACATGTGCAACACATGTGTGTTATGAGATTTTCCACCACTCGCTCATTTACAAGAAACCTTTCTTGTTCAAATTTCCTACACCTTCTTTAGCCCAGTCAAATTAGACCAAAAACTAGTGATCGAAGGAAAAAATCTGGAGATTTTACCGCCTATTTTCCAAAAATGCTGACGTTTTGGGAGGAAATCACGCCAAGTTTCAAAACTCGTTTTTTTCACTCGATTCGTCTAATTTCCCTTGGCTACTAAATTGATAGGTATTTTGGCAAATTTTTCCATGCCCTGGTGAGAGAAAGATGCTTTGTTAAGGCATTCATTCATTTTCTCAAGAGACACTGAATGGCGATAGAGTCATTGAGCAATCTGAAATGTGTTGCTCAGAGAATAGATAAGTTATGTTTATGCAAATAGCATGGCAATAGTTTATCAATTGTCGATTTATTGTTTTAATAAGATGCTGAAGGGGTAAGTGGTGAGAAGTTAAATAAAGTTCTTTTAGCAGCTCCATTTAAGGTTATTTTGAAAACATTTATAAGAATAAGTGTTTTGGGTTCACACCCACTTGTTTCCAATTTTCAAACAATATATGATAGATAAAGTCCATATATTTAAAACCATGTGTAATTAATTTTGAAAAACATGTTTAAAAGCTCAATACACGTTGCCTATGATTTGAGGACAAAACGTTTAGATAAATCGTATGGAAGTTTCTCATATTTTATTCTCTTATCGATTGAACCACGCAATAAGGGAAATCGAAAGCCGTTAAAATTTAAATAAATATTGACAAATTGCCTTAAAGTACTTAGGAAGTACGGCGTGAATGCTTCAGGTACTTTTCTTTCATAATTCCAAATCATAGATACAGTTTCGACACCACGTTTCGTGGAAACAATAAACGAAGCAAATCATGTTCCAGTCTCTACTTTATGGTCCTCGTTTCCGAGAATCAGATGAAGCATGGCAGCACTTTGTTATTAGAAAGCAAAGGGAACTGAGCAAATCTTTACAACTCAAGAAACGTATTTCTTCTTAAAAGGGAAATTAATAAGCTATTTCTGAGAAAATCTCTTCAAAGAACGCGATAAAAACGTTCAAGATCCTTGTCTCCTTCTGTTGACCTTTAAATTCCTTGTCCACTTTCAAATGTTTATGTAGGACTGGAGTAAACTAGTAGTGATTATGGCAGACCTTTTCTTTTTCACAATCATCACTTAATACGTAACTTGATTCAATGAATAGACCTATGTAAAATAGTGCTTCTGTAATACACTCAATTTAATTCTAGACCTGGAAACCACATATGTATTTTTACATTTATATATTTACTTATGTTTTAATCAATTTTCAAATTGAGAAGTTTTGGTATAACGATTCTAAATAAAACTGAATCTTTATATATTTTATTATCGCTCTTAAACGATATAAATGCTATCTCAGTCTGCGTGCGTTTCTTTCTTAAAAGAAAAATACATTTCTGGATGTTTCATAGTTTGATCTGTTTAACAACGAGGAAGCTAAAGCCGGTATTAAAAAGCATATAATTAGTGAACAATAATAAGAGAATCAGGCATTTCAGCTAAAATAATATGCGAATACCATTTCAGAGAATAAAAGGAAATAAAACAAAACATAATCACCAAAATTCCTGACCACTTCCATTCTTGTCTTTGATAAAAAGCCAGTGTGAGGTAGTGCCTCCCTTTGTAGGACCTGCCTCGTGAATATTAATAACCGTTGCTATAGAAATGTTGGACGTGAAATACTGCTGCACGTACCATCCGGCTCGGAAAGGAGACCAAAAGCAGAGCTCTGATCCTAAGCTTTGTAGATATTGTAGTTTAGCTTTGGGCGATATTCGAACCCTCACCGATCTTCGTTATGAGGCATGCTCTTCAGAGGTGATAAAATATTTGGGGAACAAAAATATGTCGGAAAGGAAATAATGTCGATGAAACCCTGATTTTGCAATAGTGCTGGTAAATTTTAGATTTTCCCCCTTGTACTGGGTTCTTATAATTATATGACAGGTAGTTTACCACTAGACTGAGTCATGTGGCATTTCAACTATCCATATACTGATTCGTATCTCAAAAACCGAATTAGCGATAGAACGATAAATTTATTTATTATCAATTTTAAACCAGTTTCTAACTATCACGAGGAAAAAAATAGTAAAAAAACGAGGCGCCTTTCCAGCAATTTTTTATTAATAAAAGTTCGAATAGGTGTCTATAAAACGCCCAAATGTGTGGGATATCGGCAAACACAAAATTTCTAAAGCAAACAATAAAAGCATGAGCTGTAGGAGGACATAGAGCTGAAGAAATCGCAGGAAGTAGTAGGTATGTCGATCAGTACTTGACTGCAACGTTTATGTGCTCTTAAAAGAGATTTTAGTTAAATGAAAATATATATTCATTTTTTAAATATCTTATGTAAATAAGCATTTTAATTTAAAACAAAGTGTATTTCAAAACGTTAGTATATTTTAAAATCTAGATTTTTTACTCAAAATATACTTTTGGCTCTAAACAAATGTTTAAAAGTGCCCTTAATCTCTATATTTAAGGACTGACTAATCTTCTTTTGATATCTGATTAGCATCGCATGGTAAAATACTTAGTTTTTATTTTAGAAATCAAATACTCTCTTCTATTCTAACTCCCCGAGTAGCGAACTAGATCGGTTCAGGGTTCGGTTCCGAAGAGACGCCAATCGAGTGTCAACTAAAGAGTGGGCCATCACAGCACTAAACATCAATTTGAGGCGAATTGCCTACTACTAAATGTGCTGTAATTTGAGAGGCAGTAATCACAGGCGCTCTAAACGGCAACGATAAATTTTACATTAGATATCGATACGAACACGGCTCGGTAGCAAAAGTGACCCGATCAATAAATCAAGAGACCTGGACTTTGAAGTTTAAGTACGTAATCGTGGTGGTCGTTTTGGGGGAGGGGTGTTTTGATCCATTTAGTGATAGGATGCGGGTCGTAACGGGAAAGGCCGATGTTTATGGATCACTGCTGAACACGAAAACAAGTATGGGAATGTTGAAGCCCTAACCTGCAGTATCTTTCAATCCCTTTACATTTTTCTTCGACACCACACACCTTTATACTGCAAAATGAAATGAAACGTTCACCTTCTTTAATGTATCAGAAGACAGAACAATGTTCATTTGGAAGGAAATATCCTAATATATTGTTCTGATATAATGCAACACGTTCCAGATTTCTGGTGACCCAAATATGCATGAGATGGATCCTTGCCAATCGGCACTTCATCCACAGCCGGTTCGCAAACGTTGGGAATTAATGCAGTTTTTGTGAGTCTGGCGTGATGTTTTATGTCTGCAGTCGGCGCATGTTTGAATTTACGACCAATTTTTTTCGAATACTATTCTACAACAGATGTAACGGGCAAGTTCTCCTAAAACTGTTGTTTAAAACATGAGAAAATGAAGGTTCACGCAATAATCGCGCCAAATCTCTGCTGAGAGTCGATACGACATGACAATTTATACTCCATGTTGTTGAAGGTTTGAGCATTTATGGTGAGAATATCAAACTAAGTTTTTTTTTTGGTACTTAGGAAATAAATAAATAAATTAATTAATTAATTAATTTAGACTACTATGAGCATAAATACAAAGAAAATTATTTGGTTATTTTATATTTTTTCAAATAATTTTAAACAACAATTATGTGCCAGATATTAAAATAAAAACACTACGTATCTTATACAATTATTAAATATAAAATAAATTTAGGATATTATTATATTCAAATTATGGATGGTAGAAAATATTTCTAAGTAGAAAATTCTATCCTACAATGTCGGAAACATAGTGTTAAAGGGGAACTGATATGGGGAGCAGAAACAATATATATTCATTTTCTTAGCTCATAGACATCAACCAGAAAATACGTTTGGTTCCACACAGCGCAGTCGCCCGAGTCTTACACACAAAGAGGAGGAAGAGGAGGAGCCCGGGGCCGACGTTTAGGCGCGGGCGGGGTCATGCAGGCGACGGCGAGCCTAACACTCGTCATCCCAGGACACTACGTCTACAACAATCTACACTCGTCTAAGCTAAATTTCACTACACACGTCTACACACGTGGAGAGAGAAAAGGCAGGCGTCTACGCCTGCCGCGTGTGGGGAGCGAAGCAGGAACCACTCAGATCACACTTCCCTCACTTTAGATAGACTGCATGTCAAAGTGTAAAATTAACGTGATTAATCAAATTCAATGTGTGATGGAGCGCAAAATGCAGAGTGAAACCGTAGATATGTTTAAAGATAGTAATTACAAGAAAAGCTTCTTTTTACAAAATTGTCTTTATAAACAATTGAAAATATCAAACATTATTTTTTTAGTAATTTTCGAATATGTTTACTTTTTTGATCGTGGTTTTTAACAAGATCAGTGAATTATTCTTGCATCTGTCGTGGAGAATTATTGTTTTAAAATAACGAGGTTTTAAGAAGTGGTACGTCATTTATATTTGTGATAACATTTTATTTTTATAATTATGTATTGATGTAATCATTTAGTTGAAAACAACACCAATAAATAAAGCAACATGGAAAATTTATCAATTGATTTCGTAATCAAATGCTACTTAGTGAACATTAAGTCTTGCTTAGATAACCAAGCGTCCGGCGCTGAACAATAGACGTGTGCTCAGAGAAGGTTCCCAGATCGCTTCCAGGGTAAAAGGGGCACGCAGGGGTGCCAACACAACCACACGAACGCGCTGGGTGGCCGCGACCGACTGCTCCAGGCGCGAGTAAGGCTCGTTCGGAATGAAGCATAAAGGTAATGCGAACGCGCAAGTTTGGTGTCAGTTGATGGAATCATTAATGACGATTAACGATGACTTAAACGTGAAACGTGAAATAAACATAAGATAACAACATGTGAGAATGTTCTAAATCTCTTCCTCGTTTACGTAAACTGAGATCGACAAGAACAAGCTGTACTATAACACAGCCACATTCAAAGAAATTCTAGTGAAATCGTTAAGCAGAATGCAGGCTGTAAAAGCCTAAATTGTCCTTATGTTTTGTGAAACGCTCTTGTCGCGCCATACGGCAGAACAAATTAATCATAACTGTAGCATGATTTCGTTTACTGCCGTTCGATTATGTACAGAAGTTTGCCTGGAGTATTCAGTGTTATTATGTCGTCTCAGAGATAAACACGGATCAAATTGTATCGGATAATCGTACGTCTACAGATAAGAGGCTTTCGTCACGTTTATGTTCACGGTGATTATGAATATTACGAGTGATCTTGACCCTCGTGACTTCACATCGAAACCTGTTTGGCATCACAGCCATCACCCGAGCAGTCAAGACCATTCGCATGACTGGCAGCGGCAGCCTTCGCACAATCGCAATCAGTTACAATCTCTTCGTGTTTACGTTTGTTACAATCTCTCGTGTTTACGTTACAATCAAGCGCTTACTTTCTGCCGCGTACGTCGATGTTTTCATTCTGAACGAGCCTTAAGCGGCGCGACTGCCATCGCTAGCCGCCTCCCCCGACGCGGGCGGCAGGCCAACGGAGCGGCATGGAAGAGTAGTTTATGCAACTAGTTGATAATGTTAAGCTTTATTGCATGAGTATGTGTTTTGAAAACGAGCGACTTTAGGAGCGAGTTTTCAAATTTGTACGAATGTAATAAAGCAACATTATAAACGAGTTGCATACTATATTTTTTTGTATAACAGCATTATATATTTATAAGAGAAACAAACTTAATTTTGCGAAACAACTTCCCTGTCACGACTCGGGTATTTGACATCGTGCGAGTAAACGGTGGTCGGCTGTTCCGTTTAGCTCTACCTCCCCCCGATTCTCTCGCTACGATTGGCTGAATGTGTGATGACGCAATCATTCGTGACATAAAATATAATACGTCATCATTTGTCCCGATTATGAACGATTTCTTGCAAACAGAAAATGTTCTTTTATAATGCTGCAATACAAAAAAGATAGTTTTGTGCGTCGGAGGCGAGAGAACTCCGTGCGCGCGTGGGCGGGCGGTCGCCGAAATGAAATTCGAGTCGGAGCTCCTCGCAGCGAGCGCGAGACTGCAACGAGACGGGAGAGGGGCGTTCCGCCCAGGAAGGGGGAGGCTGGCAGTGGCCCGCGCCACGCAGCGCGCCTGGAGCCTGGTTAACACGGTCATTTTTTCATCATGAAGAAACAGACCAGACTCGGTGTAATTTGTACGAAACAACGACCCATGCTTCATTTTTCGGTACAGATTTCATCCGGTTTGATTACCGCGCTCCTGACGTGACCTTTCGGAACTTTCTCTGGTTTGTTATGCAGCGTTATGTTACGATTTTTTCATTTTGTACAGTTTCGAGGGTGGTCTGATGTGTGGAATTGTAGAGTGAATTGAGAAATAAATTATGTACTATGTTCTAATGTCATCGCGTTCTCTGCTCAGTCGTAATATGACCTAACTTAATTTGTTACCATAGATGCGATGTTCAAATGTTTGATTTTCAGTGCTGTTTGTGTGTTGTTTGTGTGCTGATGTTCAGTGCTTCATCCGGAAGAAGTATTTTCATCACGATTACGTACAAAGACAGAAATGACCGAGTAATACGCTCGAATGACTTTCATCCAGTTTCGGCACCGAAACACAACGCGCAGAAACGAACGTCTTTTTTCCCATCTTTTTTCTGTACAGAAAAATGATGAAATATTATGAAAAATGACCGCGTAAAACAGGCTTTAGGTGGGGGCGGGCGCTGGGGTGGGGACGAGCGGTAGAGACGTGCAAACGAGCTTCCACACTCGCGTGCACTCGAGTCCCACTGGGATGTCGATATCAAAGATCCTATTGTTTCATTTGAGTGGGAAAAATACGAACCGATTTTAATTACGCCTCACTGATTACTCGAAGAAATCCCGACTTTTTAAGCAGACTCTAACCCAAATGTTTAAATGTTGGGTAACAAAAGAATCATTTGAGACTTGTGCTCTTCAAATACAATGTCTTTTAAAAGAGGCAACATTTTACGGATAAATAAAGGGACGAATTTTCGGAAAGTATGTAGAAATAATGGACATTAATTTAATTTTTAGCCCAGAATTTTGAATGACTTTTACTTAATAATTTAAATAATAATAAATAATTAATTTTAATAATTAATTAAATAAATAAATAATTTTGATAATGACACACTTTCACATAACTAAGCTAGTCACTAGAGGTTTCTGATGACATAGGAAATTCGACTACACTGCGAGATGAGACACACGTGACATGTTGTCATTTGCGACACGGCGAATCGCGCAAGCTGCTAGTCTGTTCGGCGAGTGCTGTGGCTACATTGCACGTCCCTAGTGACGTGGCGAGTGAACACGAGAGGTGACGGGGCAGGCGAGGGGGGGATTCGAGCGACTGCGGTTGGCAGCACTGCGGGCGGCGGCATGCAGCCGAGTTAGTGGCAGCCCCGATGCGGCGAAAAAGCCGCGGAGGAGAATCTGATTAAGAGAGAAAAAGAGAAAGAGAAAGATCAACGTAACACAATTGCAATACAAGAAGAAGAGGAAGAAGCAGAAGAAGGAGAAGAAGAAGCTGCGAATCCGGAGCCGAAGGCAGCGTTACTTACGACCGAGTCCTGCTCCTGAAACAAAAAACGCGCGTGTAAGCGAACACGGGCGCGCCCGGCGGCCGGCAGCAGGGCCGTCAGCGGCAGCGGCAGCCGGCAGCTGTCAGCCGGCAGCGACGCTCTACACTCAGTCCTCGTCATTTGCGTCAGTTCTTGTAGTAAGTCAGATCTACCCACCAACTGCAGTTCATGGCACAGCGTTAACCTCAATTATTATATACTTTGTTGAACGTTATCAGCACCATTGTCAGCAGCTAGTACGTCCTCGTCAACATTTAGGTTTACTGTAAACAATAGAATAGTAACCACTGTCCGCGTAAATAATTCAGATCGTAATATTCTATCATCAACAAATATTGAATCAACTGAACAGGTAAATATTGGTCAAATGCTAGATCATTTGGAACAGTTAAGTATTCGTCAACAATTCCCGTAAACAGCTATATAGTCACCAACAGATAATTCATCGTCAACGGTTAAATCTTTTTGAATGGCTAAAACATTATCAACTAAATTTTCGAACAAACAATTTGCCATGAAAATTTTACACGTCGTCACCAGGTAAATAGTTGTTCCTTCAACAAATCCTCAAGATTCATTTCATTGCAAACTGACAGTCATAGTAGGGAAGCAATTTCAGACTCGTGGCGAGAATAGTTGGAAGTGAGGATGTAAAATCTCATTGTCAGGAATGTCATGAACATAGTCAACGACGTTGCAGTAAACAACAAGAAAGCAGCACAAAGCGTTGGATTCTCGCGCACATTAGTCACCAAGACAACCGCGAAATTTGAAACAAAAAAAAAAAAGAAACTTGACTAATTTTTTATACGGTACAATCTGGACCGGTGATTTTTCTACTCATCGTCAACATTTTTCCCCCGCAAGAATCATTAGATATCCTAGCAGAGTATATGGCCCGGGCAGCCACGTGTGGTTTTCTAATTGCGATAAAACCGTCGTGAGATACGCGCCAGTTGAGAACGCCACTTGAAGCGGAGTGGCGATGGGATCTGCCTGCTAATCGTGAGCGTAGCGGCTTGGGTCTCACGCTCACGTTCAACTAACGGTACAGAAACATGTCATCGGCATTGATCCGCACTGTAAACCAATACGGCGTCTACCGGGCGGGAATGCGCCATCAACACCGTTTACGGTCAAAGAGACATTTTTTTTATTTTTCGAATGAAGAAGACACCATTTGCCGTTAAATATATCAGGAAAATAAAATCGCGAGCAAGACATATTCTATGAAACTTAAAGTTTTACGGATGATTTCCAGGAAGTTGACCATTTTACTGCGGAAGCTATCTGCATTATAAATTTTGTTTAGTTTATAAATTACAACTCTTTCGTTTCATGTATTTCGTTTGCATGGAACACTTTCATGTGTTGGGTTTAGACCGAAATAATTCCTAATGCAATTAAGTATAAAAGTAGATATTAAGTATAATATCTAATTTCATCGCACTTTACAGAATTTTTTGTTTAATTGACAGTTAATAAGACATATTATGCACAGTAAATATTATCTATGTGGTGAACTTGCTACCGAGTAAAAAATATATTTAATAAATTGAATTCATTAAATCAAAATCAGCTGGCGGATTATTCATAAGGTGATCATAATTTGATAACGATCTGTGATGGTGTGTCTAGCAGGAGCAACAATAGTACGCCAAAAAACCGTAATGGGTTAATTTTATTTTCCCACAAAAAATAGTGAAGTTACGTAAAGCATTATCATTAATTTCCGTTGTCTAATATTAAATAAACGAGCAAATGTGAATAACGAACTAAATGCATATAAGTCATTGTAACTGAGTTTGTCATTAAGCTGTCAGGTTTGTATTCCCTAAACAGCATACGTAGACCTTGGTCATTGAAAAAAGTTTATCCGCATTTCATTTTTTGTGTTCGTAGACTTGAACAAAATGTGTGAATCACGTCCTCCCCTCTACTTCGTCTTCACAGTTGCACTTGTTCGTAACACTCTCTAAGTATTCACTACAAATCTTGCACTGCCACATCGTCATGTTCAACGTCACTTTGCTCCACCAAATCACTTCAGTCCGTCAACAGTCCACAAGTCACATGCTGACATCACTATCATCAATCACTGAAAAAATCTTGATGCACACACAGCTTTGGCACCTTCTAAACTGCACAAACACTCTCTTACGCCTATTCTCTTTCTCTTCCGGGGAACACCATATTCACTCGTGTCGCGTCACGCTAGCCGTGAATAATGCAGTGGCGGCATACGTGTTCACTAGGGTGGAAGACGCGCTTACAGGAAACACTGAAGGGTGACAGCAGGGCTCTTTGGCGCAAACACTGACAGTGGGGGGGGGAGGGGAGGTGACACAGAGGAACATCCAGTGGTGAATTGGCTGTGACCTTGAGTCGCCGCACCGGCCGAACAGATGATGCCGGGTCAGCAGTCGGCTGCGCGTTTCGAACCGTCGCAAGCTGCGCTGAGAGCCGTCGGCCTCCGGTAATTGGGAGTAAAGCGATAATAACCAGCTCAGCTCCGGTCAAGCGGGAATCCCAATTCGCGAGCGGCGGTGGGACGGTCGCCAGCGAAGGACTCGCAATCCACTTTGCTTTAATATTGAACTCCCCTCTGCCTCCGAAAGTTCCAAGCTCTTAATGCACTTTTTAAAGGGACTCTTTGCAGATACGTGCTTTTCACGACTAAGATGTGTTATTTCCTTTCAGTTCGCGCATATTATGTAAAAGTCTCCAGCTCTTGTTTTTCAATAGTTTACAATGTTTTTGAAACGTTTAGCATAAGGAAACAGATGTTACACATCACCAATATCATTCATCTGAAGCAATTCGTGTAAAGATTTTTAGAAAAATAAAACACGTTCTCTAATCTATTCAGTACAACTAACCTTTTATTTGAATTTACGGTATTATCATTAGCAGTTAACATCTCTTGATTCGAATTATTACATTAACAAATAATACTTAAATATTGAAGGTATTTGGATAATATAATTGCAGTTGTAAGCATTTTATTACCGGGAAGTAGATTTTTTCGGTTTGTGAATGAAATTCAGTTTATGAATTCAATTGATCTGGAGAGCTGTGAACGTGAAATTTTACTGACACCATCAAGATTGTAGAGTATTATTACCCGAAATCCCTCGCTATGAATTCGCTTTACTTGGAGAAATACTCCGCCGCTCCCGAAAGAAGAGGTACCGGGTTAATGCAATTAATAAAAGACGGGAGCGATCGCGTGTCTGCTGGGACATCGATACCAACACTGTCAGCCATTCCACGTGGGCGCGGCGGGGTGGGGTGGGGGGAGGGGTGGGGGTGGGGGGAGGGGGCGTCTGCTCACCGTCTCGGATCCAGCGGCGGTGACGAGCTCCTGGAGAGCGCGCACCGACAGGGCCTGCTCGATGACGAAGACGCATTGCGACAGGTCCGGGGGCACGTTCTGCAACAGGGGCGCGCGCACCGCCTCAGTCTCTGCCAGCGCACGCACGCGCGCACGCCGGGCAACAGGGGCGCGTGGAAGAGAAGAGGGCGGTAAGGAGGCGAGGAGAAGAGGAGAAGGAACAGAGGGGAAGAGGAGACGACGGGAAGAGGAGATGAAAAGGTGAGAAGGGGGAGAGGAGAGGAGGAAAAGAAGAATGGAGGAGAAAAAGTATTGAGTAGAAGAATGGAGGGGGAGGAGTAAAATGAAGGAGGAAAAGGATGGAGGAGTAGAAGAATGAAGAAAGAAAATGATAGAGTAGAAGAGTGGAGGAATAGAGCAATAGAGGAGAATAATGGAGGTGGATGGATATAGGAGAGAAGGAGGAGGGGAAGAGGAGGACAAGATCAAAAAAGTATACGCATAGGTAAAAGGGAGTGGAGAGGAGGGGGAGAGGAGAGGGAGAAGAAAAGAAGAGAGGAGGATGAGTAATAGGAGACGAAGTCGATAAGAAGGAGGGGAAAGAGGAGAAGAGAAGATTATAGGGAAGGAGAAAAGAAAAGGAGACGTGGTTACAGGGGAGGTGAAACAATGAAAATAGGAGATTGAGAAGACATGAGAAAGAAAAGGAGCAGAGGTATGATAAGATAAATAGATGGTAAAGTTGGAGTAGGAGAACAAGAATTAGGACACGAAGGGAAATTAAATGAAAGAGAAAGGAAGGAATTATATGAAACATTGGAGGAGGAGAAGGAAGCGGAAATGTAAGAAGATGCATATGAGAAGAGGCAGGGATGAAGTCGAGAAGGTGGAGGAGGAAGAGGGGAGGGGAAGGAGAAGAAAGTGGAGGTGGCTGGAAACGGCAGAGCAAGAGGAAGAGACGAAAGGAGGAGGAGGAGGAGGCGGGGGGAGGGGTTGGCAGGCTTGAGCTCTCGGGCCGGACGTCCATCGTTTGTTTAACTTGCGGAGAGGAGCTGGTCAGGAAGAGGTTATTTTGGAGAGGCGTACTTTTCAAGACTTTTTGGTTTGGATTCACGGGAATCGTGTTTTGAGTGAAAAAATCTGAATTTCATTTGCACTTCATTATGTTATGTATCCGCACGGACCGTAAGGTTAATAGCCGAAGATTTTCAGCAGGTAATTGAACAATGTATCACTAAAATGTAAAACAAAACATAAATAATAGTTCTAGTTTCATTAATCAACACATTGAAAACCAAATTATTTGGATGGATGAAAATTTGCAGAGTATTAACGCAATTGTACAGTCAATGATCATTTTTATCAAAGTTCGATCTAATAATCAATGTGTTTTGTTATTGTAGTGGGAGTGTACTATTATTTAGTATTTTTGTTGTATGACTGTATGAATTACAGATTCTGATTTTCATTTTATTACATAAACTTGTATACTTCTGAAATAGAAAACGAGAATTTTCTTTACTGCTCGCAAAAAGAGATGGTGGTGTGTAGCAGAAGGAGAGGTAGGAGGAGAGGGAAGAGGAGAGGAAGAGGAGACGAGGAGTATAATAGGAGGTAGAGAAAGAGAAAAGGAGGAGAGAGAATGAGGAATGAAGGAGAGAAAGAGAAGGGAAGGGTAAGGAGGAGAGATATGATGAAGACAAATAGAATGAAGAATACGAGGAGGAGGACGACGAGGAGGAGAAGAGAGTGGAAATGTGAGAAGGAATATGAGGAAGTAAAGGTGAGGGGGAGAGGAGGGGTGGATAAAGTGGAGCTTTTCTCGTTAAAGGAACGCTTTACCTAACAATATTAATTACATTTTTGGTAACTTGTAAGACATTATAAAAAAATATTAATTTATCTTATTCAAAACAAATGTTTCTTCGTATTGTGTTTGTGATGGGAAAGTAACTCAATATACTCTATGTGTGATGTGGGGTGCACGTTTAATCAATATATTGTGTAAATGCTTGTTTAAAAGTAGTGTCACTATTGTGTAAATAAAATGCTTGTGTTCGCAGTATTTTATAAGATGGAATAATAAAGTACAATCACTTTCAAATATATGGTTTCTCATTTGTTTTGGTCAGTTAAATATCATGCAGCGGCATGTCGACTAACTCTCGGAGAAAACAAAAAAAAGTATGTTGTCAATATTTTTATTTCAATGAGAACAATTTAAAGTGCAATTGAAATTTCAGGACGAAATGAGGATCATAAAAAAGCACGAGTATGCTATCTCGCCTCCAGGTGATGCCGTGAACTATTTTGCCACGGGATGACCACAAAATTATGAATATAAGCAATTTCATCCAGGGCTTCACCTGGACAGCGGAGACAACAAAACAACGCTACGAAACTCCGCTCAGAGAGGACTCACAGAGTTCACTCACCTTGTCTGCAATTGTCTCCAGGTAGCAATGCCGGTTGCCGAAGCCTTCGGCCGCTAGACAAACTCTTTCACCTGTCGCTGTACACGACAGGCACACCATGTCCTCCTGCAAACCCAGAGGGCACATCGTCAGCTCAACGCACTTCACTGCGTCTCTTTAGAAATGTCAAAGCGTGAATTCGCGAGTGAAATTCGTTTTCGAAATCGTGGGGCAAAATAGTGTAATTGTTCCATTACTATTTAACGGATGTTAAGAAATTCAAACATTTTTATTTGGGGGGAACAATTGCATTTTCATTTGTGCGTGTGATCTGTGAAAAATTGGATTGTTGAGACCAAAATATGTTTTAACATAATTATGCTTACAAGTAATTTTTTTAATTTCCCGTATTTCAGTACTATGCATTTTATCTTCTAGTTTATTATAATAGATATCCCTCTCTAACAAAACAATACTCTTTACTAAGATATTCTAGATCAAAAACGTTATAAAATCCTTTTAACCTATCAGGATATCCCAAATAACAACACAATAAAAATAATATTACTAAAATCAACACAATCATACCCATCATGGCGCAGGAATCAAATCTCATACTAAGTTATCTCTGAGAATTTTGATTTTTCTTTCTCAATAATCATTCTCGACGTGTTACTTCAACTTCTCATCTCATTAGAATCGTCATCCTATAATGCAGATATTTACTGATTACGTAGAGGTTTTTAAAACCTAATTAAGGGAATAATTGTTAATCTCTATTGCCATTGAAGCAAGTTTCAAGGGGGCAACCAGCCAAAAAGGAATTTCGTGCCAGTTTACTGCATCGAGAAAATTGTTTCCCGATAAAATCCCTTTTAGTCAAGGACATAATCCTATCACGAATTCTAATTAACGGCCATTACTTCCCAAGCAACGATTAAAAGTGATATCTCAGAGTCAAATCCACCAATAACTCTTCATGAGTAGTCTCATAATTACGAAATATAAATTCTTAATAAGAAAGAAAAATAAAGGCTGAAATGTACGAGTAATGATTCATTTTGAAACACGAGTTAAGGAATTCATTAGCTTATCCGTATAATAATTCCAGAAGTCAGGCCAGAGAAGACTTGGAAAGAGACTCGATTCCTGAATCCACATCTGCTCGCATGCATGCGGTCCCGATAGCATGCACGCTTCTGGGAATGTTTCCAATAATTCGCCTCCTGAGATCGCGTGCATCTACTTCCCGTTTACCCTCGTATCCCAGAGCAGCCGTATTTGACAACGATTGATTTATGTTGATTCACCCGGCCACGATGACACATTTTTCAAGTATTGGGTCATACTTCGCGCAAAAATGGCAGCGTATTGTACAAAGGACGGTACAACCCCTGGTACGTCACCGTGCTCGGCAGCACAATTGTTTCGTAATATGGCCGGCTTCTTGCGTGACTGTACAGCTCGCGTGACTTGCTAGATGCCTGCAGACTAGAGAATCGCGACAAATGACGATGGTCACTCACGGAACCCACGCTCTCTTGGTCCTAAGAGGTCTTCGAAAGTGACGCACCCCACATTAGAAAAAAGCTGGGTGCGAGTACTACGCAAGCTTTTCTGAAAACTTGAAAGCAAGAAAACGGTAGGGTGAAAAGGAAGATTTTTACGGCGGCTTGTGGTATTAATTTTCCGCATTCTATGCCGCAGTGTTGCTCGTAACATTGTTCAGAAGTTGTAGGCCCAAGGAATGTAAAAGTCGTTTAACTTCGTAGAATTACGGTGGGAATATTAGATGAGGATCGATTTCGTAAATTAGTATCATAGCAGTTTAAACCGAATAGTTTAACATAAGAGTGCTTGTTGATATTAACACTGTCTCTAGACACATAGAACTCTCATACTTTGTAAAATAGTACATTAAAAAATATTTTGAAAACCAACACGTAAAAAATGTTCAAGCTTCGAAACTGATACAAATTTATAAAATATTCAAAACAAGCTCCCGTCATATGTACAGGTAATAAATATGCTCTACGCTGTGATAAGAATTCCCTACGTTTGGCGTGGGTGTCTCTGGCACAGAGTACTTTTGACAATGTGCCTAATAGTTCCCAGGCTGGCCTTCAACAATTTAGTGTTTGTGGTGACCTTCGCATTACAGACTACGTTGTGTTGTTTAGTTCTATTTGACAGAGTTAATTTAAAATAAGGTATCCTGCACTTCAAATTCTAAGAACTCAGCAATTTTCTCCTCCCTAATTTCATATCGAAACGTTCTATTCACTACGATAACTATGTAGAAATATCTACAATAAAAACAATTTGATTTGATCTTCCGAAAGTTGATTGTATTCCAACAAAATGTATTCGGTTAATTTTATATTTTGTGTCTTTGGTTTATATTTAATAAATGTTTCTCGTGAATATGAAATGATAAATTTCTTGTGTTATCGGAATCTTGGCAAAGTGCCATTCGCATCAGATGTTTAATGTCTGAGTGGCAGCAGAGAGGACACTCACATTTTAGTTCAAACAATGTGTGACCAAATTGAATTGGATGATTGCTGATAACAATCGGTCACCTAAACTTACTAGCGACAACGTTAGCTTCGTCACATGGAGAATCAAAAGGAGAAAGTTTTTCCCTCCGAATCTTTTAGAACGACCATTATTTTATGAATACCGTAACCCAACCGTCATTGAAACGTTTTCATATATACATACATACATACAGTTCACCACAAACGTAAATATAGTTTTATCACTACTTTATACGTTTTTACCTTTTTTTGTATCAATATTTATCGTTATCCAAATTCATTAAACTCGTATGGAGTACTGCACTTAAGTTTAAGCGTTGTTCTAAACACAACTTAGGAATGGACAATTTTTTTAATTCCATTTTATAAATTCACAGTAACTGAACAATTTATGAGCCATGAAGAAGGAAGATGTTCAAAAATTACCACTAAGAAGAGAAAACAAAAATAACGATTCGTTCGAAGGAAGGGAAAGCAATCTGTTCATAAATCTAGTTTTTGAAGCTCTTTACCAATCGCCGTATTATCATTGAACTGTGAAGTCATTCGAATCAGAATAAAAAAAAGAAGTGAACGGTGGTGGCAACCCCCCCCCCCAGGTGTTAGGGAACCCACGTACTAATTCGTCGGAATTCGTCCCCTAGAGTAGATCCTCGCGTGACAGGGCAGGAGCATCGGCCAGTGCGACCGCCCCCGCCCCCGCCCTCGCCCTCGCCCTCGCCCTCGCCCTCGCCCTCGCCCTCGCCCGCCTGGTCCAAAGGCTTCCGCGCGGCGCGGCGTGTCTGCACGGGGGAGGGGGGTCCGGTCGGTCGGCCGCGTGCGCGCGGGGGGGGGGGGGCGAGAGGCTGCCGGCAGACGCCACCGCTGGCAGGTGCTAGGGCAATCGATGCGTGCGAAAGGGGGCCGGCGGTGGCGGCGGCGGTAGCGGTGGCGGAGCCGGAGGTAGCGATGGCGGCGGCGGGGGCGGCAGGGGTGGCGGGGGCGGCGGAGGCGGCGGGGGCGGCGGGGGCGGCGGGGGCGGCGGGGGCGAAGGAGGAGGCTGCGGTTCCTGGCACCTAGTGCCCGCAGCTGGGAGCGACGGCGGCAGGGACGGCGGCGCGGGGAGGGCGGCCCGGGGAACGAGGGAGGGCGGGGGCGGGGGCCGGCCCCCACGCCGGAAATAGCCGGCGCCGTCGCCTCCGCCGGACAGAGGGCCGGTCGCCATTCTTGAGGGCGCGCAATTCAATGCGCAAAGTGCAAAGTTCAGATTCCTCGCTCTTCGGATCCAAGAGGCACAGTCAGTGGAATCTTTCTTCTACTGGGCAAAAGCAAAAACCCTATTTCATTAATAATATCAATACACATTGAATTTGTGAACGTGTTTTCATTACAAAAGATTTCTTCTTAATATTTTTTCAAATCCGCTCCTAAGCCTCAACATGTTACACAATGTTTGCGAAGACTTTTGTAGTACATTGACCAGAACAGTTGATAAAAGAAAATAATAATTTTTAAGAGAGGGAAACTTTACTAATCCGCGCAAAAATAACACTATTTGCTAATTAAGCATGTTTCTTCGACTGCTTAGACCTAAACTATTTGACGTTTTCAATTAAAGTGAATATTAACAATCTCTATTTAAATTATAGAGTGATAACTT
Source organism: Gryllus longicercus (assembly GCA_038098605.1). Lineage (NCBI taxonomy): Eukaryota > Metazoa > Arthropoda > Insecta > Orthoptera > Gryllidae > Gryllus > Gryllus longicercus. The sequence goes on along the minus strand of JAZDUA010000574.1, from coordinate 85,649 downwards.
GTAAATATTTTAAATTCTTCTCTCCAAAATACTTTGTAAAAAACCTGATGGAAAATACAGACTAAAGTAGGCATAGGAGATGATGCCTCTCACATCTTAAAAACTCAATTTTATTTTAAATACAATAAATATTTAAATTTTGTGCTGTTTTCTATTTTCATTATTAAATAAAAACAAATGAAGTATTTTGACTATGATCGGTTCAGATGAACGTTTCCAGGAACTGTCATTGAAATTCGTGTTTAATTGCAGAACTGATATTTACACCACGTACTTCATAATAGGTCCAGAATTATCAATGGGATTTATTGAAGTAAATCCCCATTGGTTTCCCGAAAACGAGGAGGCACAGTGATCCAAATAATTTAAACCACATTTACGTCAAGTGAACTACGCCGAGCCCGGAGCGTGCCACAGACTTCACTAAATTTCTAGTTTTAGCAGAGTAATTCACGTTGACCTCCACTGCGCCACAGCGAGTAAACCGCAGTACGACATCATGTGACACAATGGGGCGAATTTCGGAGTCAATGAAGCCATATGATTTTCTACGCTCTCAACCTACGCTGTGGTAGTGATACGCCAGCGTAAAAAACCACCAGAAACGAACACTAAGTAGATAAATATGGTAATGGTGACGATGCCAAAGATAATAACAATGGAATATAGGGACGAGAAATGGGAAACACGGGAGAATCTAGAAGAAACCCGACCCAAGCATTTTTAATCGCAGATTCCAATTAAAGTAACTGATGTACATTATTGTATGCAGAAACGAATCAGAGAGTCAGCTGCTATGCTAAAGGTCGACTCTCCATATTTGCCATTTTAATTGATTATTATTATGATTCCAGTTCCTGAACCTACATGATACGATCTGATAGAGGCGAATGATATTGAAGGCAAGATGATAATTGAAAGTATTTAAACGAATTGCAGTATAAGTGCAAAATAATGAGTGGCAGTAATGATGTGAAGCGAGATGAAGTCAAAATAGGAGAACCCTGTGACAATCCTATGCAAATCCTATTTGATAACCTAAATTCCACTCACTACTACCACAATTTGAATACTGGTGCCCAGTGGTGTAAATTCGAACGATGTCGTGCGGGGCACCGCATTCTTTGACAGTACGATCACGTTTTTGTAAACCGAAATAAAATTGATTTTTTTTTCGAAACGTTTTTTTTAATATCTTCTCACTGCCTATATTACATCCGTGTGGGGTGCCCAATCACATTTTCAAAACCGAAAAAATCTTAAATTTTAGCCAACTTAGTCACCGAAAAGTCTGTGCTCTGACACTGTTGATGTCATCAGGCATCCTTCTAGAACTCAGATCACTCTAATCCGAAAAAAACTAAGATACGAACATTTTTGTCTGCGGAAAGTTTGTTTCTTCTCTCTGTCTTGGTCACTCCCGTCCATTTATGACCCGATCACAGTTCTCTAACGCAAAGAAAACTTAACTACAGCTGCGAACAGCCTGTATCCTCGTCAGGAAACCGTCACATCGCTCCAAACCGAAAAAGAACATGGGATTTCGATGGTTTTAGCCGAGTGAAATGTGCATATTTCCATTGCTGCGTTGACTACGTAGCTCTCTGGGACGCGCTCACGCAACTCGCAAACCAACTGGGGTTTCAACATGTTTCGGCCCTCGGAACGTGTATCCGCTCAGCGCCCGTCCGCGCAGCGCCTCGGCCGGGGGGCGGACGGGCGGGCGCAGGGCGGCGGGCGCAGGGCGGCGGGCGCTGCGGCGCTGGGAATAGCCGCGAGGACACGCAATGTCGCGGCGGCAGCTCCCGAAATACGCGCGCGCAGCCACCGCAGCCGCAGCCTCCGCCGCCGCCTCCGCCGCCGCCCCACGTGCGTGGCGGCCATCGATCGGCGGCGGCCGGTGCCGAACCCAGGTCTCCCAGCGGAAGCGGACGCCGCGGCGGCGGCGGCGGCGGCGGAGGCTTCCGGGCGCACGTGGTCGACGGCGCGCGCGGCCCCCGGGCCGCTGCGGCTAAAACCGTCCGCGGCGGCCGGGCTGGCTCGCGGATATATATACACACACACACAGCCACACGCACGCACGCACACACTGGGCGCGGGGCGCCCGGGGGCGGCCGGCGGCGCGAGCAACAAGTGCGCTGCGCGTGCGGGGCGGGGGGCGCTCACCGTCCGCAGGAACGACACATCGTCCTGCTCGGAGCCGCCTTCGCTGTCAGCCATGCCGGCGGGCGCCCGTGGCCGGGGTCATGCGCCGCTGCCGCCGCGGGGGGGATGGTCGTCGCCGCCGCTGGATCCGTGCGCCGCTGGAGCTGTGTGGGTGGGTGGGTGTGTGGCCCGGGTGCCGCCGCTGCAGCTGCGAGGTCGGTCGATCGATTCGGTGCCGGTCGGCGCGGCCGCTCTCGCCCGCTGCGGCAGCCGCCCGTCTGAGACTGCGGCCCGCGCGCCCCCTTCCCCTGCGCCGCGCCGCGCCGCGCCGACGCTCGCGCCCCTGGCGGCGGCGCGCGCAGGTGCGCCCCCCCTCCCGCGGGGGAGAGACGATCTGACACCTCTCCCGGCAGTTACGCGAATATCTTTCATCCTTTGTAAATAAGCTCACAGCTCGTGGAAACGAAATTTTGTACTAGAGGAATGTTTTGCCGTCCTGTCATTATTTGGAATAAACTTCTAAGAAAAGACAATCAACTCAAATTATTTTGTGGTTATTAATAAATGACAACAGCGCATTGGCCTGGCAAATCTTATCACGTGAAGGATTGTAATTTTATACAATTTACCTTCGCTCATTACTCAGCATTCAGAAGAAACATAGCTTACCTTCCCAGTGCTTTAATATCAAACCTGGCGTACCACAAGGATCCCCACTTTCTCCTGCTCTTTTCAATATTTTCACCTTAGAAATCCCTCAGTCCAACGATACCTGCACAGCTTTATACGCGGACGATACCGTCTTATTTGCTTCCAATCCCAGTCTTTCTGACGTCATTTCATTCACACAAGGAGCTCTAGACAACGTTTGGAAATGGTCAGAGAACTAAGACTAAACTTGAACCCTTCAAAATGTGAAGCAAAAATGTTCGCCCTAAAACGCATCCCTGACATGCCCTCACTAAAAATATCCAATAGTCTCAACTACTGGACCCTAACTCAAGATTATTAAATAACTCGGATTTATATTAGATACCGACTGTCTTGAAAACCTCACATTCTCTTCCGTCTAAATCTAGCCGAAGCCTCTCTCTGTAAACTATACCCTGTAATAAATAGGAAGTCCACCCTTCACACAAAATTTTCACTATATCTTCACATAGTCCTACTTCTTCCTTCTCTAACGTACGCTTGCCCCGTCTGGGGCTGCGCTGCTTGCTCGTCCATCAAACACCTACAAAGCTTCCGAAATAGTATTGAGAATAGCTTTAAGTGCTCCATGGTATGTTTCAAAGAACCAACTTCATAAAGACCTCAATTTCCTAACAATCTCCCAACATATTTCCAGAATCCGAGATTCTACTCAAAACTATCTAATTTTTCAGCCATTTTTCATCTTGACAAAACTCCGACCCCCTACAAACAAGAAACCACTCCACACTTCCCAAGGACAAATTTCGCTCACCTTAAACCAATATCATAACTCCTACTTTTCTACTCTAAATTATATATAATAAAAGGTTTCCAAATAACTAAAACGTTACTCCAATACCTCACCGCTAGATGGTTGAAGAGGATCTCAGTGGGGATACCCTCCTTATTTCTAATAATTTGAAAAAAATATTTAAATAAAATAAAATAACTTACCTGAGCATATCCAAATGAAGAGAATAATTAGAGAAATTCTGTATTGTACTTATCTCATTTTTATCAAAAGACCGCTAAATAATCCAAGTTCAAAGATATAAAACAAGCCAAAATGTATATGTTTAGATTCGTTTTTCTAATTGTTACCCTTCTCAACGAAGTTGTCCAATCGCATCTGAACCGTTAACAGGAACATTTAGAAAGTAATCAAACGAGACGTGATCTTCTACCGCTCCTGGCATTTTGCGTCGCAGATATCAAACAAATGTGAAGTGGCCGTCGCGCTGACAGTTCTTCGCTACACTGGGTTCAAAATGCCAGCCGATCCATGAGGAACTTGTGTTCGACGAAGGGGGTGTACGGCATGTTTTCTCATAGTCTCTCGTTTCGCCTTATTTCACCATGGCTCCTTTATTTTTCATTCAATATCATTTATCAATTAACATGTTAACTAACGTTGATATAGGATGCAAGGCTCAGGTTCAGAAAACTGTTGACAAACTACTACTCTAAACAGTATAGCACCAGCTCCCTTTCTTCTTTAATTGAAATTGTGTTCAATCATTTTCATCACCTGCTGTTTTCTTTCACGTACTCGATATGAACAGTTAACTATCACGTGCCACTTTCATCCCGGCACCTGATGAAAATTAATGGGCGAGGACGATTGACCTGAGATTTGTTGTTGTAGTAGTTGTTGGTGTTGTATCTTCTCCCTGGGTCATTTTACAGCTTCAGGGGATGCCTACTTCGACTATCCGCTCTAGATACCCACTATGTCCCTCATGGGGATGCATTATATCCTTTTACACTAGACACACTTGGGGGCTTCTTGTTCTATGGTCAGCAGACTTACAAGGCCTTCCGCGACAACACACACACATGAAAGACAAGGGACAAACTACAATGCCCACCACGGGACTCGAACCCGCAACCCTTCAGACCAAGGTGCTGAATCGGCACACGCTCTAGCCACTTCTCTCGGGTCGGCTATAAATTGCAACACAATGGATGAAAAATGTATTTATTTAAGATCTACATGTATTTAGTAATAGCATTATAATCATCTTCTGAAAGTTAATATTTTCAGTTTTTGAGGCAAGTCATATTTGTATTATGGCATGGTATATGTTTATCAGTTTGTGTACTTACGGACCTTTCCGTGCAGAAATGGCCACAACCCTTGTTTTCCTGAACTAGTTCAACTTTTCTAAGTTGCTCCCTTAGCAAAAGTATTATTTACGTCGACAGATACTAAAATAAGATCGCAACGTGGGTGGGTAGGTTTGGGTAGGCTTGACCCTAAGAGAATGCCTGAGATTTCACGAAAGGAAGGTTTTGACTTTTTAAGGCGGTTTCGATTTTTAAAAACATCTGATAAGAAATGTTCTAATAGTAAAACGATGAACATAACTAAACGATGAAACAGTAAATTCTTACTCAAACAAAGGTTCATAAAAACACAACGCTGTATTAGATGTTGATCCTCCCCTCGCTTTGCAATGCGGCTGTTAATTACGCGAGCCCCGTTTCCCGTTGCTGCTGCTCCGGCATCCACTCCGGACGTTGGGTCGAGCACAAACTTTAGGAACATACGAAACATAACAAAAATCTTCTGAAATGTTTAGCCTGTTTTTTTCGGCCTCCCAGCTCAACTGGCGCCAAAGAAACAAAACGAAGAACACAGAACGAAGAAACTGTCAGTTTCCGATTAAACGCATAATCCGAATTTCTCCGCGCAGGCAAAAGCAGAGGCAGACACCATACGTCTTGACACGTTCCCCAGGCGATCATGCTTGTCAACGAAGCTGTCGAATAGATGAAATATTTAAAACATACAATCGAAAAGCGTACGTTTTAGGGAGTTTCTGCTATCTCTGTATTAGTCAATAGTAGTAGTCGAACAGATAAAAATAATCCGGAAAAAGACACGGTTTGAAAAATTTTACAGGAATATCACAGACCCATTCCATATAGGTATTGGAAAGCAGCAGATTCGTGAAGTGAAACGAATAAATATTCTCGCTGAATCTCGATCAACTGAATTCGTGAATGATCCTTTACTTGTGTAAAGTTTACTTTCGATGTCGCACGCGAACCCAAACCGATAAAAAGATCACTTTTTGATACATTTGCATCTTGTAGCCACCGGCTGAGATAGTTCAGGACATCAAATGATGTCACTCCAATGCTACTGACCGGAAGGTACTCATACTAAAGTTTGAGTCTCGACGGTCGCTGCATTTTCGAAACTAGCTATGACGCTTAGCCGGAGTCTGGAGGAGAATTCCTGCGGCCGGCTGCTCTGATCGGGATTTTTCCGTGGTTACTCCGATCAACACCAGGCAAATGCCGGAGAAGTTCCCCAATAAACGGGACACCGATCGCACGCTATCTTTCCTTTCTCTTCCTTGTCCTCTCCTCATTCCTCACTTACAGAAACTTATGTAAAAATGTCGAATCTTATGCTTCCGGGGCCACAGTCATGTGAAGGCTCTGGACAGACCGGGTGACGCCGCGTTGAAGGCAATGATGTCTATTTCGACCATCATATCGTAGTATTCTCTTACTACTGTCTCGTATACGTAAGTATATGTTGAGTAATATGTACAGTAAGTTATGTAATGCTGCGGCAAAAGAATCGGCGGTTTTGCGACAGAAACATCGTATTGTGGACCCTGATACAAAAAAGTGGATAAATCCTGTTCTAAAATGTAGTATATTACTCCCCCTAACACGTTCTGTAGTCAGATTTAAGAAATTGTGAGTCCTTGATTCTGGAAAAGTGTTTTCTTTTCAAAACATCCGTCCGTTCGTCCGTCTGTCCGTCCATCCATCCGTCCGTCTGTCCTCTGTGAACAACACTAGCGCCAAAATAACTCGTAGCATTTTTCCGAACTGAATATACCTCGGTCAATCTGGCTTCACTTAAAGCTCTGTGATTTTGAATAACTTTCTTTAATTTTTGGGGATACTTTATATAAATCTCCTGGAACATTTTCCAAATATTTATATCATCTATATTTCATTTAATAGGACTGTGAGGTTTCAATGAAACTGTTTTCGCCACAAGGTTGAAACTCCCTACCAAATTCTATTCGATAACAATATTATGATAAGAAGTATGATGTAATAACCAAATGTTATTTTAATATATTACCATTAATTAGAAACATACTTAAAAGTTTGATATTCCAAAATTCTGGGTTAGTAGTCGCAAACCATGAAATTTGTAAATATATTCTCGAATGAAGTTGCTGAAAACGAAGGCATTAGGAAATGTTTGAAAATATGAAATGAGAAAGGCATAAGTAGAATAAAATTTAAGTGAAGGATGTTGAAAAGAACGAAGAACTTCCGAAGGAGAAGTTTATATAATAATGAACTTCGTCTTCGATTTCTGAAAGACAAAGAGCGAGATTTTCACGCGAAGTGTCACATAAATTCATTTTCCTCGCGTGTCTCATTCTGTCAGTGGCCGCGTTCCTACGGGATTTATTACCCAAGATACTGCCCACATTACTTCCATAGAACTCTACGTGAGTTTTATGTTGGAAATGAACAGCTACGTTCCCTTAGGGTTTTAGCTTTTTCGAGAGAACCTAGATTTCGGATCTAATTGTATGAAGCAGGATAGGTAGAGGGAGATGCAACCCGCGGTACATACACGAGTATGGCAGGAGCGTTAACACTTAATCATATGATGTGAAACTCATTAATAGCGCTTTATCGAGCATTAAAGAAAGCCACTAGAACACACAAGACAGTTGAATACTCAATTTAAAATTATACAAATAATTATTATCTGAAATTAACTGTTCCAGTTATTTTATTCTTCCTTTAAGATCACAGAATTTCAGTCCCCTTCCAAAATTCAGGCTGTTTTAATCCATTTTTATGCCTACAGATGCACATTCTAATTATTTTTTTGAAATCTGTCTTCAGAAGCCATTTTCCTTTCATTAGTTTGGCAAGGGCGAACTACTTCGGCCCTTTTCTAGGCCATCAGCTTTCGCTTTTGTTCTTAGTCCTCGTTTGGTTCTCTGTCGATCATTACTAGAAGCGGCAGAACTCTTAAGAAATGGTGTGCAAGACTTCCAAGCCTTTTTCACACGTGTCCTCGGTGTCAATGCTTTCCTCGAATTTCAGTTGGTTTATGTTTTTACTTTAATAATTGATGGAGAAGGTAAAGACAGAATAACGAGTTATAGTCGGAACAAATTGATTAATATTATTCGCATGATATTAATTTGTATAATGAACGTGACACTCTGACATTCTCATTTCTATAGCAAGTTACGACATCATCCTACCCCATCCAAGAAGATATAAAATGGCACAGAACGGTAAGCAGTCCCAAGAGGGAAGATCGCTGGAGAGGAATTGGTTACTACTACGAGGTAGCGATAATGAAAGTAGTTATATTTAACATGTGTGATGATTATTAATGACAAAAATAAGGTACAAATTTATTAAGTTATCACTATTTATCAGTAATGAGATATTTTTTATTTTTCCTTTAATAGCATAATAATAATAATAATAATAATAATAATAATAAATTTAACGGGAAAAACAAAAATATATATTTAATTATTTGTTCAGGGCCGACGATTCTACGGCACACATCACAGATTTGAATAAGATAACTTCCTGAAAATATTAATTTGATAGTGTTTAATTTTGAAAATAAAAGAGAAAATTCGCAATAATAAAAAATGCACAATATTGTTTTTAAACTGAAAATAGCAATAAAAAATTGAATTCATTTCACAAATTTCAATACTGAACTAAAAGGTAGTGTGAATAAGAATGTGCCTTGTTAATAGAATATCTGATTTATAAAGCAAAGTGAATTTTCTACACCTACCTATTCTCAACTTTCATTTCATGTATTAATTACATCATAATGTAATGCAGCTCTCATTGAGTCAAACGATTGCAGAATGTTAGTTCGTTACTTATACTTCTATCCCACTTACCCTGTTTGGTGCAAAGTAATTTTTAATTTAATTTTTTTTAACATAAAGTACTATGAAATGATAATTACATAAAAAACCAAGAATATCCGTGATAGGTTGGTACTGAAATAGGTTGTTATTGATTATCATTATGTTAACAGATTTTAAAATTTCAGGTTGAACATTACCTTAGAAAATGAACTTAGTCTGAAGTGAAAATCTCTTTTCTTCTGATGGCTACAATTCACGCCGTTCAGAGGTGTCATGCAGAGGTAAACAAGTTTAATGCTGAAAACCAGATGTTGTTTTACGTAGTTTTTAGTTCGCCGCGTTCGATTTATTTCTGGGTTCACACTGTGTGTATTACGTAACTTCTTTATAATACTAAGCTTTATTGCATGAGAATCTGTTTTGAAAACGAGAGTTTACAAATTCGTACGAATGCAATAAAGCAACATTATAAAATAATTGCATACGTTATTTTTTCCATAACAGTAGTACACATTTTCTAAGAGAATCCGTGTTAATTTTTGGAAACACCTTTATTGTGACGTCACGGATATTTGACATGTGTGCAAAAAAACGATGGCCGGGCTACTCGTTTACAGCAACCAAACCATGATTCTGTCGCTGCGATTGGTTGAAGGTATGACGCAACCATTCGTTCCATAAACGGCAAATACGTCATATTCTATGCCATAAGATGTCATTTTATGAACGATGTCTTATAACGGAAAAGGACGTTTATAATGCTGGAATAAAAAAACACAACTAAACAAACACAATATTTGGTACACCGTAAATTTTCAATATTCTGCGACAATATCATTACTACCAACGTTTCTTCCTTTGCGGACGGTAGAAACGACAACGCAAAATTAGGCAATTTCCACTAACGAGCACGAGCAGCCCATAATAAACGTTGCAATTAGCGCGCATGAAAGCGAAAGCGGCGCCGCCTTCGGATTCGTCGCGTCGCAGAAACCTCCGGGGATTCGCGTGGACGTCCTTCTCCGCCCTCTGCACCTGCGGCGAAGGGACGCGCGGCTCGATAATTGGTTCTTTATCGCGCAGCGCCCCGCCCCCCGCCGGAAACTGCTCCTCGCCACGTTGGCACGCGCTGCCGCGCCCAGCGGGGCGGAGTGGGGAGGGGGGGCACGCTCTTGTCTTTTCTAGGTGGGGAGGAGGCATCGCTAGCCTAGAGTTCGATGCGTATTTTAGAAGTAGGGGACGGATCTTCGTGTAAAGATATATTTGAACGGGAACAAGATATCTGCATTCAGTAATAGTTTATAGTGCTTACGAGACATTTTAATGAATTAGAATAATACTCACATGAAATTAAATTCAATTCTTTTTTGGCTTTAGATTTAGTTCGAGTCTCTGGAAATTTGTAATTCCTTTCCAAATGAATTTTCTAAAGAATGCCTCAAATACAATTATTTTTCAGTTATTTATTTCGCGTGTGCTCACGCCTCCGCTTGTAAGAACTGAAAGACTGGAAATTTTAAGAGCGTCTGCATTAAACTAATTCACATGCTTCGTGACAACAGTTTCTGTTGAAGAGCTCGCCAAAGGCAGCATTGTCACTATTTTCTATAGTTGCTTCGTTTCTAGAATATGTCGGATTTCACTAGAACGACAAGTGTGGCGCGTTAAAATTGTGGGTTTTGTCACAGATCTTTTTGAGCTGCGACAGCTCACTGTGACTAAAAGAGTAATATCTGGAATCACCAGCACTGTACTGCGCGTAGTTCGACAATTCTTTAGTCAAAGCATATCATCTTAGACGTATGTAGGCAAACAGGAACTTCCACCGTATTTCCCAATATTTATTCACTCAATATCACACCCTTAAACTTGTTCCATTTTCTCTCTTTCTCTCTCTCTCTCTCTCTCTCTCTCTCTCCCTCTCTTTCTTCCTCTCTCCCTCTCTCTCCCCCTCTCTCTCCCTTTCTCTCCCTCTCTCCCTCTCTCTCCCTCTCTCCCTCTCTCTCACTCTTTATCTCCCTCTCTATACCTCTCTCTCCCTCTCTCTCCTCTCTCCCTCTCTCTCCTCTCTCCCTCTCTCTCCCTCTCTTCCTCTCTCTTCCTCTCTCTTCCTCTCTGCCGTTTTGTCATTCTTCCTCTCCCTTTCCCTCTCTTTGTTTCTCTCACTATCTCTACCTCTCTCTCTCTCTCTTTTTCTCTCTTTCAATGACATTCACTCCCGATATTGTCACTCAATTTCACCTCTCTCATTCGCTAACAGATCTTTCCACATACACTCTGTCACCCACACGCACGCTCACAAACGCTACCACGACACCGTGCAATCAAACTCCCACCATGCGTATTACACATGCATCAATAAACAAACACACTCGCACGGAACTACGCGTGAGCGCGAACGCGACTTCAACGTACACTCACAGAGGGGAGGGCTGCCCGCACTCAAACGCGCAGTCGGTTGCAGCTTAAACGTCTTAAGCGTCGGATCGATGCCGCGCAAAGTTCGAAAGAGTTGTTTCAGCGAATCGCGACTCGGGGTCAGGGTTAGAGCCTCGGAGACGCGAGTGCCACCAGATAACCAACCAATGACCGGACCGGCAAAGCACTCCCCTCTCCCGCGACCGCTCTCGAGCCTCAGGGCATTCTGCGAATTAAAAGGGACATCCCAGAGCACGCCCGTCTCGCCCTGCGCCGCCCGCACGACCCATGAATTTCCCCGATGGAATGAGGACTAGCACAAGAGTAATCTAGGATATTTTATTTATCTATGGATTGCTTACCGTTTCCAGGCTGCTAAGGTCGTTACTTCCGAAGGTGTATTTTACGGTGGAGGGGGTGGCGATCTTCCCCTGTTGGATTGTGAGATTCAGCGCCGACCTACACGTCGGTTTGTGGAGATTTCCGTCAACCAGGTGTCTCCCACTGGCATTGCACCGCCCCAATCAGCGCAAGTTCCAAGTTCCCGAATAGTCTCTCAGCGAGTGTGGTAGTGTAGTTCATGTTAGTGTAAAGGGTGAGGAGAAGACAAGGAAGAGAAAGGAAAGATCGCGCACGACCAGTTTGTTCGGCATTCGCCTGGTGTTGATCGTTGAAACCACGGAAAACTACCGATCAGAGCAGATGGCCACTAGAATTATCCTCCTGAAAACGGCTAAACTCGCCGCAGCTAGTTTTGAAAATCCAAGACCACTTCCAGGACTCGAGCTCTAGAACTCCCGGTCACAGGCACTGCAAGTATATCAAGTGATGCCCTGAGAACCGAGGAGAGCAAGAGGGGAATGCGGTTCCCTCTCCCCAAATATTCCCATCTTTGTTAGTCTTTAAAAATGTATTTTTCCATAATTTCAACACATTTTCAAAAATTGTATTAATTTAGAAATAATTAAAAATAAGTAAAAATGTGTAAAAAACGTGATGTTGTGAAGAATAATTAAAACTGCGTTCCATATTCACACTTCCGCTTCTGTGGAAAGCTTTGGCGCGTGTGGCGCAGAGCCGTGGGGGCCAGGCCGCTTCCAAGGCGCTTCGCTGGGATCTGCGCGTCGATTCGTGGACGTCAAGAGTTCCGCTCAGGTAATTGTTTCGCTCGGGGGATAAAGCGCTCGTTACGTCACAGCAGATAGCTTCCTTCCGGCGCGTCGAGCGACAGCGAGTGATGAGTGATGGGTGGTTCTGCCATTATTTCTACGGAGGTGGTGGGGGTGATGGTTGTGGGGGAAGATATGCATTTTCGCAATGAACATACAATAATATTAATAATAGTTTTTATTATTGTCCGTATATCATTATGTATCATAATAATTATTAGGTGTTAATTATAAAAATATTATTGGTTCAAACGATAAATTTTTTCATACATTAGTTTTTGGGATTGATTAAATTTTTCTGTCTCTTCCCACCAACTTTTGGGCTAGGTAGTACTAAAAAATTTTTGAGAAACTGAGAAAATTAATACGAGTAAGAAGTGTTTTAAAGCTATTATTGTTAAACCATGAAATAAACCTGTACGGTTTGTATTTAAAAATCAAGAGAGATTAAAAAAATGTAGTGTTGGTTTTAAAAATTCATTGATACCAGTAGAATGGTATTTGGGTCTCATAATGCAATGCACGGGGCTCTATCCGTACAACAATATTAAAGAAAAATAAACTATTTTGAGAAATATTGGTCTTGTATGAAAATTTGTCACGATTTGCCTCCAAACTACGTAAAAACAACTTAAAACGACTGTTCAAAAAATGATTTAAACATCTAAAATCGAAGAATATATTCCATTAAAAAAGAAATATTTTTCTCATCGTCCTATGATAAAGAAAACATTCACTTCCAAGCACGATTTTTTGAAATTTCTCTCTGTGCTAATTACTCATAAAGAACCTTGCGTGAAATCTGTCCCGCAGAGCACGTTGGGGGGGGGGGGGGAAGGGGTCAGATCGGCTCCGATAGCGTTGCGTAGTGAAATCACGTGCGGCGTTTTCAAGTAGCTGAACGCGGGACCGTCCTGGCGGCACGCGGCGCGGCGCGTGTGAAATAATTTACACGCGTTGCCGTCAGGTGAAATGTCACGTGAACGTCCAATTTGCATTGTTAAAATATTCTGCAATCCTGATAATCCTATATAATTCGGACCTGGCTGTCGGTTATCGCATAGGATTTTACGTTTTGCGATTAACTGCGCCGGTGTTAATCTCGTGTAATGTTGATGAGATTTTCGATACCATGTAGAAATGAATGAATTGGGTAAATTGTTATCCTGAAAGTAAAGGGATCAAGGTCTAAGATATTTGAGCGTTTTTCTCATTGCCTGGAGTGGCCCATTTTAGTGGAGTTCAATGTCAAATACTTACAATGTGACCTTCTAATGTGGCTTAATCATGATATAATGTTTTCACGTTTATCATTCGCATTGCCTTGATCATGCAATTTGTGCATTCAACATTCTACAAAATAGCCATTAATGGAGTACGAAATATTTTTCCATGTCTTTTTCATATGAAAACCCAGCGAGAATTAATTTGATATAATAATTTTAAATATTTGGTTTAGCACGTTTTAGCACTTCAGTTCATTTATGATTAATTCACACATTAGTACTTCCGTTCATATTTTATTAATTGTAAAGCGATATTTTGCAGCCCACGTTCTGCAAAGACACATTTTGCGGGACGTGTACTGCAAACGCTATAAAAACTGGGTACTACAAAATAAATAGCGATGTGACATTAATCTACATAGCTGCCGTCTCGCAGATTCTGAATTATCCAAAGGCTACCAAAGTCACAGTTCCCATCAATACGTACTAAGCTATTGATGCTACCACAGCATGTACTTTCTCGCATTGTTTTAATTATTACGTAATATTATAATTATTCTTGTACTGGTCAGAGTGCTAACCCGTTAAAATGTTCCATAAATACAAAAATATTCGCCCACTTTTGGATTTCAACTCACGTACTTAGGTTTGGCAAGCACTTAACATAACGACTACTCCAACCAACTTACGAGGCATATCAATCACTTTCTTACACACAGAAAGTCAAATACGTGCAATTTTCAAAATATCAGTGGTTTTAATGGAAATGGAGAGTTTGAAACCAACTGTGAAACGCAAAAGCTTTGGGCTTCCAGCAACTACACGCCAACCAAACAATGCCCAGGGCGTCAACGGCTTAATAAGACGCAAAGGCGAACCACGTTTGATGGATTAGAGAAAACATCAGGTCTATCGCGGGGATCCTCCACACCATCGCCCATGAGGATTTGAAGATGCACAAGGTGTGGATGCCCGTTACCCTCACCGTTGCGCAGAAATAGAAGCGTGTGGAGATGTGCCAACAGCTGGTGAAACGGTAGAGAGCAGACCCAGGGGAGTTGTTTCGCCGTGTGGTCATCGATGGCGAGTCACGGTCCTTTCACGAGACTTCAGATCCTCCACATTCTGACTCCTCGAGTCTGTGGTCTAATTGATGCAATGAAAGAGGTCATGCGGAACACGACGTTTAACACCAATGGCGGACTTCGTGCTGTTGTTCAACAATAGCGCCGGGATACACCCAAACAATGGTTTGCTACGCCAATATGCAATCTGGCAAAATGACGGCAAAAGTTGGCGGGGACGTAATCTGTAACGTAATCGTGTAACGTAATCTGAATTCGTTTACTCATTAATTTGGTTCCTGTGAGCACAAAATAATTCTTGTTCTCAAAATTTGGTGCCAAGTGAATTATGTTGTGCCAAAAATGGTTGTGCCAAGTGAATTATGGTACTGATACATCGTGCAAATCGCGTAGATACTACATAAATAATATAACACTAAATTTCTTACGATAACTGCAAATTATCTTATGTTTGGAGCGCTGCACTTTTTATTACCGAAATAAATGCAACTTATGTTCGTATTACCTTCAATACATAACAAAACTTCTCTGAAAACATCGTTCTTCGAATATGCACTCGTACAGAGTGCAGCGACCCGTGCGGATAGAAGGGAGCCCACTCACTTTCCACACTCGTGAACCGAGGTTCAAATCTAAAGCGATCTCGTTGCATTTGTAGGTTCGCGCTATGTACTCTCAATATCCTTGCTTCTTATTCCTGCATCGCTCCATCATTATAAATATCAATCTCATCATCAGCCCTCTCCAACCATTAGAACATTTGCCCACGGCGTGGCTGAGAAGGCTCACGATAGTAAAGATCTGAATAAAGTATGCACAGAGTATTTGTTTTAAATATCGTGACTACAACGTGTTAAAAAAGGAAGTTCCTCCAGTGTGTGTATTTGCTTAAATTCTGTGAGAGACAAGCAATGCTCCGGTGAGTATCCTGAATCTTACAGTTTGCGAGACTGGTTCGGGAAACAAAAGGAAATGAGAAAGAGCAACGAAAGTTATTTCTGATGCAATTTCCCCTCGAACTCATTATTAATGTAAATTCCTTTGTTTGTACAACTTGGCTTCTCCCAAGATTCAATTTAATCAGCATCTTGATTATCTTCCTTTAAATTACTCCATTTTTCAACAACTGAGCGCCTGATGCGTAATTTTATCAATGTGCCGCAGAGCATTTCTCCCACAAAGTTTGTAAGAATTTTTGAAAGCTCCCTTTTAGATTATATTACTAGCACACTATCCGTGAGACATACTTCGGGTGTCACATCAACATAATAATAATAATAATAATAATAATAATAATAATAATAATAATAATAATAATAATAATAATACCGAGCGAAGTGGCTCAGTGCGTAGCGCACTGACTTCGTAATCGGGAGGTCCGGGTTCGATTCCCGGGCCGGCCATCCTGACCGGGGTTTTCGTGGTTTCCCTCGGTCATAAAGGCGAATGCTGGGATGGTTCCAAAAGTCCACGATCACCTATCACCTCCTAATCCATTCCTATCATCTCATAATTCACACTTCAAGGCGTAACAACCTTGTCGTAATCCAAGGATGCAGCTGAAAAGCTAATCCTGGAAGAATTACACGCACGTTAATCGTGTGTAGCGTGGTCAGTAATGGCCTATACGACAATAATAATAATAATAATAATAATAATAATAATAATAACAACAGCTCATAACTATCATTCCATAAAGGGCAAGGGGCCTCTATTTTTGAGTTGAAAAGTTAGTGAATGAACTATTATGATCTTGCAGTCAAAGTCATACATTTCAACATTTTAACTTTTAAAATTCTTGAAAGACGTGTATCACTTTTACACTTATCCTTTCCTTACTTATATACTTAATTTTCTGGTTCTTGTTACTCTCGTTCATAACTTTCCAAATTGTAAATTTCCAATAGAATTAATCGGAGAAAACTTCTGAAACTAATGTTCAGACTAGCCAGCCGTGAATATTATCATTCGAAAGTAGCTTTATTTGTCCTGATTAATGTACTGGTTAGGAAAATGGGGCAGGTCTTTTTCTTTGCAATCTCTGATTTTTCGAAAAATGCAATAGTTCCACATTTTTTCGTTGTCTTATCCTACAACTGTACTATTGAAGAAAGAGATTTATTCCTTAATAAAATCTGTTCTTTAAAGACACATCTTGATACATGATCATGTAGGACTTTTCTAATTAAATGAGAAATGTTCGTGTTATTTTGCTTGAAATATAGACAATTTTTAAACAATTTTTCATAAAAACTGCTCCAAATTTCTTCTTTAAGTTTTTTCGTCATATATGACAAAGAATGATAAAAAAAGTGATGTTGGCCCCATTTTCAGCAAACCCTTTTTTATTGTAAAAATGTAATGTTGCAAAAAACCGTATTATGAACAGAGTTTTGCATTAAATACAATGTTTTAAAAAACCGTCTCTTTAAAAAAAGTCATGTACATTTTTGAAAAACTGGAAGTTTTTACATAATTTCTGCAAATCAAAATTATAAAAAATATTTGCTCGAAAAACACTTCAATTTCTTTCCTTGGAATTTGTTTCCACGGATAGAATAAGGGACGCTCTAGAATGATTTACTAGATATTATTTTGATGCACTTCCATAAATATCTTTAAAATTATTGTAATTTAGTTATTTTTTCTTTATGATAACAAATTGGAGTAAAAATGGCACTGACCCGAAGTAATGCATTATATCTCAACAATGATTACTAAAAAAATTCCATTTGAGGATAAAATTAAAATTTTAAATTCAAAAACTATTCACAGAATAATTGACGATGAGTTCGCCATGAGTGCACTGTGTAATATCTCGACACTTTCAGCTTCTTAAGTCCATTGACTGACCAGCTCCCGACTCGCCCACGTCTGTGCTCCCGCAGCGTCATCAAGGCAACGCCCCTTTTCGTTAAAAAATAATAAAACAGCGCGTCGCGAAATGCGCGCCACGCAGAAAAGAGAGCGCAATCCCCCTAAAAGCTGCAGTGATTCCAGCTCGACACGCCGTTCGTAATGAGAGAGTATGTCCCCCCCCCCCCCCGGGCAGTCGTCACGCGCGCACCCGGTCCGCAGGCATTCACGCCACCGAACAGTGCGCCTCGCCGGGAATCTAGCTGCAAGCACAACCACCGTCTCCTGCGATGTCTGGGAGGCCCTAGGGTTCGAGTCCCGACGGTGGTAGGATTTTCGACACTAGCTACACAGCTAAGTCGAATTCAGCTGTTGTTTGGGGAGAATTCTAGCGGCCGGCTGCTCTGATCGGTATTTTCCGTAGTTTAATCGATCAACATCAGGCGAATGCCGGAGCAGTACCTTAACAAACGGGCCATGGACCGCGCGCTATCTTCCCTTCCTCTTCCTTGTCCTCTCCTCACCCCTTACTTACACATACTTATACTTACTTGCTCTACACTAACACACACCCTGGGATCAATAGGGAGCTAAGACTTGGTTGCAGCTGGGACGAGGCACTGCCAATGGGCGATACCTGGATGTAGAAAACATGCCAGTCTACGTGTAGGTCGGCGCCGGATCTCGCCGTCGAGTGGAGGAGTATCGCTACCGACTGCTGCGATAGAACCCTGCAGTGAACGTACGAACTAATGACTTTAGCAGTTGACGTGCCCGAAAATCAGCCAATCGAGCGTCTCCTTTACAATTTTTTACACGCCTTTCGGACAACTTCGAATCATTAGGAGGTGGATATTCTTTGAGATATTAGGTTTTGGAACTTCCGAAAATTAGAAAGCCCCACGTGCGTCTCAGTCGTAGATGTTAACATCACAAATGCGTAAATACGATTCAAACGAACTCTTCCTCCTTTATTGCTGCAGCCTTCCAACCAACTCCTGAGAGTGTAATTTGGGTATGTGAAAAAAGTGTTTACTTGAAGCACACACGATATATAACAATACTGAGATCAATCACTTCCGTATTCTAACTGGAAGGTGGTGTCCATGAGGTTATGCGTAGTGCGTGTAACTCATATGAGGCTAAATAAGAAAAAGTGTGCTCTGCAGCGTGAGGACGCTTGCTCAAGTTGGCGTGATGGACACCTGCAGAGGGAGGATAAGAACGAGAGTTCTGTAGCCGCTTCTCTGGCGATGCGCGGGCCGGCGGGCCGTGCGGTCGCCTCGGGAGGGCTCGGCGCCGCTCGGGCCACAGCGCCTCTTTTGAATTGAATTGAATTGAATTTGCCTTATTTTACGTGGCGAGACTCGGGCCATCAGGCCCGCTCTTCCGTCTGACCACGCAAATTTCGCTACGCTCCTTTCATCAAGGAAAGGAGGTATTCCTTGGGCGAGAAACAGGCGGTTTTGAATTTAGCTCAGAGGCGTCATTTAGGCTTGAGGATCTTTTACATGCAAGTAAATCTACTAACATGGGACAGCCGGCTTTACTTCCCCTCCGAAGGAAGGCGTACGAAGGATTTTGTACTCCTTCCCACGCTCCTCTTTCCCACGCTGGGGGAGCGTGAGCGTAATGAGCGTACCCGGCTCGTGAGTTCTCTTGAGCGTGCAATTGCGTATGAAATCAAATAGCTGACCATGCAGCGAGTTCTAACAAAACATGTAGTTCGGGTCTTGTCGACCTGAACAGCGGCTGACGCGACCCCACCCCCACAAGCGGCGAATGTCTCCGTCAACTGCTTGCACCGGTGACACCGACAATGCAATGCGTGCTCTTCGACATCGAATATCAACGACAGCTACTTATGCTTCTCATCGTAATGAAATGTAATACTTGCTCTAACGAACTATATTGGCATGTCGGACAAAAACGATTTGCTTTTGTTGGTTGCTCCTGCGTTACTTAGAAGGATGTTGTCCTCCTGTTGTAAGATAACTTTTTAAAATTTATTACCTCCTGTTCGGCAGTACTGCCTTTCAGGGGTGTTAACATATTACATATTAATATGTTTTGATATATTGTCACGCTAATTATCCTGATTGTTACAGGTTATTGTTTCCAGAGGGTAATTTTAAAATTATGTTCAACTGATGTAATTTGTACTTGCAATTTATCTTTGAATATAACAGTTCAAAGGATATAGGATTATAAGATGTTGGGAATAAATGTTATTGAAATTTGTGAGCACATTCGGTTGTATTCAGGTAGTTTGTGCCAAGTTTAAAGAGGGGGTGGGTGGCTAGAAATTTTGAAAAAATATTGAAAAACTTGTGTTTTTTCAAGTTGAGTGAGTTTTTCAACTTGTGATACGTTTTTAGAATGTGTTATTGAATTGAGTGTAATCGTAAGATAAAAGATGAAGCTTGGAGGTTTCGAACTTGCAGGTTACAGACCTTTTGTTTACGTTCTGCATTCCACAGACGCGAGCTTTGACGTCCACACTTTCGGTTCATTCGCAGAGTCGTTGCCGCTGGGCTGTGGCTCTGGCCCAGTGCGTGGGCGGCCGTGAGGCGCGACGCGGCATTGCGAGGCAGAGCCGCGCATCCGCACTCACGGGGCAACGGGGGGCGGTGGGTGAAGGTCGATGGGCAGAGGGCGGTGGGAAGGGAACCGGTGCGCGGTGGACTGAGAGCAGAGGGCGGCGGGCAGTGGGCAGGGCGAGGCAGGCGGTGGGTGATGCGCAATGGCAACTGAGAGGTGGACAGGGGAGATGGTCGGATGGTGATGGGCGGTGGGTGAAGGTCGATGGGCAGAGGGCGGTGGAAAGGGAACCGGTGCGCGGTGGACTGAGAGCAGAGGGCGGCGGGCAGTGGGCAGTGGGCAGGGCGAGGCAGGCGGTGGGTGATGAGCAATGGCAACTGAGATGTGGACAGGGGAGATGGTCGGATGGTGATGGGCGGTGGGTGAAGGTCGATGGGCAGAGGGCGGTGGAAAGGGAACCGGTGCGCGGTGGACTGAGAGCAGAGGGCGGCGGGCAGTGGGCAGCGGGCAGGGCGAGGCAGGCGGTGGGTGATGAGCAATGGCAACTGAGAGGTGGACAGGGGAGATGGTCGGATGGTGATGGGCGGTGGGTGAAGGTCGATGGGCAGAGGGCGGTGGAAAGGGAACCGGTGCGCGGTGGACTGAGAGCAGAGGGCGGCGGGCAGTGGGCAGGGCGAGGCAGGCGGTGGGTGATGAGCAATGGTAACTGAGAGGTGGACAGGGGAGATGGTCGGATGGTGAGGGGGGTGGGTGAAGGTCGATGGGCAGAGGGCGGTGGGAAGGGAACCGGTGCGCGGTGGACTGAGAACAGAGGGCGGCGGGCAGTGGGCAGGGCGAGGCAGGCGGTGGGTGATGAGCAATGGCAACTGAGAGGTGGACAGGGGAGATGGTCTGTTGGTGGTGGGTGGTGGGTAGTGGACCATGGGCAGAGGGCGATGGACTGAGAGCAGAGGGCGGCGGGCAGTGGGCAGCGGGCAGGGCGAGGCAGGCGGTGGGCAGTAGGCGGTGGGTGATGAGGTATGGAAACTGGGTGATGTAGAAGACGTCGCTGGAAGACTGGTGCGCGAACGACTGAGCCATCCATTTATTTGATCTATATACTTCGCCAAGATGATCATCACTTGGTTATTGTAGAATGGCCAAGACGAGGTAGACACGGCGGCGTCGAGACAGACACGATATCTCTGGCCTCCTGAAGGAGGAAATCATAGGTTGGCACAATGTTGATACAGCCATCAACGTGGCGAGGTATAGCGTTTGCAATTCCGTCCTGAAGGAGGTCTTGAGAGGACAATATGGCGGTGTACTAGCGAGGTTAAACGCCAGGGCCATGCGAATCTCTGGGGCTCTCCGTGTGATGCCGCCGTTTAGAAATTGATTGATGGATTAGTGAATCCGGGCACATCAATTGTGAATATCCCGTAAGTGTCGTGCATGTTTTTCATCGCGGGACGTGATTATGATCTTCCCTCGCTCGAGATCTTCACGAGCTTGCAAGAATTTTCTCCAGCAAGGTATCTCCCACCAGCGGGGCATCGCCCCAGCGACGGCAGCTCTAAGCTCTCGACCTGTCTCCCGATATATATATATATATATATATATATATATATATATATATATATATATATATATATATATATATATATATATATATATATATATGTGCGTGTGTGTGTGTGTGTGTGTGTGGTAATACAGTGTGTGTTATTGTAAGTAAGGTTTGAGATTAGAAAAAGGATGAGGAAGGAAAGATCGCGCGCGCTCCGTTGCCTATTTGGTAGGGTACTGCTCCGGCATTCGCCTGGTATTGTTCGGAGAAACCACGGAAAACTTCCGATCAGAGCAGCCGGCCTCTAGAATTCTCCTCCAGACAGCGACTGAATTCGACCTAGCTACCAAGCTAGTGTCGAAACTCTTGCCACCGTCAGGATTCGCACTTTAAGCCCTCCCGGTCAGAGGTATTAGATGGTATTAGGTGTTGCCCTGAGCTGAATTTGCCGGTTCGTTTTGACAATCAGAGCGTGATGTTGTTCAGAGTCGGAAAGCTACCTGCCTTCGTGGTCTCTTCCCGGGCCGCCATGGGAAACGCCGTGACTCGCCATGGACGTTGGCGTTTTTCGGCGGCCGCGCCACCAGTCGCGTTGCGTGCGCGCGCGAGCGGCGCGGCGCGTGGCGCGGGTGGGGGGGGGCAAGGGGCGCATCCACGCTGGGAGGCGGGGGGACCGCTGGCACGGGGCGCACGCAGTGCGACGCAGCTCAGCCCGCGAGACAGTGGAGGCGTGCGCCGCAGCACGCGTGCGGATCGATGCGGCCCAGTGACCCCGCGAACCCCCCGGCCCCGGCACCCGTGCCCTCTCACGCCCCGCGCCGCCCTGCGCTGCCCCGCCCCGCCTCATCGCCCCGCGCCGCGCCGCCACCACGCACGCAACGCCTGGGTAGCATCAGCGACCGCCCTTGGCGGAGAAAGCCAAAAGTCGAAGCCAACCACGGTGGGCACTGGAATGTACTTGGAAGGGGGCATGCAGTATACACTGCTTCACGGTTATTAGTTATTTTAATCAGGGATGGGTAAGTGGGAATTCCAATTTTCCTCAAATAAGTATCAGTATTTTTTATGGATTACAGTATCTATTAATCGTCGATTGGTAATTTTTTGTTACACGATACGAGGTATCAGTCATTGCTTTTTATTTCGCGAAGAGAGCGAAATGTGGTATACTTTACGCTGCTCGATGGAACATACATGGAAGTCTGAAAAGCGAAGAAAACTCCTTTTAGAATACTCGAAATAACTGCTTCACGATAATGAGATATTTTAAACAGGGATGGATGAATAGGCATTCTAAAATCTCTCATTTAAAAAATATAAGTTCTTTTTCACACTATTAAAGATTTTATTAAAAGCAACAATAGGAATTTAATAGTTAATACGTGTAAAACTCTCGACTCCCGTTTCAACGTTTAAACAATTGGTGGAGGGTCACATTCTCCTATGTAGTAAATATTGAAGTAAAAACACTTATTTTATTCTTATCCACGACTGCTGCTTTTGTAATGCACGAGTCCCCATAAGGACAAACATCATTGCGTCGAGACAGTAATTTATTATTGGCATTTTTTTTACGTAGGAAGCGATATCGTAAACTGAGATTGCGAGACTGAGGATGTCGCAATAGATAATGTAGCTTCAACCCAAAAATGAGTCTCATTAAAGGGGAGAAGATGGGTGGAATTTCAAAATATTCTTTTCCAAAAACGAGTTCCTTCCCTAGCACGCCAACACTTCAATATGAAGTAGTTAATGCCCGCGAATGTAACACGGGTGCGGTATCAACGACCTGTATTCAATTCAGGGAGCGTAGGGGAGAATGGAAGATTTCGCTTTCATGACCTCCCTCCTCCAAACAGGCCCACTGCCTCTGCAGTGACACTGATCGGGAGGTCCTAGGGTTCGAGTCCCGACTGTGGCAGATTTTCGCCACGAGCTACATAGCCAGGACGAATTCAGTGCCCGTCCGGTAGTTTTCCGTGGTTTCTCTTCTCAGTACCAGGTGAATGCAGAAGCATAACCTAACCAACGGGCCATGGACCTCGCGCGACATTTCCTTGCTCTTTCTCGTTCTATCCTCACCCCTTACATACACACGCTTACATTCACAACTCTATCACACATATCGGGAGACCATTCAGAATCTTAGAGCTTGTCCCGACTGAGGGGATGACGCGCTGCGAGGAGATACTTTGGAGGAAAATCCCTGCTAGCCGAATGCAGGACGACGCCGGATCACGCCATCCAACAGGGATGGACTCACCACCCCCTTATAGCCATTAAAATATTCACTACTGTAACGGACTAGTGACGACAGCAGTTGACGCGCCTGGAAATATCATTCAATTATCAATCCAAGCAGGATATCGCAGTGGTGGCTGGGCTTTGCATTCCAATATATGAAGAAAGTCATGAGTGATTATGTGTGTGTAATATATTGATAAGGGTTCAGGCGTAATATTAATGTGTTCCACAAATATCTGACTACATGATCGAGCGTTTATGCAGGCTTAATTTTATTCATAGTTTGTCAGATTGATACGCGTGAAATAGTTTCTAATAACTCTGTTGAGCTTCACAGATCACAATCAGCGTATCTGCCTTATTATTGAGCAGGGCGCATCCACGACCATACATAGTGCCATCACTCGCCGTCAGAAAGCGGCACCTAACGGAGACAGCATCAGCCAATCATTTTATGAAAAATATAAAATGATTTTACGAAATTGTTCAAATTCTTATTTAACCTTTTTTCAAAGTTTCTAAATACGAGAGACAATTAATAAATTTATTACATGACTTGATTTCACATATTCGTGATTCGTATTCGACATTTTCAGTTTGATGCATTATCAGTTCTTAGAATCACGAATTTGGAGGCAGCGGTAACTTAATTCTCAGATTTCGCAACTCTGCCCATGGCAGGTATTCAGCTGTTGAAAGTTTCATCCAATCGGGAGCTTGAACGTCACCATAGTGACGTCATTATGGTGACGTTCGTTCTCCCTATTGGAGGAAACCGTCAACAGCTGACACCCGCGAGGGGCAGAGTTGCATAAATCGCAGTATAACTATTCTGCGGGCCACTCGCTCACCCTGTGCTCGGCCTTCAGAGGAAACCGTTGGTCGCGTGTGCAATGTTTTGCTGATGTAACGTTGTGTGGAGAGATGCCAGTCGTCTCTCGCAAGTTGTACTGTTTTCGTGAGTAGTAGTGAAATGATCTCGCTACAGTCTGACTCGGACTTGGTTGGTAAGGCGCGAGTAATTGCTACAACTAAGTTTTCTTGTAAATATTTGCGATTAGTTGTCTCTCGTTATCATGCGCTTCTTTATAACTGAATTTGTGAGAATAATTGGCAACGATTACTATTCATTTAGACTACCAACATTTATGAGTTGCTGAATAAGTATGCTATCGATACATACCTTTTTCGGTTATTATATTTATTATGTACTTAACTTATATTAATTTTTTTCAGAATATTATAAGCAACATTTATTACCTCCCAGAATTAAGATTGGAAGTTTTTTTAAAATTTGAATCTTTAACTGAAATAGTTGTCCATACAATCTTATTGGAAATTAAATGAATTTCAATATATTTGTGTTGTCGCTCATTTCATAATGAATATTCACAATCACTGCACTTTCATATAATTAACCTTTAAGTTATTGTTGGCAAAATGTGTGTACTTGCGGTTACATTCATTTTAACTTTTAATTTTAAAAGCACCCCAATGACAGGAACCATTATGTGGAAAATGGAAATTGAGATGGGATACCTGACGGGCAAGAAGTCAATCGCGCCACAACCGCAAGAGGACACATGCGTGATGAACGCGTGATGAACGCGTGATGAACGTGTGATGAACGCGTGATGAACGGGTGATGAACGCGTGATGAACGCGTGGTGAACGCGTGATGAACGCGTGATGAACGCGTGGTGAACGCGTGATGAACGCGTGATGAACGCGTGGTGAACGCGTGATGAACGGGTGATGAACGCGTGGTAAACGCGTGATGAACGCGTGATGAACGCGTGATGAACGCGTGATGAACGCGTGATGATCGCGTGATGAACGCGTGGTGAACGCGTGATGAACGCGTGATGAACGCCTGATGAACGCGTGATGAACGCGTGATGAACGCGTGATGAACGCGTGATGAACGCGTGATGAACGCGTGATGAACGCGTGATGAACGCGTGATGAACGCGTGATGAACGCGTGATGAACGCGTGATGAACGCGTGATGAACGCGTGGTGAACGCGTGATGAACGCGTGGTGAACGCGTGATGAACGCGTGATGAACGCGTGGTGAACGCGTGATGAACGCGTGATGAACGCGTGGTGAACGCGTGATGAACGCGTGATGAACGCGTGATGAACGCGTGATGAACGCGTGATGAACGCGTGATGATCGCGTGATGAACGCGTGGTGAACGCGTGATGAACGCGTGATGAACGCCTGATGAACGCGTGATGAACGCGTGATGAACGCGTGATGAACGCGTGATGAACGCGTGATGAACGCGTGATGAACGCGTGGTGAACGCGTGGTGAACGCGTGATGATCGCGTGATGAACGCGTGATGAACGCGTGATGAACGCGTGGTGAACGCGTGATGAACGCGTGATGAACGCGTGATGAACGCGTGATGAACGCGTGATGATCGCGTGATGAACGCGTGGTGAACGCGTGATGAACGCGTGATGAACGCCTGATGAACGCGTGATGAACGCGTGATGAACGCGTGGTGAACGCGTGATGAACGCGTGATGAACGCGTGATGAACGCGTGATGAACGCGTGATGAACGCGTGATGAACGCGTGATGAACGCGTGATGAACGCGTGATGAACGCGTGATGAACGCGTGATGAACGCGTGATGAACGCGTGATGAACGCGTGATGAACGCGTGATGAACGCGTGATGAACGCGTGATGAACGCGTGATGAACGCGTGATGAACGCGTGGTGAACGCGTGGTGAACGCGTGATGAACGCGTGATGAACGCGTGGTGAACGCGTGGTGAACGCGTGACGAACGCGTGATGAACGCGAGGCTCCACTCCGTGCTGTTGCTCTTCGCGCCACCGCGCTGCGCGCCGCGCTCGTCAGCCGCCGAGGCCGGCAACACCTCGCAGCTCATGCCACTGCAGCCCCTCTAACCGGGAGGCCCTCGGTTCCAGTCCTGACGGTGGGAGGATTTTCGACGCCTAGCTTCTCGGCGAGGTCAGCTTCAGTCGCTGTCTGGAGGAGAATTCTTTTCTCGCGGCCGGCTCTTCTGATCGGTGGTTTCCCGTGGCATCTCCGATCAGCACCAGGCGAATGCCGGAGCAGTACCCTACCAAACGGGCCACGGACTGCGCGTGTTCTCACCTTCCTCTTCCTTGCCCTATTCTCACCACTTACTCACAGACACGTTCACATGCACTACACTACCACACGTGCTGGGAGACCGGTTGGGAGCTTAGAGATTGACACGGCAGGGGAGGTGCCTCCAGGTGGGAGATACCTGATTAGGGAAATCCCGCTAGCCGAAGGTAGATCTGGCCATCTGCGGGGGAAGACCACCGCCACCTTTCGAAGAAAAGCATGCACAACACTTACGGGACAAATGACCTGAGTAGCTGACGCACCCAGAATCACTAACAATCAATCAATCAATCCAATGCCTCAAACCTCACGAAGAGTAGGAACGTCACACTTGGCAACGCCGCCGTCCAGTGGACTATAATTCGGAAGGGGAAGGAATAGTTACAAATTTCTTCTGTGATTCGAAAAACAAAATTATTAATACATACGTCTTTCAGTAGAGGAAGCAAAAGCGGGTGGTTTTAAACGGTTTATAAGACGCCACCCACACAAAACCTTCTCAATGTGCTAATAGAAAGTGGTGAATTACCGCCCTGGGGTGCGTAAAACCAATAAAGGAAGGGGGAACACAGACTCCTGTTTTCTTTTTTCTCAGGGGCTTTTATCCGACCTCCGTCAAGCTGGAAACCTCCAATTGTTCAAAATTCAAAATCAATTAGCATATAATTTGATAATAATTTGGTAAATAGTTATTTATTCGCCAAGGGCGTTAAAAGGGTTCTAATTACCGAGCGGCGACAAAAAGTCTGAGGGCCAAACGCTTTGCATTAACTATTTTTCGACTTCTTCGCAATGTGCATTGTGGAAACAGACCATCATCGGAGAGAGGTGCTTATGTTTCCAGCATCTGCAATGACTTTCCTTTAAACGTAGGGTCTATTTCATGGACAGCGGATGCAAGAAGTCATCAAGGTTATCTAAGGGAATATCAAGTGAATTATTTGACCTAGCTCTCAAATTCCAACATTTTTCAACGTGTTCCCTGCTCCATACAATTTTATTGAAAAATATCGTTGTAAGAAAGAAGCTTCGTGTTTCTGGCTTGTTGCTATACAAAATTTCCAAGTCTTTTCTAATGCTTTTCTTTATCATAAGTTTTAATAGATTTAAAACTGTCGTGCGTAAAGGTTCTTTCATAAGAACTTTTAACTCATTTGTAACTCATGGACCAGCAGACCACAAGAGACAAGAAGTTAACCATGGAGCATGCTTGTTAGGCCGTTATAGAGCATGGAGTAGGCTTGTTATGCCCACTAAACGCTAATACTTTCAATCCTAACTAGTATTGTTGATAAACCTCTACGCACAAATTTTAAATAAAAGGCTCGCTAATATCTATATTTAATAATAGAACAAAATTGTCTTACAAAAGGACGCCCTTGGAGAGATATTTTTACCATACCACTAATAGGAAAACGTATGAGATTTAATCTAGACTCAGTTTTTATCAAATATTAAAGGAGACGGCAGCACGGCCTGGGGACGCCGGGACATTTTGCCAAATTTCGCTTTAAATCGCATATATTCATTACATTTGGACGGTTGAATCTGCGCTGGATTCAGAAAGTGTGTCACCATCCAGCTATACGCTTACATTTTTTAAATTTGACGGTAAAACAAACTTGAAAAATGGGTTTCGGCAACTTTTGAAAAAAATGCTTCACAACGTAAATTGTGTATTAATCCCCTGCTCACGAAAGTTGCGTTGACGCGCGTTAAGTAACGCGCGTTGCGGAAAAAACATAGGAAACTATGAACAACACTTTTGCAGTTCCACAAAATATACCTTGTTAATTTACGACGTGCGTTGCCGGTAATGTAAATTCCTCTTCGATAGTACTGTGATCTATTGAATTTTCGTTTCATGAACATTTTTCAACTTAACATCGCAATCCAATACTCTATCCATTACTATGAGTTTTGTAACTTAGGATTGAAATTTTTAGGGCAAAAATTACGTTCTCACATGTTACGTCACAATTCAACTTATTTTCATTAAATGTGAATATCAAATGTAATTTTATGTTTTATTTACGTTTAATTTATACCTCAAGAAATATTGATTTTACCATACTATCACGTATACTTGAAACCATGAAGGTTAGTAGCATTTTAAACTCCTGTTTGATTTGTTTGGAGTTTTGGGTTGTATACAAGTGAATATTGAACATTTAAATTTAGAACTTAAATCTTAAATCAATTGCAAATTTACACAATTTTTCAATTTCAATTATCGTTTCAAGAAACTAAAGTTAATTGTATTCTCCAGTCACAAAACAATATATTTTACTTAAATGCAGGATGTCAGGAACATTGTTATACCTTTAGGGAGATAGTATTTGGGAATTCTTTGCAAAGATCAGGAATAAAGGTTTCCATATGGTCAACGATTCATATTTTCCCACCAGATCTTTATACAAAATTACATCGTAATATCTTAAACCATTTTACAATGCTCTTACACAACTTTCGTACAATTCAAACAAAATTAATTACAAATTATCAAAAAATAATGAAATTTCCACAAAAATCGAAACCATTTTTTTACATTTTGAAACTTCTCTCAAACAATTTTAAAAACCAAACTAGTGCACCAGGTACATAAATATTAGTTTAGAGTAGTTGCAGATTTCTTAACGCTTACTTTTTTCAGATACCTTACGTTCATACGTTTCGAACGTTAAGATTTAGCGTGACTTTCTTAAAATAAATATTCTTAACGAAGTCCATTTACTCAAAACTATCGCATTAAATTAACAAGCCGAGTTTGGCATTTCGAAACCTGCAACGAACTTTATACAATGTTAAAATACAGGCTTAATACAAATTATACATTTTCGGTTGCTTTTCTTTCGTACAGCTTCACCACATGATTCAAAGCTGCTCCTGCGGACTGTCAAACAACAAAAAAGGCCAAAGACCTGTATTCTACAAGTGTTAGCATCTTAATATTTGAAACTGAATTATGTTAGAATTCTGAATTTTTATTACACTCCTTAATATTTTTATTAATATTAATATATTACACATATTAAATTTATTCAATCAATAATGGCGAAACACTACAAACTTTTGTCTCCGATATATCCAATCTTTAACTTAGCAAAATAAAAAGAAACTCCTTAAATTTTATTTCTACTTATTTCTGGAAATCCAATTCAATATATTTGAATCATAATTTATAATTACGGGTGTGTTACATTGAAAAGTATAATACTTTTGAATCTTAAGATAAGAAACATTTATTGACGTTTGCTGGTAATTCGATTTTGGAAGCACTACGAGACCATTACGATTAAATTCATTTATATTGATCCTAACGTCTGGGGCATACGGGGATGCAAATAATTTTTTCGAGTGAGCCTGTAGGCAGAGCCTTCTCCCAACACATCGTAGCTCTAGGTCGAAATCCTTGAAAATTGTAATTAAATGTGCGTTATTATTTCGTACTTTTTCTTCGCATTCGTTGCAAGAGTAACAGCGTTCGAAAATCAAGGCCAGGAACTAGGAACAACGTTCATACGTTTTAATAGCCATTTATGGCAGAACTATGAAAGTTTTGTTTAATAAAATTAATGGACGCGTCAATATTTAAGGCCATTGGCGACCTTGTGAAATTGTCTGTTGAAACTAAGTCAACTAAAATGTCCTTTTCCAAATTGAAAGCAAAGGATTCTTTCTTGTGCATTTTTGAACGCGCCGAAGCCCCGAACAATGTGCTTACGATCCTTTTATGTACGTGCCACAGAATACTGGCAAAAGCAAGAACAGCGACGTTCACTCTGAGAAAGGAGTAATGGAAAGAAATTACAGCTCACCGATCTGACCAACAGCACAAATCACTACACAATTTAATAAGCACAATCTCTTCTAATCTCGTACGATTGCTACTATGCAATGAATTTAATTTATGATAGACAAATCATTCTAGATTGATGGACAAAAGACTTTAGTTTCAAAAATTGAACGTTACATTTTACGTATTCCAAGCAATTCGAACATTTTGTTTTACGTTGTACTTAACTTCAATGCAAATCTCTTGCCATAAAAAACCGAAGGTATGATTAAACTAGCTGCTTTAACAAATGATTTTTTTATTAATATATTTATATTACCATCATCCATCAGTAATCCCTTTAAAACACTTCAAAAAGTTTACGCATACATGTTTACAAGACCCGAAACCTTCAATCTTCTTCAGCACTATTTCGGTACTCTTCTGCTAAGAAACTCCACTTTTGCCGACTCCATCCCACACGTTTGCACGATGTTGCTGGCACCACACCTATTAAGTAAGAGTCAGTCCTCGTCCACGAGATGCCAAGTACTTTATTTTCGTTTTTTGGACTGCCGTTGAGGCCTCAAGATCAACACCTTCACTGAAGCTGTGGTATGGCAGTATGTACTATGTAGTAGACCGACGCAGACCACGGTCACGGGCACGCATTTCTGAAACATTTCATCCATCATCTGAAACAACGAAATACCGAATATTAAAACCGTCTTAACCACAAGTTTCTTAAAATGCTTTCAGCACTAGTTAATGATTTTAACAGCAAATATTTGACAAATTCCCTTACAACCTTTTACAAATTTCATTTCTTTAGTTTTACGTTTTATACACAAAAACCGACTTAAATATTTTTATGGCGAAACCTTCAGAATATACCGGTGTGAATGTATGATAACTAGCATAAATCATTGTATTAAGAGCTGCTATGGAGATCGTGATTCACAGAACCGTTTTAAAAGATTTTACTATTCAATTATTTGAAGTTTTAGACAAGAACACAAACATACGGCCAGAAGACAGACTTAACGACTTCTCACTGCTTCTAAACTGGACAGAAACGCGTCTTTATAATAACTCAGTTTCATGAGTCCACCTTCCACGACTCCTGTTGGTACAATCCTAATATTAACTTTATTAAGAGCAATAATAATAATAATAATAATAATAATAATAATAATAATAATAATAGCGTGCGTAGGCAAATCTGACATTTTGCTTAAAGTAAAAAAATCTTAATTACTACTAGTTCTATATAAGTTTTAAAAGTAGTGAAAGTGGGTCGCACTTCTAAAATATATTCGACAGCAACCTTAACGTTCAATGTTTCTTTGTGGTTTTTACCGCTATTGCAAGAATTAAAATGGAAAAACTCTGCCCTTGACGATTTAAGGTGATTGTATAAGTACTTCGAAAGCAAGCTTTTCTCAATTTCATACAACCACCACAACCTTTAATTTCTTACTTCTATAGGATTTTCAATTTTGACATTTTAACACAAGTTTCCAATTTCGATTATTAGTTTCGCTGTAGTGACCATCTCACCGAGTCTGCTGATCCGTTTTGCTTCAACAAGAAGAGATTTGAACTACAAACACAGACCACAGGAATGCTTTAACAACTTATGACAAACTGTCATGAGGTCGTGCTGTGGTCCGTTTCTCGGCCTTCACGATGCAGGAAGGCAGCACTGTAGCTCCTCGAGGCTGCTATAGCTTTCGACAAAAAACTTCTCCTGAGGCCCAGTGGGTTAGTGCAGCCATTCTCTCTTTACCTCTATTTTGAACCTGGAACCGAAGCGATTTTTAGACACATTGAAGAGAAACCATCATGAAACTGCTCTATACCTTTTAGTAGTTTAACAAACTATAGCATCCTCCCTTCAGAGGGTTCGTTCTAAATATTACCTTCGTATTTACATACTACTCCTTTCGTGTTATGAATTTTCATTTTTTCATATTGGGTTGTACTGAAAATTCAAGATTGGCTATATATAGTACACTTCCACAGCTTTATCTTTTTACTACTTTAACATGCATTACGGAATATATTTCATTACCCACTGACTACACAAAGTACTACCACCACCACCCATTGAAAATTAGTTCTAATTTATTTTAACTACAGAAGAACAATTGAAGTATACCACAGTAAAGTGGAAAATAAGAAGCGAAAATGTAGCCTTCAAGAAAGTATTTAAGAGTGAATACGGCCACTAGAGCCCAAACGAGATCACTGTCGTTAAAATGAATAAGAAATTTAGTAGTTCAGGGGGAAAAAAAAGAGTACAAAATATACCCCGAAGACATTTCATTTCCACATATTCATTTCCAGTAGATGAACGGGAGAGCCAAAATTAATTTTATATTAAATATGTGTCAGAAGGTGTGGAAGAATAAGACCATTTTGATCTGAAGACTCAAATATTAGAGATAATGAGTGAGCAGGGATTTCAAGAATGTCAATAGGAGGGAGCGAGGTATCTGTAGATCGTTGAGAAGATCGAGAAAGCGAAGTTGGACCAGTCAGAACTTACGATATTTGTTCTATATTATTATGGACAGCGACTACTCAGGACCTGCAACAAAAAAATAAAATATTACGTTCATTTTATTTTTTGCACTCCTACTTTCTAAAAATAAATCTATCATTGATTTAATTTTCTTTTTTATATCATTTCAATTTACTTTTTGCAAATTATGTTTACTTTAATTTCCGTGTTAATAATGCATGTAATTTTAAAGGCAGGTTTTAGTCAATACAAATTGTGCACGTTTTCTCTAGCTGCAGAACTCCTACCACACCTTTTTACCTTAACATAGTTAAATTATTAATGAATGTACCAACAAAACTTGCTTAGCAACATTTGAAATTAGACATTTTTGCTCCTGAATAAAAAAAATACATCTGCTGACTGTAGATTTGCGAATAATCTGACGGATGTGAGAATTAAAACAAATCTAAATAGTGGCTAACCCTCGTCACCATACAAACCACTGTCTTTACACATTTTATTTTTCACACAGATGAAACACGAGATGGCTCACTTCTTTCCAATCTTTTGTCTTTTCTGAATACAGATTCATATTCGGTAAGCCCACGTTTTTACTAGTCTTGTAACATGGTTACGTCTGTCGATCACATTGAAGAGTACCTGAAACAGTAAAATTACTGGCACAGACGTCTGTCCTTCACAAAATCAATACATACTTCTACAGAGTTCAAACCTAACTCTGTAAATCGTGTATTGATTAATTATTCGTCAGCGCACGTGTAAGGAAATAACTTAGGCGTAAATTTTATTTTTCGTTTATTGCATTTTTTCCACATTTCTTACAGTTATTTTAAACATGCTGAAGTATACCATAATGCTGAAAAGAAGCAGAATTAGAGCTGAAAAATAAGCAGAATTAGAACTAAGTAAAAACTATTAGAACAGTTATATATCGACAATTTATTGGGTTGGTTTATTTAGTCTATTAGAGTGTTCAAGAATTTTTTTTCTTGAAAAATAGCCCTATTCACATAAATTTAAATTTATGTATTCTTGCCATGTATACACATGGGCTTTCCAATTTTTATTTTGCCACGTCTCACGCGGACTTATGATCCTGTAAGAAAAAATAATTTGCGTTTATTCCATTAATATGTACACATAAAAGTGTAGCAGTTTCGAAAAAATACCACCCTGTTTTAAGTGTGCTGTCCGCCAACTAACGTTTCCCACTCAAGGACGACTGAACGATGGGCAGCCCTTCAGTTTTCCTTAAGGTAGGAAGACGTATTCCAATTCATTATGTATTTTGATTTATCCTTTACATAGCAAGCATTATGTACAGGAACGTCGTAAACATTTGAAACAAGTTGAATACAAAATCGAATTGGAACACATCCCTAGTACTTAACCTACCCACCCTGCCCTGTGAGCCTTGTAGGCGTGTCCCTCCTAAACCAACAGTTGAGCATGTGACCTTTCACAACCTAGTCTGCAATCAAGAGGGAGGTCACCTGCCATTCACATCAAAGCAAATTGCGAGATGTAATGCCATCTCGCAGCTCTAAGTTTCCCACCCAGACAAGTTCCCCCAATTTCTCTATGACTGAATGCATGCCATGTAGCGGTAATCCAGCACAGGAGTGGATCCCATGGCTAAGCAAACAGTCTTGTTACAGACTATCCGGGATCTGCAGCCTCTTTCCTACATTTGCCCAATCTAATATTGAATTAGTTAATCATTTTATATTCCAGCAACATTTGTAGAACAATCCTTGATTTTTAAATGTAAATAAATTGTAAGCAAAAATTACCTTAAATATTCTTGATATTTTATTTAAATTATTAAAAATAATAATTAACATTGAAATTAAATTTTAACAACATTACATTAACTATAAC
This sequence comes from Gryllus longicercus, assembly GCA_038098605.1. Taxonomy (NCBI): domain Eukaryota; kingdom Metazoa; phylum Arthropoda; class Insecta; order Orthoptera; family Gryllidae; genus Gryllus; species Gryllus longicercus. The sequence continues at coordinate 50,495 of JAZDUA010000574.1, read as the reverse complement.
CTTCAATAATGAATTTACATTTAAATTTACTCATAAGTTTTGATAAAATAAGTACATTTCAGTAAACGAGACTGCAGTAACCCAGCAATATATTACACTAAAGGCGGACAAATACCCCATCTAACATTATCTGAGCTGAGCCAATGACTGCACGAGGAAGAATTATCCCTCCCAACTACTAATGTGTGCATGTAAGGAAAGTTTCTACTCAGCATATGTACTATGCCGTTTATTTTCATGTTTATATTTACTCTTCTCATTTCTCTTCATCGTAAGTTTGTTTGTGTGTGTGTGGCTAGACCTGCGTCATCCGTCGTGCAGTCGGGAGAAGGAACGCAAACGGCCTCGCCTTTAGGCTGCCGCAGGCGCTGCGAAGGGCACAGGGCATAGGACGGGGCACGGGATTGGCTCCACCCAGAACACTCACCGATTCCAGTCTCCACCGGCGTCAGGCCAAAGCGTTGCTCCTCTTCTGCCAGGGGTGCTATGCTACCCTGCCCTGTGGTTTGAAACCTACTCTACCCTACTCTAAGTGAACTGTAGACTTATCCCTGCTCAATTCTGAGCGATTGAAAATAATTCGCAAATGTTCTAATTAAATCTAGTAATTTGTTTTCTAAAATCCTAACCTTTTAAATCAATTCTATTTACTACATTCCTATTTCGTATATTAGATTCTTGTAGTCTCTGATCAATAATTTTCAGGGAATTAAAATTCTTTCGAACTCAACTGCCAAATATTTTCTAATTCAAAATAATGAAAAAATAGGATATGTTATAACAATGTTTTAAACGATTGATAATTTCACTGTTTCAACATGCACAATGTTGGTCCTATTGATTTTCGTACATATTTTATCCATTTCAATTTTCATTGAGGTTTGCACATATGAAAAGAAACTTCTCTTTACTTTTGCTTAATGACTATTAGACCTTAAAACGAGTGTAACTACGCTTTCCAGATTTTAAACGTTTTTGTAACCACCTGGCGGGAACAAGGGAAATTTAGGAACGACGAGAAGAGATGGCGTCGTGAAGACCAAGGCCACTGTGATGAGAAGTCCAGCTAGGAAGCACAAAAGTACGTCACCACACACTTCTGATGTTTCACAAGCACTTTTCCTACACACGCATTTCTTAGCAACGGCTCGTTTGAGACCAAACTTGTGCACTAAGCACGATTTCCACTATTCTTCAGAGCTCACCCATCACTTCACAACACTGTATGCCTGTGATTCATAAAATCACTTATCAAAGATCTGCATCAATGCAACTCAACTTTTCACGCGACACTTCACAGAAATATCTGAAGATATAAATTTTCAATTTAAATCTTCTTTCACACACACTTTGCACAAATATAAATCGCCTTTGAATTGCTCTGGATTTCCTATTTACACGTCACACGTATTTGTTCCAGAACCTAACCACAGTCACTTCGGGAACAATCACCAATAACCTCTCCACAACCCGACACGAAATGAGCGAGCGTTGGGCGGGTTCGAGCGCTGGGCAGAGCAGGAGGCGGTGCAGCGATTGGCTACCGCTTTTCCAGAGAGTGAACAGCAGGGCTCTTACCAAAATAACCGCAAGAATGCTCAATTTATTTTATTATTTATAAATTGGGGGAAAAGAAGTATAGTATTTAATTTTTCCCTAAAAATTAAATATATTTTTCGTTCAGTTAAGTAAATATGCTCATAATTCTCATGAAAAATCGTCGATTATCTTATTGTTTAAGATATACGTGCAATTAAAACTTCACCGTGTAATAAAGAGTCCACAACAGCCAATCAGAACTCAGAGAACTGATCGAAATCGTTTAACTGTGTATTTATAACACAGACGTAGCCAAGATATTTTCAGGAATAATACATCTGCGGAATATGTCCTTGTGGGCTTGGCCTGTAAACTGCTGGTGTTTTACCAACACTGCGGCTTCTTGTAATGGCAGTTGTTGGGGTATTCATTCAATATTTGGTAACTTTCATCACGAGTGGTTAATCATAGGTCACATAGAAAAGTGACAATTCAAAAATGGGCAATTTACATTTCAATTAAATGCTGGCATCTAGTCTTTACGTTCTGTAGTATTATATTCAACTCCCTGGAAAGCAATTGAACAAGTGGGGAAATAAATAATAAAAATTGGGCAATTTTGAGTAACTACTACCATTGTACACAACAAATTTCAATCAACAATATGGGATTAGTAAGATTAGTTGAACAAGCTAGTTACGTAGGAAACATTGAACAACACAGCAATAGATGAGTATGTCGATAATATCATGAAGGTTCTAGTTTTGAGTAGAACTAAAAGAACACCATTGTTTGTTCTACGTCATGTGCGATATGATAGTTATTGTCTGAGGACGGGTAATACGTAGAGAAAAATCAAACAAAAATCGTAAACTTCTTTTATATCCATGGAGGAGGGCACGTGGTCTCTAAACCTTTGGGTACGCCACTGACATCTACTGTCCGCGACATTTGTTTGGCGATCAGGATAGAACTAGTAGTGCTACAGAATGGCAAAGACTTTCCCAATTAGTTTGCCACACACTAATGCCAGCTGCCATCTATCGCCAGCTGTCATTATTTTGACATTTTCTTACTTTTGTGGTTTCCTAATAGTAGAACGGAATTATAAAATATTATAAAAAACAGTAAAAACTCGTCCTAAATGGCAATTTTCTTTGAAATTTTTGGAGACGTTTTAAGGTAAATGGCATTTACGTAAGCGCTACAAAAATTCCGAAATTTGAATCTCTTTTTTTACAGACAATTTTTGAGTTTTTGAACATCTTCATTAGTAGTCATTTGAAGCACATCCACTCACAAATAAAATATTTTTTACAATTTGCTGGAAATGTGCATATTAAAGCCGTGAGAGACCTTTCAAAAAAGTATCTTTGTGTAATCTTTGTATATATTAGTGTAATTTTTTTAAAACCGCAAGAATACATCAAAATGGATTTTATATCAGCATAAAGAGTTTAAATTGCACTATCCATACGAAAAAAAATAAAGAAAAATTTGGACCGTTTGTTAGAAAATGGCGTTTGAGCGTTTCAGAAAATGCAGAATTTTGAACTAGTTTTTACAGAAAACGAGAAACTTTGTATGACATTATTTAAAGCACATGTACTCATAAATAAAATAGCGTGAATAAATTGCCGCAAATGTAAATATTAACGACGTGAGAGCCAAGGCAAACAAATTACATTTTTGTACTTTTTGAAAGAACAAAAGATAGAGCAAACTGATCTTTATGTCATCTTACAGAGTACATTTAGCACTATCCTTACCAAAAGTTTAAAGAAAAAATTTGGAAACGTGTTTGAGAAAATCTTGTTTCTTTTAAATTGCATATGTTGGACGCAATATTGCGCGAAAACTACTACGAGTTTAAAAACAATGTATATAACCTTAATAAAAGAACCCATTATGGAGGAAAAATTTTATTTGAGGGATAAATCATTATCTTCAATTTTGTTGTAGTAGGAAAACGTTTGCGTACGTATGTATGTGAACGTGTGCATTTTGCAAAATTCAGAGTTAACCGTGAAAATCTTACCTATGCCACCTATATAAGTGTATTTCACTCTATTATGAAAATGTCCGCTTCATGTAAAGTACACATTTGAAAGAATGCTTTTCAAAATCCCAAAGCTTCAACTCGAGCCAGGGGTTTCTTCAATTTGGAAAAAAATTCTACCGGTAGTGGTGTTCACAGACGAACAAACGGACGGAAGGACAGACAGACGTTTTGTCGTGAATTGGTTTTTCGATATTAAGGACCAACAAGACAGGGATTCTGGCTACATCACATGTTACAGGATTGTTTCTTAAATTAGCAACTGGATTTATCCACATTTTCATTATCAGGGCCGAATAATGAAATTTTGTCTGCCAAAAATCCGGCATTTTTTTGGTCAGCATTATATAACTTTTCCTATATTTCGTATATACGCACGTGTACGGAAAAGTAGAAAGTGAAGCAATCTCTTTGTTCTTATTTCTTCTTCACTGCCGTGTAAAGTGGCGAGGTCACTTATAGTTATTTCATAAACTGCCCAAGATTGATGATATAATTAATTTTCAAACTATTTTGATTTAAGAGATGTTACCATTGCATTTGATTTACTATATTTTTTATTCACTGTACTTTAAGAGGATCCGAAAGTTAACATTAGTGGTTTAAACCCTTCAAATTCATTAAAACATAATATTGCACCTTTTACAGCGGGGATGAGTATATGAGATTGCTATTCATTTTTTAAACTATGTGTTTTACGTCATACTGTCAAGCCAGATTACCAATGTAGTATTTCCCAAAAGACTTTTAAAACACCTTTACAATACATGAGATATTGAAATTTACATAAAAATAGTATTTTATGGAGGCATACTCTAAACATAAAAAATACCCGTTTATTAAGAGACTTATTCCTTTTCAACTACTAATAGTATAAAATATAAGCATGGAGTTCCAATGTGACACTTTAGAAAGTATCTGGATTATTTATATGAATATTTTACATACTTTTCCCACTCCATACAGTAATGCAATGACACTAGGAAACTACATGCGGATTCGGAGAGTCTTTGGGCCGCAGCGACGCTTCCGCGTGAGAGAGATTGGAGGAACGTTCCAGATAGTGTCATAAAAGAGCCGCCCGCGTCCGAATAGGAAGGAGAGCCTCGTCCGCAGATGTCGGGCTGCACAAAATGATGAATAACAGATCAGAAATATTTGTGAGATGACAAGGTCCTCCAGCCGTGTGGACGGTAACGCGTACTCGTGTCGGATGGGTGTGTTTGAAGTGAATAACGGAATATGTAAGTCATGCGAGTTGCAAATTTCATGTAGTAGCAAACAGCAATCCGTCTGTACTCTCCTCATATGCGCCCTAGACACCGTCTGAGAATTATGTCAGTACAATGTATAGCTACAGTACACTCGGAGAACATAGTACGCAAGTACTAATTTATTTCCCAAAAATGAAATGTATCACTGTTACAGTTTATTAATTAAACGTTATCGTAGCGGATTGAGGGTTATTCTACCATGCCAGTCATTCAAGCAAGTAGAAAGGGCAAAATCAAATTAAAAATATAGTAAAAACATTCATTTATTACTTCAAAATAATATTCATGCCGTTGTTGTTTATGAAATGTTATTATGCCGGCATGACAGTTATGCTGTCATAACACTTATTAGCATACGAAAATTAGAAAGTAAAACTTCTCCAAAATTGATATTCCTCAATTTATGTGACCGAAATCAAGAATCTGCGAATTTGAAACGAATATTTTGATTTTTTGGAGTACATTATATAAACCCTCAACAACATTCTGAAACATTACTCAAAACTGGCTCCAAATGTTTGCATTCATTTACGAATAGAGGAAAGAACGGATAATAAGATTTCAGTATTTATATCGTTGAGCAATTGATATTCAAAAATGCATAATTTTTTTTTCGTTCTTTTCCTGCAATTAAGCACTTCAATGATACATATTTGTTTATTAAAATTGTTTCCAAATGCATTAACAAAGACCTGAAGAAATGTTTTGAAAAATGAATAGATTTTGCGTAACTTTAACTTCAATAATGGCAGTTGAAGGAAATATTTTCACAAGAGCGGCCAGTAATATTTTCTTTAAATATCTTTCTTTTACAGATCAGAAGGCTTATAAAATGGTAGCATGTTCAATTTTAGTTAGACACCCTCAGTGTTCGAAATTTTCAAAAGTTACAAACAACGTGATAAATTATGTGCATCACGTGACATATCAGTGATCACTAAAATGATATTTATGTAACTATCGTTTCATTGTACTTGTATTATACGTAAAACACCGCTATAGTACCAAACTGCAGTAAAAATTTCAACTTCGAGATTTGACTGAAAATGGATTTTTAAAAACTGGAAATTTATGAGAAAATGCTCATTGTCACGTTTTTTTAATAGTTTAAAGTTGGGTACATTTTTTCTTATTTTGTAATTAGTACATAATTAATAAAAGATTATCGACTAGTTGATTTTAAATATCTGAGAGGGGGGTGCGATAGCAGACACTTGTGTATGGAGCTGTTTCGACATTTGATTAAACTCAAATTAGTTTAATCTCCATTAAAGGACCAGATACAATTTTGAAAATATAACATTAAAAAGTTCAATATAATACCAAATTGCTTAATAGATTACAATTTCTCAATTTGACTCCAATTGTGTTTAAAAAATAGCAAATTTCCAATAAAAGTCCATTATTTGTACTTTTTTTTGGTTTGTTTACAGTTGAGAACAAAATTATTTGTTTTGTTACAAAATTAGAATATAAGTAGTAGAATAAAAAGGCTAATTGAATGTGAATTTCAAGGAACGGGCGTGCGCGGCGGACATCCCTGCTTGGACCCGCTCCCAATTTTTCGGGTTTTTAGAGTGTAATACACTGTTGAGGGACAAGATAAAATTTTGAAATTATTACATGTAAAAGTTCACTATGATGTTAAACTGCGTAATAAATTTTAGCTTCGAAATTTGATTCAAATTAGGTTTAAAATTCGCAAACATTCACGGAAAGTGCTTCATTGTCACCGCTTGTTTAAATGTAGAGTAAAAATTATTTATTTTTTAAATAATTAGTATATATTTAGTAGAATATTGTAAGATATTTGAATTTAAGAGTCAGGGAAGAAGGGTGCGATGGCGGACACTCTTGTATGGAGGAGGTAGCAATTTTTCGGGTGTATAGAGTGTAATAACACTGTTGAGGGACCAGATAAAATTTTGAAATTATTACATGTTAAAGTTTACTATGGTGAAACTACATTATAAATTTCAACTTCAAAATTTGGTTCAAAATTGGTATTAATAATTGGTAAATTTACGCGGAAGGCGTTTCATTGGCACCCGTTTTCTAATTGTTTATAGTTGAGTACAGCTTTATTTATTTTGTTACAAAATTAGTACATAATTAGAAGAATATTAAAGGATAATTAAATTAGAATTTCTGAGAAGAAGGGTGCGGTGGCGGACACTTTTGTATGGAGCCGCTCCCAATTTTTGGTGTATGTAGAGTGTAATAACACTGTTGAAGAACAAGATAAAATATTGAAATTATTACTTATAAAAGTTAATTATAATGTTGAACTGCATTATAAATTTTAACTCCGAAATTTGATTCAAAACAGGCTTAAAAAATTCGCGAATTTAGACGGAATGTACTTCATAGGCCCCCTCTTTTCAAATGTTTATATTCTAGTATAATATTATTTTTTGTTACAAATAATTTTCATTGAATTAAATTCAACTTTAAAAATTGGCTCAAAATTTGTTTTAAAAAATCAGAAAATATACGTGAAAAGTGCTTCATTGGCACCCGGTTTTTAATTGTTTATAGTTGAGTAATTTTTTTTATTTTGGTATAAAATTATTATATATTGTTAGGTAGGTTATTTTGAATTTATGAGAAGTGGGGGTGCTAGTTTGACGTCAAGCTAGCACCTCCACTTTTGGATGTGGTTTTTTTATGGTTATAATTGAGTACAAATTTCTTTACTGTGGAACAAAATTAGTAGATAGTTAGTACAAAATTATAGGCTAGTTGATTTTGAATTTCCAACAAGTGGGGGTTCTAGCTTGACGGAGGTCCTGACACCCGGTTCCTTTTTAAATATCCGTCCCGAAGGGTCGCATATTTGAACATACTCTAGACACCAATGCACTTGCGGTCCGACATATTTTTTTGATTTCATGAATATGTGAGCAGAAAAGTTTCAAACAACTTTTCGTGAAGTTTCTCCAAATATATATTAGTACTAGCAAGAGAAAAAATTGTGCATTTTTCAAAACGCACAAACAAAATTTTCTATAAAAAAGCTCCACATTTTTGTCTTAAATATTTAATAATAATAATAATAATAATAATAATAATAATAATAATAATAATAATAATAATAATAATAATAATAATAATAATAATAATAATACAGGTTTTCCTTATAAATTTTCTGAATAGTTTGTACATTTTAATTGTCAACTGCAAGTTTTGGTTAAAAACCGATTTAAAATATCGATGAACAAATGGTGGTTGCTGTTGATTCACTTGAGCAGATTGAATTGATAAAACTGGTGTACTCTAAGCGAGAGATTCAGGGTATAAGTAAGTTGAACTGACGTAACGACACTGACATTCAGTATGGAAGAGAGACACTGGGATGATAAGATCATGCCACTACTTCAATGTTATTGAAGTAGGAGCCCTAAAAGGCGTTAGAGACCAAAGAGTTCCGTCACGTGTGAGAGGTAATATAACCGCGGTGAGAGTTTGACGCTAGGGATGTGTCGTCGCTGTCAAAAACGACGTTACATTGTTTAAAACGCACAGAACGTCCTGCTGGTGTCAGGAAGGAAGTTTGATGATGCGATGCCAGAAAGATGCTCAGTCTCTGCAACTCCATTAGCAAGTCAGCCTCTTTCTCTTCTTGCCTTCGAGGTGCAGCATACAAAGCCTGGAAAATACATTCACAAGAGGCGTCTCCTCTGAAGAGGCCGTAAAAATGCAAAGAGAAAACAGTTGCATCCAGGGTTATGCAGAAAGGCGGAACGTGCATAGACTGTTCATCAGTGTGAGAGGCTGCCTGATGTAGCGAAGTCTAAAATGCCACCTACAGAGATTACGTCGACGGGCTTTTCGAGCAAGGAAAGCTTCTTTCGTTGATGGTAGGTCATTCACATTCCTAGATCGCCGTGATGTGTTCAATATATGCGCTTAAAAGCACTGAAATAAGGCCGACAATTATAGAGGTGTTAATAGTATTGTATTAATAGAGAAACATGATACGTATTTCTTTCAGGAAAACATAAAATGGACCTTTTATGCGGCTTGTAAAAGATTTATTTTCGCATGGCGTATTGTAATACAACGTAATGCACGTTAGAGGCAACGTGGCCTATATGGTTTCCCAGTGTAAAGAGCGTTTTTGCGCTTTTGTTTGCAGTCTGCAATAAATGGAAGTTGTTTCGGGCTTTGGCGACCGAGTGTGTGGTTGACGCTAAATTCCCATAATGCCACATCCTCATGATTAGCATTTGTTGGACTAGAACTTCCCACCCAATTGATGTAGCATCATGGGAATATGAAGTTGCCAAAGCACTCTGCCACCACAGTTGGGGGGAAAGTTTCATTCATCATGATCACGTGACGTGTATCTGATATAAGTCACGTGATTATGCACGGTAACTCTGGAGTGGAGGATAATTCTTCAGTACATCGGTGAAGTTTGCGAACCGTGTACTGCGAATGTGTAAAGGCTCAAACGTGAGTTCGTATTGTAAACGTTGTAATGCTTCATGCTGTACAAAAACTCCATAAATCCTTATCATATTCGTATTTAGAAGATTAAAACCCTGCAAATGGCTACGACGTCCACCGCTTTACGTAAGAGTTGTAGGTTCGTAGCCCATATAAGTCATGATTGTTTTCTTCTTGTGAACGTAAAAAGTAAAACATCCACCTTCATCCCATATTATCCATCAGTTTCATCATTCATTGTTTCATCTGCCTAGTGAAGAGGTAATTCAACAAATACGTGCACAAAAATCGTATTTTTTTTATTCATCTTCAATTTCGTTACGTAAATCTATCTATTGAATCGTATGTGTATGTCCATTTATATTTTAAACAGTCAACATTTTTTATACGTTATTAAAAGTTATTAAAATATTAAACGTTCACATCACATGCCTGAAGATTAGTCGAAGACCACGACTCGAAACGTTGATATATATATATATATATATATATATATATATATATATATATATATATATATATATATATATATATAAATGCGCTTTGAATGTGATGTGAACGTGTAATTTTAATGTTTAATGTTTTAATAAATTTTAATAATATATAAAAAGAATGACAGTTTAAAAAATAAATGGACATACATATAAGATTCAATAATGTAATAAAAACAGAAAAAAATCAAAAGATAAAATTATTTTCCATCACGCTTATGTAAACAGATTATGAACCCTCCTCTTTAAAATTAATATTTTAGAGAACGCCAAGAGATGATACATTGCACTCGGAGGAAAACAATTCAAGATGGGCAAATGCAAATGTTCTCTAAAACTAGGAGAGCTTTGGGTAGAGCCCTGGCATTGGCAATTTCCACCCAATTAATCAAAAACGTTCGAAAGACATCTGAAGGCTCTTTAGTGATCAGACATTCCCTTAGCCCAAAGAATGGCAAAGTTGATCAAATTACTTAAAGCAGTTCCTTCAACATCTTTGTGTCACTTTGGTTGTGCTAGAACGAAGATCCAATGGAATTAACAAATTACAGAAAATCTCGTACCTTTTATGGGTCTATAAATTGTATTGCAACATTGCAGAAGTCTCCCAGGCCAGCACAATTCGCGATCGAAACAATAAAGAAGATAAATAAAAACGTTTTTCTGTAGGTTCAACTTTAAACGTTTCTCATATAGGTAAAATTAATCAAAATTTGGGATAAAAAGATTTTTCCTAAATTCATAGAGCTCGAATTTCGAGGCATATTGATGGTAGTGTGTCAGTGAATACTGCACAGTTGAACGGCGGAACAACTTAATGGGATGTACATGTTAATGTGGTTTGGTCGGCACAAAACGTCAATGGGATATTCTCTCTCTCGCACTCTTTTTCTATCAGTATGTTTACGGAAATTTCCCACACATCTGTCGCTGCGAGTGACTTTCGCCTCCCATGTTTACCTTTACAACACATATTAAAGTGGTAGATTTGTCTAGCATTCGTTTAAATTACACCCTTTAAATAGGTGAGTTATTCGATAATCAATTATTTAAGTTTGAAGTAATGAGTAGTGCACTGGTTAGACGGAAAAAAGATCAAATAAAATAATTGTACGAGGAAGTTGAGTGGGAGAGAAAGAACTGAGAGGAAAAGGTTACTCCGCCCATCAATCATTTGTGTATTGTTAGTGTGTTCGCATCTAACTCTAGGGTATGGTTCAAAATACACTCCATACAAAGAAAAGGTTCCTGCGAGCAGTTATATCTATCTCCAATGTGTTAGATTACATTGGTACAGTTCAGATTCAGTTCGGGTGCATAGAACTTACGATTACTCACGGAGATAGTTCTGATATATCTTAAATAGCTCTGTACGCAAAAAGCAGAGTGCTTGAAGGAGGTGTCGTGTGAGTAGAACCAAGATTCCCCGGCCGGCGGGCGCTGGCCTCCGTGTCCGCATTGGCAACCTCGACAGCGCAGCGGGCGGGCGGAGGGGGCGGGCGCGGCCGCTGTAAACCCCAGGGGCGAGATAACGCCCGCCCGGCCGCCCACACGCACGTCGCGCCCCACCGCCCGACAGCGCGCGCTATCGACACGCGCACGCCCCCGCCCCCGCGACCGCAGCCACCCACCCCCTCGCCTGCACCCCCGCCGCTGCCGCAACTTCGCTGCCATTGCCGCCACCGCCGCCCCAAACGCGACAGGCCGCCACCGCCACTACTATAGGTACTTTCTCCGCTAACCAGAGCATCCCTTCCGCCGCCACCCCTACCCAGCTTCCGTCACCATCGCTGCCAACACCCCATCCCCGATGGTGTCGCCACTCCTGCTAACACTCCAGCCAACGACACTAACCCTGCCGCCGCCACTGCCACCGCCATCACAAGCACCACCTCCGGAACCGCCCCTGCCGTCGCCAACACCATCCTTACTGCCGCCATCGCTCTGGCCCCGCAATCGCCGCCATCACCGCCAAAGTCGTCGCCGTTTCCCCCGCCCTACCTCCACGCCTCCACCCCGCCTCCACCCCCGCCTCCACCCCGTCCCTACCACGCCCCGCCACCGTCTGTAAACCGCCCCGTCCCGCTCCCGCCCCACCTCGATCACGCCTCGCCTCTGCACAGCCCCCGCCCCCTCCCCCACCCCACCATCGCCACCGTCCGTGCCTCCGTCCCCACTTGCCCTCCGCCCTAACCTCGTCCCCGCCCCTTACCTCGCCCCCCACCCCTCCCCCGCCCCCGCTCCCGCTCCCGTCACCGCCACCGTCCGTGCCCCCACCCGCCTTGCCCCCGCCCCCGACACCACCCCCACCCGCCATCGCAACCGTCCGTGCCTCCGCCCCCGCCTCCGCCCTCCAATCGTCCCTGCCTCGAGCAGCACCGCCGCCCCCACCGCCACAACCACCCCGCCGCCGCCGCCGCCGCCCCCTGGCGAGGTTACGCTCGCCACGCAGGCGGCCCCGACCCCCCCCCCCCCCCCCCGCGCGCCACGTGCCCGGACTGCGAGTGGCACTGGGCCCCGGAGCACGCGTGGCCAACAGGCTGGGCGGCATTTTGGCAGAGAGGGCATTTTTGCGCGTCAATTGTGAGCTCCATGACGGCAGGATTTGAAGGTATTCTAATACGATGGTCGATGTTTTGACAAAGTTGGAAACGTTGCAAGTCAATTGTCGGCGCCATGAGGGAAGAAGTGATTCTAATAAGTGTCGAATATACATTTTTTCGAGCCTCCATGAAATAACCATTTGTTAACTGAGGGGGGTCCGACGTCGTACATGGCTAATTTTGACTGCTTTGATATATTACAAAAACTATTGACACTTCAAAAAGTTCTTAACTGTAGTCCTACATGCCGTCTTCAATACATGACAACACATGACAATCAACACCTAACACATGAATACCTTTTACAGTTTTTTATCATGAAAAACACCAAAAAGTGCTCTACCTTTTTCAAAAGTTCTGTCACACCGGTAAATATTGTGTAATGTTTCTGAAAATTCGTACCGTTGTTCTTTCAATTAAATAAACTGAGAGGGGAATCTAAATAATGACAACTATGTGAAAATAAGAGCCATCTTATGAATAAATTATTGTTGTTTTTTAATCCCTACCTCCACCCACACATGATTTTTTAAATATTTTCATATATTTCAATGTTCCAAATGTTTGCAATAATATATGTTGAAAACTTTACCACAAATCAAATTATGTATAGTAAAAGAGAGATAAAAAGAGTGTTCAAAAGGTCAATGAAGCGTGCTTAAATTGTACGTCTCCCCCTCACGTCACACAGTTATTACTGTTTTTGTAGATAAATTTTTTTAAAAAAATTAAAGAACGTGCAAAGGTTTGATTTGATCAAATTGTCTTGCTCCAGTCACAGTATTGTGGTGTTTACGAAAAGATGGCACCGAAGAGAGTTCCTGTTCGGATTTTATGATCTCGCCGCCTGTCCTCTGATTCAGCGTCGTGACAGTTGATGAGTAACGCCTGGAAGTCCCCTTCGCGTGTCTTCCCCCACCCCCGCATGACACCAGTGCTCGGAAAACACGATGCAAAGACTAGAGAATTTTCTAAAATGTTTGGCGGGATTTTCAAACGACATTAATACAATTTAATGATTTAGTTTCACATTCCCCTCATAATATTCCTTGAAATCCTATAGAATTTCATATTTCACCCTTTTCCGGGCAACCTATTTTAATGACACAACCGGGCAACCGGGTCCAGCGGACCCAGAAGTGTTGTGACGGAATTATGCTTACACGTGTACTTTTTGGACGTGGATAATGAAACAGAAGGCTCTAATATAAAAGTTTAATTTAACAAAACATTTCCAAAAAACTTTATATTTGTTTTTAAAACATGTTTTTCTTTAATTACAGATCGCACACACTCTTTCCCTCTGCATATGTTAATTACAGATAGATTTTTACCAGATGCTACATCTCTTTGTTACCTAATTCTTTCCAGTGGGCACAAGTGACTTTTTTTTCAGCATCATTATAAATTTTCTGAGTTGTGGAAGCAACTTCTTCCCCGATAATGTGTGTGATTTTCACTGTCTTCTTACATTTTGTATATCCTTTGCAATATCAACAATAAAATAATAGCATGATATCAGGTTTTCCAACATTTAGTCAAGGTCAGCAACATACCTGTCGCTGTGTAGTTTTCCCACAATACCTGGACCACACACGACTTCAAAAACCCACTCTCCCGACTCTTGGCTACATACTAACCCGCAGCAACACTGTCTACAAAGGTGTCGTTCTTAGAATCTCACGTGTAGTGCCAGATAACACCCCGACGAAAAGACGTTGCGCCACACGACATCCGTCTGTCCCTTGGATACGAAGCGGTCGTCAAGTAATCGATAAAAAAAGGCATAAAATGCAATATTACACTTACATATTACATTACGTTAAGAGAGTTGTTTATTTATTATTCAGTAACGCTTTTGTAAAATGGTTGCGGGTATATTTAAACAACACCAAAGCAAACAAAGTCACAAAAAATTATCCTAACACCTTTGATAGGTTTCACGTACAATATTGAAAATTTTGCTTCGGGGTCCAAATGACCCGATTGCCCGGATAAGGGTTAAAATAAACAAGGATATCAATACTTCAGACGAATGTAATAACAACATTTAATCTTAAATTTAAAAGCGTACTTAGTGTTTCTTCTAAATTTTACGGAGGAAACAAATAGGAATCAACGCAACAATACTAACTGGAAGTTTTGGTCCTAAAATCTATGTTTAAGACTCTTCGCTGTAACTTCGCACTCACGTTAGCAATAAAGAAAATTAGTTATATTCAAAAGATGTTTAAGATTTGCGCAAGAAACGAGGAGATACGCGCTATGTTGGACACGTAAATCGGGATGCATCAATTAATGGATGGCGAATGAATAATTGTTATGATTACATTAATGATTACATGATTTCATTTAATTTTGTTTGATTTCTTTTTGTCAAATATCAGTATAAACAATGTGACGCATTTTGCAAAAGTATAAACTGCGAATGTTTTCTGCAGCTTCAGAATATTTTTCTCATCCATTTACTGTAGAGTGAAACCTAACTAAAAGACCACCCCTATTAAACAATCCCCACTAGCAACGACAGGATTATTTTTTTTAACAGACACTGAAGCTCAAGTACAGTGTACAAATTATTCTCCCATTAACAGACCACCCCGCTACTCGACAACCGACCAGCCTCTTAATAGCAATTTTCTTAATTTACTAAGTAATGAAACAGAAATGGAGCGAGCAGCCTTGATAGCAACTCAGTGGCCACGGTTACTTGATTTCAGAATTCCCGCGCTCCCCGATTTTATCGAACCTTTAAGAGGCTACTTGCAGGAAAACGTTAATTGTGGACAGTGCACCGAATTTTCAGTAGTTAAAAGGAAAAGTGACGGCGATTTACGAAGCACTCGCGCGACATGTCCTGGGCCTCAGCATCCTCGACAAAATCGGGGAGCGCGGGAATTCGGAAATCAAGTAACCGTTACCATTGGTAAGCTATCAAGACTGCTCGCTCCATTTCTGTTTCATTACTTATAATAAAACGGCGGATATGAAGGTGACCTAATGTGTAAATCTTTGAGTTAACAGACCCTGCGTACCTTACCGTCCTGGAATATCAATGACGGAAATCGCAATTATCAACTGGCGCCATAAGACGCCAGTGTTTGCCTTCCGTAGGGATTCTAAACCCGGCGCTCACTCAAGACGCATCCCTTGACTTTTTTTGTTCCAAAACTGTCGAGAAAAGTAAATTTTTGAGCTCCTAAGACCTATAAAGTGTCATGCATACCCAAATAACAAATTCAGTTTAAACAAAAATATAAATTCGTTACCGGTAGATAACTATTTGGGGAACTAAAAATTAAAATGATAAAACCGTTAAAATTTACCCAATCACTAATAATGAATCAATCATGTGATGTATCCCATAAATATGTAAACAAAGTTGTCTCAAAAATGGATCCAATTTTTTTTTCTTTAAAGTGAATGTAAGGGTAAAACACAAAACACCGATATCCAATTTTTTAGGATGCCGTCAGAGAGTTTACGCGTGTTCACTATGACCATTTCCATTTACCAGATCGTGTTTGATAGAATCCGCCCCATCGGATGAATCATCCGACGTCGGCCGACCGGAATTTCGGCCAAAATCGACTCCACTGTGACGGAACCGCGTACGAAGCTGTATTTGAAACGTAGGCAAGTCGCTTAACACAATAGATGGTTTGCTGACGTAACCTATTGTTGCGCGGGATAGAAAGCTCTCCAAGCCGACAGAGAAGGAGTCCAACGAAAACATTGCTCACGCAGTTTGCTCACTAACGCACTGTGTTGGAAAGTGAAGTGCACCAACAACACGAAACTTCGAGATTCAGTTCGTGATTTTGGAGAGTTTTCTTCAGTTCTGTCGGAGAAATATAGGTTTTTATTACACCGTTCTTCGTGTTTTTAGACAAAAACGTGCAAAAATGTTGAAAATAAAATGTTGGTAAAGTAAATTATTGCAAAAATATGTACTATACCCACAATTTGGTCTGTAGTGAATTTTGTTTTTAGTTTTATAAAAAACCAACAAAACGTTTTATTTTAATAAACACTATATAAAAACTTATTCATTTGTTACTGATACGATATTGCTTGCTATTCGAAACGAAACAGAGCATTCGCTGCATACCTTGTCTAAATCAACAGAACCATGAACGAGGGAAAATGGTACGAAGTTTCGTGTTCCCTTGTAGACGGAATTATGAAAGGGAATTACAGGAGGGAAACGGAAGGATTGAGAAGACAGATAAAAATCAATATACGAGTATTACAAATCACGTGAAGTTAACGTCTAGTTAATTGCGGGATTTCATTAGGGAGAGAAATGTTGGCGGAATCAACGTATCCGGGCAGCTGTCAGGATTCTCTTTTGTACAATAGACACATGAGTTTCTATTCGCTAGGCAGCACAGTGCATTTTACCGCACTTGTTAAAGTCTCTTCCCTTGTCGATTTTGAAAGTCAGGGAGCCCGGTGCCGTACTTCTGTGGTCGTCTGTAGGCGATTTTTATGTCTTATTCGGCTCGTGAGCCCGACCTACGGTATTTCGTCTCATGTGGCAGCAAGCCAAAAACCATAAGACGTGCCTGCCCTAGGCAATATGAAAGATTATTCTGAGATTTTCCTTCTGGTTCCAATACCTAAAATACGGTTGGTAACATTGCTTCACATCATGTTTCCTTGTGTCTCCAATTAATACTTATTATTAATTTCCAATGCTCGCAGAAATTCAAAGAAAACTAGACAGCCTCCAGCCATCTGAGAGGAGACTATGGAGTTGTTAGATATCCAAGAATCCAGAGAAAATACAATGAAACAGTTTCAATTTTGAATGAAAAATGCACATATTTCATTGTGCATTTCTTAATCATTGTCATAGTTTCATTTATTACCTCCTTGTAGTCATACATACCTACACACGTCATCACACATGCTTATCATACATATCATTTTTCATACTCAATATGTTTATGACACAGCTGACGTCATGCAATAGCAATGATCCAAGGAGAGGCTCCCCACCATTTCGTACGTGCTATTCACGTGGTGCTTTACAGAACTGCAAGCAAGTTTTTTTTATATTATTGGTATATAAAGGACTATTATACTGTGTATATACATAATACTATGTTATTCCAATATTTGCGAAGAAAAATAATAAATATTTAATTCATTGCTGGATTATATATGAGAGTACATTTTTTTTAAGTAGCTGTTCTTGAGTGCTACTTTTTGGGTAAGTATTTTGTGTGGTTTTGTTCAGCAGTATTTTTGTAGCTACTGACCAGCAGTTTTTTACTCAGTCATGAACAAACTTGTGTTATTTGCAAATAATTATAGAAAGGTACAATTTATTTAAATTATTTTAAACTTACAGAATATGATTTGATTATTTTCGTGACCAAAAAAATTCATATTGTAGTAAATAACAAATAGAATTATGTAACTTGTGAAAGGGAGTGGTTGTATCTCGTGTAATAATTATTGTCAACAAAACACTTCACCAGTGACTAAAAAATTCAAAAGGCGTTCTTTTTTACATTCTACAAGTACAATGTGTATTTTAACTTTTATAATGCACAATTTTTACTCATGTGTGTGCATTTTGTGATGTAGTGCGCAAAACTATTGTACAACAAATAAATGTTCTTGCAGAAAATGAAACGGGATCAAGCGATGTCTTCGTGAAAGAAAATTTCACATACACGTTGTCATTTCAAGATTTATACGAATTTCTACGCAATAAATAAATTTCGAAACTAAATGTGTTGTCCTTTCAAAAATGCTCACTATACTTATTTCATTCTATTGCTATAGAGAAGGGAGAGACTCTGACAGTCAGGAAAACGTGCGGAAATGGTCATTCTCTACGTCACAGTTTATTTATGGTATTTAATAGAATAAATAAAATCAAATACTAATAAATAAATTTAGAAGTTTTAGAGTAATTTTCTTACACTGTGGATGGAAAAATTCGGCGATAGTTTCTTACGATGTCACGATTTTTTAGGGTGTAAATTAAATCAAAATATATTGCACCAATTGTTTGTAACCATAGATTTCATCTTAGTTTCATGCATGAGGTGAATTAATCTTATCTTCAGGGTAAGTCACGAATCTCCTGCCACTGTTTGGACTGTTTGCTTTCCGTCACTTTGATTTTCATTATATTTGTATCCACGCGCTAAACAAGTATAGGTTAATATCCGAGGATTGCAGTAGGAAAATTGCCAAGATTTGATCGAATTATGAACCAATGATACAAATGCAAATAGCAATGAGAAATGAGGGAGAATTAATAAATTAAAAACTCATGTTTACGAACTCCTGATCGTTATTTTAAGGTAAAATGGTGAATTTTCCATAATACTTTCCATTTTTAAATCACATCAATTATCGAAATAAAAGAAAAAGAAAGCATTATCTGCGTTCATTAAAATTTAGCATCCATAAGTCCAAATCAGACATTCGGTACTGAACTACTAGTCTGTATGCCACACGATTCTCAAAAACATGCGCATGTGAAGCAGCAGATAAAAGATAACCTACCGATAACTTTAAATTCAAAAACATAGTTTATGTGGTTGGTGCTACCTTAGTTTATGTACTTGCAGCAAAAAACTGGATTTAACCATATGGAGGCAATTTTGTTGACGCCTGTGTACGACAAATTGCCTATTGCCTAGGCGAAGCAATCTGAATTTACAAACATGAATTTATTTTGATATATAATTTAATTTAAAATGTAGTGTAGTAAATAATTTATATTTACATAAAATTTGATGAATAAATTAGTTTTCAATCTTTTTTACGCAGCGTTTCATAGCCAGTGTAATCTGTTTCAATACCGTCCTACTAGGTATAAATTGGAACGAAAGGAAGTGACGTCTCCCAGAGTCAGTGTTTCAGTGGAGGCCGTTGTCTTCGAAACGGCCCGTAGCGCGCGCCAGGCTGCCAGCAGTAGCGCCAGAATCGAGAACGTCGAGCGCGGACGGATTTGGCGATTCCCGGGCGAAGGCACTCGCTCACGGCCGCGTCGCTGCCCTCCGCTCGGCGCGCACTCGCGACGTCGCCCCACGCTACTTCCGATTGCCTCTCACCACTGCGGGCATCGGGGCAATGAGCTACTGGCAGCTAACGAGAATAACGTGATATTGAATTGAATTGAATTTGCCTTATTTTACGTGGCGAGACTCGGGCCATCAGGCCCGCTCTCCCGTCTGACCACGCAAATTTCGCTACGCTCCTTTCATCAACTAGCAGAGAAAGGAGGTATTTCTTGGGCGAGAAACAGGCGATTTGAATTTAGCTCAGAGGCGTCATTTAGGCTTGAGGATCTTTTACATGCAAGTAAATCTACGAACATGGGACAGCCGGCTTTACTTCCCCTCCGAAGGAAGGCGTACGAAGGATTTTGTCGCCCTAAAAATCCACGGCTACGATCGGGTTTGAACCCGCGAGCTTGGGTATAACAGTCCGGTACGCTAACCGTCACACCATTGCCGCCGCTATTCGCCGCCTATATTCGGTGGCTCAATCCCTAAAGAGAAAGGTGAATGGTCTGCTCTTAAAATCAACATGATTGTAATGAACGAAGTACCCATGAGAACCATTTAACTGTAAATATAAACAACAATAATATAAACAAGTATCTGAAATTGCGAGAGCATTTCGCACTTCCTAAACAATTATTTTAAAAGTGAAAATATCTTCATACTGGAATGAATATTTGTTCATTTCTAACGTAGCAAGAAGTAGCGTACTCACGGGGTTTTATGTTGTTGGTTTCTTATTAATGATACCAAACACTTATCTCTCTAATGACGAATTTTATATGCTTAAGTTTTGTAATTTCAGAAATTCCTTTTTCATTTGAATCTTTTTGTTAATATAAATGATCAATTGATGAAATATAAATGAATTTTTGTTTTAGCCCGATCATATACATTTATCACAAAATTCATTCGGTTGGACAATAAGATTGTATTCTGATAAAACTAAAATGTGCTAGAGTAGAATAATTTCCTTTTGAGTATTCACTACTTCAATTAGCTAAAAGTTTGTTCGACAGCTAAGTCTCCGAAGACACACGTTGCCTTCTTCTCTTTTTCCACTCGCCACTTTCCTCACATATCTATCCTACCTGTATTCAAATTCATCCAATCTAAGGGAGGAGTGTCAAGTATTTGTTTCTAGATAATTTCTTAAAACCTTTCTGACTTGTATGGAAATAATTTTTATTGCTCAAATGTATAATAAAATAAAAATATTTCTCATGTTTCTAATTTATAGAATCATTATCCATATTTAATGACCAGAAGTATCAGAAAATGATACAACTTGATACTAATAATTCTGACTTTCGATCTACCAAAGTGTTTCTGTGGACAACGCTTTTGACTTCCACGCAGTGACAGAAGCCCAGTGTTTACATGTTACAAACGCCTCTAAAACAAACCCACCCGCAAGTGCCAAATATCATACGGTGTAGACATACCTTCCCGATTTAGAGTCCCCGATTTAAAATGCTTTTTTAATGCAGTTTCTTGTGCACAACAACGAAAATTGACAAATTTTGGTAAATAGAAAATTGAAACGCACTACATAGTTTGTTTAACCATTACGTGTCAAACACAACTGTAAGTTCATTTCTAACAAAAGTCAATTCCTTAAAACGTGTTATAGATATTGTTTTTTTAATTTGAGACCTTTATTACTAATTGTATTGACTTCCATAACAGTTATGTGTATATCTTTAAAATATAAGTATTTCGTTACAAATAAACGATAAAAGCTTTTTTTGATTTCTGGGTTGTTAAATCTGAAATTTAGTACAGAACCAATCAAACAGTATTTTTCAATGAAGTATATACTGTCACAAACACCAATCACAATTACATTCACAAGACTATTGTTCATCGCAGTGAGAATTATGTCACAACATGCTATATTTTTCATACAATTAGTTTATTATAATGGAGTAGTATGCAGAGATTGAGAAATGCATTAAGGTAAATCCATACAAATCATGGCCCAACAAATAGGCGACTTCCTGCAAAAGTTACTGTACGCTCGTCTGTTTGCAGACTCACTACTCCTCGAGATTTGAGCGCACTATCCCGATATTCTTAATAAATTTTACTCAGGAGATAAAGGAAACAAAATGAAATATCTATGTATAATGAAAAAAAACACAAAGAAACAATTTGAAATAAAATTCGATTGAAGAAAGAATGAATAACTGCGAATGAAAATGAAAAGAAGTTTAATAAAGCAGGTGAACTGAGGCAGAGAAAAACGCAAAACAAAGTAAAATAGAAACAGTAATTTTAAAGAGAAAGAGAACGATATGTTTTAAAAATTTAATTTGATATGTTCGACAACGTTGTCTTCAGCGACTACAAAATTTATCATTTTAAGAAAATAATATTCTTTAGACACGTACTTTACATTTATTTCCACATGTTTTACTTTTCATTCATCTTTTAATATACTAGAAGCAGGGCAGTCTGATGGCTAAGCTCATTGGTCAGTGTTCTCGCTTTCTATGGCGCGACCGCGCGTTCGATTCCCGGTCAGGCAATATTATAGTGTGCGTTTTCCCTACAATGTCCCAGTATATGCTGCTTTGTAAACATGATAAAATTCGCTTCTCAGGTTGAGAACACCTGAATAGGGCGTGGAGATGTATTCGTGCCAACCACACGTACTCTCATAACCCATGGCTGCGAACTTGACTGTTCCCCATAACATGCCTTCGTACCTGATTGTTACGGGCGCCGCTCTAGTAAAAAGAAGAATGGATAATGTGTAAGAAAGGCGAACGAACCATTGTCTTGGGAAGATTGATTGATTGATTAGTGGTTTCTGGCGCAACAACTTCTGAGGTCATTAGTCGCGTAAGTGAAATTAATGTTATTATCACGGGAGGTGGCAGCGATCTTCCCTCGCTGAACAGCGAGACAGAGCTGCACTTCTTGACAGAACTAAATACTCGCGTTTTCTAACCAAAATGATATTCGTGTTATTTGTTGTAGTTCGAAGGTTGACGTTGTGTTTCTTGTTCCGAACAAAAACTCTCACATGTAACCTGGACTCCCACTCCAGAACATCGACAACCACAGACCACCTAATACTGACTGTTCTGGCCGAAGCGTCGCAATAAATTGCATCGCAATAAGCATAGATAGCAGTATTTCCTATGCGAAGAGAAGGCGAGCGGTAGAAAGGCGAGCAGAAAGGGCGGCGGCGGCGGCGAAGCGACGAGAAAGCGCTAGAAGGAAGCGGCGGTCGCGGATGCGCCGCTGTAAACACAGCACCGCGCCCCCTCCCCCCCACCCTCCTCGCCGTCACTCGCTTTAAAATAAGCGCAGTGCGACGCGTCAGCGCTCCCTGTCTGGGACGAGCCTCCGCGGCCGATCCCCACCCGCCCCGCCCCGCCACGCCCCGCCCCCCCTCCCCCCCCGACCCCTTCCCGACCCCGCTCTCGCCTCTGTCTCCGGGCCTGATCACGCCCAGACCCCGCCCCGCCCCGCCCTTACCACCTCGACCCCGCCCCGCCCAGGCCCTTCCAGCGCCTCCAACCCCACGACCCTGCGCCCATCCCGCTCCCGCCTCCGCCCCCGCCTCCGCCCCCACCCCCGACCCCCACCCCACCTTCTTCTCTTCCTCTTCCTTTCCGATCCCGCTCCGACCCCCACCCGCCTCCCGTCACGACCTCCGTCCCGCCCCGCCCACTTCTCTGCCCCACCGACCCCCACCCCACCATTTCTTCCTTCCCGATCCCGCTCCGAACCCGCCCGCCTCCCGTCACGACCTCCGTCGCTGACCCCGCTCCGTCCCGCCCCGCCCACTTCTCTGCCCCCACCGACCCCCACCCCACCTTCATCTCTTCCTCTTCCTTTCCGATCCCGCTCCGACCCCCACCCGCCTCCCGTCACGACCTCCGTCGCTGACCCCGCTTCGTCCCGCCCCGCCCACTTCTCTGCCCCACCGACCCCCACCCCACCATTTCTTCCTTCCCGATCCCGCTCCGAACCCGCCCGCCTCCCGTCACGACCTCCGTCGCTGACCCCGCTTCGTCCCGCCCCGCCCACTTCTCTGCCCCACCGACCCCCACCCCACCATTTCTTCCTTCCCGATCCCGCTCCGAACCCGCCCGCCTCCCGTCACGACCTCCGTCGCTGACCCCGCTTCGTCCCGCCCCGCCCACTTCTCTGCCCCACCGACCCCCACCCCACCATTTCTTCCTTCCCGATCCCGCTCCGAACCCGCCCGCCTCCCGTCACGACCTCCGTCGCTGACCCCGCTTCGACCCGCCCCGCCCACTTCTCTGCCCCACCGACCCCCACCCCACCATTTCTTCCTTCCCGATCCCGCTCCGAACCCGCCCGCCTCCCGTCACGACCTCCGTCGCTGACCCCGCTTCGTCCCGCCCCGCCCACTTCTCTGCCCCACCGACCCCCACCCCACCATTTCTTCCTTCCCGATCCCGCTCCGAACCCGCCCGCCTCCCGTCACGACCTCCGTCGCTGACCCCGCTTCGTCCCGCCCCGCCCACTTCTCTGCCCCACCGACCCCCACCCCACCATTTCTTCCTTCCCGATCCCGCTCCGAACCCGCCCGCCTCCCGTCACGACCTCCGTCGCTGACCCCGCTTCGACCCGCCCCGCCCACTTCTCTGCCCCACCGACCCCCACCCCACCATTTCTTCCTTCCCGATCCCGCTCCGAACCCGCCCGCCTCCCGTCACGACCTCCGTCGCTGACCCCGCTCCGTCCCGCCCCGCCCACTTCTCTGCCCCACCGACCCCCACCCCACCATTTCTTCCTTCCCGATCCCGCTCCGAACCCGCCCGCCTCCCGTCACGACCTCCGTCGCTGACCCCGCTTCGACCCGCCCCGCCCACTTCTCTGCCCCACCGACCCCCACCCCACCATTTCTTCCTTCCCGATCCCGCTCCGAACCCGCCCGCCTCCCGTCACGACCTCCGTCGCTGACCCCGCTTCGTCCCGCCCCGCCCACTTCTCTGCCCCACCGACCCCCACCCCACCATTTCTTCCTTCCCGATCCCGCTCCGAACCCGCCCGCCTCCCGTCACGACCTCCGTCGCTGACCCCGCTTCGACCCGCCCCGCCCACTTCTCTGCCCCACCGACCCCCACCCCACCATTTCTTCCTTCCCGATCCCGCTCCGAACCCGCCCGCCTCCCGTCACGACCTCCGTCGCTGACCCCGCTCCGTCCCGCCCCGCCCACTTCTCTGCCCCCACCGACCACCACCCCACCTTCATCTCTTCCTCTTCCTTTCCGATCCCGCTCCGACCCCCACCCGCCTCCCGTCACGACCTCCGTCCCGCCCCGCCCACTTCTCTGCCCCACCGACCCCCACCCCACCATTTCTTCCTTCCCGATCCCGCTCCGAACCCGCCCGCCTCCCGTCACGACCTCCGTCGCTGACCCCGCTCCGTCCCGCCC
Organism: Gryllus longicercus; assembly: GCA_038098605.1. Taxonomy (NCBI): domain Eukaryota; kingdom Metazoa; phylum Arthropoda; class Insecta; order Orthoptera; family Gryllidae; genus Gryllus; species Gryllus longicercus. Next base: position 25,620 of record JAZDUA010000574.1, on the reverse strand, counting down.
CGCCCACTTCTCTGCCCCACCGACCCCCACCCCACCATTTCTTCCTTCCCGATCCCGCTCCGAACCCGCCCGCCTCCCGTCACGACCTCCGTCGCTGACCCCGCTCCGTCCCGCCCCGCCCACTTCTCTGCCCCACCGACCCCCACCCCACCATTTCTTCCTTCCCGATCCCGCTCCGAACCCGCCCGCCTCCCGTCACGACCTCCGTCGCTGACCCCGCTCCGTCCCGCCCCGCCCACTTCTCTGCCCCACCGACCCCCACCCCACCATTTCTTCCTTCCCGATCCCGCTCCGAACCCGCCCGCCTCCCGTCACGACCTCCGTCGCTGACCCCGCTCCGTCCCGCCCCGCCCACTTCTCTGCCCCCACCGACCACCACCCCACCTTCATCTCTTCCTCTTCCTTTCCGATCCCGCTCCGACCCCCACCCGCCTCCCGTCACGACCTCCGTCCCGCCCCGCCCACTTCTCTGCCCCACCGACCCCCACCCCACCATTTCTTCCTTCCCGATCCCGCTCCGAACACGCCCGCCTCCCGTCACCACCTTCGCTCCGTCCTTGACCCCGCTCCACCCCGCCCCGCCCTTTACTCTGCCCCCGACCCCGCTCTGCCCCTCCCTCCGCCTCCACCCCCGCCCTCACCTCCACCTCCGCCACCGCCCTCCGTCCCGCCCCGCCCACTTCTCTGCCCCCACCGACCCCCACCCCACCATTTCTTCCTTCCCGATCCCGCTCCGAACCCGCCCGCCTCCCGTCACGACCTCCGTCGCTGACCCCGCTCCGTCCCGCCCCGCCCACTTCTCTGCCCCCACCGACCACCACCCCACCTTCATCTCTTCCTCTTCCTTTCCGATCCCGCTCCGACCCCCACCCGCCTCCCGTCACGACCTCCGTCGCTGACCCCGCTTCGTCCCGCCCCGCCCACTTCTCTGCCCCACCGACCCCCACCCCACCATTTCTTCCTTCCCGATCCCGCTCCGAACCCGCCCGCCTCCCGTCACGACCTCCGTCGCTGACCCCGCTTCGTCCCGCCCCGCCCACTTCTCTGCCCCACCGACCCCCACCCCACCATTTCTTCCTTCCCGATCCCGCTCCGAACCCGCCCGCCTCCCGTCACGACCTCCGTCGCTGACCCCGCTTCGTCCCGCCCCGCCCACTTCTCTGCCCCACCGACCCCCACCCCACCATTTCTTCCTTCCCGATCCCGCTCCGAACCCGCCCGCCTCCCGTCACGACCTCCGTCGCTGACCCCGCTTCGTCCCGCCCCGCCCACTTCTCTGCCCCACCGACCCCCACCCCACCATTTCTTCCTTCCCGATCCCGCTCCGAACCCGCCCGCCTCCCGTCACGACCTCCGTCGCTGACCCCGCTTCGACCCGCCCCGCCCACTTCTCTGCCCCACCGACCCCCACCCCACCATTTCTTCCTTCCCGATCCCGCTCCGAACCCGCCCGCCTCCCGTCACGACCTCCGTCGCTGACCCCGCTCCGTCCCGCCCCGCCCACTTCTCTGCCCCACCGACCCCCACCCCACCATTTCTTCCTTCCCGATCCCGCTCCGAACCCGCCCGCCTCCCGTCACGACCTCCGTCGCTGACCCCGCTCCGTCCCGCCCCGCCCACTTCTCTGCCCCCACCGACCACCACCCCACCTTCATCTCTTCCTCTTCCTTTCCGATCCCGCTCCGACCCCCACCCGCCTCCCGTCACGACCTCCGTCCCGCCCCGCCCACTTCTCTGCCCCACCGACCCCCACCCCACCATTTCTTCCTTCCCGATCCCGCTCCGAACACGCCCGCCTCCCGTCACCACCTTCGCTCCGTCCTTGACCCCGCTCCACCCCGCCCCGCCCTTTACTCTGCCCCCGACCCCGCTCTGCCCCTCCCTCCGCCTCCACCCCCGCCCTCACCTCCACCTCCGCCACCGCCCTCCGTCCCGCCCCGCCCACTTCTCTGCCCCCACCGACCCCCACCCCACCATTTCTTCCTTCCCGATCCCGCTCCGAACACGCCCGCCTCCCGTCACCACCTTCGCTCCGTCCTTGACCCCGCTCCACCCCGCCCCGCCCTCTACTCAGCCCCCGACCCCGCTCTGCCCCTCCCTCCGCCTCCGCCACCACATCCGCCTCCGCCTTCGCCCCCCTGCGACCTACACGTGGGCTTGCGGGGGATTTCCCGCTCAGGTGTCTCCCCAGCGCTCTACCGCCCCAGTCGGAACAAGGTCGAAGCTCCAGACTGTCAGTGAAATGATGTTTTCGGGCACGTCAACTGCTATGGGCATTTATCCCATTAAATTAGTGAATGTTTTATTCCAGGAGTAGCCGTGTTGCTACTCCACTAGATGGTGAGATTCGGCTCCGATCTACACGCCGGCTTGCGAAGAGTGCATTTTTTCTTTGAATGCCCTGAATACGACAGTTAATAAAAATAAATTTTTCAGGGGGCAAAATATATTGCCATCCTATTCAGTTCCGGTTATGATTATCGCTATGTAATCGCTACAGGCAATTTCATTGATTTGATATTAATTGTCCTGAAACTTTCCTGCATAGCGTGAATAAACAGATAACTCGACTCATCTTGTTAGGATTTATAATGTTATAAAATGTACTACGTTCGTTGTTGTTGAAATGTACATTCGTTAAACACATGCGTCCATTTGTCAGCAATCAAAATTAATTTAACTTATCTACATTTACACGAATGTAGAGAATGGACGTGAGAATACTCTGGCACGCGTATCTCATTTTCACCAGAGTTAGTAACTGTACAATTTCTTCAAAGGATAAATGGTGTAAATTCTCTACCCTCTATGTTGTTTCTCCTTAAATCTGTTGAATGCAGAACTGGGGAATAATTCACTGCTCAGCAATATTAAACTTACATGGTTTTGTGATGATGGTTTCTTCTAGTAAAAAAACTATTGCATATGCTTAGCGTATTATACACAGAAAGAACGATATTTACCTTTATAAAAATAATATTAATTAAAATACATGACAATAGTGTACTAGGTATTTTTTACTACGAAAAATAAGTATCCACCTGTGTGGAATTCGTACACTAGTCTCAAGGTTAATTATACAGACGTGAAGTACAATGCTCGGCCTTATTATGGGAGTAGAAACGGAATGTGAGGTTCAAATAATGCACAATTCACGGGCATTCTTGAGCAACTACTTCTTCACCCCACTGGAATTTGACAGAGATACCCAGAGAAAGGAAAAGAACTACAGGTCCTCGTGTATTCTTTGATTGCAGGAACCAATGCCCTTGCTGCTGGCGAATATTCACCTCCCTAGTATTCGAAAATAGCCTCCTACACGCGTCCTAATAGCCACTTAACAGCAGACAATGCAACTGGAAAGTCTTTTGAAGCACCTAGGTTATACATCATCTTTAACATTAGTTAAGTCGGATATATCTCTTTGATTATATATCACTAATATGAAAAAATAACCTTGTTACGGTAAGGTTTCGTATTTGAAGATTACCGTTCCGAACATCTCTAGACAAAAACTGATACAAATACTAAGAGCAATCATCTGTGTGGAGGCACTTTTAATGTGAAGTTCATTATGACTGCTTTGCTTCTGTTCCGTCTTTGGCACTCGCAGATTCCCCCCGCCGCGCCGCCTTGCCTTCGCAGTGTCAAGCAGTGAGCCCATGCCGTGCCAAGGCCTGGCGTGGGGCCATCCCCTGCCCGTCCCCACACCGCACCCACCCCACGCGAAAGCACCTCACTTCGCTGCCCCCCCCCCCCCTGTTCTGCCCCTTGCTCTGCCACGCGCCTGGTCCCTTTCGCCCCACCCGCGCAGCCCCGCCCGCTCCTTCCCGTCCCCTCCTCTGCTCGCCCGCCTCGCCGGCCAGCTCGCACTTCCCTCTCCCCCCACCACCCGATCCATTCGCCTTGCCGGTCTCGACCCCTCGCTAGTTCTTTCCTTTCGCCCAGCCCTTTTAGGTTCACACGCCCTGTCCTCCTCCATCACGCTCACTCGCCCCTCTCTACCCCTCTCCACCCTCGTCCCTGTCTGATCCATTCTCCTCGCCCCCCTCGTCACCGCGCTCACCTTTCCTTCTCTACCCCGCTCCGCCCCGCTCTCTCTACCATCTTGCTCCTCTAGACCCGCTCACCCGTCCCTTTCTACCCCGCTCAGTACCGCCCACTCCACCCGCGTCTCGTCCAATCCATTTTCTTTTCCCCCCTCGTCACTACACTCACCCTTCTCTCTCTTCCCCCTTCTCACCCCATTCTCTCGCGCGTCCTCCCTCTCGCCCCTTCCTCGCCTTCCTCTACCCCCTCTTAACAGTTAGCTTATTTGGACTGTTATACCCGGATTAAGTTCTCGGATTCAAACTCAATCGAAGCCGTGAATTTTTAAGAGCGAAAAAATCTTATACACGCCTTCCTTCGGAGGGGAAGTAAAACCGTCGGACCCATGTTAGTATATTTACTGCATGTAAAAGATCCTCAAGCTTGAAAGGAGTAGGGCAAGAGCGGTCCTGATGGCCCGAGTCTCGTCATGAAAAATAAGGCATCAATTCACTTCAATTCAATTCAACCTCGCCCGCTACGCTAACACTTCCCTCTCCACTCCGCTCTCCCCGCCCTCTTCCCCGTCCGTCGCCGCTTCACCCGCTACGCTCTCCACCCCTCCCCGCCTTCCTCCGCCCCCTCACCCACTCTTCCCTCTCCCCTCCGTTCTCCCCGCACTCTCTCGTCCGACCCCCTCCTCACCCGCACCTTTCATCCCGCTCCATCTCCTTCCTCGTCGCCCCGCCCCGCTCCCGCACCTCGCTCTCCCGTGTTCCTCCTCGCCCACCCACCTCTCTGCCCCCAACGCCGCTCGCCCCAGCTCCGCCCGCCCTGGCGCCCCCCGCGCGCAGTGGGCCCGCCGTGCCCTCAGTGACTCATCCAATTAACGCGCCGGCGTAAAAGCGCCCGCGACGCGACGCGACGCGGCCCCGCTAATTCGATAAGCGACCTGCGGGCGCGCGGGGCAGGTGGCGCCGCGCCGACCGCACGGAAGGCCCCCAACCGCCCTCGCGAAGTCCTTATGTGCGCGGAAACTTAAAGAATCTACGCAGCCCTCACCCTTTCAACATATATCTATGGTTTTGATAGACACTCCCGAACAAATACAATATCAACCTTTCTATTATGACCGAAAAATGCAAGTATTAGAATGCGGGTATTTCGCTTATTCTCATACCGACTGCATTCTCGTAAATGGTGCGTCTGTCTCTACAACACAGCTGATGGAAAAAGGAGTCAACCCGCTCTTAAATATATTTTTTGTATTCCAGCATTATAAAAGGACCTTTTCTGTTGCAAGAAATCGTTCATAATCGGGCATTTTACGGCACAAATGACGTTTTAGATTTTATGTCACGAATGATTGCGTCATCACACATTCAGCCAATCGTAGCGACAGAATCGGTGGGAGGTAGAGCTAAACGGAACAGCCCACCACTGTTTACTCGCACGATGTCAAATAGCCGAGTCGTCACAGGGAAGTTGTTTCGCAAAATTAAGTTTGATTCTCTTATAAATGTATAATGCTGTTATACAAAAAAATATAGTATGCAACTCGCTTATAATGTTGCTTTATTACATTCGTACAAACTTGAAAACAGGCTCCTAAAGTCAGTCGTTTTCAAAACATGTACTCATGCAATAAAGCTTAACATTACAAACTAATTGCATAAACTGCTAGTGTTGCGTTATGGAAAATCATCTTTGTTGATGTTCTTGATGTCGCGTGGCCGCAGGCTGCTGGCGCCCGCGTGCGCACAGTGGCGTAGCTCCACCGCTAAAGGGCGTCTCAATAGTGAAGGCCTGTAGAACAGCTTGACGTCCGCTTGGGGGGGCGAACGCTACACATAAGCTCAACACCCGTGTGCACGGACCTTCCACTCCTCTGTCAGTTCACAGCGGCCCCAACTGGCCCTGCTGACACTCCTCCCCCCAGCTAGTTCAGACCGACCCTCCGGAGTCCTGCTAGCAGCTTCCCGCCCTTACCCCTGACCTCCGTGCACTGTCGGCACTGTCCGAGTGTCGCCAACTCTTCCCATGGCCGATGCAAGGTCTCTCTTCCGGAGAACAGTCCTCGGTGAGGCTGGGCTAGGTCAGGTGCATATGTAACACCTCCCCAAATAAACTGATGTTTGCCATGACCGGGATCATACCTGTTCTTAAGGCTCCCTCTCATCCACCTTAGGGCTTTAGGAGAATAGGGAACGGCCCGGAGGGCACCTTCTGCCCTTACGATTTTTCCACTTCCCCGCACGCGGTGCCAGACCCTCTGATAAAGATAAAAGACCTCATGGGTCACTTTTGTTGTTAGGATTCCTTTTCAAAATGAAATTTGACAACCGTCCATCAGATAGCACAATATATTTTTTACAATCCACGTTTCTTTTCATTTCTACGTCTTCATCCGTAATCTTAGAACGATAATCAAAATCACAAACAAATTAACTTTAATATGCGATTTACATTAGTCTATACCAGGGTTTCGAAGAGGGTCGGTAATGATAAAGAGGTCTATTGGGGTCGATAGCGAATATGAAATCGGCGACTAATCCGGAAAATAAAGAATTCAATGATTATAAAAAATATGAAGGAACTTGATAATTAATTAATTATCTAGTTCATTAATATTATTTTTTTTCCGATATAAAAAAACAAAACATACACGAATAAAAGTTAGCAGCTAATTTTTTGTATCCGTCATTTATCAGTCATAATTACGATGTTTAGAAAACTGAAGAAATTATAAATATGCATTCACAACAAAAATTAGATACTCAGCTACTCAAAAATGGTAGTCTTCAATTATTGAAAATCGAAATATTTACGTGAATATTGGTGTACGAAATTGGTATATTAAAGGCATTTAAGGCAATTCTTTATGTTATTAGCGCGGATGCTGTATATTATAGAGAACAAGTAAGGAGGTTGATTACGCAAACAATTTTCTTAGAAGTCGATAAAAGAAAAAGGTTGAAAATCTCGGGTATATATAGTGGCAATTGTTCAGGAGTAAATCTTAGTGTAGGTGTAGGATGCATTTTTCGATCAGTTGATACGCTGTGGAAAATTCTCAACGCAATTCTTTAAATATTGAAAAGGAATAAGAGATATCACATCCTAATTCTTTAATAACATATTATTATAAATATCTTTATTAATAAGTAATCAAGATAATATTAATAATCGTGAATGAGCTATAAGTGCAGCAAATTATTAAAACTCCAAAAAAACCATTTGCGCATTTAAATACCTTCTTAACACCGTATGGGATTTCATATTGTATTCTTTCTTTTTGAAGATGTCTTCACACGCAGCTGACTGTGTAATTGCAACGGGGCATAGACAAAGACAAGGATATTTCTGTTTCCCATTATGAAATGCATCTTCACCGGGTGTGTACATGTGGAATACGTCATCAGTCACATGACGAGAAAAGACAGGTGGTGTTGCGCCTATGCCAAACTTAACCGCTTGCCAGTACAGCACTGAACAACTCGTCACTGAAAGTGATGAATTACAAAGCATGCAACAAGTGCGTCACATAAGCGAAGAAAGGTAGTGTGTTGAAATGGCGACCCACAACTTTCATGTTAGATGTCGCGTGTATTGGTTCAATAGACCGCCTAACGGTTAAAGGAAGGAGAATAATCGCATCTCCTGGAGAAACGCATCTACGCCAATCAAACAGTAATATAGTCAATGAGTAAAAGTAGTAGTAAAACGAATTATGTGCGTACTGTAGCATTACAGTCCCGTAATACCATGGTCGTGCCACGGAGCCCCAGCTGGGAGTTCGGAAGGCCTGGGGTAAGCAGGTTGCAACCCGCGCGCCATCTATTCGACACTTTCTACATACGAGTAGCCGTCACATAGTCACACAGATGAACAAACTAACGAACTGGGACTTGGCGGTGAAAAGCGACAATTTAATTTTGCTCCATTCGGATATTGTGCCCAGGGTTCCAGCATGGACACTTAGCTTGGGACTAGCTATCCTCGAGACACCAGAAGGCCTATAACCAATTATACATATAAAGTTTCCTAAAATAGAACTGCAGGATCCATGTAAACTCGTAGGGGTCAATAGCAACTGAAATCCACTTCGTTGGTGCGTGAATAACGTCTCAAGGTTCGCGAATGTTTTATCAAAGAGTTAAATAATCTTCACCCAGTTTAATTATCAATTATTAATGTTATTTCCAAACATCAAGTCAACGATACATTATCCCACATCATCCCACCACGTACACTCATTTCATTACAAATATTGAAAAATATTGTTGCTGAATTTTTAAATTTTAAGTAAAAGTTGTTATAACAATAAATCGTTTTTTAAATATTAAATTATTTAGTTATATTTTATTTTCATAACAGTATTTAAACTTCAAATTTTAATTTTAATTTTTATGTAATTGTGTAGTTAATTCACCAGTTTATGTGCATCAATTGATGTCACTGCAGTGCCTTTGATCGGGAGGTCGTACGGTTCGAGTCCCGCGTTGGCAGGACTTCTTACACTAGCTAGATAGCTAGGACGAATTCGGCCGCTATTTGGAGGAGAATTCTAGCGGTCGTCTGTTCTGATAGCATCTGATTAGCTTAGCCAGGCTATCGCTAAAATCGTAGTTACTACGATCGTGGCTTCTCCAATCAGCGCTTGGCGTTGGCCGGAGTAGGTGAAGCTAACGAACGGGTGAGGGATCGCGCGCCGTATTTCCTTCCTCTTTTCACTGTCCTATCCTCGCCCCTTACTCACACACACTTACACTAACATACACTACACTACCACACATGTCCAATAACCAGTTGGGAGCTTAGAGCTTCTTCAGGCTGGGGTGGTGAGAGATACGCAGGTGAGAGATACGCAGGTGAGAGATACGCAGGTGAGAGATACGCAGGTGAGAGATACGCAGGTGAGAGATACGCAGGTGAGAGACACCTAGATGTGGAAAGCACCGCGCAGACGTGATGATGGGCTTGCACTTCACTTACGAGACTAATGACCTTAGTAGTTGTCGGTCCCGAAAACATCAGTCAATCCATCAATCAATATGGTTATTTCACTTGAGCTTCGCGGTCTGTGTTTGCTAGGAGAAGGTGTCCAGGAGCATACGTGCCATCGCTTGCAAATTCGGGTGTTAGACATAGAGTTGATTCAAGGGACATACAAGGATTGTAAAAGGTGGATTGACAACAACAAATACTCGTGACTCCAACCCGCAAGAGTTCAAACCGGGGTAACAGCGCGCGTCAGCCTCTGCGACCTCGATTACCCAGTCTCAACAAACGTTATTACGTTCTCAATATTAAAATATTTGAGAAACGCATCGTATTCTGAAGTTAATGTAAGAAAATTGAGGATTGGACCTATCAGAGTACCCACACGGATCCAGGACAATGGCGGACAAAACTTCCACCCACCCACCCCCAGCCCACATCTTTTTGTAATTTTATTCAATTTATTCAAAACAATTACCACACAAAGGAATTTTTTTCAATATTTTTTGTTTGTTTCAAGCTAACGATTCAAAACTATATTTCAAAACTTTTTATGGAGAGAGGTTCCCTGCTCCAGAAGTGTGTGTCCGCCCTTGCACCAATGATGTCCCGGTTCGGGCCCACTGCCCCCACACAGCCTCCCAGCTGCGCAGACGGGCGAAGCAGTCGAGGGCTCAGCGGAGACGGACGGGAGTAAGCGCGCCCCTGCCAACACCACAGGCGACGCTTTCGTCGAATTGTTCCACCGGCGCGGAATTTCGGAACGGGCGGACGGGCTGGGCTCGCGTCTCCGCTTCATCCGTTGCGACCGAACGCGTATTACAAGAGAACGCAAACAGAGTTTGGAAGCGCGTGAATCGTGCGAGTTCTGTTCTAGCTGCACGGCGCAGTGGAACACAGACGCACGTTATTTTGAGAAAAATCCGGCTTCTTTCTTTTCGCCTATAAATTCTCGCGGGTTAAAAACTGCAGGGAAAGCATGCCAACGGCGGTGGCGCAACCGCTCCGTGCGAGAAATGTCGGGCTACCAGTTCATGGCCGACGTAAAGACTGCATTTATTTATTTATGGTTGTCTGGTGTTGGCTCATGTTTGTTATTATAGTTACGTAATTTCAAACTTGAAACCCAATGAAATTGAAGTTAGTGTTGCATTGATACAATGCACAACGACGATTCATGAGCGTTCAAAGAGACCTCACATCCACCGACATTGGCGTTCCATCTCCTGTACATTTTTTTACTGTAAAATATGCCTTCAGCGATACACTTATCCAAGTGAATATGTATGTATTCATTATAGAATCCATGTGTATATCAATTGTACAAAGTTATCATTAATTTTCTGTCATCACCATATCTCGTAAATTGCGTAGTGTACTTCAAAATGTAAGTGGGAAACATATGAAATAAAATAAAAAGGCTCCCACATTTCATGTAATTTAAGTTTTACCTTAATTGTAAGTTGAGAAGTAGCTCTGCTGATCCCAGCAGGAAAAATCTCCAACAAAAATGCAAAACTAGTGAGCGTACACAACTACTACAACTGTGTAAAAATCATAAGTTTATACAAATTAATTTCATATATACGACTTATTGTTAGATTGGCTGGAAAATGTGCAAATGACTCAGAGCTGGTATGTATCTTGTGCGGCTCATGAAATCGCTGTTATTAACAATCTTTCGCTTTTAAGAATTTCATTAATTTTTGGAGTTAAGAAATATAATAAGACATTGTGGTAACATATTCAAATGCCCATTTTTCATGTCGGTCCCCGTTTCAAAGAATTAAATTCCCTTTTAAAAAAATATTTGCGAGAAATATTTACATTTTCTGAACATTCATTATCTTTTTCCATTTCTTGAGACATACAATTTGTTGACACATTTATAAAGCTGTCTTAGTTTGCCGACAATTTTTAATACCAAACCAAATCGTATGTGATAGGAGAAATAACATATGTGACATATTTTGGCCGAGCAGCCCGAGCAGCGATTAGGCAAATGTCCTTAGCATTGGGTTGTGCTAAAGGTGAGCCTGTGGCCCTGGGCGGTTCTGAAGGCTGACTGCGTAGTTCAATGCTCCGCGCTTACAAGACTGGCGATTACGGGCGGCAGGCCTCGTCAATGGTTCATTTGCGAATCTTGGCATGAACTGCGAAGGAAACGGGGGAAGAAGGTTAAAGAACACACTCATTATTCAGGGACAAAAAAAAACAGACAAAAGAGGGGAGTAGAAATGATATACAAGAAATAAAATGAGACCTGATGCCGGTAACTAAAAGCTGAATAGCCATTAAATAGAAATTAAAATAGTCGAATAAATGAATTACATTAAAGAAATAGAATGAACCATACTTAAAAGATAAATTTCTGTAGTTGACATTAGAGCTTCCACACCCAGAACAATGTTTTTGAAATGAAAAACATTTGTAGGTAATGTAAATACTTGTAACTTGCTTTTTAAAGACATCATTGGGGGGATAGATTTCACTTGTCTAGGTTTGTATGAAAAATATTTTCGCCCTCTGGAACATTACTTAAATCTGAATCTTCTCCTTTCTGTACAGTCAGCTGTGCAGTATTTTAATCATAATTGTAACACTTTGACAGAAATTCCAATTTTTCCATATTTTAGGGTAATAACAAATCTAATGAGTCATTTTGCAACTTTGAAGGTGCTGTGGTTCCCTACAATTTTATCCCATTATCAGAATTATATAATAATGTATAGATAAGCGTTGTTTAATAATTACATTTACCACTCTTTCTGAATGAGCCCCGCCCCTTGTAACCTTCACGAGACGTCAATGAGATATGAGATAAATGTTAGTTTTTATTAGTAATTTATTAAGTGATATGGACAAAAACATAGTACATTACATGCGCCTGCTGAACAGATACCTATTCTAAGGGTAGGGATCTCCTATTTTTATTTAAATTACTAAAAATCACCACATGATACCAAAACCAGTTGCTGTAAGCTTTCTCCTACAATTTGAAGGAACCAAATGAACGAAAGATGGAGGAGATGTATACAATGAAAACGCTGTTAATGCAGCAATCTTCTTATTCAGTTGATATCTCTTGAACGTGGCAGCGAACTTATTTCTCAATGTTGTCATTCCGCGCAAGATCGTTGGGATGTTTATGAAGCAGCATACAAAAATCGCCCTCAAGAAACTTTCCACTCGGCTCCTCCGGAATTGTTTAAAACTTCCTCCCAACAGTCGTGTAACTTCACTTTCTTTTCTCTTCAATACCTTTTCTACCCTTTCTGTGAGTTTTCCTTTCATTCTCAGTCTTATTGCTTTCCGTGCGTACACACCATTACACTACAGACTACATACATATGTAAGAAGTCTCACGTACTTATGTGCGCGTGCAGAAACTTTGCATGGCTCCCTGGCACGCTAATGTATGCACTGCAGATCTGAACAATGAAATCATTTCCATCAATTAAAAGCAGACGCTTAGGAATACACAATATAAAACGGCTGGTAATTCACAGTTATAAAGCAATGTTTAAACTTGCAATCCGTATTGCAGTAGTACCAGCGTTTCTTACAATTTTAATTAAAACATTTATTCAAAAAGACTTGATATTTCACCTCAAGAATCAAAGACGAAAATGTGGCACGTAATGCCACAACTAATGCAACTAATGCTAAAACAAATTATATGAGGCTGTTTTACAAACGAAAATATTTCAAGGTTCAAGTAGAAACACAAACCGATCTGTTTGTCAAACTGACCTAACAGTGGTTATTATTGAATTTGTAAGTAAATTGACAAATATATGTCAATAAATGAAGTTTCAATTGGAAATATCAATGAAAAATCAAAATGCAATGTTCACGACGAACGATGCTTTGGTGCTGTTGAAAAAGGCCGGTAACTTTTAATCCGGCCGAGAAGCAATCGCATCAGATGGCAGTTCTGCACAATCTAGATGAGGCACGTTAAGGCTGAGGGCAAGAAAACTAGATTTCTAGAGTTCGTGGATGCTGCATTCAGAGCAACTGGAGCCAGATTTCGAAGTAAGGGTTGTGCAAATGGCTCAGAAGCGGAGGCACATCTCTGGATACCAGGCTCATGACGGTCGTTACGGAGACGGCGGTTGTTACGAGTTATTGCCCCAAATTTAGCGACATTAATTCCAATTTCCTCTACTAAGGCAAAGAAATGATCCATTCAAAAGTAATAATACATCAGTCAGATTTCAAATTGCCAACTACGAAATAAAATTACAAACTTCTGAATCGAAAGTATCTTGATATTGTAACATTTTAACTCAACAGCGCAATAATTTCATTAACTTTCTACGTTCAGATTAGGAGGTTTAACAAACAAAGATTGTCTGTCAAAAAACATGTTGGTTCGTAATTGAGGACGGTTAACTTATAGAGACTGTTTAATAAATTTCACGTTATTGCTAGGTAGACAAATAACTGAATGATTTAATAAAACCTAACCGATAACAAAACAAGGAAATAATTGGCCAGACAAACATATTCCTGCCTCTTGGCAAAAATTTTACAGGGCTGAATTTAAAAAGAAATTGATCATGAAACTATTATAAATAGTAAATAATATAAACATTATTCAAAAGGCAGTTGTTTGATGGAACAAATCTGGCAAACATATTTTCGCGTGTAGGCATTATTTCACGCCTGGCGCCACCCGTTATACTGCGATTTTTCCAACTTTTCTGCCCCCGACAGTTATCAGATGTTGACAGTTTCATCCAACCGGGAGCTTGTCACTTTGGCAATGGGAGAGGTGCTCAGAGTATCAACTGATGCCTCTGCAGTGCGTCATTGTTGGGGGAACCCCTCTCCAAAATTTTCAAATACATCTAATACTTTTAATACAATTTCGTTTCTCCCTATTAACATAACTGTCTTATTAATGAGACTGATCTACCCATAAATATGCTTTGGGGAAGAAAGATGGCGTTGCTAATAAGAGCGATGGCTCCCTTCGACGCCTAAAACTGTACTTTTCTTAGTACGTTCTGTTATATGAACCTGACGCTAAAGAGAGAAAATAAATCCATTCAGGATTTTGCAGTTCGTTAATTACAATCGAAACAAGTTGTGATTACAGAAGGCGAATGAGACCTCACACTCCAAAAAAAGATAATTCTTATTTTATATCATTATTTTCCCTTTCGTTTAGTTAACTAAACATACTATTTAATTCCCTGAAAAATCGTTGATTTTCCCTAAGTTAATAGCATGTGTGCACATAAAACTCCACATCTACCAATGATAATTCAGAAAATCTTTTAATCACAACACCATAAAACAGACATGACCAAGGTATTTCCAGCCGGTCATGAAACTTGAAAAAACATGCACATCACAAATTACGAATCTACATCAACTACATATTGGTAAACAACAAATGAATAGTACTAAATTGGCAAAGTAAATGTAAAGCTAAACTAAATGTAGAGCGAGACTAATGGAACAAAATAAAATATTTAACTTGAATAAATTAAATGTTTGCCATGTTCAATATTTGATCTTAACATTACAAATGTAAAAAATATAAACATTTGTTGTGTTTTAAAAAGTACGCTGGCAAAACTGTGTCAGAAGTGACTAGTTTTTTGTATTTTTCAATAGTTATACATATTGTATTCCTCCTCACACCTGTCTTGAGTTTTCGTGGGAAGCAATGTTTTTAAGGCTTTATCAGCTTCTTCTAATATTTTATCCGAAATATGAACAATATCTTCCATTTGCAAACATTTTTTGGAAACAAACACAAAGCAAAGCCGACTAAAAGAAGTATTTTTCAGAAGAAATATGACGTCATCAAATGTCTGCCTGGTAAAGATGTGCTTGAATTTCTCACAATTTAAATTATTCTTAAATGGAAACGAAAAAATATTGAACGTAACATGTGGATAAAGGAGCATGATTGCACTCTCAGTAAATAAGAAAACTCTCTCCTATAGCCCCTAGTTTTCATAAACATACACCACACATGCAATTATACCCTTCAATATCCACTCGTTTCATTAATTACTATATAAGTATTAAGAAAAGTATTGAACGACAAACGGTGAATATCACAAATAACGACTTGACTGGTAATAAACTTCGCCTAACACGTCTTTTTATAGACTTCAGACACGTCTCTTACTTATTCTGTATAGACTTAATGATGTTAATATCAAAGAAATGACGCAGAAACGACTGATTAATGTTTAAACCTGATATAGGCATCAAAATTTATTGGACCTTCCCAATCTACACCAGTTAGCTATCAGATTTATTGCAGTCGTCACAGGGCAATCTTTACTCCAGTTAACCATTACAAAATCGGCATTATTTGATATTATTAATTATACTATTATCCACTTACAATCACTCATAGTTAAGTATAGCTTCGGAGTAAACAGCTGGTCAGTCACTTCTGGTATTACGTAGATCCTATTGAGATACTGCAGTATGGCTAATGTCAATATCATCTCAGAATAAATATTACAAAAGTCTAAGGCGTGTAGGACGATGATCACTTCTTGTCAATGAGCACGTGGTGAAAAACTTCATGTTACGAAGTATTCGAACCGACACTTGCCCCTGATTGGAAGGCAACGCATGTTCGTAGGTGCTTGTTTGATGGAAAGAAATGGTATCGAGGGCATGAAATCGTGGCAAACACCAATGCATGGAGTGTTGCCTAACGTTCAGGGGCAAATGCTTGTACATTTATTTTTCCGTGTTGAATAGTTTTCTATAGATTTATTGTCAGACTGAAATATTGAATTTATATAACTTAACCTCCTTAATCAACCGCGTGCATCTTGTTAACATCAATAAACCAATAATAATGCGTACCTTAAACTAAACTTCAGTGGAGATACCAACAATTAAATCACTCCCCTTCATGACTCATTCATTGATTTTATAAGCCAAAGCCTTTGATCTAAGCATGACCAAACTGTGGAACCCCGTAAAAATGTTTTAGTATTGAAGAAACGTATTGAAAATTAATATGAAAATAGACCAAAACCTTTTGACTTTTTTTAATGCTGAAAAATTGAACAAACGTATTGGAAATACTTTTGTTTGGTATTAAAAAATATTTTTAAGTGAAAATGTTATAGTTTATTTTTGTATAATATAAAAATAAACTATAACATTTTCACTTAAAAGTATTTTTTAATACCGGCATTTACAAATGAATTTAAAAGTTTTTTTCTTAAACGACTGGGCCTTTTTCGATCTAGCGGGGGCCCTTGATCGCGCACGTATTCATCCAACCCCGCCCAGTTCCCACGTCTGTCGGCCTACGAGCACGAGAAAGAAAGAAAGAAAGAACTGGCAGCTGCTCTGGAATGTACGCAACGCGCAAAGATGAGGCGCGCTGCCGGCCGGACCGCTGTCATATGCGACGCTCCTCGTCACCTGCCACGTTGGCGTGGGATCTCGGCAGGAAAAAAGACTTGGCACGCTCGCGGACTTGACGTTTGTGCTAATTGTAGATCACCACTTCGGAACAAACATTCGAACATCAATCGCCGGCAAGTTTCTTTCGTCAGAAGGAAAACCTTTGGAAAGAAATTCTGAAATTTTACTCTGAGGACAACGGTATTCGGTTTGTGTTAGAGTGTAAGAAAGATGTAATAACAAAGCAATCTATAAGCATCTCGATTCTCTAACAGGAATACAAATTACCACGATAATGCTAAGCAAAAGCAGCATTATTGGAACACAAAATGCTTTCAGTATTATTTATAACAGTTTCTTAAAATATTACGTAAATTGCAATATTATTCTTTATAAATCTAATACGCTAAGGAAAGAACACAGTTATATCTCTTATCAGAAACAGTTGACTCATTAAGCCCCATGATGATGTTGGCTGTGTGCGACTACTGGGAATGAAATTACCTATCAAGCTGATTTAAGGCAAAAACATAGAGGTACTGCACAATGGTATAGATTTTCTCGTACTAGTTAGTTTCCTTATCTCTCTAGTATATGCTAGTTATTCCCCCTCCCTCCGTAACCCCAGACTTTCTCATCGGAGCCCAAAAACTTTTTTTTCTCTCACAGATTTTCTCGATTTTTTTGGTACCAGAATAAATGGAATTGAAATATTTTTTTAAAAATATCATAGGAGAGTAAAACCTGTTCCTATATGCAAATTTTCATGGAAAAGTTTTGAGTCGGTTTTGAGAAAATGTTATCTCGGCACTTTTGAAAATACGCAATTTTGGGCTCATTTTCACATAAATTCTTTGTTTTTCGAGAAACTTCATATGAAATGAAGATATTTATTATCTTCATTTCAATTAAATATCTGTTTTTAAATATCTGTTGTATGAAGGAATCTAAAAAATTTCAAACTTGTAATCGGATGGCTTTGAGACATGCAAACAGGGCATAATTTTTTGCAATTTTAGAAGTACAGTGTTGATTGAAAATGAGAGTAGCATTAATTTTGTTAGTCCTTTGATACACATAATAAAAAAATTTGGAGAATTTTGACAAAATAATTGTTTAAAAATGTTCAAAACTGCAAATATTTCATGCAAAATGCAAAAACTACTCATATACAAAGATTTGGAGCCATTTTTAAGAACAATTTTAAAATGTTGAGGCTTCATGAGAAGTACCACTCAGAATCAAAATATCCTATTCAAACTCAGATGGGCTTGACTTCCTGACGAGAAAGCAAAAGGAGTCACCAAGGTACAAAATGACCACTAACCTATCTCAACTGCACCAATGATCTACAAAGTTTTTAAATATATTCTTCACAAAAAACAAACACATTGTACTATGAGAATTACTACTTACTCTAACCACCCCAATTTAGTTTTAGATGAGGCAAATCGACTGTTACTGCAATGGAATGTCTGATCAAGTTCACCATTGAAACATTCAAAGACACATCTCTAGTGCTCTGTGATTTAACAACAGGTTTTGATTGTTATAACTAAGCTGCTCATTCAAAAACCAAAATACTATGGCATATACAACAGCAGTAAAAGGCTTTTCCAACCTTTTAATGAAACAAAGAAAATATTTGACGAAAGGCAACAAAAACTCCAGAATTATTGACATTGTGAATGGTGTGCAGCAGGGTTATCAATCATGGATCCATTCCTGTTTATGGTTATGATAAATGATCTAACTTATAACCTACCTGTCACCCCAATACTCTACGCAGATGATACAATACAGCAATACAGAACAATTAGCTATTCTGTCAACTAAAAGTGCAATTACACAACAGCGGTTTTTGGCTAATGGCCTTTTTTGAATGATGCAAAACTGAAATAATGAACTTCAGTCTTGAACAACCAACAAAATTCCACAAATCACTTGACGAAGATTTTGATCCAAAACTCTCTTGGAAATTCCATAACAACAAAGTCTGTTCTAAACTCTCCAATTACCTTCTATTAAAACTGAGATGTTGGGTCCCTTTAGATTCCATGAAAAACTGATATTACGCTCTTTCCCAGACTTGTATACCATGGTCTTGCATATCACAAAAATATTAATTAACCATGCACACCACTATGGGTGTAACTTGAAAACTTACAGCTCATAGTCCGTGTTTATGATTCTCCATAACTGTCAAATATATAATTTAAGACCTGACATTCATGAACTCAACACTAGGCAGAACTGAAATTGTATATTCCCAGATGCAGATATCATTATTCCAAGAAACTTGCTCCTATAATGATGTAAATTTATACAGAAGTTCCCAACAACAGTCCATAGTATCCCAAGAATTAAATTTCTAAAATTTTCTTATAAGTGTCTCCTGGAGAAACCACTTCATGCTACAGAAAATTTCTTCCTAAATGACTTGAGATACGGAATTTGAATGAAATAGCTGTAATTATGGGACTGTGTAATAATATATTTCTATTCAGCTCTATTTATTTGTTTCAGTTCTAGTGATAGCACTTTTCTTGTATCCTAAAATATTATCATCTAGCTACATTACATTACTGGTTATCAATCACTTGTTTTGACGACAGAAGCAAACACAATTACAATATTTCATGCATCTGTTTCAAGGCGATATTCACCAAATTGAAAACAGTCACAGCCAGGCAATTTGCACCAGAGTTTACTCCAAAAGTGAAACTTTCAAATGTTTAAGTGAAGAATCCACAGTACCTTATCAACGGAGTTCATTTAACACCATGGAGCGAGATATTTCTACTGTCCCGAGTCCTTTTTAATACAATTAGATACACTTCAAAATTTGTTTGCAGTCCAATCAAGTAGTGCATGTTCAGAAGTATTTCAAAAACTTTTCGAAAGCCTCTTGATGATGTAAAGGGCTAATCTTTCAAATGAATTTTTTTTCATACTTGAAAAAGGGTAGGTGCAATAGAACGATATGCAATACAAAACACTGAATACAAAAATACATCACAACAACAAATTTTTTATTTTGAATAAAAGCTCTTTTTGTTGTTTGATATCTTCAGTCTACAGTAAACACAGAAAATACAAAGATAATGAAAGAACAAAGAACATATTAATACAATAAAAGAACAAGCAAGTTAAGACAAAATAAATCAGACCAAAATCTTGCCACTTCACAGTAAATGGATAGAGAATAAATTTCAACAGCATAAGATGGAAACTTTAAGGAAGAAGTCATAGATGGAGAGAGAGTATCTCCACCCTGTCTACACAGTTACTGCGCTTTCAAGTTAAGAGCAAATACATATGTTGTACCTTTACGTTTGAAAATTGGATGGTTACTTTTTAGACGTTCTGGGGATTCATTGGGTGTTTGATCGGACTCACCAGAAGATGTCATATAATACAATGATCTATATTATGCATTGTTATAAACAAGGTATATATTGAAATGTAATATACTTTGGTATTGAAAAAGAATACATCCTTTCAAATTCTGTTCAAGTATTCCAACTGGTCTACCCATGCACCACAGAGAAACATTCAAATTCTCACAGCAACAATATTCTCATCAAAGGATCTTTCTAATGTCCACAAACCATTCACAACAGATGGATTTTGGGTATGACTTACATATTTTGTACTGATAAATTTCCGTATATGAAAAACAAAAGTAACAATAATTAGAAAATATTAAAACACAATATTCCAGTTTTGGACTAATATAAAATAGAGACATCTTAGCAGAAGAAATGAGAACAGAAAGCACAAATTTGCTCCTTATGTCCAGAACTTGAAGAAGGTACTAAATCAAGAATAGAATACACAAGTCAGAACCATACAGAGCATTCTAAAGTACCTCTGGAATAAATTTGATAATAATCTTTAAACCAACTAACCACACATAAACTACTTTTTTATTGTACGTCAAACATAACAGTTGAAATCATCTTATAACTTTCCTTCCAATAAAAATTTACCAAAAGTATGAAAATTGGAAGGGAATAGATAATTTAGAGGGGGGAAAAAGCACCTTTAATTTAGGCACTATGAATAATTTTTGTAAAAAAATTCATGAATATAAATAGAATTTAAAACATTAATCAAGCTTCTTCATTAATGTCCTTTGCTGAGAAAGATTTTCACCATAATTGCAATAAATACAACAAATTTACAGCACACATATATAGATCAGGTTGATAATCAGTCATAGTAATGCAAAATTTAACTCATTTCAGAATTTTATGCACGAATAATAAATATTCCAGTGGCGAATATGAACAAACAGTCATCTTAGAAACACTAGAGATCAATATAAGCAAGTTGAAAGAAGTTTCCACTTCGGTACTACATCAATACCATCTGATCATTTAACAAGCACACGTATAATACCCACAGTAACAAAAAGTCAAATTGACAAAAAGTACAAATCCTCTTGGAATAAATCATCAAATTCCTATATTAAAATTTCAAAAATTACTTTGTATAACCTATTGTTTCTCTATTCCACTAGTTTTCTTAGTAAAATGCAGGTAACTATTCTCATTGGCAGTACTCAAAAACTTAAATATTTAAAATAATATTTACTCTCAAGGTATAAGAAAAAGGAATATGGACCAAAGATAAGGAAATGATGACGAAAAACGAAATACGTAACAAGTCCTGCCAACACTTGCAGATATTTATTTAACAGGCAAAACCTCACAAGAATCTCTTAATAAAATATATTTACACTAATCACATATAAGGTTTTTGCCGGTGTTCCTAAAATAGTTGTAAAGGAATATAATTGATATGGAAGTTGGTGTATGTCTTAAATAAATCACACTCAAACAATCAGAAAGTAAAAAAGAACAATACTGAGAGCATGTCCGCAGTGAGCAATCCGTTTCTAGGCAGTCTGTACCTCTGACTTCCTCTTGCCAGCCTGCCTGCCATACATATTTACATATATTCATTTATTTATATATTGGCAAAATATAAAGCTTTATATTCACAACACTATACGCAGTGTACTAGACAGTCGGATGTGGGTGAGGGGATTCATTTGGGGAACACGAACACTGAGACACGGCGAGCAGAAATCACAAAGAATCAAATTGCAATTTTGACCTGCTCTCTAGTCACTATGGCAGGCCCAGAATGGAATTAAGTAGAAGACAAAAAGATGACCTTAAACACTGCTATGTACACCGTATAACTTAACAACAAGCGCCATTGTCCAAGCCTGCAGTCCGTGCAGACAAACAAAATTTCTTTGGTTGGTGGACTCCTGCGCTCTATGTACAGTCCTGGGAAGTACAAAAACCTCTCGACTAGCATGCAGAACGTGCGTGTACATTGGGGTATATGTATAATATCATACAGTTGAGCAACAAAATGTGTGCTCAATAGCTAGCCTCATGGCCAGCCAAAATGTATAGGTCAGCCCCATCTTCAGTCAATGTGCCTGTGCGTTGGATTTCCTGACACATATGGCTCTCCAGAACAAGCACCCTGCAGAAAAAAAATACATGATAGTTTAGAACGTTTTCAAATATACTACTTCCTTCTTTATTCCTAACAGTGGAACCTAATTTCACAGGTGAAAAATCATAACATTTGGTAAGCAGAAAAACAAATAATTAACTAATAAATTACATATCATATTTTATTTCCTGCAGTGAAATTTTTTGTCAATTGAAGACTCAACATAAAACCTAATAACCATAATTTCTTGCATTATCTCTAAATTTCCAATTTTCAAAAATTCACAGTTCAATGAAAATAAAAAAAAGAGTGCCATTCTTTTAAGCTTCCCTTGTTCCTTAAGCTTCCCTTGTTCCCGTGTAAGAAAATTTAAAAAACATTCTGAGTGTCTTTTATAAATTGCATGAATTTAAACACACATTACACAAAAACTCATTTTTTCAAAAAATTGTACATTACTTTTTTTAAAGAGCTGATTTTTCAGAACAGATTTAAATAAGGCAAAAACCAAATTTATTGTTGTTGTGAAAAAAATTAAGCCGTAATTGCAAAAAAAAAATTGTTTAAATTTTTTTTTTAATTGCCTATTTTTTACGCAAAATTACATGAAAACTGCTTACATTTTTGAAAAATTGTATATGACATTTCTTTAAGTTCTATTTTAAAAAAACAGATTTCATTGTGGAAAAAAATACCTAACTTCAATATTGTAGTTGTAGGAAGATGCCAAAAAAGAATTTAACTTATGTAATTTTCCAAAAATCAGAGATTTCAACAAAATTGCAGAAATGTTATCATGAACTATGAGTACAGCTTCACTTCTTTTACTATACATTGAATGATGGATTAATTTTGGTACTATATCAAAATTATCCTTATACAGGAGTTTAGGAATGTAACAGTAAATCATAACTTGCTGTGGAGTGTTAGCAAGGAGGTTTATATTTGAAGAAAAGAAAGAATGATGGTCAAGGAAATATTTGCTAGCGAGTTGGTCAGTCAAATTACTCTCTAAGAACTTAAGGTTACAAGATCCTGAAGATTTCTAAAATTATGTGCGTAATTGCCCCGATACATTTTCAGAGTTCTTAAAAATTGAAGTACATTATAAATCAAGATTTAGTACTGAAAGAGTCTGGGACAGATCTTAAGGCCTTAGTTTAGCATGACACTACAAATGCGATAGGTCTGCTTAGGCATTCCTCACAGGAAATGCCATTATCACTGAAAATGTATTCGTAATGTCATTCACCCTAGGTGAATTGCAACTCTTATGATTTCTAGCACAGTAAGAAGTTATATGTAGTTGAAATGAAGCGTATAAACCTGCCTTATCATTGCATTGCCATGCTAAAATGAATATCCATTTATCCCCTATATAAATAAAACATTAAGGAAAGATAACGATTCTGAACAATTTATAAGAAACCATTTATATAAAACACTAAGCATACCACAAGCTATAGAGAATACCCCCCCCCCCCCTCCCAACTTCAATCCTTGTATCAAACAGACTGAAGACGAAAAAATAGAATTTTTCAGAATATTGCATAAGTGGGAAATCAGGTGCACATGTAACCCTTATTTCACTCACAACACTCATTATGTTGCAAACACTCTGCCATCATACATGACTCGTAAACAATTCATCTTAGAGCCATAAAACCAGGATTTCATTCACCAAAAAGGAAAAATAGTAATGTTCTAAGACATAATGCACAAAACAAGAACATTTTGGATACACTATTACATTTTTAGAGAGCTCCCTCACCCTGTAGTATTGGTTGCCAGAGAAGCTGAAGTCAGGTTCCAGGGGCGAGTGGAGGCTGAGTTATGTTACTTATGTTTTGCTTTTTATGTTTACTTAAGCAGTATCTTACAAACAGATCTTTTTGATTCTTCTGCTACAGTTTTTGGAGATTTATTTCTTCGGAGTACCTCCACTCCATAGCATGCATGTGTTGTTAGAAACAAGCAGAACTCAAAATCTATGTAAAATTAAATTAGCCCAACAACAGGCTTATCATAACACACTAATAATTCTCCAACATACGAATCCGAGGACGACTGTTAATTATTGGGATCCAACATGAAGCTATTTTCCCTTATAAAACAATAATTTAGGAAGCACAGAATGTTTACACAGGTCTAGCTAATATGCATTAAATTTTTTTGGCAGTCAGTGTTTCTTTTCCCCCCCCTTCCATTCTTAATCTAACTGGCACTTTTTCTCTTAAGCTTTTCTTACACAGTTAATTAGTTAGTTAGTGCCTTATTTTTACATGGTATGACCAGGCCCATCAGGCCCAGTCATACAGTAGTTCTTCATAGTTCAAAAGCAGTAACTTACTTGTCAGAGCCCAGTAATTTATATTTACGGCTGATATCAGTAATCTCCTGGGTGACTTCACCATTCCTGAAACTTCTTCCCTGAACACCGTGTGCGTGGAATGCCAATACACTGTCTGGTAGGCACACTGGAATGCAACACAAGAGTATTACATTACACTTTTTGTTTTTTGTTTTGGGTAAAATAATTTACAAAGTGTTCATGTTATTTATTCTCTTCAAATAACAACAGCAACAAAAAATAATTTCAAACTTACCTATCGACTCAACCGGAAAATTGAAATCTAGCTGAGAAACCTGTTTTCGGCTCTGCTTTGGCCGACCTTGTAATGTGACTATCTTCACAAACACCTGTAAGAATCATAAAAATTTAGAAATTCAAAATATGGAGAAAAGTTAAAAAGCTGACTGCTGGATGGTTACTTACTATCATGACACACTAGTATGGAATCTTTCTCGAGTTGTGTTACGCTCACCACTTTGATATGCTCTCGACGTGGGACTACAGTGGCTGTAAGAGGAAGATCTCAGTTAATGATGACCACAATGCAAATAAAAAGCATTAAAAGATGTGTGCTTACCTGTTCCATCCATATCTTCAAGTTCATCACTATGAAACCATGAAGCACCACTGTTCATGTTTATTAACTCCAGTCGTAGGCGATTCTGCTCATAAGCTTGCCTTACACTAACACACACCATTGGATATTCCAATTCAGGAGTTATAATCATTTCAAATACAGTCAGAGGAGAGGGAAGATTGCATTCTGTATACTGCAAAATAAATCATTACAAGGTTTGTCACACATAAAGAAAACAAAGCATTTATCGCAACTGTAAATGAAGTGGCTCAAATTTTACTGCCAATAATCAAGATGATTCTGGATATAATAGAGTAATTACAAACTGAAAGTTTCTGGTGAAATTATTAAAACTTTTTAGAGAGTTGAGGCACCCAATCTCCTCATGTCTATTTTCTTTACTATACCTTCTATTTCTTTATTACTATTCTTTCAACTCTACAATGAATTGCAAAATGATGAAAGAATGATCTCTCTTAATAAACTACACAACCTTTACAAATTTTGTTTTGTTAAAATTATCATTTAAATATTAAAATAAACAAAACAATGTTATAGTATCAATAAAAGGCAAAAGAAACTAGAAAAATAGTTTACCTTCAAAAGCATAAATTTGTTGAGGGGATCATACCATTGCATGAGAAAAATCCCCTGAGGCATGGCCCCACAAAGGTATTTGTATCCATTGTATGGATTCCGGCCAACACAACATCTCGTGCACCCCTTTTGTGTCTGGAACTTTTGTAGTTAAAGCAAATTTCCGCGGAACCAGCCG